>CM076399.1:29619123-30819123 GCA_038363315.1 Mugilogobius chulae | reverse complement strand
TCTCTAATCAAATAATTGTATGATTTTCCACTTCAGTTATGACTCAGTTATGATCAGTTATTCTTTTCCTCAATGGAGTGTTCTTATGTGAGAGTATGACTTGTAACTTGACGCTGCAGCGACTCAAAGCCTGTGAGCAGAAGTAGTCCAACAGCTGTTATTTCAGCACCTTTATTGATCGTAGCCTTTGTGTTATTAGCCTGTCTTCATCCTAAAAGCTTCTCTCTGACTGCTCGTTTTGATTAAGCTATGATGAGCTCTTTGTGTTAAGGTTTCAACTTTACACCGGAGCAGCTTAACCCAAAGCCGGGCTGAGCAGAGTCTAAACCCACTATTGTTCAGACGGATGAGTCCCATCAGCACTGGCTTTAGACAGAGACCAACATCTATAATAAACATGACCTCTGATCACAACTAATGAACTGAAATCATCAGAGAAATGGGCTTTAGGAGCTCCATCTAGTAAATACAGTCTTATCTTAAAGAGTGTTTTTCAATTAAAACCTTTTTGAGTGGATTTTAGGTCTATTTCCTAATCTGGGATATAAAATAATTTGCTATGGCAGTGCTTTTCAGCCAGTGTGCTGGGGAACCCTAGTGTGCCTTGAGATACTACCAGGTGTGACTTGAAAAAAATTACCAGATTACCAAATTACCAAAATTAAAACTATGAAATAAGACTAAACGGATTTAATCGAATCATTTGCCATTATGGAGTGTTTAGAATCACATTTTCACCAAGAATGAAAGCAAATGTAATGAATATTTTCACATTTTCCAATTAAAGATCTTGTCACTACTTCAAGAGGGTCATTTCAAGCACAATAATTCAAAAATCAGCCTAGATAGTTCCCTTTTAAGTGTAGCAGACAATAATAAATATTTAGCTTTGATATTTGATTTGGCCATATTTGAGAGAAGGTGGTGTGCTTCATTCATTCTTTTGTTTAATATCGATCGGCTGCTGATACTTGATTCAATAAGTACTTGATTCAATAAGTCGTACATTATTATTATCGGTTGACGTCACTTTCTGCTCTACTGTGCATATCACTGGCAGAAAGAAATGCTGTCTGTGTAGTTGGCTGAGGAAACTTAATTTAATAAAAACAACATAACGAGATGAGAGCTAGCTGTTTTGATCAGGTATGAACCAGTATGAGGGACGTCTGGCTCCTGAAGCTTGAGACAGTGTTTTTCTCAGTGTTTTTTCACTCACCTGAATGTAACGTAACGAGTCAAGAGGACGAATTTCATTCACAAATGTTGATTTAGCAGCATAACTTTTGTTTTTGCACATTGATAAACTCTTGTAGTTGGCTGACAACAGCGCTGGCTAGTGTTGCTGCTACAGCTTGTTTCAATCAGCTGCGGCTCTTCTGCTGACAGGCTGCACGCACATCCCTTTGTGTTGATAAACAAATAATAAAACCAAGGAAGGACAAATCCAGCAACTTTTATTCTTCAAATCTTGCATGCACACGTGTTTCTTCGCCCAGAGCCACGCCCTCCACTGTTTATTGGACCAGTGAGTTACTTAGGAACATAAGTGGGTTTGATTGACAGGATGACAAGGCAATAGATAACAAGGTGGCCTCAGATATCCACAGTTAATGTGTTTTATGATTCTTTTTCTATTCACGTTAAGTACAAGGTTCTTACAAATCTATAAAACTGGCACAAGAAGGGCAAAGGTGTGAGGCACTCTAATAAAGAAAGTACTTTTAACATCAGAGTGCCTCAAACGTTTCCCCTTCTTCTGCCAGTTTTACTTGAACCTTTTTAACTTTACATGGGTTTTGTGGCAATTTTTTAAGTTATGTTTTCTATGTTTGATGAGCACCTGGTTGTTGTACTCTCGTTGACCCAGTAACCCTCACCACTCTTGTTCTTGAAATCTATAAAACTGTTTTTGACCAAGTTTGACAACAAGCCTTTTTGGAAAATCTTCCATACAACTTTAATTTGTTCTCATATTGCCCAACTATAGCAGAAAAACATTCTTATAATAAATGAGAATGCTGGACAGGGATTTGAGGTCAGGATTGTGATGTTTCATAACAGTAGAGGTTTCAGTTGGCCTATGGATTTATTTATTTATTATTCTCTTACCACCCACTGTTTACATCAGGCCTATACTTGCTCAGGTTGATTCTGAAACCGTGTTGTGAAACTAAATGATGTTATGCTGCAGTCTGACACTTGTTCCAGTCAGAAGGTTTTCACGTGTTTATCTAATGGACAAAACTGCAGCGATGTCGTTGTCCAACCTGCGGTAAAACACAGCACTGTTACATTGATCGCCAGAGCACATTCAACATCGTCTGAACGTAATAAACAAGTGCAGTCATCTTTGCTGCGAAGCCATAATGAAACCACAGGGTAGAAATGCGAGTGCAGCAGAGTGCCTCCTGTTCCTCGTCCAAGGCTGTTCGCTGTAAAATACCCTCAGAATATTAAGTTGTGAAAATGTGCCAAAGCTGTGATGCATTGGAAAGATCGGTCTTCTCTTTCATCTGCACTTAGTAATGGCATGTACTGATACATAATTTTCTATTTCTGATTTTATTTCCAAGTAAAACATGGTCTGGCAACTATACAGGGGGGTTGGGTAATGCCAAGAACCTCACAAAGATATTTTAAGGAGCCATGATCAATGTTTTTATTAACAAAATGCATTGGAATTTCCAGTGCACACAGCATGTAGTTTGAATTCATTGTAAATCTCTGGACTGAACACTTTCAATTGGGTCTAATATGTATAAAGTCTGTCACAATGCATTTCGAAGGACAGTTTAAAAGAAGACTTGTAACAATTAAATGTTCAGTTCTTGACCTATACACTTGAAAGCTGACCAAACTGAGAAAAGCAGAGCCCTGGTGTAAAAAGAACTAATTGACTCTAGAATAATTGCATATCAAGCATCACCTCAGTAAAATTTCACCTGAATCCTTGACATGTTTGTAAGGGTTAAAGAAATTCTTGGTTGACTACATGGTTGAATACATGGTCATGGCGGTCTCACAAGACTACAGCCTCACTATTTACACTAGGGGATGGAAAATCAATCGAAAATTTCAAAAATTGATCGAAGTTTGCAGCAATTGAATTGAAAGACCAGAATCGATCAGTTTTTTCATGCAGCCAGCCACTGACTTACACACACACTCTGTATTTGTATAATACACACAATAATACAATAACAGTCATGATGTTTGAAGAAACAAAACGTGAACTTGTGCAAGACTTGACTGAATGTACTTTATTATGTTGTGTTAACAACTGATGAGTTGTTAATTCAGTCCCAAAGTCTCTAACTTGCTCTACATTATTTTCCTGTCTGCTGCTGTCCCTTATAAAACACTATAACCAAAATAAATCTAGTATTGTGACTGAATTTAAAATCAACCTGAGTGTGTCAGCTAGATGAAGCATGGCTTAGAAAGGCTGTTTACAAAGACGAATAGCTCTAAATGGCATTAGTATGAAGTAATTTTGTGTCTGCTTTGAAAACTGCTGTGTGTGCTTTTGAAAACGTATTGACTGTCCACCAGAGTAAAGTGTTTGTCTCTTGTGTCTCCTCAGGCAGTGAAGAGCTGAGAGGATGGCTCACTCTAAAGCTCGAGCCGCAGACGGGAAGGTGACCTACCCTCCGGGGGTCAAGGAGATCTCCGACAAAATCTCCAAAGAGGAGATGGTCCGTCGACTGAAGGTGTGTGTGGCACTATTTATAACTTCTGTCTATATTGTGTTTTATGATTGGAAATTAGATATTTTATTGATTGTATTGTTCTAAAGGAAAATTGTTTCAGAAATATAGGCTACAATGGACACACAATAGAGTAGACGATCACACGATCACAAAATGTCTATTTGCTGAAAAAATAGCTACATTTAAAGAAATGTACAGTAGTTTGTATTAATGGGTTGAGTTTTCAGTCAGAGGATGAGCCTCAGCTGTTTACTAAAAAAGCCAAAGTGTGTTATGTAATGATGCTCTTTGGAACAATTTGTACAACTTAAGCTATTTTTGAAAACTTGCCACGAGTCTGTTTTGTGAGCAAAATCAAAAATCTCTTGTTTTGGCTGCAAATAGTCATAACCCCAACTTAGACTTGTTCTACCAGCAAATTTGTTGTTGTGTTTAAGATTTGGTCAGTTTGAATCATCATTAGTTTGCTTTGAGATTACACAGCCATCATAAAAAGCACTCTTTGTAGTAAGAATCTTTTCTGTCAATAATTGAAAGTTTCGTTTATGTTTTAAGAAATTTAAATTGAAGCCAGTTTTGCTTGTTATGAATCAATGTGACCACAACATATATATACAGTATATTTAATAATGATAAATCACATATATTTTTGCTGTATTGCCAGCTCTACCTCAAGTGATACATGGTTGACTGAATAAACAGTTTACCTCCGTTCACCTCTCATTGTCCTCTCTGTCTGCAGATGGTGGTCAAAACCTTTATGGACATGGACCAGGACTCGGAGGAGGAGAAGGAGCTGTATCTGAACCTTGCTCTGCACTTGGCTTCAGACTTCTTCCTCAAACATCCTGATAAAGATGTGCGTCTGCTGGTGGCCTGCTGTTTGGCCGATATCTTCAGGATCTATGCTCCAGAGGCTCCGTACACCTCTCCAGATAAACTCAAGGTAAAGAGTTGGGAACTGTTTTGAAGCTAGATACTGAAGCTAGATACAAAAGGTGATAATAAACAAAATATACAGTATGTACCGGTATTCTTGACTAGGGCTGAAACAAGTAAATAAATTAATCACAACTGTTTTTCCCATTGGGATCTAGTTGCCAAATTTAAACGCTCTCTTTTTGGTGTAGGCTTTTTCTGAACATGGTAGGAGCTGTATGGATCGCTCTTATCAAACCTGTTATCACACCGAGTCACACAGCAACAGACAAACAATGTCTTTTGTCGTGTTTGTTCAGCTTGTCGTCAATACATTTTAACTACTTCTGCAAACCAAGGTGTCACGTGGTCATCATGTGACGACACATCGAGCGTTCTTATAGGAATAATCAATTATATTTTTATTTTTAATTACTTGAAATCATGAGTCTTCCATGTCCTGAGATAATGTTTTAGGACTCACACAAATTCATGATTATTCCAAAATGACACTGGAATTGCGGGGGAAAAGTTAAACAAAGGTTTTATGGGACATTCTCAAACAACTAAACAAAATAAAAAAATTATAGGCTCGTTAATCAAAAACAAAATCATTTTTGTTGCATTCCTATTAACATGAACAAATCTTCTGATTCTGATCTGAACAACCCCACATTTTGCTTTTCAGTAGAGTTTCATTTCATTTTTGCCTTAGATAACCATATACAGTATATCAGGGGTGGACAATTATTCTTCACAAGTCAGACAGTGATCATTAGTGTGACAAATTATAATTATTGTAAGCACATTTATTGTTTTAATCTACTTTTTTGTGGTAAATATTAGGACTTCAAGCAAAGACACATAATCATAATCATAATCAAATAAGAGAAATATTATAAGAGTCACACTTATTCTAAAAAGCATGCTGGGGGCCAAATTAAAACTGATCAAGGGCCACATCTGGCTCTCAGGCCGTAGTTTGCTCAGCTCTGATATATATGTAGAACAAAAGTAGTAGTACACATTTGTATCTATATTTTTACTATGACATTAGAATCTGCTATGAATATTGATCATGAAAACTTATGATGCCAGTCTAGTATCTTGTATTTTGTATTATCAGAATAAAGTTGTAGAAACTAAATCCTTACCATTCATTAAGTTCTTGTTTGAGTATCTTTGTGTAATTCAACAATGTCAGACGATTGTCATTTGTTTCTTTTTTCCACCAGGACATTTTCATGTTCATCACGAGACAACTGAAGGGACTGGAGGACACAAAGAGTGCCCAGTTTAACAGATACTTTTACCTGCTCGAGGTGAGACTCACTAGCCACACACTCAATATTTTATAAGTCTTAGTAAAAGTCTTCAAGTCAGCAAAGTAAACATGTTTATGGTGCTGTATAATGTTAGATGTGTATAAATAATTCATGAAAGTCAAGTGCGTTTAATTTCAAATTGATTTCTTTTTAAAATTCCATTTCGTTGCTGGAGCATTTGCTGCGTGTCCTTCTTGGTGCTCATTAAAACTAATTTAGAAACAAGCTCTCAAGTC
Source organism: Mugilogobius chulae (assembly GCA_038363315.1). Taxonomy (NCBI): domain Eukaryota; kingdom Metazoa; phylum Chordata; class Actinopteri; order Gobiiformes; family Gobiidae; genus Mugilogobius; species Mugilogobius chulae. The sequence continues at coordinate 30,812,931 of CM076399.1, read as the reverse complement.
TCCCACTGCAGCTCCTCCAGAATCTGAGATTAAATATTTAACGTTTCATCAGATTTCACATTCATTGCCTAACTTAATAATATTTCCTAACTCGATGAATAAAATATGGCTATGATACAGTATTTATGCAATGGTCTGACCAGAGAGAAGCATTAGCTTGTGAAATGAAGTCTGATGTCACTTTGTTATGGATGATGTCAGTACTCACAGATGTGGGCAAATGCTTTTTACATACATGACAAAAAGGCACAAAACACCACGATGGCTCTTGCTGTCTTAATATAATATTTATTACTTTACTCATTGTGCATCTTGATTCAAAGTACTGTGCGCTTGTTTGTTGTAGTTTTTTATCATGCCATTACAGAATTATGAAATCTTAAGGTTTTCTTCTTTACTGTGAGTTTTATTGACAACTTTCAGAAGCCCAAATGAGTTTAGTAGTCACGTTAAGCCTAGAGAAGATGGTTATAAAAATTGAATTGTGAGCAGCTGATCACTGTAACGTTCTGCTGTTTTAGTAAATCATCAGATCATGATTCACCATTTCTTTATTTAACGCAGCTTTGTTCAAACCCAAACCTGTTTTTCCTCTGCATTGATCGTTTTTTGTCATGCTCTGAGTGCTTGACAGATGGATTTGCTCTGAGTGCATGGCAGATTTAAACAATGACAGTTTGAACTTTCGCAAGAGCCATATAATTTTGTTTATCTGAAATTCACTTGAAAGTTAACTCAACACGTTACATCACTTGTGATAAAATCAAATTAGTGATCACATAATTGTGATATACATTTTTTGCACTTTCACTAACTTCTATGTTAGGTTAAAGTTAGCGTCTTGGTTGTCAGTGCACTACACTGACTACAAGTGATAAGTAAATTTGGCTCCACGGTGGCAGCATCGCTCACAACAAGAAGGATGCGAGTTCGACTCCTGCACGGGCCGGCCAGGCCTTTCTGTGTGGAGTCTGGATGGGTTCCTCCAGATACTCTGGTTTCCCCACAAACTATTAACATGCAGGTTAGGGAAGAGTTTGTTGTGGTCAGAGGTTGAAGTGCCAGGTGTTTAGGCGAATCGCCTCTGCTGAGCTGCTCCAGAGCTGCTGCCATCACTGAGTGGGGAGGGTGTTTTGCTGTGTGAAGCACACATCTGTCTGTGTGAATGTGCTATATAAATAAACCATTCATTTATTCATTCACTCCTGGGTTTAACTCCTAGGCAGATTACATGTTCTTCACGTATCTGCAAACCTTTTTTTAAACTTATATTGTTAAAGCATTCAACAACAAATACAAGACAAAGGAGATACTTTTGTAGTTGTTGTCAACATGCTGTAAATAATCAAATATACTACTTTAAAGATCAATACTTTATTGTACAACAAAAGAATAACATAATTTTCCTCATATGCTTCAATAACAATCCCTAAATTGTTGCTCTTTCTATTATCAATTAAATGATAAATTAGCAATATATGAATTCTATACAGTATTACTATATAGCCAATGTCAGAAAACAAAGCCGCCATGTTTCCTGTCAGGTTTGCATAACTTTTATAGGAATAAATTAGCCAAAACAATATAACAAGGTAAACAATATAGCTGTGGAACAACCCAATAAATTCCTGGGCCAATACTGTTTAAAGCATGAATTAAATAATTTTGGTATTTAGTAATATAAAGCTCCACTGGTTTAGCATTAGGACAACTTAAAACTTTACTGATGTGTGATGTCACAATGTGAAGCTCTATAAAATGTTGTTATGTCTTTCGAAACCCAACATCTACATTATAAACATATGTTGAGCATAATTTAATTAGCTTAATCCTTGTCATTTCCTGTGCAGAACATCGCCTGGGTGAAGTCTTACAACATCTGCTTTGAGCTGGAAGACAGTAACGAGATCTTCACTCAGCTTTACCGAACGCTCTTCCAGGTCATCAAGTGAGTCCATGTTTGATCCTCCTGCATCGTGTCCCACTGCGCAGCTGTTTCCTGACCTGTTTCGGCTCTTTTACCACAATAATAACAAGAGCTGGTGCCTGTAGCTCACTCCACTTGTTTGTGTTCGATTGCCCTTCTGTTTTTCCACAACCTTGAGGCCTGGATCCTGACTGCATTGCAAATTTGGCTTTTTGCCCACAGAGCGAGCTAGTGAACAATATTGTCTTTGTGCGCAATATAAAAAGCACGGCTGGATAATCGTTTGCAGCGAGGAAGAATAATGGAAAATGTGGCGAGTTTGTGTTTGAATAAAGGATAATTTGAGCCAGGCTGTGTTGAGGTTAGCCACCAGCTCCAAAACAAATGTAGGTTAGAAGCTTTACCTCCTGCTGTCAGGCAAGTGCACCCACGCCACGCGCTCATGGGCACAGTGGAGGCGGCAGGTTCCAAAATATGAAAAACTGTATGTAAATTACACTGTTTTTGTACAGTGAAAGTAATCATTGTGATGTGTTTTTTTACTTTTGAATGGTAAATCTTAAGATGATTAAATAGGCCGCATGGTTCAAAGTTGCATCTTATAGTCGGGGAAATTACAGTATATTAAACAATAAATATGACAAAATAGAACAGCCATTATTTATGTCAAAGCAAGAACATTTTGTTGTAGGTCAGTTCAAAAACAGATTAATGGTATGTTAAACAGGTCTCAGAATATTGTAATATAATTGCCCATTTTTCTTATTTGTGACAATGCCAGACACAGATTTTTCTTACCGTTTTTGTCTGGTCACTCCAAAGCCTTGAACAAGAGTGATCCAAGCAGAATGTGAAGACTCTGCTAATGTTAAAAACACAAATAGTGAATGAGAATAAGAAGAACAATATAGCTTGAACAATTGTTAAATTGCCCACTAAGAATTTATTACATTGTAGTTTCAAATGTTGTGACTACAATTTGTAATGATCCCTTATTACATGTTGACTTATTTGAGCTTTTAGTCATGTTAGAATGTGGTTATGTCAGCCAAAACATACTCAAAGTTGTGTCTTGCTTCATTCACAAATGTCTGCGTAATCATGCATTCTATTTCTCCAAAGCTACAAATGCTCCGTTCCACATTATGATGTCATTAAGTGGTAGTTTTAAAGTTGAAAGCTTTTTAGCCTAAATTAAGTGAATTATTGTGTAATTCTGCACTATTTAAAACACTTTAGACTATCTTGAGTTGTGACATATTTATTATTTTCTTTTGATCACCTTGTGATTGCCTCAGAAAGTCTTCATAATTTTTGAGTGAACCTAGTGGTTATATTTTAAATGAGGCTAAAACATTAGCTGTAGTTACACTTTGTACAATTTGGGCTGAATGTATACAAAAGATTCTACTGGAGGTAAATGTTACCTAAAACAAAGTGAAGCATGTAGAATTTTTGTATTAAACAAGTGTGAATGAAGCAAACTAAAACATGGAATATGTTTTTGGTGAGGAAACATGGATCAACATGGATCAAAAACCAGCATAATATGGGCCCTTTAAACTATCATGCTGCCCTATTTATTTATGACCTAGGGGTAAATGTTGATTATTTTGGTTTACCAACTCTAGATTGTATTGAATTTTATGGAAAACAAGTTTGTGTAACCCCTTATTTGTCTAAGAAAATACTTAAAAAGTCTACTTTTTGAATCTTTTTCTTAGTTTAGTGTTCATCAGCACTTTAAATATTTGTTGGTTTGGCTCAAAACACCTCCCCCAATTGACCCAAAATGCCTCAATCTGTCATTCTCCTTCACACCAAACAGATGTCATTTTGTCACGTTCTGTTAAAATCTCCAAAATGAAGGTGTGACGTTTCGCACAGATGATTCCTGACCCCGATGCTTTGTCTCCATAGTAACGGGCACAACCAGAAGGTGCACATGCACATGGTGGACCTGATGAGCTCCATCATCTGTGAAGGAGACACTGTGTCCCAGGAGCTGCTCGACACGGTGCTCGTGAACCTGGTCCCAGCGCACAAGGTATGAACACTGGACAACGGCTGGAAACAGTAATACAGACAGTTTCCCTTTATGTGAGGTAAAAAATAAAGATCAATATTATTCAAAGTAGGACTGTTATCTTTGTTTCGTTGATTAATCGGTTTCTTAGCGGTTTAGGTGTTAAGCTTTTCTAGTGGTATCTTTAACACTACTACTATTGCTGGCGTACTATTTATTAAATAAATGTACGCCAGCATTTTTCAACGTTTAAGTTCAGATAATGTTACACAGGGTTTCTGCAGGGTTTTAAAAGGTCTAAAAAGTCTTAAACAGAAAAGTTTAAATTTGTCTTTATATATAAATTATATATATATATATATAATATTTGTAATTTAAAATGACAGATCTTTAAATTTTTCAATTTTTTATTTAGTTTGGTTGGATAATACCTGTTGTAATTATAAATGATAGTTTTACGTTAATCAATAACAAGTTTGTGGAGAAAAATGGGAAAATATGTTGAAAATACCAGGAAGTAGAGCAGAGTTCTAAACTGATGACATCACACTGGGGAGACAAAAACATTTTCAGTTTTCTCACAAGAAACTGATTTTTATGGCCCTGTAAACACACATTTAACAAAAAAAGTGAGTTCTAGTATACTTGTATGGGTCAAGTAAAAAAAAAAAATTGTTACCATTAAGACTTTTGGCCCAATTTAATAAATGCGTAATGTCAACCTAGCGTGATGTCATCATTGGTCTTGAATTTGACCTCTTGATCCCTGCAGTTAAGTTAAAAGTCATTCCCAGTGCCCCATGCTAATGCCTTTTATCGGATTTGGAAACACTGCCTTCGTTGATTTTTATTAGGATGAATTGTGTTCTTTAGAGTATTCAGATTTATATAAGACCGAAGCATAAATCAAAAGATGTTTATGAACTTAATTAGCTTCATTTACAGCTAATTGAGTAAATCCACTAAAAGCCTAGTAATTGAAATGTTACACCATGATTATATTTTATATGTGCGTTACATACTGCCGTGCTTAATATTAGATTTACTCCTAATCATTATATAATTGTGTAATTCAGCACTGAGATAAGCATTAACTGACTGCCCTGAAGTTTAGAGGTTTCAAATCTTACTGTTGTAGCTTCCCTTGAATAATCTGCTTCATTACCAACTTTGCCATTATTACATTTTCTTTAAAATGTATTTCAAAGCCAAATAAATAGACTAATGTGATGTATTTTATCTTTTCACACTTCTACGCAATTTGGAATATTTATTTTATTATTTATCAAGTATATAAAAAAACAATTTCTAAATGATATCTTGGATTGAAGTATGTAGAGGCTGTGTGGTCGCCCGCCTGGGTCAGTTATGGACCTGCTCAGGGTAAGTTTGTCTTGGCTCTGAACTCTGGAAATGCCATTTTCTATGGTTTCAATTCAATGAGACCCCTGCAGGCAAAGATTAGTATTGCAGCCAGAGCAAGCATGTGCTGACTGAATCCATTTAGATCACACACATTTTTATATTTATTGAATTGCTGACTTTGTGTATTAACGTCTACATTTGTTTTCTTGTAGAATCTGAACAAACAGGCGTACGACCTGGCGAAGGCTCTGCTGAAGAGAACGGCCCAGGCCATCGAACCGTACATCACCAACGTAAGAGCACACTTCTCTCTATCGATATGGGTCTACACTTAAGAATCTGAAATGAGATTTAATCTGAGTCGTTTGTAATATTTATTCTCCTAACTGTATTTTAGCTCAGTAGTTTCAGGGTCTTAAGGCAGGACCCCAGCATGTTTTTGAGAAGAAGCATTAGTCATTACACTGAAAAATGTTATTCTCTAGTCTCAAAATATTCATCTACATTTTAGTTTTTTTTAGCCAGATTAAAATAAAATTGTCAGTAGCATATTTCACTTGTTTGGATTTCACTTGACTGTTTAGAAAATGTTTTGGCTTGATTCAAATTTGCAAATGTATTGAAACAGGGCAGAAACACATCAAAACAAGTTAAATAATCCTGGTTGGAAAAAAAAAAGATAAAACTCCAGATTTCAAGACAGTTTAGCAAATCTAAAATCTATTTTTTTGCAGTGGCTTTTTCTTTTATTTCATTGACTCGGTATGTAGTTTGTGTTTGCACTTGTGTTCTTAATATAGACACAATAATACCTATATTTTATTAAACAAAATTTCTCAGAATAATTTGCTTTGCCACTATTCTGGATTCAAACATGGTCCTTAAGGAAAAACAATTGCCCACCCTGCCTTCCTTTTACAAAAAAAAACAAAAAATTTCAAGGTTTTAATCATCCTAAAATTGCAGAGTTTTTTAGTTTGTTTAGAATTTCTTGTCAAAAGACGTTTATGTTTTACATTTTATGTAAAAATTTATTGACTCATGTAAGTTTTTACATTGATGCAATACATCACGAGCTTATCCAAACAATTTTAAGTGCCGAAGAAGCAATTTCTCTGTATTCGGGCTTCAGATTTTCTGAAGCTTGAAAAGAAGGCTGAAAAAAAAAACGGCAACTGCTCCAGCCATTTTATAAACGAATAAAAAATATATTAGTTTTGATCTTCCAGGTTAAGCCTTATTTCCAGAAATGTATTTCAAATGAAAAACTCCGGGGCCTATATGGTTAATTACTGGTTATTAATATTAGTGTGAAGCAGTCTAGTTTAATTTGAAATTAACACTTTAATCATCACATATTCATGTAATGTTGTTAAAGGTTTTGAATTTCATTTGATCTAAGCTGGAGCTACCTTGGTGAATATAGAAATGCAAAGGCAAATGTTTTTATGCACAGTATTGTTAAACGGCGCTGGTGTCTGTAAAATAACCTTGTCTGACAGAATATAAATGAAGTTTGTGTAACTGAAGCATCTGTGTTTATGGTGAACATCTGTTGTGATCCGGGCTGTCAGGTTTAACAGATTCTACATTTATTCATGATTAGGGATGCACCGATCCAGCTTTTTCTGTTCCGATACCGATTCCGATACTTTGACTTAAGTATTTGTCGATACCCGATATCAACCGATACTAGTGTAAGAACTGAAATACCTTATTTTTTTATCAAAGCATAAGACATTTAGTTATGTAGTGCTATGTAACTATTATTTTTTGTGCAAGTCACAATTTAACAACTTAATCTGAACAAATGTCAAGCATTATGAGACGTTCTGGATCAATATCAGCCAGTAGATTTGTCTCATTATGTCCAATTAAAGGCACAACAATGGTATCGGCTGAACCGATATCATAGAGCCGATACCCGATCCAGAAAATGCCTGGATCGGCACCGATATCCGATCCCAGTATCGGATCGGTGCATCCCTATTCATGATTATAATGTCGTGGTAGGATGGTCGCAAGAGCGAGGAGGCTCTCCAGACTTATCAAAGCAGAACGTGTATTAATGCCATTCTGTTTAGTGTTTTAGGTTTTAGGTTTGTTTCTTGAAGCTGGTGGGGTGTCACAAAATTATTACATTTTAGTGAGAAGAAGCGTCATAATTTTACATTTACATTACATTTATTGTTATTTTTTCCATAAACCTATTAGTGAAGTTAATGTGGTTTGGTAAGATTTTGGAATATGGTTTAACAAGATAAAGTTCAAATATCCTTTTTTTTTAGATTGTTTTTGTTTGCTGTTTTAAAATAAGTATATATATGTATATTTTTTTGGTAATGGTTGTGTTATAGTACATACTCAGTTATTATTAAATTAGTCAACCATTATTTTAGTTCAATTCTAATTGTTTGTACTCGTTCTTTGAGTGCATCTTAGCTGATCAAACTGACTCTCTCCTGTGTGTGTGTCGTTTCTTCCTCAGTTTTTTAACCAGGTGCTGATGCTGGGGAAAACGTCTGTGAGCGATTTATCTGAGCATGTTTTCGACCTCATTTTGGAGCTGTACAACATCGACAGCCATCTGCTGCTGTCAGTGCTGCCACAACTCGAGTTCAAACTCAAGGTAACACAAAATAATCATTTAAAGCACCAGTCTTGTGAAAGATTCTCATCTACACACACACAAAACAGTAAATGTTATCAAAGACTGTGTCCATGTTTATCACCCAGCTTTTCTATTATGTTACTGAACTTTGAAGTGTTAAAATATTTTCAGTAAGTTGTGGTAAAAAATACAGTTAATGGTTTTCATTTTTATTGCTGTTATGAACCATTCATTGATATTAATTTAAAAAAAGGTTGTGACAGAGAAAATAAAATACACATTTGGTTGTGGTAAAAAGTCTGTGCATGTCAAGCTTTAGCGTTAGCATTTAGACACAAACGCATCTTTTTATTAACACATTTTGGTCTTTTGGTGAAGTTTTCTCCTAATTTTAAAGATTTTAGCGTGTTGTCGAATAAAACCAATCACAACTCACTGCTCACTGCCAGATCTTAAAGTATTTTTTTTCATTTTTAGACTGAGGCAGTGTCAGAGAAAACCTCATTGAAATGAACTAAACAGGAAATGAACATTCCGGCAAGATGTTAGCACAAATAAACAAGCCAACTGACGTTCTGTGCACAGAACAAATTGCAGGTCAATTTGCCTTTTAGAGTTCACGATTTAAGCCTGTTTGGGTGTTAGGGCTGAGGAGTGTAAAGAAAAATAAGTTATTTTGTTCAAATGTGTTCAAATTTATTCATTAACTTGATTAGGCTTTTTAATAAGATTTTAATACATGCCATTTAACAGAGATAATAATACATTCTTCCTTTATGTCTTCTGATCCAACTGCATGTTGTAATGACAAATTATTGGTTCAAAAACTCTTTAACAAAAAAGTCTTGATCTCTCAATTTTATGATTACTTACTCAGTCCTACGGGAAGTGTAACTACTGTGAAAGAAAGCATATTTACCGTGTTTGCCCTTTTTACCAGCAGTCGTTAAGGTTTTCAGTCGAAATGTTTATCTTTTGCTTATTTTCCGCACCTCTCTTTCTCATGTCTCTTCACGATGCTTTCTAGGTTTATTCCGATGCACCAAGAGGTCACATACATAAATTTCTTTTTGCAAAAACAAAACGGAAAAACTAAAGACTCATCTGCATCAACCTGGCGAGTTTACATTTATGAATTAAACTAATATTTGTATGTGATATTTCGCTGTTACTATGGCAACTATCTACTGATGTTTTGGCATTGGCTACATAAAACTTGGAGTGTCCTGTGATGTGAAAAATAAATGAAAGGATCACACGTGTTTTAAAACATGTTTTACACATTCAGAGTTAGTTATTACGGAAGATTTTATTGTTTTTGTCCCAACTTATAGTAGAAAACATTTTTTATTTAACTTTGCTTATGCTTAATCTTGCAGCCCTAAAATTTGACCGGATTTTCGGTGGATCAGTTCGTAAATTCAGTCACTCACACTTCCTTTACCTTTGAGTATTTACTGTAGCGTTAATAAACTACCCACCCAACCCTATTAAACATGAGCGTATCATTAAACCGCGATGGTGCCTCCACATCAGTCACAACGAACGACTTAATGACTGTTTGTTTTGCCTCGTCGTATTGCACTTTACAAGACAAATGGTGCTATTAAAACGTAGCCCTATTATTATCATCTGTGGTGGTAGCAGAGACGGCAAATGCGAACGCTCTGCTTTGTTTCTCGTATTATCTGATTTTCTCTCCTCTTCAGATCAAAACACTCAAAGCATTTTAGTCATACAAACAGTGGGTTGATTCATATGAGGAAGATGTAGCAGTCAGCATAATGTTGCCTCTGCAGTTTCTCTGATGGATAATGCTCATTAAGTGTTGCTGCGCCCTGTATTTCACTCCACTCTCATCAAAAATAATAGCTATGATAAAATCTCCCCCAATGCTCGGCGGCTTTGTCTCTCCTCTGGGCCATTTTTTTCATTATTTTTATCTTTTCGCTCCTCTTTCCTGATCTCACTTCTGCTCCTCTCTCGTTCTCTCCAGAGCATCGGTCTTTTATGTCGCCTTGTTCGTTTTATCTGCTTTTTGTGGGACCTATTTTTCTATTAGGCCATTATGCGGGGTCACTCATTATCTGGGTTTGTTCCCAGTGGAGGAATGTTTCACTACCACTTAACAGAAATCTTGTCTCTATAGATACAACTAGATGCTAATATAAACTGGTTTTACCATTGTTGCCATGGAGCGGGCTTAAAATAGCACTTATACAGCTTTTTAACCCCTTAAGGCACCAAGGGAACATGTGTGCAGTACCTCCCACCTTTTTCGGTTTTGTTAGTTTTCTCTTGAACATAAACTAACGTCTGTATATTTAGAAGAAAGGGTTAGTTAATTGATGTAACCCTCTTGGTTACAGTCAAATCAGACATTTTAGGATGACTGTGCCTGTTTAAATGCCGTCTGATGGACAAAAAATATAGTATTTAAAAAATTAATAGGGTTTTTAAATGGCTCTGTCTGAACACTGAATAAACATGCAAGGTTTTTGTATTAAACCAAGTAGACACAAAACACATTTAGATGTGTTTTAGGTGAGAAAATGACTTATAATAGGGGCCCTTTAATAGAAATCCAGATGTTTGCCTTGTTTTGCAGTTGTTGTTTTTTTTTTAATTATAAAGATAATTGTTTTCTTGAATTATTTTAGCTTGTTAAAATGCAGTTGCAATACATTTACAACATTTAGACTTGTTTTTATTGATGGGTTTGTTTTTTAACCCTGCATTTAAATAGTTATTTCTGTGGCGTCTATAAAAGTGCTTTTCTAATTTTTTTCTGGACAGTTTTTCTCCTTTTCTGTCACAACTCAAATTTCTGGCCAAGCTATTATTCAGAAATTTCATTGTGTTTTCTTCCATTCCGTTTCACCCAAGGCTTTTCACTGACAAATGTTTTTCTATTTTAAGACCCAACTTGACAGCAGAAATTATAATTTGTGTTGTTTTTTTTGCAGTCTAGCAAACGATAAATGTACAAGCTATTTTGGCATCAACAATTACTCAAACTGAAACTATACCAAGAAGGAGAGTTTATGTTTTTATTTCAACAAAGTGAAGTAAATCTGAGGGACTTGATTTTTGCTGAAAAATCGAAAGTAGACATTTATCTCTGTCAAAGTAGCTCTCGCAATATCTTGATCTGGTTAATATCTACTCACATTCATTATGGCTAGCGTAAGAAAGATTTATCAGACAAAGTGAAACTGGAGAGGTGGGCTGGCCATTAAATAAAAAAATAAGAAATTGCAGTCCAGTTATGTCAGTTATTGCCGATTATTAAAATGTAGATTTTGCACCAGGTCCTCCAGAGCAAATGTTATTGTTTTTGGTGTTAAATGGCAGACATTAGAAGTTTGTTACAAAAATATATTCTAGGGATGCAACTCACTATCATTTTCATAATTGATTAGTTGGGCGATTATTAATGACTACCAGAATTTTTTTTTTTTTCAATTTTTTTTTCTCCGACAAAGCAGACAAAGTATTGTCGCTTAAGGATATTTTGGAGGTGTAGTCTATATTTATGACAAAATAGTTTTTTCATCATACTGAAAAAATATGAGCTAAAATGGTCTTAAATTAGATCATGAATTCTTAACTGATTGATATAGCAATTAATTATTTTGCCTTAAAATAAGATTTGCCCATGGAAAAATTATTAAGGAATGAATTGTTAGCTAAACAGACGCCTTTTCTCATTTGAAATTGGCAAAAAAAAAAAAAAAATGGCTCTCTACTTGAAATCATAAATATTAGTTTTGTTGGCAATTTTCATTCATTGAATTTTCAGAATTCCTTTACTTTAGTCACATTTACTCAAATCAAAACCAAATTTGTGTTTTATAACACTCTTATTTAAGATTGTGTTTCTAGTAAAAACGGTAAATTTACACATTTTTGTGACCCAATTGCTTAAGTTCTTTTTTTTTTTTTTCAGTTCATGCATGTTTGGGAACCTATATAGACAAGTTAATTTGATTAACTGGTTGATTTCCTGAATTATTCGATTACTAAATAAGTTGACAATTAATTAATTAAAGAATCAAATAATTGAGATTAATTAGTTGCAGCCCTAATCTATGCCAAAAATCAGTTTTTGTTTGTTTTTTTAAAATGCGAAGCAACATCAAATAAAAAATTAAGATCAATCTAATAAAATAAATACATTAGTTTAGTTTAATCCCCAAATAAAACATTAAGGGCTGTTTGGAGAGGAACATCAAGTGGAGCCAATCAGAGTGCCACATTCAGTATTGATGAGAATTAAGATATTTTATTATTCAATTCAAACCATACAGTCACCTGTATGCATTTCCATTGCAGTTTTGTTGAAATTATTTATTTTACAAATCCACAACATCATGGTGTGTTTGTTTTTTAAACTAGGATACCTCAACATGACTCAATATCTCCTCAGTGGAACAAAGTTTTAGACGCAGTGTCCCTCACCCTTTCTCTCTCTCTGTCTTTGTGTGTTTTCTGCAGAGTAATGACAATGACGAGCGGCTCCAGGTGGTGAAGCTTTTGGCCAAAATGTTTGGAGCCAAAGACTCGGAGCTGGCGGCACAGAACAAACCTCTGTGGCAGTGTTACCTGGGCAGGTGCGAGATTAAGTTTCAACACAAAACATCAACACAACGCAGTAAAATATGAGATTGTTTTGCACTAATCAACATCTTAAGAAAACATCTATGGAGCTGTCTTATTAAATTTGTGTTTTCACCGCAATACATGAAATTCTAACATAGACACAGAAGCGTTTTTAAACCATCACCATATTTGTACTTATGCTGTAAATACTTATAAACTTGTATCACGTGCCACTCTTTTTGTCTGGGTCCTTTTTCACTCATTTTAGTGCTGATATTTTTTTTAATCTGGCCTTATTAATGTCCTAAATCAAGTAAAAATTTAAAAGATAAGGTTCAAACAGTCATATGTTTAAAGATAATGTAAAATGAAACAATTGGACTGGTTCTGACTTTGTAATTTTGAGGTAATAAATGTGTAAATTATTGTTTTGGCATTAAAATTCTTGACATTGTGCGTTCAAAACCTTTACATTTGATTTATACAATAGTGTTCATTCCAACTTTAGAAATTGTAAATATTCTTCTTTATGAATTCCAACACCATTGAACACCATTTTGGTGTTATAAATTGGTTTGCTTTAGTTGTACCTCTTATGACTGTTCCTGCACAAAATGTTGTCTTTGTGTGTCACATTTATGTCAAACTATGACAGAGTTTCAGCTGAAGGAAAGAGGTGTGATCTGTGAGAATAGCCTCTAGAGCTGCTTTTGAACAGCAGCAACACTCAGGGCTTTGAAGTGAAAATAATGACTTTGTCTCGTTCTTAGGTTTAATGATATCCATGTTCCCATTCGACTGGAGTGTGTGAAGTTTGCAAGTCACTGCCTCATGAACCACCCGGACCTGGCAAAAGACCTCACAGGTAAGACTCATCACTGGTCGACAGAGCGTTATATACAGTAAATCACCTTTTTGATTTTATCACAGTTCATGCACACTTTATATTTTATACATTTCTTAGAGGTAAATGAAATAAACTACTGTCACTCACTTAATGCATGACACAGGCTTACTCATAAAAAATGTGGACCTGATGGTTTGTTTTTGGAACAAACAGCTGCGTCAAAAAGACAAAGAATGAATCACAATATTCGTCATATTGTGATTAATTCTTTCTTCATCAAAATAGTCACAGGAATGAGCTCAGTTACATTTTTATCATGGTTATCATACTGTATCCTTTTAAATCTATCATCTATAATCATCGTCTTTTTAAAACAACAAATTAAAAGAAATCAAATGTTGATGTAGATAAAGCGAGAACTGCTTTAGCAACAAAAAAAACATTTTTCAAATCAAAATCCCGACTAAAATCATTATGAACTGTAACCTATTTCTTGTTTCTCTGGTTCTTGTGTGCTGATACTCGTTGCATCTCATAACTGCTTTGTTTCCCAGAATTCCTCAAGGTCAGGTCACATGACCCGGAGGAGGCTATCCGGCATGATGTCATCGTCTCCATAGTGACAGCAGCCAAGAAGGACCTGTCTCTCGTTAATGATGCACTGCTCAACTTTGTCAAAGAGAGGACTCTGGACAAGAGAGTGAGTGTTTTTACCTCAGCTTTGAAAAAATCATTACAAATGTCTGTTTTAAAGTATAACTTTCCTATTGTAATGAATGTAGAGTTGCTCATTAGCTTCCCAGCCTCAACTCTAACATGCACGCAAATATTTTGGTATGAATGTTAATGTTATATTTTAACAGTTTATCCACATAACTGAATGCTGTTCAGTGCTTCAGATTCACTAGTATTAAATTGTCGCGTTATAAAAAAGTTATAAGGTCTGATAAATGGATTATATAGAACTTGATCATTTCAATTTCCAGCCTCTTAAATCCTCTGTGTCTCCTCTCAGTGGCGAGTTCGTAAAGAAGCCATGATGGGTCTGGCGTCGATCTACAGGAAGTACTCTCTGAACGGAGAGGGAGGGCGAGAGGCGTCCAAGCAGATCTCCTGGATCAAAGACAAGCTGCTGCACATCTACTACCAGAACAGCATCGACGACAGGTGCACACCTGCACTGATCACACTAAAACATGTTTTCATACTTTTTATGAAAAACTGTTGAGCTTTTAAAGAAAAATTACACTTGCCCAGTTCAGAAATTTGAGGTGGATTGTGATAAACCTGAGCTTTTATATTGTCGTTTATTGTTTCATTGACTTTATTCGGGCAATATATGATAATCGATTAGAAAATGTCTTTGTTTGAAGTATGGCATAAAGCTTTACTTGATCAAATGTTACACTGTAAGTCTGTTAATGTGTAAATATAAATCTTTTCTGTTAAGAATAAGTTGTTGAGATTGGGAATTGTGTAATTAAGCAATCAAATTTTAATTGGACTCCCAAATCTTTCAAATTGTTAATGAAGTAGTTTTGAAGAACCAGTACATGACCATTTCTGCCCGTGGTTTAAAGCGGAGTTTGATTTGATGCTGTGTTTCTAAATGTAGGGCTTCGCAAATAATAAAAATTGCTTTGGTATTATTGAACGCAGTTAGAACACTGCAAAAGGCTGCATTTTTTAAGTAATAATTTTTTTCACAACAAGAATCATGCAATTTTCGCTCTAAAATCTGGTTCTCTTAAAACTTAGATCTGTGCAAACATGTTTCAAAACACATTCATACACTTACGCGTGTTTAAAATTTAAACTGTTCAAGCAGAACTAAGCAACTTCAGCAGTGTGTAATTAAATTAGCTTACTGAATCTTAATTTTGGTAAAATTAAGATTGAAATAAGGCACCAAAAACACATCTGAGCACATTTTACATTCCTAAATAAAAAAAAATCAAAGGTTATATATCAAAGCCAGGGTTTCTCAGTACAGACATTTGGATCGGGATGGGGGCGGGAAAGGAGGTTGCAGTTGCTGTAGTTTCTGCGGGAGATAACTGAGAGAGCTGACCCATACTTCAAATGCCCCAAATACATATGTAACCGTCATCAGAGACTTACAAAGACATTTAACCAGTAGTTCTGCTTTAAACCATAAGCTACAATTGCAATACTAGTCAGATCACTGTTGGATATTTTTCTCTAAATGTGCAGTTCTATGTAAATGGCACCTATACAAAGTGTTCTTGGTCATGATTGACACATTTAGCTAACAGTGTAACATTTAATCAATATAAATATAGTGATCATTTCATTCACGAAAACAACTCTGATACATTTTTATCCTTATTTCTCATGCCTTATTGTAATATAAAACCCTGATGGTCTTTTAAAGTTGAAATGCGTCTGCTGAAGGACGCTGTGCTTTGGTTTGATCAGATACTGCTCCGGCTGCTCGGCCTGTCTTTCTCTGATTGACAGGGGCCCATTATCTCAAATCTTCTCCGATAAACACTTGCCCACTCATCGTTGTTTACAATTCACCCTTTGACACGCGTCAGTTCAGGTGCATTTGGATTTGTCCTTCAGCAGAAACAAAATCTGTAAAAGTCAGATTTGTGTCTAGAATTACTAAAAGTCTGATCATGCTCTGCAGATTCTGACCTTGCTGAGGACAAAGCTATTATCAGTCTGTCTAAATGCCAGTCTTCTCTCTTCCATAATTTTTCTGTTTAATGAAGCTCATCCTAACCATTTTATTATGATTTTATGACAAATTTGTATCATAAAACTTAATGTATGTCTCCTCTTCGGCAGGTTATTGGTGGAGCGAGTTTTTGCGCAGTACATGGTCCCTCAAAATGCCGTATACTGTTAAGGGAAGCGCTGCTGTGCTTCTATGTTAATTTGTACAGTCATATACTATCGTCTCGCATGACGAGCGCGAGACGCGTGTCACTGTATACATGACACAGCGAGCCTAACACTTCATTGCGTCTATTACACACATAGAACTAGCCCGCCTCAGTGTGACACACACGATAAGGCATCGCGTCAGTTCAAGTGCCATATTGAGATTTTGTGATCCATTCAGCAGAAAAAACGGAGAAATCTGTCAAGAACGTCAGAAGTTTAATGTGTCTATAATTACGAACAATAGAGACTTTTGTTCAGCTCCTCTGTCTCGATTTCTGATCCTCTTGCTGTAGCCAAGCTGCATTGTGAGAAATCAACAATCAGTTCTAAAACATGCGCAGTTCTTCTCTTCTTGTCAAACGCTCACAAAACAATATGTATGTATTATCTGAAAATTATTAAAATGAATACAATCCATCACATGATCACTCACTCTTCAGTAGTCGCTCAGACCCGATACTCTCTTCATATGACAGGTATTGTAAAAATCAAAAAACAACTTAATGTAGGCGTATTTTGTAAGCCCGGATTGCAAAACTTCTCATCATTCTGCCAAGTAGATATCTTGTTAAGAGCGGTTTTATCTGCCGCAGCTACACATTGCTACTCACACACATAAGAAGTAGCTATGAACACGTCTAAATTACTGTACCTCCTACGCTATCCTTACGCCCACTTTGTACTACTTATCACCGCAGTTTGTTATTAAAGTTTGGAGCGAGGTTCCAGCAAATCCAATCAAGAGCCCTTTATTTTACGTATCAAAAGAGCATCTCCACATCTAATTATCAACACTAGATGATATCTTGACTGGATTTATTCTTAGTTGCTGAGCAGTGTCCTCTATACAGCTGAACAAGGAGTGTAAGATAAATGAGTAGAAGAAAATAGTCACGTTGTTAACTATGCAGCTAGGAACCCATCTAGACAATTAATATGTGTTATCTACATGTATCTGATCATAATAAACGTTCATGGTTATAATGTTCATAGTCGTGCTGATGGAAAATGCCTCACTCAATAGGCCAGTTCCGACATGCCAGAAATGGAATTATTTAATCAGGACAGTTAGCATATTTTGCACAAAAGGCTAGCTGTCTCTCCATATGCAGGAGTGACATCCACCACAAAAGATCCTTTAAAACACCCCCCATTGCTCTTTGAGATGAATTCACCATTCTCTTCACATACTAAGCGCACTTGCTTACCTCATTATATGAATTATCACTTGTGCAAACTGGTGGTTTAATGCTCAATACAAGAGACGATTGGAAAGAGTAGCTGTTTGAGCCAGGCCGAGAGAACACACATTCTTCTCAGCTAATCTTGAGTCATCGCTCATAAGTCTAGCTTCAGAATCAAAATTTGATTTAATTTTGAAATGAGCCTTACTAGGTCATACTGTCGCACTTTGCTCTGTGCACCATATAATTGTTGCTTTTTGTTCTGGGAGTGCATAAGATCGTGCACATGCACACTTTTAGTTCCACCAAAGTACTTTCAAGTACTTATTGCGTCAGACTGTGAGACACAACAGGAAACTAAAATTTAGACTTAGTAAGCATGGTGTGGCCAGATTGGTACAGTGTACATGCAATACAAATATATCTTATATAGTGTGTCCTTTGTGTAGAACGAAATGTATCCCTACATTGAGAAAATAGGCTGTACTCCACTCGTGCGAGAATATAGCGTCATCGTTTGAGGACAGAGTGACGAGTGTTGCGCGGACACTCTGCTCTTTAAAATACAGATTATACACTTAGTTTAGTTTGTGTACAACAGAGTGGTATTATGATGAACAACGATAGCCACGTTCATACAAACTAATATTGTCGTTTTGGTGTCAAGTATGATACTTGACCCTCTTAGTGGTTGAAGCCTTTGTGTCGGTCTACGAGAGTGACAAAGACAACATAAATAGAGGTAGCTTCTGTGATTAACTATTCGAAAATAGATAATGTAACTGATTGAGATACACAATGTGTTGTAGGGCATTGAGTTGTTTGGACCAGTTTTATTATTCGCTCATAACCTAAAAACTGAGACCTGCAGTGGTATTACAGCATTATCAGTAATGCACTTAAGTGTATGATCTTAAAATAATTCTAGCATCTCATCTCCAAAGTCTTTTTAACATGAGGGGTCTTCTAACCTATTCTTCTACATATTTGCTAGACAAAGTGCAGACTGGCGCAAGGAACAAATCCAGTCGACATCTAAGGAGAAACGACAAGAACAATCTCATCACTCACTTTTCCTACCTGAGCAGATATTCTTTTTCATACGAAAACGTGGTATCTTGTACAGTTATGTCATAGCCAAAAGTGGCAAAATGAATGTCTAGATATAACACAGATAAGCGGCTTAGAATATCTATATGTTTCCAAATTCTTACAGTTCTCTTACACACTGGTTATTCTTTGTCTATTTTCTATCCATTTATTCCTGTTCTTATTTACATAGCATTAGTAAAACATAACACCAGATCTAATAAAGTGTAGAAAGGCGTAGTCACAGAGATTTAAGCCAAATCCTGCAGCGCTCTAGATATGAATAGAGCTAGAATATGGTCAGATCATTGATCGTTTATAATAGTAATTGTATATGTACGTATATTTTGATCGAAAAGAGCCTTTTTAGAACCGTGATAGTAGTAGAAAATGTCAGGAATATTTTATATGGCGAATCTCATGTCAACAAATATACTCCGCTCGGCAACCTATAATCATAGATTAAAAGCAAGAGCTATTTACTATACAGCAGAGTTTTATGTTAACGCATCTTATTTTGTTGGTTGTTAATTGGCCCTTTAGTAGAGCACCAAATAGGTGACATTTACGCAGCTATTCATCCTCCTGCTCTTCTCAAACATAACTTCTGCTCACTCTCCACCACACCCCAGAAACACGATTTATCTCATTTGACTGTCGATATATTAGCGCTCAACCGCGCGTACCTCGTGTCCATGCAGATCTAACTATCTCTGTCACGTGTATTGCGGGCAGGAGAGCACACGAACGCGAAAGTCCCGCCCCCGTCTCACTCCACTTCGGACACAGAGATGCATTCATGATCTGGAGACTAGCATACGACGTCCACTCCAAGTGGATTCCCCTACCAACCACGCAGCTGTCTCTGACCAAACATACGCATACACATAGTACTCTCCTCGCTCTCCACATGCATTACTCACCCCTCATACACACACACACCTTCAACTCCTCCTCTATCCTAGCACTCTTCCTTCTTTTACTGCAAGATAGATCGTCCACTATTTCACGCTAGTGCTTTTCTCTAACTTCCTCGCTTCTTACCACCTAATGTGGTACACGTGTGGTACGCCGTGAAATGAAAGAGCACTTCCGTAGGTGTGATACACACACACACTTTTTGAACCTTGCTCTTGAGAACGAGTCACAGCGTAAGTTCTCAGTCTACTCTTTACATCCACAGCGTGCCTTGACAGTGACCTGGTGATGCACATCAATAACTTTTACTAACTTCTTCTCCCAGTTTTTAAGTTGGCTCACTATAAGACACTTCGCCGTAGTTCCAGAGATAATGTGTCATTAAATCCCTCGACGCGGTGGTGCGTGTTAGCGCAGTAGAATTGCATTGAACGAGGCTAGTTTAAAGATCCTATTGCTTTCACGCCGATCACGCTAAACCAGGCGTTCATTGCATACTCGTGGGTTCATGGCACCGAAACCTCGAGCCAAGTGCGACTCTCTCAACTTGTGAGTTATACTATTTGGTGCGCGGGGCTGTGTGTGCTTGGGCTTTTCTGGGTCCAGAAATCTAAACTACTCTAATATGATAATTTCAATATTAAGGTTTGTCATTTCAGTCTGACAAGCAGGGAGCAAGGCTGTATTTGCCAAAGTTATGGTCATCACAAGTAAGTTAAGCAGTTGTCTGTAATGTAATAGCAGTATTAACAAAAACACAGCTCTAAACTTTCTTCTGTCATTTCAAAGGGAACTTGCCAGATCCAGGTAAAGCCCAGACTTTGTGAAGAAGTTGGCCCAGGTTCTGGACGATGACGAGCGGATCAGAGACCAGCTCGAGACCCTCGTCAGCCCCTCCTGCTCCTGCAAACAGGCCGAAGTCTGTGTGGTGAGTCACGTCCCGCCGGTCTCAGCTCAAACCAAACATGACAAACTCAATTGATCGAAATATCTGCATTTTGTCACAGCATTGTAAAGCTTAAAGCCGATATGATAGATTATCACATCTTGTAATTCTGCCTTAGTTTGGTGGTCTTTGTGGTAAATATAAATTAAAGGAAGTAATCTGATTTTTAAAACAAACCCTCCACGTGTGTTGTCAAAAACACAAAATACTAAGACAATTTACACAAAACTGACAGTTTCCTGGGAGTTAAGACAATCATTTAACACAATTAAAGTGTAATAAAATATTATCATTTGTCTAATCATAACATCTGTGTCATTTATGTGGCTTTTAGACCACATTTACAAAGCGGTTGCTAGGTAACAGTTGGGGGTTCCTCCTTTACATGTGTCATATTTGCTGGACAAAATACTACAAACTTCATAAAAATAGCCTAATATGGCCTAACCTGTCCGATATGCACTTTAAAAATGCACTATGTACCTTGTAGCTCGGACTTTTTTACTTGTTTCCATGGAGATTACCTAGAATCCCCTGCTTTATGACTTTTAGCATAACTGTCCTGCGTTTATTCATTGAAAAAAAAAAAATTATAAAAATTGTGAGCAGAGTTGTCTCACTTCTAACTTAATGTCGTCAGCTTGTCTCCAATGAGATGCACAAGTTTCTTTATATATAATTTAGGTCTCCATAGACAGGAAAATTCCTAAAAGCATCTTTTACCGGTAAACACCAGTGCCAAATGTCTGCATATTCTAGTTAAATGTTTACGGGTTTGTTAATCAAGCACTGTTAGAGTCAGATAAATGATCGGATAAAAAAGACAAACTGACACATTTTGGCACAGTCCCTTTTAATCAATTAATAATCGATTAAATAGGTCAACCAGAAACTTCTTTTGTTCACTACAGCTCTAAAATAATTACACTTAACTGATGTCATAGATTGTTACTAACACTGTTTTTGTTATGTCCATTTTCAGAAAGACATCACTAAAAAGCTCGGCAGCCCCAAACAGCCCAGTAACCCCTTTTTGGAAATGGTCAAGTTCCTGTTGGAGAGAATGCCCCAGTTCACATCGACACAGAATCAATCAGGTACATTTTTTTTTTTTGTCATAAAGCAAAATTATACCATAGAAGTGTTCAGTTTTCTTATCACTAACTGTGGATTTTGTTGTGTTTAGTGCTTTGATAAAACAGGTGAACAAGTCGATAGAAGGCACAGCTGACGACGAGGAGGAGGGAGTTCCCACTGAGGAGGCCATCAGAGCGGGACTAGAACTGCTCAAGGTGAATGTTAATCTTCAGTATAAAGTATTATTAACCATGCAGAAATAGACATTGACAATATATAGAACAAGCAATGTTTTTGAGTTGTGCTGCTCAAAAGGTTATTCAAAAACATGATTCAAAATTAAACAGGAAGCAACTGTGTAAATATTTTACGCTATCTTTTTTTGTCTAATACTTCCACTTTATCTTAAAGATTTAAAACTTCGAAAAAGAGAAATTATTAGACTCAGTAGCTCACACAATATCAAGCTGGAACAATAAAACAGTTTATACTCAAAGTATAAAAAAATCTGGGGAAAAAAACAGATTACCAAAAAAACTCATGTACAAGTAGAATAGAATAACGTAAAATAAAATAATTTAAGATCCTCAGACTTAAGTTGTCAAGATTATTAAAAAGGGTCATATTATTTGTCAAATATCACTGAAGCTTATGAAGTAATTATCACATATACAGTATATTTAAAAAATGAACGTTATCTATTCTGCCATTAAAAGAAACATACTTTTTGTCAAACTTTGTAATTAAGGTCTAAATTTAGCCCAGCTTCATTTAGTCTAATTGTACTAGTGCTTAGTTTAATCAAGAAAGCATTTATTTTATGTTTGTCTGCTGCTCTTGTCTGTAAAGCTGAACAAAAAATGCTAAATTACAGATGCAAACGTCCCTTTGTGCTTAAAGACAACACTTGTCTTTCCATTATGGGCTCATGTTGGTTCTCCAGAGGGTTTTTATTGTAAATCACCATCTGTAGCTCACTCAGCTGTGATTAAATACAGTGTGAAGCTGCAAATCCAGTGGCACAAAGAACAACAGAGAGAGATGTTCAGCGGAGCAGAATGCCTCCCTGTGGTTTTCCTCTGAGTTTCATACTGTTCTGACACATCTGCAACATAAACACTTCTAATGCCGTGTACACTTTACTTTTGAAGGGGAAATACATTGTCACATTAGCTTGAAGTGAAATACTTAACAAATGTATTCAATTATTTGTGTTCAATTATTTAGTTGTTGTTTGTGAATACTCCGCAGCTTAAGTCAGTAAAAACATGGTTTGGATCAGAAGCCAGACTTTGGAAGAAGAAATTTGATTTCTGTGTTAAACGACGCAGATTGAAATTTTATTTAGAGGTTTACAGAGACAGTTTACAGATGCAGGTCCGGTAAAATGATTATTGTCTAAAGTAAATGGGTTTAGTCTCTAATGGAAATGCGGAATGGGCTTATATTTCATGTTTTTACTCAGAAACCATCTGACCTTACAGCATCATTAAATTCTAGAGTAGGGCTGCAATTAATTCAATTTCAATTTCAATTATGATTGTTGCTGTAATGTTTACAAAAATAGTGTAATCGAGTAAAATTATTACCGTGAATCATAAGTGAGTTTGTAAACCTCAGATATTTCCTTAATTGTAAAAGTATGTCCCAGACTGTTTCTTTACATTTGTAGAATACATTTACAACTGTCCATTTTTATAAGATCTCTCACCCATTTCATTTGATCTTTTCACTCTCTGCATTTGAGGAGCGTAATGCTCTGCGCTCTCGTTCTAAGCAAATAATATTTTAATCATAATCGAGCAGCCCTATTCTCGAGTGTGAATGCCTTTGGACGTAAAATCAAATCTTAAACAGAGTTATGATTAGAAAAATATTCCAAGTTACAAGCAATTCATTATACTGACTCTTTAAATGCATAATATAAACCGCAATGTTGCTCTGTGGAATAGTGATGCTCATTGCTCTAATTACAAAGGTTTATCACTGTGCGCATTAGGGTGTGGATGTTGTCCGAAAATCCTTCTATACAGCTTTTAATATTCAAGATGATCCTTAGGTCTATAAAAATATGGTATTAGTATGCATTAATACTCAAATCTTAATACCCTTAAAACTGTTTAAGCTTTTCACTGCTGTATATCTGTTTTACTGAAGTCTTCACGTCTTGTTTGTTGAATCAGGTGCTGTCCTTCACTCACCCGGTCTCGTTCCATTCTGCCGAGACTTTTGAGTCTCTTTTGGGATGTTTGAAAATGGACGACGAGAAAGTGGCTGAGGCGGCGCTGCAGATCTTCAAAAACACAGGAAGCAAGATGGAGGAGAGCTTCCCACACATCAAATCGTGAGATTAATTAATTTCACCAAGATCAGCATTTCAAATCATACATTAGGAAAGATAGGACAAAATCACACTGGGTATGTTTACTGGGTCTTAAAAATTATTGAATTTGAATGTGTCAAATTTAGATCTCAACTTTTTTCAGTCGTGACCCTCAAAATGACAACGCAGCCATTTGTGACCCCCAAACACAACATGTAGACTACCTGCAAAGTGATGAAGCAGTCTTAAGTCTTATGTTTAATTTTAGTTTGAGGACATAGGCCTAGATCTCTTGGCTTTCAATATGTAGGCCTAGGACATGCATCTATGTGTATTTGAAGAGTAGCACCCGCATAAGCTTATCCAGCAATCTTAATTATTTCTGTGGAAAAAAAGGCATTTTTTCTATAGCAAAGGTAAATATACATATTCAATTGAGCTTGTTGAAAAAGTTTTAAAATTGTCTTGTTTTTCACTTGACCAAACCATAAACTGTTCTGATGGATGTGACCAGCATAACTCGGCTACTAGAATTAGAATAAAGAATTGTATCACATTTTTTGTAAGCATTTGAGACATACATTGTCAAAGTAACTGGATTTGGAAGACAAAGTACAATAATGTACACAATGGTATATTGGCATCTGACTGTGCATGCTACTGACTCATAGATACACTCACCCTTTTTGTTTACTGGTTCATCTACAATGATGGTACAGCACAATTTGTTAATTTTCTCTTCTTTTATTCCTTACGCATTTTTCACCTGTCAAAAGAAGATCAACTATGAACACTACTAAAAATCAAATGGACAGATCTTGGTGTGCATGTAAACAAAGCCATTCAAGTTACTTTCTTTGTCTTTTAACTGTTGTAAAAAGTAGCTTTTGTCATTAAAATGGCATTAAACCATATTTCTGCTGTAACCACGGACGCAAAAGTCTCAAATCGCTTCAAAGGCTGTCAAAATATATCACTGATCTCAATTCATTATCTTCAGTTTATTCGACTGTACAATGAGGACTATGCAGTGCCTTCATTGTCTTACATTGTCTTGTTGATTCTGCTGCAGTGCTCATTGATGTAATGTTCTGTAACAATAACAATCCCTGTGCGCCCCCTAGTGTCCTGCTGCCCGTCCTGCAGTCCAAGGCAAAGAGAGGCCCCCTCGTCAGGCCAAATACGCCATCCACTGCATCAACGCCATGTTCACCAACAGAGACACACACTTTGCACAGATATTCGAGGTAAGCAGCAAAAAACATATATTTTGCATTTTACATTAATATCAGGGTTCGTACAGTTACATAAAACCTAAAAAAAGTAGTAGAAATGTAAATGTAATTTTCAGGCCTTTTCAGAAAAGTTTTTAAATTTTATTGGTTTTGGAAAAAGTTTATATATTTTGGGTTAAAAAATGGGGGCTGATTTACTTGAACACATTCCTGCTTGTGTTTAGACAAGATGGAGAAAAAAAATGTTTTAAAAGCTGTGCCCATAAAATAAAAAACAAATACATTGCAGTGGCCTTATTCAATTTATAAATTTGACATTCATTGCACTGTTCTTTGAAACTAAGACAGTTACTTTGAAATTGTTATAATTAATGATCAGAAGCAAAATAATTTGGGTTATATAAAGTTTAACCCAAAATAGACTGTACTGCTGTCATTTTCTCCAAATCTAACAAACTCAAAAAATGAAGTATGCGCTAAATTAGATAAATTAAGATTTTTTTTTCACAAAATTCCTAAACAATCCAGCCCTAGATATATTTTTTGTCTGTTTTGATTGGGTTAAATAATCTGACTAAAATCTAAATTATCTGCAAGTTGTCCATGACCCTGAACTATCTAAATACAATGTCATGGACAACTTAGAATGGTTATGGGGAAGTCAAGAATAACTTTCTTGGTCGCTTGTTGCTTTGAAAATCTGGCCACGCAGCAAAACAAACAAAACAGGACATGATCTGGACTGACAACATGCTCACATGGATCTATTAAAAATGCTTCTTGCCGTGTTTAAACCACTGCGTACGACGTAGCAATGGAGGAGGACAGAGACCACAAAAGGACTGTCTGGACAGAGCAAGTTGTGCGATTGGGTAAACTACGTTTTATTTAGGCAACAAGCCTCTATCTCTCTTCCTCCTCTCAACGTGTGCAAAACAAGACCTTAAGCAAAAAAAGCGGGAATGCAAAGAAGCTCACCGGATAGTAAAAATGTCCTGTCCCCTAACGCTCTTTTGGGCGTCAGCTTTGTGAACAATCTGCTTCAAAATTCGCTTCGACGTGTGAAATTGGGTGCTTTGACTCTGTCTGGTCTGAACGCAGCATAAGACATTGAAACCTTCAGCTAAAATCTGTACTAACCTGTAATACGTCTCCCTCCAGCCTCTACATAAAGGCCTGGATCCTGCCAACCTGGAGCAGCTCATCACGCCCCTCACCACTCTGGGACATTTGGCTCAGCTCGCCCCGGAACAGTTCGCTGCACCTCTCAAATCCTTAGTCGCTAATTTCATCGTCAAGGATCTACTTATGAACGACAGGGTAAATACAGCTGCCCAAAAT
Organism: Mugilogobius chulae; assembly: GCA_038363315.1. Lineage (NCBI taxonomy): Eukaryota > Metazoa > Chordata > Actinopteri > Gobiiformes > Gobiidae > Mugilogobius > Mugilogobius chulae. The sequence continues at coordinate 30,786,524 of CM076399.1, read as the reverse complement.
CCAAAATGTGAGATAATAACAGAAAGAATTTGAAAATATGTTAAATATATATATATGTTTTGTTGTAGATCCCAGGCAAAAAGACGACGAAACTCTGGGTACCTGACGACGAAGTGTCCCCGAAACTCAAGCTAAAGTAAGTTTTTATTAAACTATCAACACAGAAACAGGGTATTTGAGAGTCTTAAAAAGTATATGCAAGTTGATAAATTACTTCTGCAGAAATAAAGGTACTTTCATTACAATTTTTGTGTATTAAAGTTTTGTTAGAAGACTTATTCTAATCAGACCCTGAACTATTTACCTATGAATTCTGATTGAATTTTAATTACAAAATGCCAGTGTTTCTCAAACTGTGGCACGCAAAATTGTACTCAGCTCTTTGCCATTTGAGTATTTGTTTTAAAGGCAAGTTGAGTTTTTGCGCTCCTTTAGAACAGTTATTATTACAAGCTATTAGTTTACTTGATAGAGTCAGAGTTAGATCTGGTGGTATGTGGATTGTGGACTGCAAAACTATATATTAAGCTGTACTTGTTTGAAAAGTTTGAGCACCACTGGGGTAGGCAATTTAGATTTATTTCAAAATACTATGACGCCAAAACAACAATGCCTTTTTTTTTTACAAAATATGCTCACACTTTGAGATCACTTAGTTTGGTTAACTAGCACTCAAAAATAGTGTTAAATGTTCGATTTAGATGCAGTTAAGTCTTTGAAAAGCTATTAAAAAGGTAATGCATTACACTTTAAGCTCCATGCATACAATGTTTATACAGTCATGGAAACCTGCAACAGCCATTTCCAGGCCCTGGAAAAGTTTTGGCTTTGTACTGGTTTCGGAAAAGTTTTTAAAAATTAGAAAAACGTTGGATTAAAACGTTTATAACTTGGAAGATAATTTGCTTTGCCACAGTCCTGCTCATGTTGTGCTGAGATGGAAAAAAATCATGTTTTTAAAAATGTGCCCACAAGTTAGAAAATACCATGCATTGGAGTTACTTTAAACTGAAAAAACATTGTCGCTTAGTTTGAAACTGTAATAAAAATCACTATTATTTCAAGTATATTAGAGATGAATTAATTGAAATTCAACTTTTCTTTTCTTTTTTTTATGTCTAGAAATCTGTGAACTTTTTTGCGTTTTGGTCTTAATCAGTTATTGATAGCTGATGATTGATTGAAAAGTATGCTAAACAAGGTCATGTAAACGTAAGGAATTGTTTTGGATAAGTCATGGGAAATCTTAAGTCAAAATCTATACCAACCCTGCGCATATATCCCAATTTTGTAGAACTAAATCTACAAAAGATCATCCCATATCTGGTTTAACGTGAAGTCCTGTTATGTGTGATTCAGATCCAGGGCATAAAGCTGATGGTGCGGTGGCTACTGGGAGTGAAGAACAACCAGAGTAAGTCTGGAAACTCTACTCTGAGGATGCTCACAGCCATTCTGCACAGCGACGGAGACCTGACCGAGCAGGGCAGGATGGGGTAAGTAGTAGTGACAAGTATACGCTGCTACTTTAAAGATAACACACTTAACACACTTTATATATGTTCCTCTTCCTGCAGTAAACCAGACATGTCCCGACTGAGACTGGCTGCGGCTTGTGCTTTGTTAAAACTGGCCCAGGAGCCGTGTTATCATGAGATCATCACTCTGGAGCAATACCAGCTCTGTGCACTCGTCATCAATGTAAGCAGCATTACAACAGAAATACTACTAACGACTACTTTGATTACTGATACTAAAAGTTATTCTTTTATTGCTACAACTCACCAACTCACTTTCACCAACCACTTTTTACACTGCTGCCTGCTACTACTGTTACATACTTAATAATGCTACAAAAATAGAGGGTTATTTTTTTGTCTCCTTGATCGAATATTGTCTAATAAAGGTGTTAGAATTTTTTTTTGTAAGCATCGCCCACCTATAGGAATTAATACAGTTAACTTTCATATTTTGTTTCTGTCGCTTTCAGGATGAGTGTTACCAGGTGCGACAGTGTTTTGCTCAGAAGCTCCACCGGGGCCTGTGTCGACTGCGTCTGCCCCTCGAGTACATGGCCATTTTCGCCTTATGTGCCAAGGACCCAGTGAAAGAGAGAAGGGCCCACGCTCGGCAGTGTCTGGTCAAAAATGTCAACATCCGTCGAGAGTATCTCAAACAACATGCTGCCATCAGTGGTGAGGGGAAAGTACTAGACACGTCTACATCCATAGATACTTGTTTTTAAACTTGAATTAAAATCTTTCTTTATTTGTCCATAGACAAGTTGTTTTCCCTGCTCCCTGAATACGTTGTGCCCTACACCATCCACCTTTTGGCACACGACCCAGATTATGTCAAAGTATCAGACATCGAGCAGCTCAAAGAAATTAAAGAGTAAGTAAAGTCAATGGGTGCATCTTTTTGATTCGATATGTATTAACTGTTTTGGCCAAAAGACAATGCTGCAAACTTTGTGACCTGTGAAATGTTTTCTCTTCAGGGCTCTGTGGTTTGTCCTCGAGATCATAATGGCCAAAAACGAGAACAACAGTCACGCCTTCATCAGAAAAATGGTAGAAAACATCAAACAGACAAAAGATGCACAGTTGCCCACAGATGCCAAGACCAACGAGGTACATGAGATACAAATATGTTTGTAAATGATTTACAACAGTGGTCCCCAACCTTTTTTCTTGCAGGACCGGTAAAGTCACATTTTTTTTTTCCAGGGACCGGTTTGGTAGCGCAAATAACTACGTAAAATGCATACAACTGATTATTGTGTCTGTTTTTAGCTCCTATTGCTTGAATTTGATGTTTATTTGGTTAAGTGTCGCAATATTTCATTGTAAAGCACAAGGAAGCATGAGAAACGATAAAATAAAAAATTAAATACATTTTAAAAGATCCTCTGGGCCCGTAGCAGATGGCCTGCGGACCGGTTTTGGGCCCCGGACCGTGGTTGGGGACCCCTGATTTACAATATTAATATTGTATTAACAATTTGTTTCTTGTTGTAGAAACTGTACACTGTGTGTGACGTAGCAATGAACATTGTTATGTCCAAGAGCACCACCTACAGTCTGGAGTCACCGAAAGACCCTGTGCTCCCCTCACGCTTCTTCACCAAACCTGACAAGGTTTGTATCTCTGGAGAATGACAGGTCATGTTCTAAATTATATTTGTGTCAATCACAAAAAAACATCTTCACTTTTTTTCTCAGAATTTCAGCAATACAAAAAATTATCTCCCTCCAGAGATGAAGTCCTTCTTTACACCTGGAAAGGTGGGTTTTATGAAAGCTTTAATCGTTTTTCTTTTCTCATTTCGACATCAAGCAAAACTTAATTTTCTTGTCTTGTAGCCCAAGTCAGCCAATGTTTTGGGAGCAGTAAACAAGCCTTTAGCATCGGCCGGAAAACAGCTGAATAAAGCTTCTCGAACAGAAGCTGGCGGCGACGACGACTCCTCGTCCAACCCAGCGTCCCCGAACCGCGGCAAATCCAGGTGAGAAACACAAAATGTGTAGATTCTTAAATTTTCTCAAAAATTTACTTTGGTTTTCAACTCTCCTTAAACCTGTACAATAAATATAACAAGTTGAACAAAATTCTTTATAGGCATGACAGCACAGAAAATGACCACAGTGAGAATGAAGATTACGGTCTTGGCTCTGACAAGGTAAGCATTTAAGAATACAACTAGATACAATTCTTTGTTTAATTCAGTGACTCACACTACTGTCTTGTTTCTAAAAAGGAAATTGAAAAGCCGCGCGGGCGTAAACGTGGAGTGACTTCCAGTGACGACACAGAGAGCAAACCAAAACGTGGTCGCAAAAAAGCCGTCACTACAACAACCGAGTCTGAGGACCTGCTGTGGGACGACGACACCAGACCTGAAGATGAACAAAACAGCCCGCCTAAGAAACGCAGAGGACGGCCCCCCAAGTCTGCATCAGCTAATCAGGACTCTCCAGCGAAAGGAAAGAGGGGCAGGAAGAAGGCAGCTCCGCCCCCCGAGGAAGAGGAGGAGGAAGAAGAGGAAGAGGAGAGGGACGAGGAAATGGAGGAAGAAGAGGAGGAGGAAGATCGCAGCAGTGACGTGGAAGTGAAAGGCAGAGGGAGAGTTGCGAGAGGAGGAAGACGGTCACAGGGGTGAGGAAGCACTCTTTGGTTTGTGATGAGGCACTTTTAGAATTTCTGAACCGTTACATCAGATCCTGCTCCTAAAATTGAACAATATTTATCTTCTTTGCTCTTGTCTGCTCTACCTAGTTTCTCAAAATCGTATTGTTTGACAGACCGTTGCAGGACTAATATTATCTTCTTATATTTTAGCTGTGTCCTTTAACTGTACATTCAAGCGACAATAAATGTTAACTGTATGATCTGATGTAACTGCGTTTGATTTACAGGTCAGATTCAACAGAGTCTACTCCACAGAAGAGAAGAGGACGCCCACCAAAATCAGCACAGCCAGCAGCAAAGAAACCAACGTAAGTTACAGTCCTTTTGTGTAGTTTTTTGTGTATTTTAAGAGAAAACAGTACATCAGCAAATGCCCATTCATGCTCTTCTATTACAGTTTGTTTAAATTTCTGTTGCAGTTAGATACTTTTTAAGTTTAATTATTGCATCACAAGCGTATCTATGGTCACAGATCAAATCACAAAACAGTTGAAATCAGTCTGAGTTCAATGTGTGCTTGGTCTCAGGCGCGGTCGAAAGGCAGCAGCTAAAGACGACTCTGAAGAAGAGGAGGAAGAGGACGACGAAGAGCAAGAAGATGAGCCAACGCCAAAGGTAAAATGTGCTACATTATTACCAGTAGGGATGCATCGATTCAGCTTTTTCAGTCTTGATAGCATTTTCAATTTTGTGTTTTTTCTGCCGAAATCAACCGACACTAGTGTAAAATCTTTATCTTCTCGAATCTGTTAACTGTAAGTGTAAAATAATTAATTTATTGCACAAGCAACACTTTATGTAAATAAAATTCTGGTTCAACATCAGCCAGTAAATAGCCTCATTGTCCAATAAACTGATATCATGGGACTCATAATCGATCCAGGTAAGTCCTTATAAACTCCTCACAATTAAAAAAAAAGGAGAATGTGAGGGTTGAACTTTGGAATACTGGAAATAGTGAAAAAAAATTAAAGTTAGGTAGCTAACTTTTTTAGTTGTAAATTAGTAAACTTTGTACTTTCCACTAAAAAGTATATAGTAAGTACAGCATTTTGTGAAAAAAAAAAATAGATCTCTGAGTTCTGTCTGAACTGAATAATAAAGAATTTTAGTTCTAATCAGGAGCTGAATGCTGCTCTGTGATTGGCTGAGCTTGGGGCGGTCACTCTAGTTTCACTTTGTTGTTTGTAAAAAGAAGTTTATAAGCCACATATGCAACCAAAATGAATACATGTCGATATTTACCATGTGTTGAAGGTTTTATGAGAGGAATTAGTTTTAAAACCTAAACCGTGTTTGCAGTGTAAAAATTAGCTACCCCACCTTTATTAATGTTGTAAGACCGTAAAAAAAAAAAATTATTCTGTGCCTTTTTAATGGTTATTTTGTCTAAAACGCTTTATTCACCTGTGTGTTTCCATGATTGGGGGTATGTAAACTGCATATCTTTCTGGTTGGCTGATTATAAAATAAGATGCTCTAGTAATCATTTTCTGTCCTCTGATAAATTATGTTTCCCTCCACAGGGTCGCAAGAAGGCAGTGGGCCGGAGAAGATGAACGTCCTTTGCGCCTGCAGCAGTGGAGGACTAACTTCTTGACTTTGACTCTTGTAGGAAAAGACGATACGAACATTATGAACTTTTTAAAACCTTTTCATACGTTGACGCTCCAACTGTTACACAACTTCACACTCTTTGCATTTGCCATCGGTTTCATCCTGCGCTGTGGGTTGTTGCATTGTGTTGCATTGTGATGCCATTCACCACATTAAATTTGAACATCTTTTAACAGGAAAAAAAACACAAAAAACGATTTGTAAATAGTCTCTTATGTCTGTTTCCTGTTCTGTTGTTGTTCGTTGCTGACTGGGGGGATGCTATCAAGCCTTATTTGCTTTTATTAATCTAAGTGCTCTGTCTAAAGCTGCATTACGTAACTTTTTTGGTGTGACTTCGCAGACCAGAAAAGTTAGCATAGCGCATCTTTAAAAGCAACATGTCAGATTCCCCCGTTTCCCTTTTAAGAGATTAACCGATGTTTGTGATGTTATTAATTGTGCATTTTACACTTAAAAAGCCCTTGCATTTGTTTACAGCCTTGTATATTAAAGCCTTTTTTTACCATGTATGAAATGTCCAAATGTAGAGAACTGTAGCGTGCCTGTCATTTTATAGGTTAGCCTGACGTCATGCGCAGCTGTGGTTGTCGTAGTTTGTCACTGCTGTTAAACTTGGCTTCACATCCACCCAGTCAGGCCTCTGTTGTATCAATATAATTCTCTATAAAAATGGATTTGGAAAAAACAAGATTTCTCCCCATTTCCTTCGTTCAGAGTTTGAACCAAAAGCTAATGGTGCAATTAGAAAGGTGGGCTTGTATTTTGGATTTGAGGGTCATATTCAAACCCAGTCAAGTGGTAAAGGTCTGGACTGCTGTCATAGAATCCAGCAGTGGAAGATCGCTCTGAAGTATGTTGCCCTTTTCTAAAATACCATAGGGATTTCAATAAATTATAATATATACAGTTATAAAGCTGCAGAAACAAATTTTAAGTAAAAATGTAGGACTTGTGCGCGTTACTCACCACATAGCTGATTAGCTACGAGGATGTTTTCAAACTTAAAATACTATATATTAGAGATTGACCAATATGGGTTTTTCTTTGGCCGATACGACGAACTTTTGTCGCCAATGCTGCAATTACTGATCAAGGTCATTTCTGTCTGTTTTTTTTATTTTAAAAAATACTGGGTAGATAGTTCCAATACTATGCACCATATGTGCGACTTTCATTCTTTCATTTCATATGAAAGACAATATTTTGTTCATATTGACAAACAAGCTCTTAAAAAGCTTGTGCTGCAACCAAAGTCTTAGAAGAATAACATTTAAAGACATGTTAATGATAAGATCATAACTGCAGACTTAGGAATGGAGAGATAAAATAAGTCTTATCATTTCTCTCCAAACCAACTCCGAGCTCAGCTGATCACTGTGAGTGCGGCTTTCTCACAGAAGAAATGCTCAAACAACTGTCTGATCAGATATCGCCCAAAATCAAGGCCTGTATGGTCAATATACAAAAAAATCGTAATATCGGCTCCAAAATATCAGACAGCCAACTTATCCGTTTATCTCTATTATATATATTTTTAAATCCCAATTGGGATTTTATAATAGGAGCTTGTACTTCCTGAACCACGAAGTAGACGGTCACTTGACTCCATTGGTGTCAAAAGATTTTATATACTTCTCAAGTTGTGAAAAGTGCAGATAGCAGTAAAACTTTTACTGTAAATGCATTACATCAATTAAAAACTTCACGACAGATATACTCTCATAGCTTTTTATTGGGCTGCATCAAACTAGTAAAGAAATACAAAGCTCAGTTCTCGCGTTTCAACAAGAACTAAGCTTTGTATTACAAAAATGACTTGTTAGCTTTTAGTCAAGTTAAAGTTAAAGATGCACTGTGGAACCTTTTGAACAGAAATTAACTTGAATAAAGCCTTTGTCAACAATAACCATCATCAACCATTCGCCCAGCCTAGCCATAGGCAATGTGGGTGAGGTGTCTTGTCTAAGGACACACTGATGTGTTTCTCCTTCAGTTGTCTCCCATCCAAGTACTGTCCAGGCCCAACCTGCTTAGCTTCTGAGATAACATATGAATTACTCAAATTTGCTTTCAGTACTTGTTACTTTTTTGTTGTTCCACTGTCGTTATCAGGCGACATCTTACTGGTCACTCGAAGCCTTTTAAACTCAGTCTTATAAAAAAAAAAAAGACCCCAGATTAATTCTTCCTCTGTCAGAGCCCATTATTGTCTTAGCGGTTTGTCCATTTGAAAAGTGAAGTTTCCGGCACAAGTCAGTGGAAAATCGCCCACTCCTCACATTAAGTCAGTGAGCCCAGTGAGCCGTGACTGTTACAAACCGCCTCATGAAGCAACATGAAGCAGATTTAAGGATCGTCTTGCTGTTATAGCCCAGTTTCACCTCTGATATATTTATACATTCACAAGAAGACCTGATGTTTCCAAGCAACAGATCTCGGAGCAGGAAGTGAAGATGACAGAACGTCCAGAGCTGTTTGCATAAGTTTAAGCCCCCTGAGGAGAGATGACTGCTGCCCACCTGTTGACTTTGTGTTTCTGCCCTGATAAGATTATTATGTGGCAGACAAACATAAACGGGTAAATAATGGAGCAGTTAGTCAGATTTTATTGTAGACACATCTGCACCTGAGCCCTGTGTCTAAGGTTGGATTTATGATTTTTATAAATAGAAAATGAGATTCACAGATAATGCCTGGCTCTCAGCTTTTTTGTGCACAGTTTTGCAAGATGATTTTGCAAGTTACATTTATTATTGAAGCTTTATATTTAAATGGATCTAAAAAGGCGCTTTAGTTCAACAAAGATTAAGTATTGGGGTCTTGGTTCCAAAAGTCTAGAATTTGGTGCTACACTCTTGATAAAACCCATTTTATTTGATCTGTGGAATCTTTGATACTAGTGCAATTTCCACATCAGATCTGTGGAGAGGCGACTGAGTTATTCACGAGGCATTGACAAGACTTAGATTTCATTTTTAGATGGTTTTCATAGATTAAATATAATGCCACAACAAAAAAAACATTTGTCAATAAACTAAGCATTTGTAAAAGTATTATTTTCTTCTATATTGTAGGGTTCTAAACAAGTATTAATCCTTCATGCATCATAAATAGTTTAGACTACTGAAGAACTTACATTTTTCTCTCCTTTCATATATTTAATAATAAATACAAGGAAATATGCACTCTAAAAAGTAATAGGGCAGTTTAAATTAAAATGCAAGTACAATTTATTCCTTAAAATTTTGTTAAACTCTCCTCTTTCTCCTCACACCTTCCTCTTTCTCTCTCCCTCCTCTCTTTTTCTCTCCTCACTCCTCTCTCTCCCCTACTATCTCTCTCCTCTTTCCCCCTCTCTCTTCTCTCTCTACTTCCTCTTTCTCTCCCCCTTTCTTTCTCACCTTCCTCACGCTGTCTTTCCTCTCTCCTTCCTTTCTTTCTCCCCTCTTTCTCTCCTCTCTCCTTCCTCCCCCTCTCTCTCATCTCTTTCTCTCCTCTCTCCTTCCTCTTCCCCTCTCTTTTCTCTTTATCGCCCTGCTCTTTCTTCCCACTCTCTCCCCTCTCTTTCTCTCCTCTCTCCCCCCTCACTCCTTCCTCTCCCCCTTTTACTCTCCTCTCTTTCTCTCTCCCCTCTCTTTCTTTCCTCTCTCCTTCCTCTTCCCCTCTATCTCCTCTTTATCCCCTCGCTCCTTCCTCCCCTCTCCTCTCTCTTTCTCTCCTCTCTCCTTCTCTCCTCTCTCCCTCCTCTCCCTCTCTCCTTCCTCACTCCTTCCTCTCTTACTCTCCTTTCTCCCCTCTCTTTCTCTCTCCTCTCTCTTTCTTTCCTCTCTCCTTCCTCTCCCCCCTCTCTCTCCCCTCTCTGTCTCAACAGATTTTAAATTATCACTAGGCCAAAATATTTAGGCTTTTTTTAATCAAATTAATACAAACAAGTGTGTAGAGAACAAGCATGAATGCAACTTACCAAATTCAACTTTGAGAAATCTAACGATGAGAAAACACTCAAAAAAAGTGGATTTTGCTTGAGTCAAACTCAGGCCAACAGATTTTTTATGTTTTACCTCAGAGAAATGGAGAGGGTCTAAACCAAAATAATAGATGGTCATTTTGCCTTTCACACATTTGTTTATAAACACGTTACTGCTCTGTACTCCATGTGTCACTCACCCCGCGCTGGCTGGCTCGTGCTCGGTGACTGATTGACCTGTGCAGTGGTCGTTCGCCTGGAGACCTCGGTGCGTCAGGTGCTTTGTGGCTGATCATTAACCATCAGAAGAGGTCCTCAGCTGGCTCTCGTCCCCGGTCACAGTTCGGGACAGGTCTGGACTCACAACTTCACCCACAGACATGAAACTTTAGCCGCAAACAAACCAACATGGGCGAGCTTTTGCTCATTTGCGTCATGGTCAGCGTCGTTACCGGGATTACAGCTAAACCCAACTCGGGTCTGAAAACGTGGGGTCGCTTCAAAAAACTGCCGTACCCGGGGGACGAGCCTTTCTGTACGACACTTTCCCGGAGGGCTTCATGTGGGCAGTGGGGACAGCGGCGTACCAAGTGGAGGGCGCGTTTGAGAAGGACGGTAAAGGGCTCTCCATTTGGGACACTTTTACGCGCGGCGGGAACAGGCTGGCGACGGGAGACGTGGGCAGTGACAGCTACCACAACGTGAACGCTGACATCCGGGCCATTGTGCAGCTCGGGGTCACGCACTACCGCTTTTCCCTGTCCTGGCCGCGCATTTTCCCCAACGGGACCCGGGGCAGCTACAACGAGATCGGCACCAACTATTACCGCACCCTGATCAAGAAGTTAAAGGTGACGTATTGTGATTTTGTAAATGTGCTTTGTATTACTGCCACTGCCAAAAGTTATTCTCTACTCTTGTTTAAAACTATAAATTTAGCAGCTTATTTCACTTATTTCAAGGAAAACCATCTTAACCAGAAAAAATACCCCAAATAAAGATTTAAATCCAGATTTTAAGACATTTAACCAATCAAGAAACGCATTTTTTGCAGTGCACAAAGTTGGTTTGTATGTGTTGGAGCTTGAGTTGGGCTTTACAGTAAATTATTTATAAGTATTGTGACTTTTATCTTGTGAAAAATATTTAATTGCTAGAAAATTTTAAAATTTTGGCAATTTTTAGTTGCTTCTTCCCAGAGCTCTAATACATAACAGCCCAGCAGCTCTGTGGTGTTTTAAAGGGGAAAAAAATGTTTATGTACTCAAAGTAACTAACCTGTTTTAAAAATGAAGGGAGTAGAAAGTACAAATACAAATTGAAATATGTAAGTAAAATATTACCAGTTTTTGTAACACTCAGGTAAAGTACAGATATTAAAGAAAACTATACTTAACTACAATATTTAGTTATGTGCCATCTATTTTATCTAATTTTAAAAAATTTGACTGTCTTAAAAAATATTGAACAAAAAACAGAATAAATAATGTATTATTTTGCTAAAAAAAAAAAAAAAAAAAAAAAAAAAAAAAAAAAGCATTTCTCACTTGAAATTCATAGAAAATGTTACTGCACTTGGAAAAGACAGTAAAAGTATTGCAGTCAAGATAACGCCCAAGCCCCTTCACTTATTACTGAATTTAAAGGTGGGGTAACTGATTTTCACACCACAAAACCTGAAGAAAGGTCCAAGTATTTTTTTGTCTGCATTTAAACCTTAAAAACATATTTTTACGGATGACAAAATGAGACTGGAGGTGATCGCTCAAGCACAGCCAATCAGAGCACTAAAACTAAATGATTTTGATGTAGACAGGACACAGTGATTGTCACAATGTGCTGCTTATGCAAGATACACTTTTAGTAGAAAAGACTTAGTTTATTCATTTACAAATAAAAAAGTAAGTTACCTCAATTTTAACATTGGTGACTGTGATTTGTTTATGTTTTTTTGTTATAAACTATGACATGTCAATCAATAATTTACATTTTGATAACTGTAAAAGACCAAACTGATCTAAAACTGTTGAAAAATATAAGCCTGTCCATTGGCTTTCTGTGCAAAACTGCAGAATTTAACTGTAACAATTAACAGATTTGTGTTGTTGTTTTACTCTGAATCAGATTTTGTTTAAGTACCAGCAAGTAAATACAGACAGATGGGAGTTGATAGGGGATTGATGAACTTTTAGGGAATAGGTGAACTTTTTCCCTCCATGATTACTCAAGCATGCATGAATCAGTCCAAAAACAACTTTGAGAAAACACTATTACAACATGATTAAACTGTATTTGACCTGATGTTGTTTTAAAAGGAGAACCGTGTGCAGCCTGTGGTGACGCTGTACCACTGGGATCTACCTGAGAACCTGCAGCAGACTCTGGGAGGATGGACCAACCCTAAGTTAGTGGAGATTTTTCAAGATTACGCTGATTTCTGCTTCCACACGTTTGGAGATGATGTGAAGTATTGGATCACCATCGACAACCCTTTCGTAGTTGCGCAGCACGGATACGGAACGGGAGTGGTGGCACCTGGGATTAAGAACGACCCGGACCTTCCCTTTAGAGTGGGACATATCCTGCTGAAGGTGAGACAACAACAAAAACTGTACTTCACTGCACATCTTTCCACAAGTATGAATTAAGTTTGGATGTAAGTAGAGGTACTCATCAGGAGCCAAATGCAGCTCTCTGATTGAGTGTGCTTTGGTGGTCCTTTCCACTTTAACATTATGTTTGTAAAAAGAAGTTTTTAAGCTGTAAATGCAAAACTAATACATGTTGATTTCAACCACGAGTCCAAGGATTCATTAGACGAAGTAGTCAAATTTGAAAAGTAAATTGTATTTGTACCCACCTTTATGCAGCTATTGTGACGGAAGAGAAAGACACTGAGTGTGAGTTATGTTTACTGTATTTATAGTGTCAACGAGTAAGGTTAACGTTAAGGTACACTTTATCGTCCCATAGGGAAATTTGTCCTCTGCATTTGACCCATCCTCAATGCGCTGGGGCATCTCCTCAGGAGCAGTGATCGCCGCAGTGCAGCGCTCGGGGACCATCTCCAGTTCTTCTTGCTAGGCTTAGTCAGGAGGTTATTACCCTAACGTGCATGTTATTGGTTGCTGGGGAAACCGGAGTGCCCGGAGGAAACCCACCCAGACACGGGGAGAAACATGCAAACTCCACACAGAAAGGTCCGCGACCTTCTTGCTGTGAGGCAATAGTGCTATCCGCTCAGCCACCGTTCTAACATACAGAACCTTATATATTTCGTTCCCTAAACTCTTGAAGCCTGATGGATGAGAACAACACAATCCAGGTGCACCACAGTATCAACAAAAGGCCAAGTTACAGGTCAGATCTATGAAAAAGATGAGCCAGCCAAGGAATAAAACATTTGTTATATGTAAAATCAAGCCAATCCGAATTCAAGCAAATTGTTATGGCAGTCTCCTCTTCAGGAAATTTTACAGTGCACCTTTAACTTTTAAAAGAAATTGTACTTTGCAGAAGTGAGGACTTTTTAACACTTGCTCTGGAGCAGGTACTGTAAATGTGTTTGTGGTGACACAAACACATTTACAATGCTAACTTTGTTTGGAAACATGTTTTATACATTCTCACATTGAGATAAGCTTTCTTTATTTAAAAGCTATTACTCCCAAAATATGGTGTATTAATTTGTAAATAGTAGCCTCACTTTTACTTGCAATTACTTAGAATAATTTTGGTTTATTGTTTATTTTAGTGACGTTTTTAGGATTTGTACATCACAGGTTTATGTGGAGTCCAAAAAGATAACTTTTGTTTTCCAACTATCAGTCAATTACTTTAAAAAGCCCAGACTTTACAGATGTTGATGTTGAAGCCAGTTGGACTGACTTTTATAAACTGTTGCTGTGTGAACACAAGCATGGGGACAGGGTAGTTCTTCTGACTAAACAGGGACTGGGAGAATGTTGGAACTAGTTGTTGGTACTTTCATGTGCGAAAACACCTAATTAGAATGTAAGATGTAATGTAGATGTAAATTGGACAAAAAATTTGAATCAACAAATCCGTCCAAGCAGAGTTATCAGCCATAAGTTTCTTAAAAGTTTTAGCAACTGGTCAATATTGGCCATGAAAAAACTTATATCAGTCGCACTGTTCTCTACTGCTGTTGCTTTCTATAAACCAATGTACTTTGCATTGTTTTTATTTGGTTAAGAACTTCAGATCAGGTTTGACTTTGCAGTTGATGTTAAAATCTTGAAACTGTCAGCTTTAACCAAACTCACATGATTAGTTTCTCACTGTGTCTTCTCCCTCAGGCCCATGCTGCAGTCTGGCACCTGTACCACCGTCACTACCGGCACCGTCAGAAGGGTCGCGTCTCCATGGCTTTAGCGTCTCATTGGATCAAACCCAGCCGGACCCGCCGAGAGAGCCTTAAGGAGTGTCAATGCTCCCTGGACCACGTTTTGGGCTGGTTCGCACGACCTTTGTTCACAGACGGAGACTATCCGCCCTGCATGAAGGAGAGACTGGGGTCCAAACTGCCCTCTTTCACCCCGGAGGAGAGAGACTATATCAAAGGGACAGCTGACTTCTTTGCCCTGTCCCACGGCGCTGCGTTGAGTTTCCAGCTCATCAACGAAAGCCTCAAATTTGGGCAGCAGGAAGATCTAGACCTGAGGATGCTGCTGTACTGGGTCAATGCAGAGTATGACAAGCCGCCCATATTCGTGGTGCAGAGTGGTTGGTATGTTGGTTTTGTGTCTTACACAGTGTTGAAAGTAACAAAAAACAAAATAGATAGAAGCACACTCAATTAACAGTGGATACATGTATTTTTATTTTTACTCTACTATCTTTTTGAGCTGATATTTGTACTTTCTCCTTCACTGCAGATTTTAACTAAACTGAAAAGTAAAAAGTACTTTTCTGTAGGTTTGAGAGCATTTGAACAACCGCCTAAATATTATTTAAGTTTGACTAGATTCGTTTTTAAATGCTGTCAAAAAGATTGTACCTCATCGAAAACCAGATCTCAGGATTTCTGCAGGGTCTTAAAAGTCTAAAAAGTAGAAAAGTTGGAATTTAAGGCCTAAAGTTTAGTTAAATTTGCCTTACAATTGTTTGCACAGGTCTTACATTTTTAATGATGCGTTTTTTCCTCAGATTTCTTGATCTATGTCACACTACTGCAGCGTCTCCTGTCAAAAAATTCTCAAATATATTGTGTCAATATTGTAACACATTATTGTTATTTGGCAGAGGTGGGACCATGTCTTTGTTTTGCAAGTTTCAAGTAAGACTCAAGTCTTTCGCCTCAAGTTCAAGTTAAGTCCCAAGTCAAAGAGAGACAGGTCTAAATCAAGTCTCAAGTCAATGCCTAAAAGTCCAAATTGAGTCAACATCGTCCTCTGATTTTAGTTTAAGTCTCAAGTCTCCAAATCAAACTACCGAATAAATCTTTTGTATTCCTACAATGTCATTGAAATCAAAACTAGGTCACAAAAAGAAATGAGAAGGAACATGTTTCAGTTTGTAAATCTAAAATTACACAACTTTGTTTTTGAGGAGAAGCATTAGTCAAGTCTCAGTCTTGTCCATTATATCAAGTCTAGTCTCAAGACATCAACATAGTGGCTCAAGTCTGACTCAAGTCCAAGTCATGACTTGCAAGTCCACACCTCTGTTATTTGTAAAAAAAATAATAATCATAATAATTGAAGCAAAGTTTTAAATGATATCTTAAAAACCCTCTAGAAAAGAGGCAGCTTTGTGAAATAATGTAGGTCACGCCTTGCGAATAGGTCTTAATTTTTGTGTTTGATGTTTTTAAAAAGTCTTAAAATTTGACCTCTCAATCCCTGCAGGAACCCAACACAAAAATTCTCAAACCTTTCACACCAATTTCTATCTAAGATAGTATTTTGCAAACTCAGATTTTACCATAATAAGACTAAACTAGCTCTAAAATGAAATCAGCTCTGAGTAAGTTAGTTCCTAATAATGATTTATGAAGAAAAACATTAGGGCATTTGACTAAAAATTAACCAATGGTCAAACTGCAGAGGACTTCATGTCAGAGTCACAAACTGTGGTACGTGTACACTGTGCTAACAACAGTTAACTAGGATATAGACACAAACATTTGGCTTGCAGTGAGCTTGTAACCATCAGAAGATCTGTTTACCTACTCAAGACTTTATGACTTTGCAGCAGGTGAACAGAGTAACTCTTCATCTTTATGTGTTTGCTGAGATTTTAAAATGTCTGTGTTGCTGCTCTTCACAGGTACAGCCTCGGAAACACCAAGACTGAAGACCCCAAACACATGTTCTACCTCAAGAGGTTCATAGCAGAAGCACTCAAATGTTAGTAACTTGTTGTACGTGTGATTTGTATTTTGGAAAAAGAACAAAACTACCCCTAAGAAAACAACAACATTATAAGTAGCGTTGGGAGTAACTCATTTCAAAAGTAACTAGTTACTGTAATATATTTCCCTTTTCCGTAACTACGTAGTGTAACTCAATGCTTATACAAATGTTGACAATAAATTACTATTTACAATCTGATTAACTCAAGTTTCTTGCATATAAATTACTTTTTTGCTATATTCTATTGAAAGTGACACAGGACCGAAAAACAACTCAAATACTGTCTGTTGGCTTAATGGTGAATAAAATATTATGTATTGTGACGTCACATTTCCATAAATCAGTCAGTAATCAAGGGTAAACAGGTTTAGTATTGTACAATGTCTTAACATGTAAGTATGTGTGAGTAACTCAAAGTAACTCACAGTAGTGTAACTCAGTTACATTTTTGAGTCAGTAATATTGTTTTACAAATGTGTTACATTTTTCTCCCTGTAACTACCACCTATCCCCACTCTGTCTGTATTTACTTGCAATTACTAAAAAAATCAGATTCCAAGTAAACATGTAGGGTCCAACATAGTGTCGACACTTTCCAACAACACAAATAGAAATTTTAAATCTGTGGCTTTTTAAAGTTAAATTTTACAGTGAAGAGGCGGAGCTTAAGCCAATAGGCCTGTTACTTTTTCTAAGACTTTTTAAATCATTTTAGAGTTTTACAGTGAACAAAATGTGAATTATTGATCTGTATGCCATAACTTCTTCATAAACGTACAGAAAAAATCACAGTAGGATTAGACAAAAAAATAAAAACAATTGCCAACAAATGACATGAAGTGGTCAGTATGTAGATTGTAGTTTTACATTTTTGTTCATTATTACTTGAAAAAAGTATCTAAACTATCAGAGTAATAGAAATAAGACCACTAGCTTCCTGTTAGGAACTGATAAGCCCTGAATCTTCATATACAGAAATACTCAAACATGCATGAATCACTGCAGTTATGAGGGAACAGTGTTGTAACATAGAGAAAAGCTCATAAAGGTTGATTTTGTACTTTTCATATAAAGTAGTCTTAATGTTTTGTCTGCCTGGTTGTGTTGCAGCCATCGTCATCGATGGAGTGAATGTGATGGGATACACAGCCTGGTCCCTCATTGACGGTTACGAGTGGTATCGAGAGTATGGGATCAGACGAGGCCTTTATTATGTCGACTTCAACACTCCGGACATGAAGAGAGAGCCAAAGACTTCAGCTAATTTTTACAGGTTTTGAAAATTATTTAGGCATTTTCAAATCAATCTTAAAGTGCATGTTATAGACTGAACTGCTGATTTCACTAAAACACAGAAGATTTGATCAATTGATCCCAGCGGATTGTTTAGGTTTATAGTTTAGTTTTATGTTGTAAATGAAGACCTCAGAATAGGACGTTACCTAACAAACATTTGATATACTGTTGTTTTGTTACAGACTGTTCAAAAACTCCTCTAATGTCAGAGATCATATTCACTTTTTGACTTCTCTTTAAAATTTGTCCATTTTGCCTGTTTTAAAAATTTGTCGGCTGACTATTTCACATTTGTTAATGTTAAAGCTATAAAATTTTGTGACAAAGCCTAAATCTTTTAACATTTTCTAGCAAAAAATAAAATAAAAATGCCACTGTTTTGTATTAGTGGGAACAAACAAGTGTAGATAGCCTATATCCTGCTCTAATCAAAAATATGTGTTTAAAAAATTTAAATAGATTAACACATGTTTTTATTAGAACAGGAATAGATCTTTGAAAAAAGTATGAAAAAATATGAAACTATTATGTTTTTATGAAGGTTTTTCCAAGTGGACATTTATGACCTGAGGGTCTCGAGTATGATTTTTTAAAGGGAAGCCAAGGGTTAAGTATGGTGAATGTGAACATCTGTATTTGTTAAAATCGTGGGTCAAAGGGATGTTTCTTTTGTTTAACTTGTACAACACTTTTTGATACCTGTTGCCTTATCAATTTTTTTTTGCTGTACTTTTTGTACTTTTGTTTAGTCAAGTTTCTTTCCTATCCACCAAATTAAGTAAACATTTTAAAATGATAAAAACCTGTCATACAGACTAGTATTTTGCCACCTTTAGGACGGTGATCCATAGAAACGGTTTCCCGGAGCTCGCAAAGAACAGACCAGCTCAAGGAGTTTTCTCTTGTGACTTTGCCTGGGGCGTCTCAGCCAACTCCATCCAGGTCAGTCAACGCTGTGAATACCCTTTACATCTTCAACAGATAGTTTACCTTTCACTTAAAATATGACTTAAGTTAAAGAAAAAATCTATATAACTGTGGTGTGTAGCAAAGATTTTTCTGGCTCGTCATATTTAATCCTAGCTGTGTTTACCTTTACTAAAGCAGTTTTCAGGTGAAAGTTCAGTTTTTGCTCTTGTTCTTAGAGCTTTTTTAATCATAAACTTGCTAATCTCCTGGATCCTGTCAAACTTGACCAGATTTCTCAATTGATCTGCCCCCTTTGAACTGCTCTGCATATTTACACACAGAGTGAATTTGATCTTCCTTCTCTTTTTTAACGCAGGTGGAGACGGTGCCCAGTCAGTTTGCAGACCCCAGTGTGTATCTGTGGAACATCTCAAACAACGGAGAGCTGATCAAACTGGAGGGTTTGGTCGCTCCGCCTCTCAAAAGAGCTGTGCACTGTGCGGACTACGCCACCGTCAGACAACAGGTCAGGTCATTTAGGCCTCTTCTTAAAATGTGTATGACAGGTTAGACTACATTTTTAGTAAATAGTAAACATGATTATGATTAAGATTTCACTAAACGTTTAGCTTGTTTTTACCCAATTTAGTTGTTTTGGTGAAGTTGATTATCGTCTTTTGTCCAGTAAATATGACACATGTGGAGGGGAAATCTACAAATGTTACCTAGCAACCACATTGTAAATCTGGGCCAGAATCAACATAAATAACACAGCATTGACAGTGGGATTATTATTATAACTTGTAACACTTAAATTGTGTGCTGTTGTTTTGGTAACACTTTAGAATAACTAAAGAATAATTAGGCTTAATAAATCAATAATAACACCTTAATAAAGACTTAATTCAATATGAACAAATGAGATATTAATAGATGAAAAAGCTTTTAATGCTTAGTAACTACTTAATTACTCCGAATCCTGCCCCCTAACCCTAAATTCTAACCTTAGGTCCTTAGTTAAGTAGTTACTAAGCATTAATAAACTTTTTCATTTATTAATTCACCATTAGTTCATGAATAAGTAAGGCTTTATTTATGCTTTATACCTGGTTTACTAAGGCCAATTAAGTTGTAGTTAATATAAAGTGGTACCGTTGTTTTTTTAACAATATGTTTATTGTTTTTTCTTGTTTTTCACACACCACATAGAAAACAAACAAACAAACAACAAAAAACACGGAACATTCCGGCTCCCTACAGTACCATACAAAGAGCAGTGTTGGGGGTAAAAGTATTGAAAAAGCATTCATTACTTCATCACTATATATAAATTTAAGTAGTTACACTACCTAGTGTAATTAGTTTAGTAACATTACTTTAGGATTGCTTTGTGTGTATTATTGCAAACATCAATCAGAAATTGGATTTATAATTTTATTTTGGCATTTAAACAGAGGCAAACAACAAAGGAGTTGCCTAAACTTCAAATTCAGTGAAATCAGCAATAAAAAATGATTGTGAGCCACTTTAATTGTCCCAGTAAACCCCAGTGTGTCAGTTGTGTGTAAATTGTCTTTGCATTTTGGTGCTTTTTGACGACACATGTAAAGGGTTTCTTTTAGAACTTAAACGACTTCCGTAATTTCTTATTTTTAGTTGTCAATTTTTTCATAAATAGCAACTTAACTGCTATAAAACTATGATAAACATTTACTTTTACCACAAGGACTGTCACACCGAACTTAGTAAATAAAAAAAAATGTAATAATTGTCATATGGTCTTAAATAAGTTAAGCATTTTGCTGCTAACAAGTGCTAGTTAATGCTAAAAACAATAACAAACATAACAGTACTTCTACTTGAGTAAAAGTCTGGTTCTTGCAGTGATAGAGCCCAGAAAACACTGTTTCAATCCTGATCTGTGATGTTATTAGTAAATCTCTGAGATCTCTGCACTGTTTTTAAATCCATGAACATCCAGACTCGTTTTGAACATTTCTGCAGCATTAGCATATCAGACGAGATTGGTTTGGTTTAGTGCTGTCAAACGATTAAAACATTTATTAATAATTATGATCTGTAATTAATTAATCTAATTAATCTATTTTTAATCTCACCTAAAAATTGCTGAGAAAAACACTCAATTTAAGTGTTTTTGTTTTGTTTTTATCCATTTTAATAAATTATATTATTGTTGCAGATGGAAATATTAATAAATTGCAAAAAATGAAGACTTTAGGAAGTCTTTTGTTGCTAAGTTGTCAAGTTGAACAACCCTTATGTCACTTTGGAAACAATGAAGTTAAAGATTTCAAAATAGATTAATGCGATTAAAAAAATTAACTCGAGTAATATGTCTGTTATTAATTAATCACAATTAATGCACTATTTGACACCCCTAGTTTGGTTATCTCTATTAAGCTCTAAATCATTTATCTGATGAGAGAAACACTGGCTTGTGTCCTTTATTACACTTTTTTAGTTTGAAAAGATAATAACAATAATATCTGTCCTTGAGTCCAAGTTAAATAAATATAATATAATTGGAAGTATATAACTTGACTGATTAACTGCTTCTTTAGGTGGAGGAAATTCGTCATGTGGGTGTGAACCATTTCCACTTCTCTCTGAACTGGTCGGCGTTGGTTCCTTCAGGAGACGTGTCCCACCCAAATGTCACTCTGCTGGGGTACTATCGCTGCTTCTGCCGGCAGCTGCTCCGGGCCAACGTCACTCCTGTGGTCACACTCTGGCACCACACGAGGCAGAGGAGCAGCCTGCCGCCGCCGCTCAACACTGACAACAAGTGGCTCAACAGGTCACTGCACACAACACTGGAATTTTATACTTTCTACATTTTGTAAAAGTAAAGTTTTTTGTAGACAGTCACACCAGCCATTGATACTACGGTAAATCAAATGTTATTATACATTTAAAGGCACAATATGTAACCTGTCTGACGAAAGCTACATCTGCTTATCTCTAAAGAAACATTATGCTTGCTTTGACAATATAAATAGATGGTTCAGTGGCATTATGTCTATTTTCTTAGAGACAGAAAGTAGGTGTCATAGTTTACACATCAGATCTGTGGAGAGGCAATGCATAGTTTTCTAGTTATGTAATATAATAATAAAACCGTGTTAATAATTGATTGTGTGCAAGCTTTAGCATTAGCATTTACAGACAAACACATCCTTTATAAAAAACTTTTGTGAAGCATTTTCATGATTTGTAAAGTATTTAACATGTTGTCTAAGACAGTAATTCTTAACCAAAGGCCGGGCCCAAAGTTGGGCGCGAGCACCTTCTTAAGGCCGCACAATCAGTAAAATACAATACATTTAATATGAGATTGGCCCAGGTTACTTTGCACATCAATATTCAGGCCTTGAAGTCAAAAAGATTAAGAACCCTGGTCTAAGAAAACTAATCATGATTCACTGTTCAATATCGGATGCAGACATTTTTTTCATTTTAGAGGTAGAGAAAATCCCATAGACATAAACTAAACACGAAATGAACATGCCGGCATTTTCAAAAATAAACAAGCCAACTGACTTCTGTGCACAGAGCCAATTGGGTGCCGCTTTATAATCACTACACCTTAAAGGTGGGGTAGCTGATTTTTACACTGCAAACACAATATAGGTTTTAAATCTGACTTCCTCTCCTAAATCCTTCGACACAAGGTTAATATCAACATGTATTCATTTTGGTTGCATTTATGGCTTATAAACCACTTTTTACAAACAACAGAGTGAAACTGGAGTGACCGCCCCAAGCTTAGCCAATCAGAATCCAGCATTGAACTAAAATTCTTTATTATTCAGTTCAGACAGGACTTAGTGGTCTAATTTGTTCACAAAGGGCTGTATTTACTATATACTTTTTGGTGGAAGCCACAAAGTTTACAAATTTACAACTAAAAAAGTTAGCTACCCCACCTTAATGGCCTTGATAAAGTCTTAATAAAACATGAATAAATACTTAATTATTCATTAACTAATGATCACAAATTGATTTAAAAAAAGTAATTAAGGCTTAATAACTACTTACTGAGTAGTACTAAGGTTTGGATCTAGAGTTGAAAACAAGGGCGTGAAGTAATTAATTACTGAACCTTAATAAGCTTTTTTATCCATTAAAAATTCATATTGTTCATGCTTAATTAAGTCACGCTTTTTCAAGGGTTTAATAAAGCTAGATAAGATGTTATTATAAAGTGCTGAAAGATGAATAAGTAAAATGCTAAACATTCTAAGAAAAAAAAAATAATACTTTGTGGAGACAAGCTTTAGGCAAATCAGAAAAGTTACCTAGTGCTCTTAAAGATTTTGTGCATCAAGTCACAATTAATAAGCTTGAAATGGCCTTAAGAATACACAAATGAATACTCAAATGCTTTATTAAGGTATATTAACCTCTGGATAGAAATTGAAACAACAGAATTTGATTGCACATTTGCCTGGGAGATTGGGTCTTGACTGCAAATTTGTAAGGGTTTTTCCTCATTGAAAATATTTATTTTTTAGTAAACTCGTTATTTTATGTTTTTTCCTTGTTTGGGGCTTTCAGAGAGACTCCAGAGGCATTTGCGAGCTATGCCCGGCTGTGCTACAGAGAGCTTGGGGCTATGTAAAGATGTGGATCACACTGAACGAGCCCAACGATGAGATGGTGAGCTACCAGGAGGGACATCAGATGCTGCACGCCCACGCTTTGGCCTGGCACGTCTACAACAACGAGTTCAGACACCTGCAAGGAGGACAGGTCAGCCCTTTTCAGCAATATATACGTAGTTATAATGCTAATCTTCATTCGTTTACATTCTCTTTGCATAAAAAATAATGGCATCTAACAGAATATTGTAATTAAGAAATGCAAAAAAATCAAAACCATATTGCGATGCCCAACATATGAACATACTAGTTTTTATATCCCAGGTGTCTTTGGCTCTGCACATGGACTGGGTTGAGCCGGCTTTTTTGTTCAGTCGTGAAGATGTTGAACCAGCGAAAAGAGTGCTGGACTTCCGCGTGGGCTGGTTCGCTGAGCCGATCTTTGGGAGCGGAGATTATCCTCTGGGGATGAGAAGCTGGCTGCGTCAGTTCAATTCAGTCAGGTACAAACTCTAAACGTACAGTGTAGTTAACGTTTAAACCACAGACGACAACACACTGACAAATATGAGTACAGTGTGTCTTTCACATTCAAAATGGGAAAGAAAAAGTTTGCTCTATTTTTGTAAGAATATGTAAATTTGTTCATGTATATACAGTATTAGCAATATTTCTATTCATATAGTATACTACAATTCTACGCAGTCAAGAAGTCAGGTGCACTGTCATTTTTCTGGTAGAGGTACATCACCTGTTTGTCTCTATGGAGGTGGTGTTGCTTTGCCAAGACTGTTCCTTTGTTAATACTAGCATTTAGCATGTCTGCCCTGTATTTATTCAGTTACACATGAATTTATTGCTTTAGAGTACAATGGGTCAGAGGTATTGGTACCACTTTATGATAATAACTACACCCTAATTTACCTTAGTAAAGCATGAATAAAGCATACAGTCTTAATTATTCACGAACAAATGGTGATTTACTGAATGATAAAGTTTATTAAGACTTAGTAACTACCTAATTAAGGAGCCTGGATTTAGAATTATGGTTGTGGATAGAATATGGCATAATTAGGTAGTTACTAAACCTTAACAAATCTTTCCATCCACAAATTACATTATTGTTAGGTATTAATATAATAAAGGTTTGTTAAGGCTAATTAAGGTTATTATAAAGTGTTACAGAGGTATTATTATTATGGTCATGCCATATTGTAGAACATTCCTGCCAAAGAAAAAAGATCTACGTGGAAACCGGTAGGAGGTAGACCTTCCACCAGAAAAGCTGCATAGATAATCGCACTGACAATACTTAAGGTGTACATTATATTACTCAAGCAAAAAGATATCATGTTTTTTTCATTATTTCAATGCAAGACAAAGTGTCTACCTACCATTACTTTAAAAGTAATGCAGTACATAATATATACATGTTGACTTTGTGTATTGTTGTGTATTTTCACAGTCTTCCTGTGTTTAAAGAAGATGTTCGGCAGCTGGTCAAGGGCGCTTACGACTTCTTTGCTATAAGCCACTTCAGTACTAAACTTGTAGCTCATGCCAAGGAAGACTCGTAAGATTTTGTCCTTTGCAGCTTTTTGGTAATTTTTCTGTGTTGTGTGGTAGTTAAATACTTTTCTGTAGGTACACTTATAATGACATATTAGAGGTGCATCACATGATAGACACCACCTGGATCCTGTCTCCAAGACCAGTGGTGCCGTGGGGGCTCAGGAAAGCACTCAACTGGGTAAAAACTGTAAACATTTCATCAAACAGACATGCTTAACGTTTGATTTAGGAATACAACAAATAAATCTGCAACACTTCAGCTTAAGCTCTAAAATAATGCAAAATCCTTGACTTTACTTGTTCTACAGGTAAAGGAGCACTACGGTCACGTCCCTGTTTATGTAATGGCCAATGGTGTCCAGGAGGACCCAGCTCATTTCAAAGACAATTTAAGAGTTTACTACTTGTACAACTACATCAACGAAGCACTTAAAGGTATAATACTGTATACTGTGTATTGTTTTGGTGCCCAACGTGAACAGTGCTCTGTATAAACAAATTAATGATTAGACTGCTTCATGTCATTGATCTTAATTTTGCTCAGCTCATACAAAACTCGCACCCCCCCAGGTTTCATGTGCTCTATTTCAAAATACAGTTTATATAGAGAACTAAATAGTCCCTAAATAAAATGTAAGAATTGTTTAAAGTTTGTATTGTCACTGCACATGTCCAAACTAAATAACATTTCTCAACATGCTTTTTCTTGTCAGCGTACATACTGGATGGCGTAATTTAAAAGGTTACTTCGCCTATGCCCTGAGTGACCAGAGGGACCCCGGATTCGGATTATACGGCAACATACAGGAGGAGGTTATCATCAAAGCATCTCTGTCCAACTACCGAAATGTTATCCAACACAACGGCTTCCCTGTACAAGGAGCAGATCCGCAGCAGTGTCCCAGGATGCCTCAGTCCTGTGTCAGCTGCCAGGTCCTGTCAAAGAAGCCAGTTTTAGGTTTTCTCACTCTGGTAGGGTCAGGTATGTTGATCACACTTGGTCTTATTATTTACTACACTGCTAAAAGACACAAAGAAAGCTACTAACCTAAATATGGTGAGTTGCGTTAGCTTACATTTTTAGTCAAAGCATTATTTCTGCTGCTATATTCTAGTGGTTCTGTTTTGTTGAGATAAATATTTGTGAAAGTAATTTATTGTGGAGTGTACTATTTAAATATATACTGTATAAATATATAAAAAACTTACAAACACAAGTCAAAGTGCATTTTTTAATAAATGTTTTCACTATCAGACACTTGCATGTATCGTTAGCCATCACAATACTACATTTGCTAGTGCTGTTGTCTAATGTCCAGAATATTTTTTGTGTGGAAAATTGTATTAAAACATCATGGCGTCCAGCCCATCCTCCATGAATTTCTTGTAGATGGCCATAAACTTGGCAACAAAAGCCTCAAGGTGGAAAATGGCTTTGCTTCCCATCTGCAGCCTGTGTTCGTAG
Organism: Mugilogobius chulae; assembly: GCA_038363315.1. Lineage (NCBI taxonomy): Eukaryota > Metazoa > Chordata > Actinopteri > Gobiiformes > Gobiidae > Mugilogobius > Mugilogobius chulae. Next base: position 30,760,505 of record CM076399.1, on the reverse strand, counting down.
TGCGCCGCCATGTGAGCCACCTCGGTCTTCAGATGACCGTCACAGTTGTGCAGCAGCTCATTTACAAGACCCTGAGAGAGGAAATGTGTCACATAAATGTAGAGCTTAAGAAAAAAAAACAACACAATTTTAGTATGAATGCAAAAAACGTACCTTCATGATCACGTCAGGAGGGATGCAGTGAGTCAGAAGTTCATATAATCTGGCACGCACCTCTAGCAATCTAAAAAGTCAAAAGTAGGTAAATAAAATAGTCATATAAAGTTTTTTTTAAATAATATATTATGGAAGAGCAACCATAAATTCAACAATTTAAAAAGTAAAACCTCAAAAATGTAGTAAAATATCCATACTCAAAGACATTCATCTCTGCCCAATTTATTTTATTTTTTTTTACCTTTGAGGGCTTTGCTGGCTTACGATTGCATTGGCAGTTTCCCTCAGGTAAACCTCCCAGTCTGTCTCTGGCACTTCTTGGTCTGCCGAGAAAGGGTACCTAAAGACAACATTACAACTTCCAACTATCCTGCAGCAGATTTGACAATGGTGATTTTAAAAAGCAGATATTTTCTTACTGTTGCACTCGGCAAGCCTCACACATCAAGAGAGCTTTCCGCAGATTACGACCAGACTTCTCTGAGATTTGTTTTGCCAACTCAGGTGGAAGAAGAAGGCCCTCTTTTTTGCAAACAGCGGTCAAAACACTACACACCTGCAAAACCAACCACCAATCAGAATTATGAGTGAGAATACTATAATACTGTATGGCTTCTCGTCTACCTCTTCAGTGCTGGGAAGGGGCACTCTAACAGCCAGACACCTGCTTCTGATTGGCCCGATGACTTTAGAGGTAGAGTTACAGCAGAGAATGATGCGGCAGGTAGACATGTATTTTTCCATGGTGCGACGCAAAGCATGCTGGGCGTCTTTGGTGAGTCGGTCCACTTCAGTTAATAGGACCACTAAAAAAGTAAAAGAGGCAGTAATAATTCATTAATAATGCCATTTTATTTTAAACATATTTAGTGTTAAGGAAAACCTAATAATACCTTTGAAGTCCCTCTGGGTGCTTGACTGGATCTGCTGAGATTGAGCTACTGTTTTAATCAGCTCCTGAATCACAACACGATCCTGATTTCCTGCGTCACTACAGACAAACAACAAACAGCGTCATACACAGTACATTTGATTTTTTTTAAACATACAGAGGTCCACTACCTACTTGTCTCCATAAAATTGTTACTGCTTTACTTAAAGCGAACCCTGGATATAATCACTATTTATCCTAAGACACTTATAATATCATCACTTATATAAATACAGGACAAATACCTTGGAAGTATTTGTAGTTTTATTAAAATAGTGTTATGAAGAAATGACATGGAGGCTGCCATTTTGCTGCGGTTATGACATAAAATAGTGTTGTCAAGGTAACAGGCAGTAGCAGTTAACTAAGCAACATGAATTCCTGGGTTAAACCTTGTCAGTTTGAGTCGGAGCAAAGCCAAATACAGAATGATTATGTGGAATCTAGTAAAACTGAAGGTAATCAAGAGGAAGAGGCAAAAACTGGACACTGTCAGTGGTGTTTTTGTGGCAACTGTTCACAGATGAAATAGTGGGAGTAACCATGGAAACACTATTTTATGTCATCAACCAAAATGGCGGCTCCCAGTGGCTTGAAAACAACATAAACAATGACAATTTTATAAAAAATAGTAAGCAGTTATGTATTTGTTTGTAATTTATTTTAATAAGGATGACTAGTACTGGTGTTTTAGCCATATTAGTCCTCATATCCAGGGTTCCCTTTAAAACATTCTAGAGTATGGCAATATACTAACCCTATATCACTATATCTATCAAGTTACACATAAGATTTGTGAAGAAAAGCAAGGTATTTTCCGCATTAATGCTAAACAGTTATGTTTATTGCCATGCTATTAAATACACCAGGCAAAGCAATAACATTTTAGAGACAAGTAGCTGTTTCTCCTCTAGTAAAGTCACATAGAAACCCATAATGAAAATTCTTATTTACCTGGGGTTAACTTCCAAATGATAATTACTTGCTATAGTATTGATTTCAATTTTCTTTTTTGATGGAGCCTGTACAAACAAGAACATCATTCATTATTTAAATATAGAATCAGCCAAGAGTTTGTTTTTTGTCTTTATCATTCATATTTATGATATGATTGAATGATCTTACCACAACACTTTGATGCTCGATTCTGAGTTTCTCCACTCCAGCTCCGTACAATTCCCTCAACAAACACATTATGCGGGTTTTCTTTCCAGATCCCGAAGGACCATACACCAGTAAATGCGGAAAGTCGCCACATTGGACCTTAAAGCCGACAAAAAGCCAAAAATGTCAACTAAAGTCAACTTTGAGTGATGCTAAATGTGATGCTAACTCTTCTTACCAGGTTTTTCAGCTGCGTTGCTTGCTCTTTGTGATAGTCCAGTTTACCGAGGGAGTTAGGTCTGTATTTATCCACCCACAAACTCATTCTTAATATTATTTTAGCAGCAAATGCTCTTTATTCTGGATAAATTTGACAGCAGCACTTCTCCCGCGAAATCTCCACACAAACAGGAAACGCGCGCCGCTGCTGCTTTAAGAGCTACGGAGGCTCCACGAGGACAAAATACATCCCGACGCGAATTTATTTTGATAATTTTTAGGGCTCAAAAGTAACGTTGGATGCTCTTTTGCATATGATAAGTTGGACTACTACGTGACAGGGTGAATGTAATGTATGTGTGTAATGTATTATTTTGTTATGGTTTATTCATGTAGTTAAAAATAGATTTACTGTACAGTCCTGGCATTATGTTAATTAGCATGTGTGCAGCTGCAGCAGATGTGAAGGCTTTTGCTAACTTTAGACTGGTTCATACGTGGACGAAGCAGACAAGTAGAGACTTTTTACATTGTATTTAATTTTTATTTTTTAAGAAGTACTAGAGAATCAATTGTGTGAAAACTGCTTTAGTCATACTATTATTGCTAAATGTTGATACCACTCAAATCAGTCACGTAAAAGCCTTGAAGAAATATGAAGGACTGGAGGATATAATTTTCTTCTCCCAAATTTTGCAGCACATCTGGACTAGAAACTGTACTGAAGAGTCCCCAGAGGTATGTTACACTACTACACACACTGGTTTTAAATGAGATTCTGAAGTTATTCTTTTTCTTGCTGGATATTTTTAAAACACACACAAAATCACAGCATAAAGAACTTAAATGTATTCAACAATTGTAAAGGAACAATCTGGGACCTACTTTTACAACTCAAGGAAATTACAGTGCTTAAAAACTGTTATGGTTAATTACACCATGTCTAGGGTCTGTGTTGGGTAAGTTACTTTAAAATTGTAATACATTATATTACTATTACAGGAGAAAAATGTAATACATTTGTATTACATATACTGTCCAAAATGAACTGAGTTACACTACTGTGAGTTACTTTGAGCTAATCACACATTTGTTAAGACATTGTACAAAACTAATCCTGTCACATTTACACTTGATTACTCGTTAATTTATGCAAATGTGACATCACAACACATTATCCTCATATATTTGATTAATCTTTGAGCCAACAGATAGTAGTTTAGTGGTGTTTTGGTCCTGAGGTGTCATTTTCAATAGAATATAAAAGCAATTAATTTATATGAAAGTAACTTGAGTAACTCAGATTGTAACTAGTAATATATTATCAACATTTTTAGGAGTAATGAGCTACACTACTTAGTTACTGAAAAAGGAAATATATTACAATAACTAGTTACTCCCAACACTGTCTAGGGTCACAGAATGGTAATATTAGTCAAATATTTAAAGTAACTTAAATACTAATATTTAACTGTTGACAACAATGTAATATTAAGCCTGTAACAGTCTTCTTCTATCAAATAATAATTACTGATCTGTGTTATTTTTAAATGCATATACGGTCCATAGTCTTCTCTGTGTAAACAAAGTCACTAATTGTTGAGCTGAAATTGTATTTTTGCTCTATTTGCACTTTGTTGTAGTCAATTTTATAGCATGTTCCAGTGTAGCGTTTGACATTGTAGAATCAGTATGTCATGATGTCATTGGGTCACATGGTGCGCAAGAGCCAGAGTTTCTACTAAAACACTGTGGTTTGTCATGAAATTTTAAAATTTATTTCAATTTAATTAACATGTTTTCAGTCCGTCTGTGACATGTTGTGATTATATTAAGAACTAGACTCATTAACTATTATATGACAACATTAAATGTATATCAAACAGTATTAATTTGGATGCCCAAGCCCACATCTGTATGAAATATTATTGACCTAAAGAGTTTTGTGACGTCACATGAAGAAAGCTATACTCCTGTTGTTCTTTATACTGACATATAAAGACTCTCTGGAGGAAACTAACTGTTATCACATCTTAATCTAAGTGTAATAATGGTGATTGCTAGTAAATCTTCCTCAGTCTCTATGATTCACTCAGAGCCTCACTGTGGTGGTAACTGTATTTGTGTGACAGGAATGCTGGGTACGAGGAGCATGTCTCTGCAGGTCGGCGTAGCTTGCATTGAAATACATGTCTGAGGTAAATTGATGTGCATCTGTCATCGCTGAAACATACTGTAGCAGGGTGTAAAATGTGAGGCAGGTGGGTGTCGCGAGGTTGCCAGAGTCGGACAGTAAAAATAGTTCTACGACTGGCTAGACTGACCCAGTAACAATGCAGGTCTACAGCAGGACAACGCTCAATCTAGGAATAAACTAGGACAGACCCAAACATTTACGTTCACGTCAAGGTTAACTAAACTTTACATACAGACCTATTTTTACCAGATCAGAACTTCTGCTTAAGTAGAATGATTGCTTCAAATGGTTAATAATCTCTTCTGTTTTCAAATATCTGCGTCAATTAAATATATTTAGCAACAATTTGGTGGTGCTCAGCGTAATATTAACTTCACCGCAAGAATTTAATTTATGCCGCTGTTTCCTAATGGCACAAACCCGAGGGGAATTAAAAGTAGTTGAAAACATTCATATTTTTTTGTTTGCATGGGACTCTCCAGGAGCAGGTCCCGACAGGCAGGACCCTCTCAAGGTTAAGGTGCAAATAGCAGGTCTTTACTCTTGACCAATGACATTCCCTTTGAAACATGAAATTCAGTGTTTGCCAGCAAACTCTAGGAATTCCTCACTCCCCTGAGAGCTGTTTAAAAGTGTAATCTATCTTTAGTCCTAGTCTGTTTTTGCAGTTGCTGAAAATAGCCTAATTTGAGAGATTTAGTGAAGTAAGTGATTCAAGCATTACCTCATGCTTTTGATGGAATGTGCTTCCCAGGTGAAATTCTTTAGCCTCGGGCCAAATTATACAGCACTAAGAGTCGAGATGTGCGTTTTTCAAATCCTAAGTCAAGTCTGCGGTGAGAAAGGTACAAACAATTATAAACACATTTTCACACGTTTGTCTTTGACTTGTTGTTCTTGTGCCCGGGTCATAACACAGCACACACACACTCACACAAACACTCACACACTCTCACAAACACCTGCCTGTGTCTCGCTGAGGTAATGTAGGAGGGCAGAGCATTCCTCCACTGTTCTCTCCTCCCCTCCTGACTCTGCCCGTTCATATCTTTTCAAGGTAAACTCAGTGGATTGTGACACAACCTTTGCATCAATGAGACTCCAAGAAGAGGCACAAGTGATGTATTTGGATGACAGCGCTGGTATGTACCTTTCTATATAAACTTTACCTTTGTAGTTTAGTTATTTTAAGCTACAGCAGCTTTTTATACATTTTCTCTTGGGTTTAATTTGACTGTATCTGTTGTGTTGTTAGTCTGCAATGGGCATTCTGGAGCAAAAACATTACAAATCTTAAAAATTGTACTTAAATATATCAATGAATCTTGTATCCAAACTCATTATGATCATAGTGATGTGTCATTTGACCTTTGATTCGAACAGAGTTGCTTCTTGTAGCACTTTGGGCTTCTTATTTTGGAAAGTCCTTGTGAATTTTGACAGTCGTGGGTTGCGTTTTTTTGGGCTTGCTCCTGAGCCCACTTTGACATCATAAACAAGGGGATTTTGCGAAAATGTAGCCACTGATGACAGAAATATGGAGTTTTAGCATATTTTCATGCTTTTAAGTTTTAGTATTTGTCAAATACTATTAAAATATGGCTAAATATTGACCATTGTTTTGCTGTGACACAAATATTTAATGAATTGATTATTTGAAATGCTTTTTTGAGGGTCTGAAGTCACTTGTTTTGGTGCTTTGCTCTGGATGAATCCGTCCTGTATAGATGTTTAAAAATATAGATTATTGGGTTAATTCTCTAATACAAAACTAAGAAGAAAGATACATTTTAAGCTTTCTGAAAAATCTATAAGTTTAGCTGTTCAAAGCAAGAAAGCAGAGAAGGAAAGGATGTGCAGGCCAAAAATACTCACTAGGAAAAAACATTGTATTTTAGAGAAATACTTTTGTCAGTGAAATATCTTTGGAGCTGCAGGGAGCTGTCAGCGTCTTAGGGAGTCATAACTTACAACAGCTCAGACACATTTTCCACTGCCCTGAAACCAGCAGTGCTACTCAGGCCCGACTCGGCTCTACAGGGGCGCAAAAGGGGTGCATTGGAACTTAATTTAACACGTCTGCTGCACCTCATTTGACAGAAGTTGAATAATGACGCTTAAGAGTAACGTTTTTGCACCTTTTTGAGACTTGAATGTGCCATCTGTCAGTTTGGAGTCGCCCTGGAGCCACATCCACACTTCTGTCTTCTACTGGAATTTACATTTTTTATTTTAATGCCGTGTGGATGTGCTAGCAGTCGTTTGTTTGCTCTTACATCAGCCTGAATAAGCATGTAATCCGCAGTCTGTTAGGCGTGTGAGGTAAGGACAAGGATTGTGCTTCTGTGATGAAATGAACAGATAAACTTGTCTAGGCACTGATATCTCCATCTGTATTGACTGTACACCTCGGCTTTGTTTATGGAAACCAGCTTGAATCATCTCAAATTCCTCAAAGAGATAATGAAAAATACGATTTTGCATAAGTTTTACCATTTTTTAAAAAAATCAATGGGAAAACTAAACAGACAAGGAATACTAGCATCCCTTTAAGGAAATTAACTAACACTTCCTTCCTTCAGTGTCAGGCAGGTTTTATATGGATTGCAAAGCTAAAACCAGAAGTCAAGATGCATTAGAATTATAATCAAAATTAGTATTAAATTGCACAAAAGTGACAAAATGTAGTGTATTATTCTTACAAACAACATTATGAAACAATATTCCTGTAATATATTTACAGGAATATTAGGGCTGAGTATTGCCAAGAGCCTTCAGATACAATACGTATCACGATACATTTAAATCCCGATATAATTTCCTCAATATGTCACATATGAAGATATATTTTAGAAAAAAAAATCATAAAAATCTGCTAAGTTGGTATTTTTAATAATGCAGAAAAAAATACAGTACATTGATATTTATACTGTTATACTGATTTTATACTGTTTTTAGAGCTCTTTCTTAGTTCCAAAAATAATAAATAAAATAAACGCAAAAGTTTTGGCCAATTTTGTAAACCCTATTTGTACGAAAATATAATCACGATATTTGTCCTCATATTGAACAATCTCAATTTTCGATTTGATTTTGTTTAACCTTAACATGGCATTTATGAACATAAACAACAACTTTTTTCGCCTCAAAGTTCGACTTTTACTCGAAACTATCAGATTTTTTCTGACAAAGGATTGATTTTCAATCTTTCGATTCAAACCCACAACCAAATCATTGACGATTCAAATCGATCTCAATCTCTCGATTTTTCAATTAATTGCCCAGCCCTACTTATTTGTAATTTACATTTTTTTAACTACTAAAATTAGGGTAAAGATGCACTGTGTAACTTTCTAGAGGGATTTTCAGAATGGAGGTAAACATGTTTTAAGTCATAATGTATAAAAAAATACAGCTAATTTAACAGCTTTTTCATGGAAACAAACAAGAGGAGGCCCTCCTCCAGCCCAGATAACTGTTCATTTTGTGGCCATGTAAGCCCGCTTAAAACCAAGACTTTATTTATTTATTTAGTGCCAGAAGAAAATTAAAATTACAAAAAAAGCTTTTCTTCAAGTCTATTTTTGTACAGAAAGTTACACAGTGCTCCTTTAAATTGTATTGTCTCTTTTTTTGTGTGCACACACATTTGTGTCTCTTCTCTTCCCTGTTACTGAAATATTGCAATAAAAACGTCAAGATATAAATTTCTGTCAATATCACCCACCTCTAACTTTAGATAAGTGTTCTCAAACTGTAATCATGTGTTTATTTTAGTTAAGTTAAATCTATCAACGTGTTTGTGTTTTTGGGCAGACCCTTAAGAATTAACTCCTAAACAAATGAGTCTCACTTTATAGCATCTTTAAGTTAAATTTAGAGTAATGTTTGGTATGATCTGGTGTCATACAACAAAAAATCTAAATCCTATTGTTGGTGGTATTTGGTGTGAAAAAACTGAGACACACTGCTTTAGATATGAAGATTTTTGGTGTTTTCAAACTTGTCAAAGTAATTAAAGTACATTGTGTTTTTGTACTCTTTTGCAGCTCCACTTCGAGAGACGACTTTTAAACGTTCCCGTCTGGCTCTTGAATAAACATGATCATCTAATTACTGCATTTGAGCAACTTAACCTCCTCTGACAGACCATCGGCCGCAGTTAGCAAAGCCTATAGATCAAATTGCCATCAAAGTCTTGTCAGATGCAGACGACTAGTGATGCATGAAGGCCCAGTGGCAGCTCTGCTTCTCCAGCAGCCGTTTAACAGGCCCCATCACCCTGAGGCGGTCGCTGTCCCTCTGCTAAAACTACAAGGTCAAGTCCTGGCTCCTGCTCCAGCCTCTAATAACTGCAGCAACATGTCTGATCCTGTCCCTGATTCACCGGACAACAACACTCACAGTCGGGCAGAGCAAGACACAGACGGCCCTTCTTCTTGTGAGGAAAATAACACGGCCAAAACACAATGCTGTGACAGTTTGGAAGATCCTGCTCTGACTATCACAGAGGAATCATCACTGAAAGGTGGGTTGACTGATCATTTTTGTTGTGAAATAGCAAACATAGTCTTTTCCACCAAAAAAGTATGTTGTGAATGCACCTCTTCATGCCATAATCATAATCAGAATGACTTTGGCCCTCTTCTAGTTTCACTTAGCTGTCTGTAAAAAGATATTTTTAGGAAGGGCTGCAACAAGTTAATCGATTAATTGGAACTAATCAATTATAAAATAATCACCAACTAATTTAATAATCAAATAATCGTTAAATTGTCTTTATACAGGTTCCCAACATTCCAAAAGCCTCAGATTAAACAGAACTGAGTGTTTTTGATGTAAAAACATGTTTGTCTACACCACATGTAAAGGAATAGACTTACACTACTAATTATGGTGCTACAGTGATGTTTAAAAATGCTCTTTTCACGTTAGATTTCTACACAATAAACTGAAATTTTCAGCACAAAATACAAATACTTTCTTTATTATACATTTGATTTTAAACCAGCTTTAATAAAGCTCAGGATTATTCTAAAACTCATCAGAAATTATCAAATTTTGCCCTGTTAAAGTGCTTGGATGCCTGTTCAAATGAGTATTTAGTTTCTATACCAGAGAATCTGATTTTCGATACTTTTGACAAATCACAAATCTACGTGTCTATGATGTTATCAAGCGATGTCATCTCAGCTCAAATCTGCCAAAAATCTTGTTTTCAAGTTACATTTCTGTTATAAATAACTAATTGATTTATGAAAAGAATAATTGATTACCAAAATATATCAATTACCAAAATAATTGTTAGTTGCAGCCCTAATTTTAAGCCATAATTGCATCCAAAAATTAATGAATGAGAATATTTACCATGTGCAAAGGGATCCAGTATATGTGGACAGAATTAAATGCCTGCTTTATGTTTATCAGTGTGAAAATCAGAAGATTGTGAGATGTGCAATGAAGGTACCTGTGCTGTTTCTAATGTGAATGTTTTGATTTCAGACTGTGACAAATCCTCTCTTAATGCTGTGGATGTCAGAGATGAAGAGGGCATGACTTCGCCCGTTTCAACCCCAGAAGACTATCCGCACGACTTACTGAGGATAGTAAAACACAAACCCAGCGCTATTGTGTTCTCAGACTTCGACAACAACCTCGACAATCCAACTGTCTTCTTCAATGAGAGCCCCAAAGTCAGCGGAGGGTCGTCTTCCTCGTACACAGAAGGTGAAGAGGAGGAGGATGACGATGATGATTTTCCTGAGGCTTCACAATATAAGGAATTCCTGGTCAGTCGTCGCCGTAGAAACTTGAGCAGGAACAGGAAGTGCTTGAGGAAGAGACAGGATGCCCAGCCTAGTAGCACTTGTGGCTGGCAAAAGACCACTACAGCAGGCAGGAGCAGCAGCAGCGGCGGCGCAGGCGGAGGCGTCAAGGGCCGGAGTCAGTCTACAGGTGGAGAGAAGGAAATACAACCGGACCATGGCACAGAGGTGAGACAAACAAGACTGGTGTGGTATTTATAGCTGCAAAGTCATTCACTGAAGTTATTTGCCTTTGTTGTCACTTTGCACTGCCTCTTATATTTAGCTCACTGACAAGAGGATGTGATATGTTTGTGTTCCACTAGAGGGCAATATGTGAGTGTTTAACTTTGGTCTATGTCTGCTTCATAATTTACCTCCCTACACAGCTTACATGTTTACTGAAAACTCAATGAATAGCTAAACTAAACAATATTGTAATTACGTTTTGCCAAGTTTAGTTATTGTTTTCAAGAAATGTTCACAAGTTATCATACCTAGGTAGAGTAGATAAAACAAATTTAATATAATATTAGTCAAGTAACAGCACAAAGTAGTGGTTCATGAATTGGGCTGAGCGATATTGACAAAAAAGAATATCTTGATCATTTTTTGACATTTCCTGATTATGACATTCAGACGATATTATTTAAAACAAAGCATGTATTTAAATGTATTCACTGAAGTTTAATGATCAGAAAAACTGGGCTTGACTGGATTGACTAGAGGTTATTAGTCGACTAAAAGCAAAACTGTGTGTTTCAAAAATCTGACCAAACATTTGACCCAAACTGGATTCACAAGATCAGATGTTTGTACGCAATTTAACTACTCAAGAAAAACAAAAAATAAAAACAGCTAAATGAGATTTTCATGTAAATATTTCAGATTAAAATGTTTACAAAGTGTTTATCACCGTCTAACTTTATCTGAACATTTAGAAGTATTTTTCTTAATTTGTTGTTAATTTAACAACCTTTTCTCTTGCCCTTTTGCTACAAACGATAAACTGGATATTCTTTTTTTGTATCTTCAAGACAACAAACAGGTTGTTATCCCAAACTTGATATATTGCACACTTCTATTCATGAAATCACTTAAGAGTAGAAAAGTACTAGGAGAAACAAGCATTCAAGTAACTATAACAGTAACTATGTATGTATGAAGTTGATCGGAAGATGATTAGAAGGATAAAACATTTAAAATGTTTCGGTGTGATTCAGACATTTAATGTTCAATAAATGTTTAATACTACAATTTTTGGGACTAAATAGAGGAATAGTTAACAACATTGACCAATCTCTGTGGTATTTTGCTTTATGAAAATAACAGCTGCAATAGATAAACACAAAAACATATTTACAATAGACAGACCTTATACCAGGGTGTCCATTCTTCTTTCATTATGAGCTACACTTGACATTTAAATAGAGTGGAGGGCCATGTAATACAGGGCTGTGAAGTGAAACATTCAACATTTTGCATTTGACTTCAGTTAAATGAACCACCACACCTTTTATAAGGCAGTAAACAATCATTTTAGGTTTATAAAGCATCAAAATGTATGTTCTTTTGACTATGATAGCAGAGTTGCTCAAATTTGACATTAAAAACTATACTTTTTGAAATTTAGGCCAATGTAGCTGGATGTTTGAGGGCCAAAATGCCTGCACTATACTGTTCAAATGCTTAATGCTTAAAGGAACCGTATGTAGATTTTGATGTCAGATTTCATTAACATGACCTATATGTGCCCAAAAATACAAAGTCAACATGTCCAAATATACTATGATTTTTACTGAAAGTCAATGTAATTCTGAGTTATTCTTAATTAAAAAAGCAATGGACATGATGTCCCTTTGGTGATGTTTACATTTATTATTCAATCAGAAAGCAGAATAGGCCTCACATGACTCTCTCATTTGGGTTGCCAGTTTGGTTTCTTAGAAGCTGAAGTTAATTTTGAATCAGTAGCTTCCTATCTTCATGTATGAGCCATTTCACACTCTGGCAACCCATGTTCATTTGTGATTGTTATACCTTTCTAAAACCACTAGTTGTGGATATTACATACGGTTCCTTTAACCTCTCTTTGTGTCTTCGTGGATCTTATGGCCTACGTGTGCGTATTTCTTAAATTTAAATACAAATTTTTATTTTGTTTCTCATTGTGAGTGGGAATGGTCACTCACATTTTGGCAGGTTTTATAAATTCCTCTCATTTTTCCTCGGGTCAGACCTTGTATTTCCATCTCCAGCTTTGCCCAGTGCCAGGTCATTATTATAATCCTGCTCCTCACAGCTCCTGCACCTGTCGTATGATTGCGCCCCTGTCCCGTTGGCTCTGGCCTCTGTCTCTTGGCTCCTCATGTAAACACTTGTTCTCCCTGTGCAGCTTTTGTTCTCCTGTCGCTCACAGACTTCTTCTCAGAGTCACTTCTTGGCCGTTCACATTGACATACATGTAAAGTCAGAAAGGATCCTTTGTGACTGCACATTCTTGGGATTTTTATGCCTGCAGTGTTTCGTCACAGTGCATAATGGAGGGAAAGCTTTCAAATGGAATCACAGGAAGAATTTCTGAAATGATATGAAGCTAAATATATTTTATGCATGGAATTTTTAGGGAATCTGTAAAGAATGTGTTTGTGACATCTAAATTTAGGACCATTTTACAGTTGCACAATGTAACTTTTTGATGGAGGTTCTATAATCTCGCCTGCCTACTTAGCCACTATAAAGCATAGTATAAACCAGATTATGTTTGATTTTATTTCATCAGATGAGATAAGGCTAATAGGTGATACATTTTGCGTATCATTTGGACATCTGGACAGATACTTGGTCAAAGCCTTTGGGGAAATGTGGAATGTCCCTTGAAGCTGATTGATCAAATTGTAACCCCCAGAAAAAAACTTTTTGTAGTTGAGAGGAATGCTCTTTCTCTTCACAAACAGGCAAATTGCTTATGTGTAGTTTTTTTATAGCCAAAAATTGGTCGAATTTTTCTCAAGTCGTTCAAAGTAAGTCCATTTGCATCGAAATGTTTACTTCTGTTCACAAAATGCACGATGATAATCTGGCCACATGGATTCTCAAGAATTATGGAACTCAAAATATTGTGAGACAGATACATTTCTGCTTAATTTTCTAACATAAATCACAACATAGCCTTTTTTTCCTAACCTTATCCATAGTTTTTACATAAACTTCACAATTTTGCATCTTCTTACCTTATACTGATCTTACTTTAAATTTAGTTAGTTTTACTGCTTGAATAAACAAAACAAAAACATTCTTTCTTGCTGTATACACGGTTGCCTCTTCACAGATCTGACCTGTAACTTATGGTGCGTTTCAAGCAACTGGGAACTGGGATATTTCCCACTTCCCACTTGTGAAAATGCGGTGGAACACCACTCAAACTGGTAAATACCACTTGTGAACTGGAACCTGGTCGAGGAAGCCCCACTTCACATACAAGATAAACAATTACCACAAAAAGTGAATCTGTGGAGTTCAACTGCCACAAAAACAATGTAAACAATGATTACAGGTTATTTAACGTTACTTTGTTTAGAAAAAAGATTAGGCATTAGTTTACATCCGAGTTGATCCAGTTGGAACGCTTTGAAATGGGAACTGGTATTTTTTATCCTAGTTCCCAGTTGCCTGGAATGCAGCTTAAACCTGCTGGTATGATCTGCTTTCTTGTCTCCTTGGTGATAAATGAGAATAATGTACAGTGAAACTTTATTACCATTTTGCTGTGGATGCAAGGAGAAACATTACACTGTGCACCTTCAAAAGAGACTGTGAAGACCATTAGAAAATGTAGAATACAACTTGATGATCAGTGGACTTCTTCAAACATCACATTGTCGGCAGTGAATCAGTTCAGACAGGTCAGTGTGGAAATAAAAATCCTGTTTTGAAGTGAGTGAGCTGTAGAAAGCAAACATGATGCATTACAGCTTATTCTCAGTGTGAGTACAGTGAGAGGGAAAAAGTGCATTAACATTTCATGAACTGTGAGAGCGCTCTGACACGAACTACAAGGCTCTGTATTTTTACACCCACAGTGCTAAAACCTCAGCTCTTTCAGGGAGCCTTACAGTTTTTTTCCTTACCAGATTGTTAAAATGTTAATGCATTGGGAAAAATACATAAAGAATATTAAAATAAAAGAAAAACAATAATTCTCCTCCAACAAACATAATAAAGATAAAAGTGGAAAAAAAGAACTGCAAGCTATATATGAATCCAGAGGTCTGAACTAGAGTTAGCAGTTTATATACAGATTTTTTTTTTTACTGAGAAAGTCTCAAGATGCATTGTGTAACTTTATTAAAAGTAATTAAAATTAATTAAAAGTATGTTTTTGTAATATATTTTAATTTGTCTAAATAAATATTAATATATGTCTTTACTTTACAAATAGACATATATGTGGCTTGGAAGAGCCTCTCTATAGCTAAAGGAATAGTTCTATTAGCTATAGAGGGATTTAGATGCGCTTGCACCTCACCAGTAGAAAGAGCCTCTGCTCGTAGACACAAACAGTGGAAACAAGTCGAAAAAGCTCCGTTGTCAGCTAACTACAAGAGTATATCACTGTGCGAAAACAAAAGTTATGCTGCTAAGTCAACATTGTGAATTAAATTCGATCCTACGACTCTTAAAAGTTACATTCAGGTGAGTGAAAAAACGACGAGGAAACACTGTCTCAAGCTTCAGGAGACAGACGTCTCTCAGACCGGTTCAGACCTGATGGAAACAGCTGCTCTCGTCCTGTTTCGTTGTTTTATTCAAAGAAGTTTCCCCATGTAAGCAGATGGAGAGGAGCTCTTTCTGCATAATGCATATCCAGTAGGGCAGAAAGTGATTTAGACCGAAAATTCCTCTATATTTGTTCACATTATAGCATAAAACTTATCTGCTTCCATTGAGAATGTTCCAAGTATGATTTAAACTTTCTGTTTCTACTGGGGTCTCTTCCTGCTTCTATCCACTAGAAAAATTCCATCGATTTCCACAGTATGACATAAAACTGGTCTGTATCAATGAAGAAGTGTGTTTTAAATTTTATTTTCGATGGCATTATGAAGGGAAATTTCCACCAGAAAGTTACCTTGTATATATTTAAATATCCCACACTTTACAGATGCTAACGTTAAAGCTAGTCAAACCCACTTCAGTCATGTGAGTGTGAGTAGACTGAGGGATTCTTCTGATTAAACAGGAAATATAAGCATTTAGTTTGGGCTACGTTCATGTACTTAAACACCTAGGTCACATAAAGCTCAATGTGCAACTGCATTTCGCACCTTCTTTATATTTTGTTTGGTATTTTTTCTGGTATTGCCCTGGGTTTGTTTATAATTTAGTATAGTATGTGTACACTCCATATTCCATTTAGGTCTAAAATAGTTTTACATATTTCCCTCGCTCTTTAGTTGAAGCCTGTCCTGCAAATTGTGGGTTAAAAATAGCCGGTGGTACACAGCCCCTCTGTCCCGTGTGTGAGATGTGGGGGCTGCTGCTGCTACACAGGAAATGACTGCACTGCCAGGCCGTTAATGTAGATATTTTCTAGACTGGCCAAAGGCACATGGTTTGGGCATTGGTAGTGTTTGTAAGTGGGCGGGCACAGGGGTAAAGGGGGGTGTGTGGGGGGTGTAATAAGGGTGTGGGGGGTGCATGTGTGTGAGCCCTGTTTGCTCTTGAAGCTCCTGAAAAGACCCAATGTGCTGCTATCAGCCTCTGGGACTCTGGGATCGGCCGAAACAAAGCAGTTTGTTCATTTCCTGAAGCCGCCAAACAAGTGTCTCAGTCATTTTCTGTTAAAAGTGGAAAAATTCAGCTAAGTTCTAATGCATGTTACAGCATATTTGTTACATAACCAGCTTAACAATGTTGTCTTTCTTATTTTGTACCACATAAGGCTATGTTTCTGAGTCTTTTAGAGAGTTCTTGTCAGTTTTACAAAGCCACATTCAGTACATTTAGTTCAAAAAGTGCACTGTTCCTGGAACATCCACCACCTGCTTTGGTAAATGAAGCTGTATTGCTTTGCCTGGAATTCATAAAAGCAAAACATCAACAGCAGCACAGTAACTCAAATGCCTGATACAAACCAAAAATATTAGACAAAAATAATAATTGTATGTAGATACTTCTCCAAATCTAAACCTTCCGGTGGGCGAGGAGTGAAGTATCTCAGGGGTCGTCAGGAGTGAGGAGATTCTGGACGTTGCCTTTGAAATCGGAATAAAATCTCAGTCACTAATGGGGGACTCGGAGTAGAGCTGTTGCTCCTCCACAACGAGAGGAGCCAGCCAAGGTGGCTCGGGCATCTGTGCCAGATGCCTCCTGGACCTCCTTGTGGCCATATCTGCTTGCCAATCCTGGTCTTGTCAGATCTCAGAGGCTAAGCAGGTTAGGGCTTGGTTAGTACTTGGATGGGAGACTGCTGGAACACCAGGAGCCACAGTGGGACGACAAGAGTGGATTGTTGTTGTGTCCTTGGGCAAGACACCTAACCCACTTTGCCTCAGTGTCTGCGTACTCTGGGTGAGTGGATACTACACTTTAAAGCGCTTTGACTGCCTGGAAAGGTAGAAAAGCGCTATATAAATAGACCATTTACCATTTACAAAGCCTCCCTGGCTGTGTTGTGGGCATGTGTTACTGGGAGTAGACCTCGTGGAAGAATCAGGGCATGTTGACAGGACTGTGTCTCTCAATGTCCTGGAAGCCTTGGCATCCTCCTGGAAGAGCTGGAGGAGCTGTGTGTGGACTAGGAGCTGTAGCCTTGTGACCCGACTCCAGATAAAACGGAACAAAATGGACAAAAAAATAGTTTTACACATGGTTTTAACTTATCTTATACAAAATTAAATAAAATTACACTCCACAACATTGACATTTATATTTTGTTCTATCTAAAGTCATTTTGCCAAGAGTGTGTCAACTGGTCTCTACTTGTGTTTGCGCTACAATAATGTCTTTGAGAAGGTGTCACCTCCTCCACACGCCACGACTCTAAACTCTAAAACAAAGTGCTCATGTGTGAAGGGCCAGTGTCCAGCCCCTGTTAATCAGCAGCGGCTAATGTCGCAGAGGAAATAAAATGCAGTTTTGTAGAAGCGAAGAAAGGCGTCTGTTCATGTGTAATCCTTAAAGTTTACCTTGGACTTACCCATGTGTGGATCTTGTTTTCAGGGGGCTGGTTGTGACTCTATGACACGCCTGATGAAGAAGTTGGATCAGATCAATGACGAGATCCGAGACGCCAGCTCCTCCCCATCGGACTCCGTGGAACAGGACGAGGAACAGCCAAACACTGAGGTATTCTTTATTTAGACTTAATAAGATGTACAATATTTATTTCTTACTTGACCATCTTTGACCCAAACTATTTACATCCTAACATAACCAATATCTTAAACCATGTTTTTGATATAAAAGTGAAGTATTTATCTTAAAGGGACTTCACAAAGCCAAATCTTCAAATGTGATGAAAGCTGCTCAATCTCATATTTTGTACTTTAGAGTGTTACTGAAAATTCTGATGAATATTTGGCACGAGAACCAAACGGTAAATAAAGTTTTGTTAATGAGTATATAAACATTGGTACCTGCAGGTCCATTGACAAAACTGTTGGGCAAGAATGATGATATGGCATCATTTTTATTATATATGTATTAAAAAAAATCTAGCTAGTTCAATTCAAATATTTGTGTCCTCTTAGAGAAACAGCGGTGGCGGGCAAGCAAAGCAAAAGTACAGATACAGGATAAAAAAATCACACTGAAAATCTACATAATAGGTAAAAATGCTATTGTACTCTGTTTAAAAAATGCCTAAAGAGTAAAAGTGCATTTTTGAGATGATCTCAAATAGTGAAATTGTGAACTTGATAAACATTTTTGCAATTTTTGAATATTAGAGCAACATTTTGAGGTATTTTTTCTCTATGTAGTCTAGTTTTGTTTGTTCAGAGAATAACAATTGTGTTTAACTAGCTGTAAAAATAAAGCTTCTCAACCATTTCACAAACCTACAAGGAAAATGAAAAATATTACTTTTTAGTTAAACAATGTACTACACTTGCAAGTAAAGACAACTGCTCTCAAACATAGAAAAGTAAAAAAAACATTTATTTAAGTAGTCTCTTTGATAC
The DNA here is from genome assembly GCA_038363315.1 of Mugilogobius chulae. NCBI lineage: Eukaryota > Metazoa > Chordata > Actinopteri > Gobiiformes > Gobiidae > Mugilogobius > Mugilogobius chulae. The sequence goes on along the minus strand of CM076399.1, from coordinate 30,741,908 downwards.
ATGTGTCTTTTACACTCACTTGAAATGTTCTAATAATTCATATGAAGTCTTTACTCTTGCTTTATATGTTTTATTCTAATCTCCACGTGAGCTGTAATAATGTGTTAAGAACCTGCCATGAGCTCAGAGCAAAAGTCAATGTCTTTGACTCACAGACTTTTCTCTGTTTAAAAGGCAAAGAATTAATTACAAATAATAGCCTCTTTTTGGCTGGTCTCCAAACCTGATGTTTTTCTGCCAGTAAAACCTCTCTGCGTTTGGCAACAACATCAGTCTCTCTCTCGCAGACACTAAGTGCACTGCTCATTTCAGTTTATGGTTATTTTAAACTTATATAAAGTGGTGGTTAATTAACACAATATTCATTCTGTTTGGGTGGCATAACTTTAAAAATATTCATCCACACATCTTTCATGTCATTATTGTTATGTCATTTTGGCCACAAGAGAAAAACAAGTTTCCTTTTTGAAGAAATCTTGATCCCAGTGGATTCACTTATTGCATTCTTATCTTGTTAAATAAATGTTTACTCTTTAGCATTTTCTACTGCTCCACCCTTCTGCTGTATTTGTCTGATTTCACAGGAATTATTTTGTTAAATTTAAACTGCACTTTGCACTTTATTGTGTATATATGTTGTGTTCACGTGACATCACAACTATCTATAGATCATTATCACTTAATCCAAAAGAAAGTTAGCTAAAATTAATGGTTTAAATCAATTTCTTTTATAATACAAAAAATGAAAGGGTTTAGTCAATAGAAGAAATAATATAATCAGATTTGTGAACTGCCCTGTTGATATTTTATAACCTATCATAATATTGTAGGGTTAGGGGTTAGGGTTAGTACTTAATACTTTGTATTCCTGAACTGCACTTTATTATTGCTTGTTAAGAAGCTAGTTTTTAATAGTTATGCTAGTTATCACTAAATAACTATATAAATGACTCTCTTAGATAGTTAGCTAAGCAAATAGACAGATAGACATCATTTATAGTACTTTGTAGATACAAAAATGTATTAAACCATTCTCTTTTAATTCCATCTACTCCTTTTTAGCCAAAAAACACAATTTTCAACAGAACAAGGCAAGACAGCAATTTGATATAATTAAATTTGTCATAAAATCACAATTTTGGCTGTAAGTTTTTAATTTTGGTAATTTTATTTGATGTTTTCATTTACACCAGTACTTTTTAGAAGTATGGCTTCACACAATGTGTAACTCTCCAGCATTTGACCCTTTTCAGTTGTGTTTTAATCAAATCTAATTTCATTCTCTACATGTGTCTGCACAATCTTGTGGCAGTTGTGTTTTGTGAAGTAGATCTTCCTTCATCCTCACAAATAATTAATTCCAGACTTGTTCCCTATCTAAAGTGTTATTTGAAAATATCTTTGGAATTGCTAGATTTTACACATTGCGCCGTGTTTCTCTTGACTGTTTTCCAGTAAATCATATTCAGCCATGTACCAATTTTGACAGCTTTAAATGTAAAGTTTAATGTTTAAATATAATCTTTGGAAACACCTCTTTCATTCCCCTGACTGCACTGTACATTCCCGCTGGCTCATTATCCTCACCACGTGTAAATCTACTAACCTCAAATAGCTTTTAAACCAACAAAAGTGAGCCCAAGGAATTCTCATAAAATAAAATATTCTCTTAAAAGAAGCAGGATTTAATCAAACTCATTTTAAACGTCTGCAGAGTCGACTCAACGCCTCACATTTTTACCTGGTGAATCACGGAGTTACATAATCTGCTTGTACAACATGTTAATGTTAATTAATTCAAAAGACATGGAGAGCTCTTTAGTCTTTCTTCAGAGTTATATTGGTCTCCATTGACTTTCCTGCAAAACCACTTATAATTTCAGTATCTATTTTACATTATTGTATATTTTAAATGTCACAGGTGCAGAAAGTTCGATACTGAGATAGAATTCCTGCGCCAATGAATGAAATTTTCCCATGATACTGGTTAAGCCAATATTTAGTTTTTGCTCTTAATTGGACAATAATGGTTCTATTACTGGCTGTTCATCTCATACTATTTGAAATTGTATTTACATAAGTTAAGTTGCTTTTTATGCAATAAATTGCAGCTACATAAACTAGATAACCCATTTTCTAACAAGTTAAATGAGTTTTGAAAAGTATGTGTTTATCTGTCAATGCTAATGCTAAAGCTTGACAATTCGAAAATAAGTCAATTGTGCAGCTTTCTAATAAACTGAACAAGAATGTAGTTGGGTATACTGCTAAATATCTCTGAATTCGAGACGAGTTATGGTAGAGAAATGTACATTCGTTGCAGGTACAACAGCTCTTGTAAACACTGAGGCATCTGTGTCATTGTGCATAACGCTGAACATTTCAGTGTGTTCTTTTATTTTGGCCAGCCTAAGGGTCTGTGGAACATGATATCCAATTAGAATCTTGATTTGTCAAACTTGTGAAGCTGTGGGATAGAAGAGAAGTGCTCACTTGTGTATTTGAGATCAGCTCATTAAAATTAGAACAAACGCAACTATGTTCTCTGTACTTTTATTTTAAAAGACATCATCTCTTCAGTGTATTTGCTTAGAAAAGTTAACATTTTGTCCAGATATAATGCCAGTTTTTATTCTGATGAAGACTTGTTTTAGCCTTGGTCTAGATCATGTTTAGCTCCAGGTTTAGTCCTAGTTTGGTTCTAACTTTAATGTGAAGTTTGTGCAAAAGTGAACGCACCCCGAGACCTCATCAAAATACACACGAGGAACATTCTGCACAGCCTTCGGTCGAATATTACGATCAATAAAAGTAAAGATGATTCGTGCAGCTGTTGGCCCCGCTGTGAAAGAGGAGAATAGGCCCATTTATACAGAAAATGTCAAATATTTATGGGGTAGTAAAAATGCAGTGACCTCAGCCCAGGACAGAAATGCATAACCTTTTTATGTCTGGAAGGCGACATTGGTGCTGCAGGCCACTTCATCCATTTTTAGTAGAGCTGTTGTGTCCAATCTGAAGAATGCTTTGAAAATGATAATATCTCTATGAAAGATGCTCAGTCACAGATTTCAGACCACAAGACTTGTTAAACCCAAAGAAAAACAGAAATAAACATTTTTGGTGAGCAAAAGTGAAGCAAACAGAATGAACTTTTGTCATTTAGTGAACATTAACTCCTGTATTTGTAAGGTTCATTCACATTAACATCAAAACTCGTGCAGACAGAGCAGAGTCGGTGGCTGATTTATTACTTGCAGACCTATTGAGGTTACAGTTTGGACAAATATGGCTACAACTTGGCTGAGGATTTACAAGCTAGTAAATCCAGTTATGTTTTTGGCTTCTGTGTTGGATCTCGGCCCAGGAAAAGGATCACTTGGTTATTCAGGATTTTAGGATAATAGGTCAGTGCTCATTTCAGTCAAATGAATTCTGTCTGTGATGGCTTATTTTAGAGACAATATCCCTCGTAACATGCTTAAATCACTGTGTTAATGACGTTACTGGAAGGGTTTACATGCTCTATTAAAAACTTAGGATTAGGAGTTTCCCCTTATAAAACCTCTTGAAATTTAAAAGGCTTCATTTATAAAATCAGCACCAAAATTAAAATAAAATGAGTTTATTTCTGTGATGCTGGTTTTTATAGTTACAGAAAATAACGTGACTGAGCATAATTTCTCTGATGGAAATCGTCTGAGGCCAAAGCGTGAAGTTTGAACACAGACGAGCTTTGTATGAGAAATCAAAGGAAAAATGAAAGTCATTTGTAATAATTTTTAAGACACAAAGGAGCTCAGAGAAAGAACCCCTCATTAAAGGGGATGTATTATGTAATTTTCAAAGTTTTTTACTGTGTCACAGCATGTTCTCTCTACTCAGAGTTGTATTTGGATTAGGGCTGGGCCATTAATCGAAAAATCGGAGATCAAACCGAACCGAATCGTCAATTATTTGGTGGTGGGTTTTGAATTGAAAGATCGAAAACCAATCTTTTGTTAATAAAAATGTAGTTTGGACCAAAATTCAAACTTTCAAATCGAATGAAATGAGACATACTGTATAAGTTTTTGTTTTGTTTATGTTTTTATTTGGTTTTGAAAAGGTTAAGCAAAATCAAATCAAAAATCAAGATTGATCGATATGAGGAAAAACAAATGTGATTATATTTTTTCCCAGATTGCCCGGCTCTAGTTTGGATTAATTTCATGCATGTTTGAGTAATGTTGTATTGTCCTGCAGCTGATGCTCCAGTGCTCAGAAAATCCCTGTCTACACCTACCACCTATCCCCACCCACTTGTCTGTATTTACTTGCAATTAATCGAAAAAATAGGATGGCAAGTAAAACATGTAGGATTCAAAACTGTCATGTAGACATTTTCCAACAACAATCTTTGGCTTATTAAAGTTAAATTATACAATGAAGAGGCAGGACATAGTTCAGCAGTTTTGAACAGGACATCAATGGACCTGTTTCTATATGTAAGCGGTTTTAGCTAATTTCTTTGTTTTGCAATAAGCAGAATGTGAATTATTGATCTGCAAATGCCATTGTTTTTCCCTAAATATACGGAAAAATCACAATAGGTCTCCTTTAAAACAGTTACTCCAAACAACTTGTCGTCGGGGGCCAAGAATATGATCAAGAGTAAACAAGTTAATACAATTTGAAGAACAAAACATTAAGAAATGCACAGAATCTGATGTCTTCCATGACAACTATAACATGACAAAAATTAAATTGTATTTAATTAAAGAAGCATTGTAAAAAAGCAAAAAGGTTTATTTTTACGTTTTTTTTTTTAAGTTTTACGTGGCTTTAGACAGCAATGTTGCATTCAACTAATCCAAGACTTAGCCTATTTGTTTTGTCACTTATTGTCATATACAGTTTTCATTTATTGATTTATCATTTGTCCACAATAAGTAATGTGTGTTTAGGATGTATCATACTGCAAAAACATTCCTGGCAAAGCAATAACATTCTGTGCTGACTTCATATCTCCTCACTTTGGGTTACCCACACGTTTTGGGACACAGTGGTCTCTCCAGAGTGACGTGTGCACAATAGTGATCTGATGAGGTCAGGCAGCGGCGGGCTTTCCAGTGCCGTAAAGCACCGAGATACTGGAGACATTTGATAAGGAGGGAGTTTTGTAAATATTAAAAGTGTGGTCAGTGCCTACAAACTTGCTGCATAGACGTAATACACTGAGATAAAATAAGGCCAGTAAAATGTTGCTGTATGGGCGGTTTGAGCAGGAGAAACCCAGACTAATGATTTTTTTAAAGTATTGAATATGTGTGAAAATGTATTTGGGTGCCCATCAATTGCACTTGGATAAAAACAAGTATTTGAACACCTAAGAACCAGCTCGCAATGTTCAAGAATTCTGGCTCTCATAGGCCTGTTACTCCCTCAAGAAGCTCTTCTATCCTCCACTTGTTACTGGCACCTGTTTTAGCTTGTTATCTGTATGAAAGACAGCTGTTCACACCCTCAAACAGTCAGACCTCAACATGACCACCATGGCCAAGACCAGAGAGCTGTCTAAGGACCAAAATCGAACACCAGGAATGAGCTTCTACAATAGTTAAGCCAAGCAGCCTGGTGGGAAGAGATCAACTGTGTGCATTTATTACAAAAAGGAAAGAACTGAAAATCTCCCTCAAACTGGGGATTTTAAAGGGGGCTATTATGTTTTTTACACTGCAAACAGGTTTTAGGTTTCCTCTCATAAATTCTTCAACACATGGTAAATATCAACATATATTCATTTAGGTTGCAGTTAGTATTATATCATATCGCTAGTATCTTTTTACAAACAACAAAGTGAAACTGGGGAGGACCACCCAAGCACAGCCAATCAGAGAGTTTTATTCGACTCCTGATTAGAACAAAAAAAAATATTTATTTCAGACAATACGCATTGATTTCATTTTTTCAAAAGCTACTGCAATTATCATACATATTTTAGTAGAAAACACAAAGTTTACCAATTTATAACTAAAAAAGTGAGTTAGCCCAGCTTTAAGGAGAGGATGAATGAGGCCATGTTTCATGAGATTTTAGACAAAAACCTCCTTCCCTCAGTAAGAGCACTGAAGATGGTTTGGTCTTCCAGTATGACAACAATCGTGTTTCCATCCTCTTGATTTTAATGCGCATTAATCGAATAAGTCCTGGGAGGTGGAAATGGCAAATATCGAATTTAGAATCCCTAATGCACATAAAAGTTTACACGCTCTCTTGAGGTGGATTTTGTTTTATACGCATAACAGCTGAAGCGAATGGGGTACACGCCAGATCTATGGGGAGGCAACCTGGCTCACAATAACACTGCATTTTTCCCTAAGCAATTAAAAAATAAATGTTAAATGTGTTTAATGTTGTTGGAACATTCCAGCCAGTGTAATTATATCTTCATAGCAACAGAATCTTTTATTGGAAAAGTTACACAGAACATCTTTAAATTCTTCTTTAAATGTGTTGTGATTGGTTTTGCATTGATTGTTGCTGTAAAATGTTGTTCCAAACACTCCCAAATGGTAAATAATTTAATCAAATCTAATTAAGCTTATTTCACAGCATAAATGTTGAAACCTGACAATTTTTTCAAGGCACACCTGGCAGTATCTGAAGGCACACTGGTTGAAAAACATTGTTCTACAGTGTGTGCAAACCTGGTTAAAAACTATGGAAAATGTTTGATCTGTGTAATTGCCAATGAAGCAGTACAAAGTATTCAGATTGTCCAACTTTTTACACAAGAAAATACAGTATATTTCTGAAAAATCATACAATGTGAAGACTGTTTTCTTCATATTCTGTTTGTATTGTCTTTATATGTAGAACAACAATGGATGTCCAAACACTTTTTTCACCTACTATATTTATTATGGCTGTATTGTATTGAAACTATGGGCATTAATACCATATTGAACCCACTGCACTGTTCTAAATCTGTCTCTTTTATGTCTCTTTCAGGATGCTCCAGTGTTCAGCAGGATGCCCGGTCGATCTCTGAGCCTGGACCAGGGTCGTGCGTCAGACAAACCAGAGCCACAGAGGCGTCGCTCTCGCCCCCTCACCCGCAGCCGACCCCTCACCCGCTCCTCCCTCTCCTCCCCCATCCATCTGCACGCTCGACGGGCACGGGTGAGTCAAGAGGAATGTGTGTCTCAGTGATGGCTGCAACGAGGATTAGAATATTCTCACGTTGAAATAATTAGTGACTATTTTGGTCATTGTTAAAGTGACACTAAATTTTTTTGCTAGTAAACTGTATATTGTGGTGTTGTTTTAAGTATTTTTATGTGATTTTAATGCAAACTTGACACATGCCTAGTTGTCCGGCAGCTATGTGACCACATGCTGGACTCCTCTTTCTCATTTTAGTTTTCCAGCACTGCCCTGTTCGTCAGCTGTTTCTTAAAAGTGGTTGTGTTAGTGTCACTTTAATCATTAACTAAAATGTAAACAAACAGAAAACAAGCTCTCTCTCTCTCACATCACAAGGCGAGTCTATAAAAAATACAGTACTTTTGTTACGTTTAAAGCCCATATGACAGATTTTAACATTTTTCTAGTTTTTGTGATGATCCTTATGGTAAGTTAAGTTGGGATTTATGAAGATATTGTCACACCAAAGTTGAAAAAGACAATAATTTGAGTTCTAAAACAAAATCCTTCAACGTGCTGTCAAAAAGCACCAAAATGTAAAGACAATTTACACACAACTGTGAGATTAAATAATCATTTTACACAATTTAAGTGTTACAAAATATTATCATTTGTCAAATCATAGCATCTGTGTCTTTTATGTGAGTTTTGACTCACATTTACAATGTGGTTGCTAGGTAAGCGTTGTGGGCTCCACTCTATAAATGTCTGCTGGACAAAATACAAATCTCATGAAAACAAGCTAATTGTTTGGTGAAATCTTAAATATGATCAAATTCACTGTGTTTTACTGAAAATATGGTCCAACTAAATTTGGAGAAAAACTATGCCCGATTGACTGAAAATAAATAAATAAATAAATGGTAGCAATATTAGTTGTCTTCTAAAATGATGGTTGAAGCCCTAAATGACACCTGATAACATTAACATTTTTTTCTTTTGTGATGCAAGTTATACTTTGTTCATACTCGAAATGAAACATAAACTTCTTCATTCATCCATAATGAAATGAATGCACTGATTAAATTCTATTTAGTTAGTTAGAGTTTTTGCCACACTTGTGTTTTTATAGTAAATACCTGCTTGAATATTTGATATTTCTATTCACAAACCAAAGCCCCACAGATTTTAACCAGGACATCTGTATCTTTTTATATTCCTGCATTAACCTAATGCTAACTGATAATTAGCATTTTCTCATCATTAAAAGATCGACGACATTCCCACTGATCCGAGAACCCAAATACAGTTCTTTATTGGACACTTTGTCTAAATTTAGTCCTTCATAACAAGTAGGTTACAGTCTGCTGCAGCTTCTGTAATTAGACTCTGAGCTGGACCTGGGCTGATGAGGTTATCACTCAAAAGTCAATACGACCAGTGTGATTTATTTCAGTCCTCAACGCTGTTCAAGCATGTATTTTATCATTGTCACTGCTAAACATGAATATATGCAGTTTTAGGTTAGAAAGCAACATAATTTTCTTTTATTTATTATGCATTCATGTGTGCATTTTCGACATATAGACTTGTACTGTAAATGCTTCTAAAAATGTAAACTATAGAGTGAAAATAAGTGAAATATGAAAAATCAAGGTGGTTTAGTCAAATGAAAACCGCTCAGATACAGGTGAGTAATATCAGAACCTGCATAAACACATCTACAACTGAGGCTGGGCGATATGGCAAAAGATTCTATCACAATTTTCTTGGAGCCAGAATCCAGCTGTCAAAAGCTGTCTTGTTGCCAGATTTTCAGAAACAAACAAGTGACCAAGCTTTGAAAAAAAATCTTGAAACAAGCAACCTCAGCCATTCAAAAGTTAAAAATGATCAATTATTTGAAGTTGTGTGTTGCCACTAAACAAATATGAATGATTTTGGGATTATTTAATAGTTGTTTTTTACATTAACAAAATATGCTAAGAATCTATCATGTGAAATCACAATATGACGACTTCATAATTAAGCAGGTTGTCAACACAAGATTTGATTTTTATCACAATATTGCCCATATCTACAACTGTATTCTGAAGTATTCATTAAGCAGGCGATTGTTAGATACTCGTTGCATTTTTAAGCATCAAAATAAAGACTTTCAAAAGCGTACACACCAATGATTACATACTTTAGCACTTGTATCTTACTTTTTGCAAAGCTCAAACATACGAATAAGATTTGCGATTGAAAAGCAAACTAACAGATATCTTATAGTTTATACTTTGCCTAACATATTCTTTATTTATATTTTTTTGTGTCCATGAGTTTATTTTATTGTTTCAGAGCAACTATTTCCTAATTTGTGATTTGTGTTCATAATGACTATATGGACAATCACTTACAGTTCATTAAAAAAAAAAACATAAGGTCATTAACATTTCAGCGTCAAGTTAAAAAATTTTATTGGTTTATGGTTTACTTCATTTTGCCTGCTATTGTGAACATTTTGATGATGCATTTGCAGTGCAGTATAGCAAATATTAAGCCAGATGCCTTTTCTAAAACAACACTAAATATTTATATTGGCGTGGCAGCTGCAGAAACATGTGACCTTTAGGTGTCTGTTTGCTGACTCAGATTGCACTGCTATTATCTAAAACAAATTTCAATTGAACATCAGTTTCTTTTTAAGCAAGACTGTTTCTAGTTATCATGCAGAATAAATGTTTTCTTGTATTTTTCCATTTGTTTAAATCTGGCTCTGGGCTTGTGGCCAGTATCTCTGCTGTTGTGTCAATACAGTCACAGTAAAAGGATGAGGCAGCTCCAAACGCCCCAAGAAATGCAAGGTCATCTCTATTGAGTCAGCACTGCGGCAACAAGAGCTACTACAGCCAGACTTCTCCCAGCACAGCTGAGCGTTAAGTTGTGTAGCTGTGTAACTTAAACTGATCTTGTCTTATCTGTGAATGCTGCAAAAAGGCTCAAAACCTTCTCAGAGATCTATCTATCTAAACAGACAAAATTGAAGTCTATAAAGATTTCAATTCATTCGCACACAATGTCACTTTTGGCCAATATCATGATAAACTTGCATCTTGAGGTCATCCTGGTGACAGTTTATATTGTCTTAGCTGCATATTGGGATTTGCCAATCTATCTGCTAAAACACAGACCTTTTTTCTACCTTAAAGTCATACTCATGTTCAACTTGTGTCCTGTTTTGAGTGAGTGACTTGAGTGATTTTATCATCAACAGTAATGTATGAACTTTCTGAAAACGTAAAGAGTTAGGGTTAGGATTAGGCAATAAAAATAGACAGCATAAACATTAAAGGTGCACTGTGTAACTTTTTGGAGGTTAAAGACTCCAAATCAATAGCAAGCAAAAGAAGTTAAAACCATACTTTTGAACATTCTCAATGGGGCTATCCGTTTTATGTTGTAATTTGAAAATAAATAAATAAATAAATAAAATACAGGTAAAGAAACAGAAAAAGAAAGAAAGTTCCTCTTACAGGCCATGAAAGCCCACTTAAACTGAAAACACTTATTTGTATTATTTATTGAAAGCATTCTGGAAAAGGTGGGGCGTTTAGTGAAATACTTCGAGCTGATTGGGTGAGCTTAGCCAATCAGAGCAACAATTCGTAATGGTGTATCAATTGTCCGCATGGGATAGAACAAGTACGCGTCACACATACCGCTCTTCTTTCAAACAGAAATTACTTCATATTTCTGCTAAAACGGCATCAAAAGCAGCAGAAACACGAACATCCACAGGAGCAGCCATCTTTGTTTAGCTTGAATTAGACTTGGCGGCGGCGCCTGAGTGCTAACAGCCATGTTAACCCGCCCTGCTACAATGTGATTGGTCCTCAAAACCACGCGGCTGATGTGAGTGAGCCAAACAACCGCCGTTTCGGACTCTCAAACCAATCGGGCGGCTGGAAGGTCAGATGGTTTATCTCGTGATTGTGAATTCACAATATCACGAAAAAAAAACATCTGGTTGGCCAGATAATGTGAATTTGAGATGAAAAAAGAAGTTATGTGAAGTGATGTTTGGTTGTAGTTAATTTTGGTAAGCTAACTTGTGTCTGTTTATATGGTTATAAGAAAAGTCGTGGCCGTAACATATAGTCCAAATAAAATTCAATTTCTCAATTTGTTAATGATTATCTCAGTACTTAATCAATTAACTTTTTTCACAAACATTCAGGATACTTCTGTTCTGTATATGTTTTGTGCACTTGACTGTAGCCAAGTCATTTTTCTCTCAGTAAAAAGGAAACAGTCAACGTTATTTTCTTTATTTAATTATATTATTATAAACTTAATGTAATTGTTATGAATATTTGGAAAAACACACTTTTATGTTCAGACATATGGTGCTGATTTTGGCAGAATGCTCAAAGTATATGTTCACTTCTTGTGCAGTCCATCTTGTGGGATTAAATGATAGCGAAGACTAAATTTAATCAGACAGAAATAGGACTGAGCTGGATAAGCCGAGGACTGCCACTGCCAAGAAACATCTAAAATTAAAAATAGTGGATGTTTTTAGCTCTGAAAACTGAACCCAAAACATGAATGTGTGCCACAGCAGGTCAGAGAGTCCAGTTATCTGCGTCACTGTAAGATCTACGGTTTGCCTCTTATGAGCAACGACCGATTTTAGTGGAAGTGTTTATGGGACAAGATTCACTTTGTTTGGGTGAGGTCGCGTCTACAGCAGGCGTCCGGCATAAATTCAGTTAATTGCTGTAGATTTATGTCTTTTTTTTATGTGGAAGTTTAAAAAGTGGGTCATGAAAGCATTTAAAGTGTTCAAATCATCTTCAACTAATATATAACTACAGTACAATTCAAAAATCTAAAGCAGAGGTTCCCATCATTTTTTAAGCTTTAAACCGTTCGAAGTCCTTACGTCCTTGTACTCCTGGTTGAGAAACACAGATTTTATATCAGTATTATCAATATTATATCAGTATGTTCATTGCAAAACACAAAATGTAGCTAAAATGACTTAAACAGGTTTTCTGCTGGGTCTTAGAAAGCCTACAAAAGTCTTACATAAAAAAGTTTGAATTTAAGACCTGGCAAACTGTGGTCCAGGAGCCAAATGCCCTTGAACTGTTTCAATGTGGCCCCCAGCACATTTTTGAGAATAAGTGTTACTCTTTATATTCCTTTCATTCCATTGCCTTTGCTACAGAGCATGTACCTTTGCTTGTTGTCCTAATATTATCAAACTATTTTGTCGAAACAGTGAATTAAATACCCCATGACTCAAAAAAGTGCCACAATAATGAAAATATCTTAGTGTCCATAGTTCGGCCCTCCACCACTTGTCCTGGTTCAAATAACTAAATAGTTTTAAATTTGCTGTTGTAGACCTTAAAATGTCTGGTTTCTCAATTTATTTTACAGTTCTGCAACTTTGTCTGAAAATTCTCAATGATATAAGTCAAATACCACAGTTAAGTTGCTGTATTTCTTCGACAGTTTTTTTTTTTATTTTGTTGATTGAATAGATGGAATCCTCGGTTGCTGTATAAATAACATTCTTTCTGTTTATTATTTAATTTGTAGCAAATATATAATTGTATCTTTAAAAAATCTCTAGAAATAAGCAGCAGTGTGGAATACTACAGGTAACCCTAACCCATAAAATGGTCTTAAAAGTCTTACATTTGCCTCTCCATACCCGCAGAAGCCTTGTTAAACATGTCTTCATAGTAAAATATTGCTATTATTATAAATTTTAGCTACATGACAGTTTTGAACCCTACATGTTTTACTCGTAATCCGAATCATAAATAAATGCAAACAAGTGGCAGGAATAGGTCAGAGGTGAGAAGCTGAAGGTCCACAGGATTTCTCAACGTTTGTGAATCTATCAATCCAAATACTAATGAGAATATTCATTTTCCCACATGAAAGTACCAAGAACTAATCCCCACATTGTTTTAGCCCTGTTTAGTTAGAGGAACTACCCTGGCCCCATGTTTATGTTCACACAGCAACAGTTTCTGAAAGTGGGGCTAAATAGTTTTAACATTAGCATTTGTATATGGAACATTTAAATACGTCATTAAGTGGTGTTAGGAAAACAAAAAAATTTTTTTTCCTTCTACGTAAATTATGATGTACAGTACACTAAAACATCACTGAAATCAACAATAAAAGACAATTATTTACTGTTTATAGTGACAACACATTTACAAAAAATCCTAATAATAGTTACTGTTTACAATTTAAACATTTATTTTGGGAGCTACAGTTTTAAGTCATTTTTCTCAAGGATAAGGAATGTTTATCTAAATGTCAAAATATAAAACAAACAAACAAAGCTAGTATTGTAAATGTGCTTGTGTCACCAAAAGGTTCCTGGTCTGATTGGAAAGTACCTGCCCTAGAGCAGGACCTTAAAAAGTCCCCAAAGTATGGCCCAGTGAATAGTTCCTGCTTTGTGTGAGCACGTCTAAAATGGGGACTGGAACTAAAGAAAGTGTTAGGTCTAGGAACTGAAAAAAGTGGGAAAAAGCCTGAGTAGGGGAGAGGGGGTTGGTTGTCACAATCACTGTATCTCAGCTTGTGAATGGTGCATTTGAAATTAAATTTCCATCGCCTTTTTCTTGTAATTTAACGTCTCCTGATTCAGAAAATGTTTACATTCTTGAATCAAAATGAAATCCAACATAAAAAAATCAAACCACAGACAAGACACATTTGTCATCGTCTCCCATTGACATAAACATTGTGACAACCAACCCATGAGGTGTGACAACTAACCGAGACTTGGGGTTGGTTGTCACAGATGAACAATTAACATTAAATGATCAATAACTTTGATCAGAATAAGACAGAGAACAGCAGGTGGATTCATTAGTTACCCAAGACTTTGAACTTTTATCTGTTGTTAAAATGGTTAATGTGAGAGTTGTGTTTTGAGAAATTCAAATCAAAGTAAAAAATGCAAACCAACCCCGCTATCCTGCTCTTTTTTTTTTTTTTGCGTCCTTTGAAGTACAGATAAATAGTAAAGTCTTATAAAAGCTTAAAAAATAAACCACACACTTAAAAACTGGTTTAGAAATTGCTTAAAATTTGGTCTGCGTAAATGCGTCAGAGTCCAGAAGCTCAAATCCAGCTCTAACTAATGTAACATGTCTGTGTAATGGCTGATTCGACGTGGGAGCCTGGCCTGGCCTGCTGATCCCGGAGTGTCAGAGATATTAGCTCTGCTGCACGTGTGGCTGGTTCATGTGTTCGCTTTAGGCCTGCTGCACTACAAAATTTATCTTATTGTGACAGGCAGCTGCATTCTCATTTGATTTATGTAGAAGACAAGAGACCCCTGTGTTTAGGACTAAATGAAAAACTTTCTTTAAGATTTATCTGTGAATTCCAGCTTGAAGACTTTTTTAAGAGATGACATATGTTTTTGTTTCTAGTTTACTTCAATAACATATTACCACCATGGATGTTGCATTTTGCCAATAACTCACAAAGTTTTATTTACACTTAGAGGTTGGTAATACAAATAAAACACTATGACTGAAATCTTTTGCTATTTTGGTGATAAATTATTGTGATTCAGTGATCATTACTTTACGCTAAAAAGTAGATCTGCCCCAATAAATTCTTGTGACTTACAATAGAAAAAAACTGTGTGTTTTAGTAATTGCAATCATTATCTGGACTATGCAGACTTTAAAACGCATAGGAAAAAAAATCTTTTATAAGCGCAACAGCAGAAGCATTACGCCAAATTACAGCACTTTAGTCAGCATTGTTGTCTTCAAAGCACCTTATAAATACAGCTGAATTGGATTGAAAATGTCTAAAAAACAATTTGGATTTTCATTCATAGTGCATTGTATGTGTAATTATTCTCTATCTGCAGAGATTTAGCTGTTTTGGTTATAAAATAGTTGAATCTTTACAATTCAAATAAATAAACAATGACGGTTAAAATGATGACGGCCCTGGTTTAAGATGCACTTTCTTGAACACAGACTCACTCTTTTTGCGTGTTTGATCAGTTGTCTGTATCACTTGAAGTTAATCGTGATGTGCACTCCTGCTTGCGTCACTTACAATTTGTTTTGTTTCAGCGTTGCATGTAGCCTATAGTGCGTGTAAATTGCGTCAAAGCTTAGCGTTCATCTAAACCAGTGTAAACAAGCTCGATTTGGAGGGATTTTTAAAAAAGCAAAAAAAATGTCAGATTCTGGTCGAAACGGTCAGGATATGTATCTTAACTTACTCTGTGGCACCTGACACAAACTTGGGAGTTGCTTCTGGCAGATGGAAGCATTTTGTCTGCGCTTGTTAGATTTAGTCCTAGGATCAGGATCTGCTTGTTCATGAGGCTGAAGCGGTGATCTTACATTTGTTTTTGGTTTGTTTTACTAGACCCAGTAGTGAAGCTAATGCTAAATATGCTAATATGTACACCTCCCATTAGTGCTTCAGCGCTTTGTTATTAACTTAGTCTAATAAAATTGGTTGTTTGTAGCTTATGAAAATCTGTTAGCTCTTGTCAAAGGCTCTGCTAAAGCAATAAATGAGGGTCTTGTGTATAAAAAATTGAATGATAGCTTGATTTCTAAATAAACAATCAATTTTAACATTGAACTGCATTTGTATGGCTGGGTATGGTCAGGCTAATGTTAGCCACAAAGGTCCTAGTCACGGTTAACAAGGAAATGACATTTTAACCATGATAAAACCACCAAACTTTATAATGCCTCGGCTAATGGGCTCGTTTTTTGCCTCCAGCTAGCGCTGTGACGTCATCATGTCATGAAAAGGATCTAAAAAAACTTTACTTATGAAGAGTCGCTTGGTCAGTCAAAGTGTTCATGTTTTTTCAAATATATATTCACTCAAAGCTGAATTATGAATCAACGCTAAACAAAGAGTTAAAAAGAGTCTAATTTTCAAGCTGCACAGTCAGGTCTTATCCCAAAGAGTCAAATAGTGACTCACATGGGAGATTTTTATAAATAACAATAAATACTTTGATGAAATCGGCCTGATTTCTTAGTCTCTTGTTCTACTTTTACAATAAACTTTCTGGGAGGAAAAAAAATGTTGAGTAGCTTTCAATGTTTTCAAATGGTTGAAACTGACAATAATGAGCTCAGTTATCCCTCTTGTTTCTCTTTTATAATCAAATTGTCAAAGTTTGATATAACAAAATTTTAACTGAGTGCTATTTGAGATCACAGTGGACTAAAGAAACATATTTTATTCAGTTAAATCAGAATTGTATTGTTTTTATTGCCAATCAAGCAGCGTTATCGGTCAACAATGTGTAGCCTCTTGTTAGCATATGTAGCCCTTTGCTAGCATGTATACCACTTGCTAACATGCTCAGCCCTGTGCTAGGCTAGCATGTGCATCCCTTTGCTTGCATGTGTAAGTAGGTAGAGGAGCAGCGAGGGGCCGTGGGATCAGACCCGACAGTGAGGCGAGCGTTTATTTTCCCCGAACCGTGACTGATAAAGTACAGCTGTCCAAACTGACACACACACACACTGCACCAGATGCCTATTGTCATTCAACACCGGAATTTAGAGCAGGTTTGTACTACACTGTATCTACACACACATCACAGTAGCTTAGATTATCACTGGGATCATCTGTGTGTTTCTCCAAGAGTTTAATACGGACTTGAGATCTGAGGAGCGATTATTGCTACAGCTAACAGTGAACCTTTGCACCTCACAGGCCTTTGTCTGTTGATAAAACACTGGACATACATCTCCCTGGACACTTGGTACAGAAAGAGGAGGAGATAAGAGGCGCCTTGTCTGGTTTTATGTTCATGTCAGTTTCCTACAGCAAAGCAATAAAGCGATTATGTCAAATTGAAGGTGCTGCCCCTGGTGTCCCTGAGCAATGATGCAGAAACTGTTGGATTAAAGCGTGTTTTTTGTTAGAAGTAGGGCTGAAACAAGTACATAAATTAATTTATTTGGCACTCTGAAGTAGGGCTGGGCCATACTGACAAAATGGATATTTCAATTATGATTTTCAAACGATATTATTTCAAACCATTGATGTCTGAACACATAATTAAATGGATTAGTTGAAGTTTAATGATCAGAAAAATTAGGCTGTTAAACAAAGAAGATATTTTTGGTCGATTTAAGACATGTGCTATCAATCAATTAGTCGACTAAAAGGACCCTCTTTCTCAAAACCAGTGAGTGTCTCAATGTTCTGACCAAATATTTAACCCGAACTGCCCTCACAAGTCCACAACTCAGGGGTTTGAATGGGGTTTGAATTGACCCAAACTATAACCATGTTGCTTCTGTTTTTTTTTTTTAACCACAACATACATAACATTGAGAGTGAATGAGAAATCTGAACAACAGCTTTATCATTGCTCAAACACTACAACAGCAAATGTGGAAAAATATTGTGTCAAATATAGACATGAAGATTAATAAAGTTATCCAATGATCCAAACATGTAAATATGTATCTGCAAACTAAATGCTGCTAACGGTGATGTTAGCACCACCTGATGTGTTTTAGCGTCTTTCTTTAACTTTTAGTTTAACTTTTCTGACATCAACAACCTCCATTTAAACATGATTGTAGATAGTAAACATGATTGCACCAATTAGTTGTGCTAATAATACACTCGCCAGAAAACGTCTTAAAAGAGGTTCCCATGCCTTAACAAATTTCCAGCACGACTTTCCCCTCAGTAGCCCGCGGGCCCAAATATGACACAATTCCGACAGTATCTATACAGTATTTCTCTCAGCAACAGTAGGTTCTGCTTTGTGTTTATTGAATTGGAGAAAAGTACAGTAATAGCTGTGCGTAATAATGTTTTGAAAGGCTCTAATAATGTCTTCATTTATTATTGCAAGTCCAAACTATAGTCTGTAGATATGAGGAGCTATTATTACTAAATCTTACCAAGAAACCGTTGCATGGCACAGTCGGTTCTTTGTCTAATCCCTGATATCAGCTCAGGGCTCAGGCTTTGCTCATGTCCAGTAAGTGACCCAAAAACATCACAAACATGACAAACTTACTCAGTGCCTGTGCGTAACAGAGAAACTGCAGGTGCATCACATAAATCCCACTTTTGTTCAAATCTGGGGTTTTCCTCTGCTTCATAAAACCCTTTTATCGAGAAAGTGTAGCATCAGCTCTCAGGGGATCAGGTTTCTGTCTGATTCACAAATTTATCTTGGCGTCTAATGAATGACATGTGTGCTCAGAGACGTCATAGGGTTGGTTAAGTTCATTTCCTGTTTCACCAATATTAAAATGTGTCCAGTAAGATTCAAGTCAAGTTTATACAAAATTATTTCCAGTCAGATGGAAATGAAAGGGTTTTATGACTAACAATTTTCTTTTAAACCTTAATGTAAACAGCTCTTAGGTTCAACATGGGACTGCTGGCTTCTGTTTGTATAACAAATTACATTTTTTATTGACCCAAGCAATCACTTTAATAGTTTGATTTTTTTTTAACTCTGTTGGTTGAATCAGACAGCAAGTATGGAAAACCTAATGAGGCATTGCTGCTATGATTTTGAGCTTTACAAAACATATTTGAATCATTTAGAATTAAAAGTACGTTTTTTCTTGCAACTTGTAAGAGAATTTGGTGCACTATTAGCATGCTAGTCGTTGTTAGCATTACCACATAATTGGGGATTCATCGATCTGATACTCTTACTGGGATCAGATTCGGTGCTGATCCAGGAAATTTGTATTTACGTATTGGCTCTATGATATCATTTCAGCCGATGCGACTGTTGTGCCATTAATTGGACATAATGAGACCATTTACTGACTGATGTTGATCCAGAACGTCTGTTCATTGTGACTTGCCCTATAAATAACAGTTACATAACACTATATGACCAAATGTCTTATATTTTGATAAGAAAATTTAAGGTATTTCAGTCCTTACACTAGTATCGGTTAATACCAAGTATTCAAATCGGTATTGGAACAGAAAAAGCTGGCTCGGTGCATCACTACAAAAAAAACTGCACTCTTAAAGTTGTGAAAGGTGCTTATAAACTCATCAAGATGACCAATTAAGATGCTCAAAATACAGTCAGTTAAGAAAGTAAAGGATTCGTTTTTGTTTTTTGGGGGGTTTTTTTACAGTAAAAGCGAGGAACAGGAATCAAGAAGTAAAGAAAAAAAGCAATTTCTAGTTTAATCTTAATTTAAAGAAGTCATAAACAATCAACATTTCATGCATTGCAATATTGTATCATTATATACTGTAATTTTTTTTTTTCATAAGCTACAATTTTACATTTATTTATATTTTCTTTACAATTTACTATATGCTGCATGTGCATTATGAGTTTGTCGGTTCATAAAGATATCGTATTTCAATTATTTTGTGAATTCCCTTTGTGTTTGTTCAATCAATAATCTTGTGAAATTTGCAGAGGTGACTGTTGTTATTTTAGGGTGTTAAAAAAATAGTTGATCTCACAACGCAAACATGTTTTACTGCCAGTCAAGTGATTAGCCTATTTTCTTCCATTTTAGCATACAAATCAGTTTTTAGTAACCGCTTTGATCGTATTTGTGATTTGGGTCATTGCATTTTTAAGAAAACTGCTCAAAGTTGTTCAGCCTTTGTGCATAAAGTAGGTTAATTAAGATTAGTAGGACATTTAAGACGACTTGATTCTGTTGGCTGCCCCCTTATTATCCTAACACCAGTGTCATCTATTTTGATTAGTTTCTGTGTCATGTCCCCATTTTCTGTCTGGGTTGTCCAAAACCGCACCGAGCCAAAGACACACGTGACGTCTCTCCTTAATTTCCTCTTTTAATTTAATTGCATCATTTGTTTTGATTTTAAACAAGTGCCTTAAGAGAGCCTCTCGTCTCATTCGTCAGGCGGATATCCCCCCAATTTAGCAAATTCTGGACACTTTTCTTTTTAACTTCCAGTAATCCTCACTTAATGTTGCAATAAATAAGCTATTAGGGGTCTTTGGGGTTTCAACAACATAAACAGGAAACCCATTTTGTTTAGTTGGGCTGGTCTGAATGTAGGTCAAATTCCCAGAGTCACGTTTATATTGACCGCTGAATCAACGCTTGTATTTGTGTCTTTTTCTCATTCTGTGTATTTTGTCTGTTTTCCCGTCAGGCGGCTGGGAGGATGGCCACAGGATCGGCAGCAGGTAAGAAGCAGCAGTTTTAAAGTTTGTTTGAAAGCCTGTGTCATCAGAATCCCCTCAGTTGGATTGTTTGCATTCCCGCTTTTGGGATAAACCTTGTCTTCTGGGAATATAACCCTCTGGAGTCCGAGCCTAGTCCAAGAGTGTCAAACATCCGCCACCCACAAGGAATGATACACTGCTTCTATCGCAACACATTACATACAGAAAGTGTGTTTGGCATGTGAAAAACAAAAGACCGAGAGTGTTGAAAGATTGCTTCAACAAATATTATATTACCTGTGTGTTTTGTTGTACTATCTATATCACTGTGTCACTAGCTTGTTGTTCTTGATGTCTTGAGCTGATATGTTTTGCTATATTTGGCAAACGTCAAGGCCAAAACCAGAAGTCAGCATTAAGACCAATATACTAAAACTCGACAGTGTTGTAAGATGTTCAATGGGGTTCTTTTTGTGGGACTTATATTTCTTATTTATTCAAGACTTTGACTATAACTTTGAGGAAGGAAATCATCTGCAATATTCAATAGAAAATTCAGCCAAGCAATATTCAAACATTATCTTCATAGAATTAAATATGTTAACTGCTAAAATGTGAAAAAGCATAGCCCAGAGAACAATATTTCCNGTTATGCTAGTTATCACTAAATAACTATATAAATGACTCTCTTAGATAGTTAGCTAAGCAAATAGACAGATAGACATCATTTATAGTACTTTGTAGATACAAAAATGTATTAAACCATTCTCTTTTAATTCCATCTACTCCTTTTTAGCCAAAAAACACAATTTTCAACAGAACAAGGCAAGACAGCAATTTGATATAATTAAATTTGTCATAAAATCACAATTTTGGCTGTAAGTTTTTAATTTTGGTAATTTTATTTGATGTTTCATTTACACCAGTACTTTTTAGAAGTATGGCTTCACACAATGTGTAACTCTCCAGCATTTGACCCTTTTCAGTTGTGTTTTAATCAAATCTAATTTCATTCTCTACATGTGTGTGCACAATCTTTTGGCAGTTGTGTTTTGTGAAATAGACTTCTTTCATCTCACAAATAATTAATTCAGATATGTTCCCTATCTAAAGTGTTATTTGAAAATATCTTTGGAATTGCTAGATTTTACACATTGCCCGTGTTTCTCTTGACTGTTTTCCAGTAAATCATATTCAGCCATGTACCAATTTTGACAGCTTTAAATGTAAAGTTTAATGTTTAAATATAATCTTTGGAAACACCTTTTTCATTCCCCTGACTGCACTGTACATTCCGCTGGCTCATTATCCTCACCACGTGTAAATCTACTAACCTCAAATAGCTTTTTAAACCAACAAAAGTGAGCCCAAGGAATTCTCATAAATAAAATATTCTCTTAAAGAAGCAGGATTTAATCAAACTCATTTTAAACGTCTGCAGAGTCGACTCAACGCCTCACATTTTTACCTGGTGAATCACGGAGTTACATAATCTGCTTGTACAACATGTTAATGTTAATTAATTCGAAGACATGGAGAGCTCTTTAGTCTTTCTTCAGAGTTATATTGGTCTCCATTGACTTTCCTGCAAAACCACTTATAATTTCAGTATCTATTTTACATTATTGTATATTTGGAATGTCACAGGTGCAGAAAGTTCGATACTGAGATAGATTCCTGCGCCAATGAATGAAATTTTCCCATGATACTGGTTAGCCAATATTTAGTTTTTGCTCTTAATTGGACAATAATGGTTCTATTACTGGCTGTTCATCTCATACTATTTGAAATTTTATTTACATAAGTTAAGTTGCTTTTTATGCAATAAATTGCAGCTACATAAACTAGATAACCCATTTTCTAACAAGTTAAATGAGTTTTTGAAAAGTATGTGTTTATCTGTCAATGCTAATGCTTAAGCTTGACAATTCGAAAATAAGTCAATTGTGCACCTTTCTAATAACTGAACAAGAATGTGTTGGGTATACTGCCAAATATCTCTGAATTCGAGACGAGTTATGGCAGAGAATGTACATTCGTTGCAGGTACAACAGCTCTTGTAAACACTGAGGCATCCGTGTCATTGTGCATAAAGCTGAACATTTCAGTGTGTTCTTTATTTTGGCCAGCCTAAGGGTCTGTGGAACATGATATCCAATTAGAATCTTGATTTGTCAAACTTGTGAAGCTGTGGGATAGAAGAGAAGTGTCACTTGTGTATTTAGAAATATTTTATGTATTTGAGATCAGCTCATTAAAATGAGAGCAAACGCAATGTTCTCTATACTATTGATTTTAAAAGTCATCATCTCTTCAGTGTATTTGCTTAGAAAAGTTTACATTTTGTCCAGATATAATGCCAGTTTTATTCTGATGTAGACTTGTTTTAGCCTTGGTCTTGATCATGTTTAGCTCCAGGTTTAGTCCTAGTTTGGTTCTAACTTTAATGTGATGTTTGTGCAAAAGTGAACGCACCCCGAGACCTCATCAAAATACACACGAGGAACATTCTGCACAGTCTTCGGTCGAATATTACGATCAATAAAAGTAAAGATGATTCGTGCAGCTGTTGGCCCTGCTGTGAAAGAGGAGAATAGGCCCATTTATACAGAAAAATGTCAAATATTTATGGGGTAGTAAAAATGTAGTGACCTCAGCCCAGATCAGAAATGCATAACCTTTTTATGTCTGGAAGGCGACAGTGGTGCTGCAGGCCACTTCATCCATTTTTAGTAAACTGTTGTGTCCAATCTGAAGAATGCTTTGAAAATGATAATATCTCTATGAAAGATGCTCAGTCACAGATTTCAGACCACAAGACTTGTTAAACCCAATGAAAAACAGAAATAAACTTGTTTGGTGAAGCAAACAGAATGAACTTTTGTCATTTAGTGAACATTAACTCCTGTATTTGTATCGTTCATTCACATTAACATCAAACTCGTGCAGACAGAGGAGAGTCGGTGGCTGATTTATTACTTGCAGACCTATTGAGGTTACAGTTTGGACAAATATGGCTACAACTTGGCTGAGGATTTACAAGCTAGTAAATCCAGTTATGTTTTTGGCTTCTGTGTTGGATCTCGGCCCAGGAAAAGGATCACTTGGTTATTCAGGATTTTAGGATAATAGGTCAGTGCTCATTTCAGTCAAATGAATTCTGTCTGTGATGGCTTATTTTAGAGACAATATCCCTCGTAACATGCTTAAATCACTGTGTTAATGACGTTACTGGAAGGGTTTACATGCTCTATTAAAAACTTAGGATTAGGAGTTTCCCCTTATAAAACCTCTTGAAATTTAAAAGGCTTCATTTATAAAATCAGCACCAAAATTAAAATAAAATGAGTTATTTTCTCTGATGCTGGTTTTATAGTTACAGAAAATAACGTGACTGAGCATAATTTCTCTGATGGAAATCGTCTGAGACCAAAGCATGAAGTTTGAACACAGACGAGCTTTGTGTGAGAAATCAAAGGAAAAATGAAAGTCATTTGTAATAATTTTTAAGAAACAAAAGAGCTCAGAGAAAGAACCCCTCATTAAAGGGGATGTATTATGTAATTTTCAAAGTTTTTTACTGTGTCACAGCATGTTCTCTCATTTTTAGTTTACTTAAAGTTGTATTTGGATTAGGCTGGGCCATTAATCGAAAATCGGAGATCAAACCGAACCGAATCGTCAATTATTTTGGTGGTGGGTTTTGAATTGAAAGATCGAAAACCAATCTTTGTTAATAAAAATGTAGTTTGGAGCAAAATTCAAACTTTCAAATCGAATAAAATGAGACATACTGTATAAGTTTTGTTTTGTTTATGTTTTTATTTGGTTTTGAAAGGTTAAGCAAAATCAAATCAAAAATCAAGATTGATAAAATAAGAAAAACAATGTGATTATATTTTTTCCCAGATTGCCTGGCTCTAGTTTGGATTAATTTCATGCATGTTTTGAGTAATGTTGTATTGTCCTGCAGCTGATGCTCCAGTGCTCAGAAAATCCCTGTCTTCACCTGCCACCTATCCCCGCCCACTTGTCTGTATTTACTTGCAATTAATCAAAAATTAGGATGGCAAGTAAATTTTTTCATGTAGACATTTTCCAAGAACAAAAAAAAAAATAAAAAAAAAAAAAATAAAATATATATATATATATTAAATCTTTGGCTTATTAAAGTTAAATTATACAATGAAGAGGCAGGACATAGTTCAGCAGTTTTGAACAGGACATCAATGGACCTGTTTCTATATGTAAGCGGTTTTAGCTAATTTCTTTGTTTTGCAATAAGCAAAATGTGAATTATGGATCTGCAAATGCCATTGTTTTTCCCTAAATATACGGAAAAATCACAATAGGTCTCCTTTAAAACAGTTACTCCAAACAACTTGTCGTCGGGGGCCAAGAATATGATCAAGAGTAAACAAGTTAATACAATTTGAAGAACAAAACATTAAGAAATGCACAGAATCTGATGTCTTCCATGACAACCATATCATGAACAAAAATTAAATTGTATTTAATTAAAGAAGCATTGTAAAAAAGCAAAAAGGTTTATTTTTACGTTTTTTTTTTAAGTTTTACGTGGATTTACCGGGAAGAGGAATCCCATTTTTACTCAAGTCAGAGCAATGTTGCATCCAACTAATCCAAGACTTAGCCTGTTTGTTTTGTCACTTATTGTCATATACAGTTTTCATTTATTGATTTATCATTTTGTCCACAATAAGTAATGTGTGTTTAGGATGTATCATACTGCAAAAACATTCCTGGCAAGCAATAACATTCGTGCTGACTTCATATCTCCTCACTTTGGTTACCCACACGTTTTGGGACACAGTGGTCTCTCCAGAGTGACGTGTGCACAATAGTGATCTGATGAGGTCAGGCAGCGGCGGGCTTTCCAGTGCCGTAAAGCACCGAGATACTGGAGACGTTGATAAGGAGGGAGTTTTGTAAATATTAGAAGTGTGGTCAGTGCCTACAAACTTGCTGCATAGACGTAATTTGCTGAGATAAGTTACAGATCTAGAAAAGTGCTGCCTCGAAGAGTTGGCCAAAATATCTTTTACAGCAGTGTTTCCCAAACTTTTATGAGTCATGGTACACTTTTGGGTAGGGCTGGGGCGATATGGCCAAAAATAAAATCTCAATTTTTTGGACCACTTTGGACGGATTTCGATTTTAATCGATTTTAATCGATTTTATTCGACGTCATCGATGACTGCTGCTTTTTATTATGAGCTCATAATATTTTTAAAGCATCTTAAAGCAAGAATGAGCCAATGAGATTAACTTGTTTTATGTCATATTAAAACTAATAAGTGTTTGCTGCTGCATCTAATGCATTGGCCTGGCCTACTGTTATTAGCATTTGCATCTATTAGGCCCTGTTAAGATCATCATTATGATTTTGCTGTTTCCTATCTAAAAGTTTTAAGTTTGGCGAGTGTTCGTCTCTCACTCCTGTCACTCAAACTGTGTCGCCATGGTTACTCACACAATTTTCAAAGTTCCGAATTATCGAATTAATTCGATTAATCGCCCAGCCCTACTTTTGGGTTTTAAATTTTTCTGCGAATGTCCCATTAAATATATTATCTGAATAGATATAAGAATGTGACACAACAAAGTCAGGGGTACACGCCAGATCTATGGGGAGGCAACCTGGCTCACAATAACACTGCATTTTCCCCTAAGCAATTAAAAAATAAATGTTAAATGTGTTTAATGTTGTTGGAACAATCCAGCCAGTGTAATTATATCTTCATAGCAACAGAATCTTTTATTGGAAAAGTTACACAGAACATCTTTAAATTCTTCTTTAAATGTGTAAATTGTGATTGGTTTTGCATTGATTGTTGCTGTAAAATGTTGTTCCAAACACTCTCAAATGGTAAATAATTTAATCAAATCTAACTAAGCTTATTTCACAGCATAAATGTTGAAACCTGACAATTTTTTCAAGGCACACCTGATACAGTATCTGAAGGCACACTGGTTGAAAAACATTGTTCTACAGTGTGTGCAAACCTGGTTAAAAACTATGGAAAATGTTTGATCTGTGTAATTGCCAATGAAGCAGTACAAAGTATTCAGATTGTCCAAATTTTTACACAAGAAAATACAGTATATTTCTGAAAAATCATACAATGTGAAGACTGTTTTCTTCATATTCTGTTTGTATTGTCTTTATATGTAGAACAACAATGGATGTCCAAACACTTTTTTCACCTACTATATTTATTATGGCTATATTGTATTGAGCATTAATACCATATTGAACCCACGGCGCTGTTCTAAATCTGTCTCTTTAATGTCTCTTTCAGGATGCTCCAGTGTTCAGCAGGATGCCCGGTCGATCTCTGAGCCTGGACCAGGGTCGTGCGTCAGACAAACCAGAGCCACAGAGGCGTCGCTCTCGCCCCCTCACCCGCAGCCGACCCCTCACCCGCTCCTCCCTCTCCTCCCCCATCCATCTGCACGCTCGACGGGCACGGGTGAGTCAAGAGAAATGTGTGTCTCAGTTATGGCTGCAACGAGGATTAGAATATTCTCACGTTGAAATAATTAGTGACTGTTTTGGTCATTGTTAAAGTGACACTCAATCAATGTTTTTGAGCCTAAGACGTGTATTTTGTGGTGTTGTTTCAAGAGAGTTTTAATGCAAGCTAGAAACATTTGTAGTCTTCAGGCAGCTTGCTGTGGCTTAGAACATTTCTAGTTTAAATGTGACATGATGCTCTGTATCATTTTTAGTTCTCCAGCCTGTTCACCAGCTGTTTTTAAATGTGGTTGTGGGCAAATTTTTACAGTGCTAGTGTCACTTTAATCATTTACGAAATATTACTAAACTTAAAACAAGCTCTATTTTGCTATTACATCACAATGTCTATAAAAATACAGTACTCTATACTTTGTAAACATGATTTTTTATTTTTTTTTTTACAAACCCCTTTTGGAACATTTAAAGCCCATATGACAGATTCATACTTTTTTTGTTTGTTTTTGTGATAGTTCTTGAGGTAAATTAATGTTATAGTTTTACAACAGTTAAGTTGGAGTTTATGTATAATTTGAGTTCTAAAACAGAATCCTTTGATGTGTTGTCAAGAAGCGCCAAAATGCAAAGACTATTTACACTTAACTAACCCTAAACCTTTTCTGGGAGTCTAAATAATCATTTAACACAATTTAAGTTTTACAAAATATTGTCATTTGTCAAATCATTACATCTGTGTATTTTTTGACCCACATTTACAATCCGGTTGCTAGGTAACAGTTGTCTCCTGGACAAAATACAACTACAAACCTCATAGAAATAGCCAGCGTAGGTGAAAACAAGCTAATTGTTTGGTGAAATCTTACATATGATAAAGTTCACTGTGTTTTCCTGAAAATATGGTCTAACCTGTCACATGCACTTTGAGCTAAATTTGGACAAAAACTATAGACGACTGACTAAAGAAAAACAAAAACTGGAATCAATGCTAGTTGTCTTCAAAAATGAATGTTGAAGCCCTAAATGACAAGCATTGACCTTTTAGTCTTTTGTGATGCAAATTATTCTTTGTTCATACTGGAAATGAAACATAAACTCCTTCAGTCATAATAAAATTAATGCACTGATTAAATTCTATTTTAGTTTTATTAAATAGATATATTTTATTTTAAATGTGTAAACAAAAGACAGACTTTTTGTCACACTGTTTTTTTTTTTTATATATATAAATGCCTGCTTGACTTTTTGATATTTCTATTCACAAACCAAAGCCCTGTAGATTTTATCTTTTTATATTCCTGCATTAACCTAATGCTAACTGATAATTAGCCTTTTCTCATCATTAAAAGATCGACGACATTCCCACTGATCCGAGAACCCAAATACAGTTCTTTATTGGACACTTTGTCTAAATTTAATCCTTCATAACAAGTAGGTTACAGTCTGCTGCAGCTTCTGTAATTAGACTCTGAGCTGGACCTGGGCTGATGAGGTTATCACTCAAAAGTCAATACGACCAGTGTGATTTATTTCAGTCCTCAACGCTGTTCAAGCATGTATTTTATCATTGTCACTGCTAAACATGAATATATGCAGTTTTAGGTTAGAAAGCAACATAATTTTCTTTTATTTATTATGCGTTCATGTGTGCATTTTCGACAGAGACTTATACTGTAAATGCTTCTAAAAATGTAAACTGTAGAGTGAAAATAAGTGAAATATGAAAAATCAAGGTGGTTTAGTCAAATGAAAACCGCTCTGATACAGGTGAGTAATGTCAGAACCTGCATAACACATCTACAGCTAAGGCAAAAAAAAATTCTATCACGATTTTCTTTTCAGAAAGTACCTGCTTAACTTAACTCAAAAGCTGTCTTGTTGCCAGATTTTCAGAGAAAGACAAGTGACCAAGCCTTTGAAAAAAAAATCTTGAAACAAGCAACCTCAGCCCTTCAATAAAAAGTAAAAAAAAAGAAATCAATTATTTGAAGTTGTGTGTTGCCACTAAACAAATATGAATGATTTGGGGATTATTTAATAGTTGTTTTTTACATTAACAAAATATGCTAAGAATCTATCATGTGAAATCACAATATGACGACTTCATAAAAAAAGCAGGTTGTCAACTCAAGATTTGATTTTTATCACGATATTGCCCAGCCCATATCTACAACTGTATTCTGAATTATTCATTAAGCAGGCAATTGTTAGATACTTGTTGCATTTTAATAATCAAAATAAAGACTTTCAAAAGCAAACTAACAGATATCTTATAGTTTATACTTTGCCTAATATATTCTTTATTTATATTTTTTGTGTCCATGAGTTTATTTTATTGTTTCAGAGCAACTATTTCCTAATTTGTGATTTGTGTTCATAATGACTATATGGACAATCACTTACAGTTCATTAAAAAAAAAAACAACATAAGGTCATTAACATTTCAGCGTCAAGTTAAAAAATGTAATTGGTTTATGGTTTACTTCATTTTGCCTGCTATCGTGAACATTTTGATGATGCATTTGCAGTGCCGTATAGCAGATATTAAGCCAGATGCCTTTTCTAAAACAACACTAAATATTTATATTGACTTGGCAGCTGCAGAAACATGTGACCTTTAGGTGTCTATTTGCTGACGCAGATTGCACTGCTATTATCTAAAACAAATTTCAATTGAACATCAGTTTCTTTTTAAGCAAGACTGTTCTAGTTATCATGCAGAATAAATGTTTTCTTGTATTTTTCCATTTGTTTAATCTGGCTCTGGGCTTATGGCCAGTATCTCTGCTGTTGTGTCAATACAGTCACAGTAAAAGGATGAGGCAGCTCCAAACGCCCCAAGAAATGCAAGGTCATCTCTATTGAGTCAGCACTGCGGCAACAAGAGCTACTACAGCCAGACTTCTCCCAGCACAGCTGAGCGTTAAGTTGTGTAGCTGTGTTAACACTGGAAACCCTGTGTTAGGTATTTTTAGAGCTTAAAAGACAAATATGATGCATTTTTTAGTTTAATTTGTACTCCTTTAAACCTGCTCCTGAATTCCTCTTTGAAATCCCATAGAACCATTAAAAAGTGTAGTGAGGCACTTGACAGTCATACTGTATGTTTCCCACATTGAAAATTTAGTTAGAGCTCTATCTACTGACTACAAAGGAATTACACATGGTAAACACTTAAACTGATCTTGTCTTATCTGTGAATGCTGCAAAAAGGCTCAAAACCTTCTCAGAGATCTATCTATCTAACAGACAGAATTGAAATCTATACACATTTCAATTCTTTAGCACACAATGTCACTTTTGGCCAATATCATGATAAACTTGCATCTTGAGGTCATCCTGGTGACAGTTTATATTGTCTTAGCTGCTAATTGGGATTTGCCGATTTCTATCTGCTCAAAGACAGACCTTTTTTTTCTAACTTAAAGTCATCCTCATGTTCAACTCGTGTCCTGTTTTGAGTGAGTGACTTGAGTGATTTTATCATCAACAGTAATGTATGAACTTTCTGAAAATGTAAAGAGTTAGGGTTAGGATTAGGCAAAAAATAGACAGCATAAACATTAAAGGTGCACTGTGTAACTTTTCGGAGGTTAAAGTCTTCAAATCAATAGCAAGCAAAAGAAAGTTAAAACCATACTTTTGAACATTCTCAATGGGGCTATCCGTTTTATGTTGTAATTTGAAAAAAAAATAAATAAATAAATAAATACAGGTAAAGAAACAGATAAGAAAGAAGTTCCTCTTACAGGCCATGAAAGCCCACTTAAACTGAAAACACTTATTTGTATTATTTATTGAAAGCGTTCGGGAAAAGGTGGGGCGTTTAGTGAAATACTTCGAGCTGATTGGGTGTGGGGCCTACCTTATTTGAGCTAGCCAATCACAGCAACAACTCGTAATGGTGTATCCAATGTCCGCATGGGATAGAACAGTACGTGTCACAACATACTGCTCTTCTTTCAACAGAAATTACTTCATATTTCTGCTAAAACTGCATCAAAAGCAGCAGAAACACGAACATCCACGGGAGCAGCCATCTTTGTTTAGCTTGAATTAGACTCGCGGCGGCGCCGGTGAGCTAACAGCCCATGTTAACCCGCCCTGCTACAATGTGATTGGTCCTCAAAACCACGCAGCTGTGATGTGAGTGAGCCGAACCACCGCCGTTTCGGACTCTCAAACCAATCGGGCGGCTGGAAGGCCAGATGGTTTATCTCGTGTTTGTGAATTCACAATATCACAAAAAAAAAACATCTGACTGGCCAGATAATGTGAATTTGAGATGAAAAAAGAAGTTACCCATGTGAATTGATGTTTGGTTGTAGTTAATTTTGGTATGCTAACTTGTGTCTCTTTATATGGTTATAAGAAAGTTGTGGTCGTAACATATAGTCCAAATAAAATTCAATTTCTCAATTTGTTAATGATTATCTCAGTACTTAATCAATTAACTTGTTTCACAAACATTCAGGATACTTCTGTTCTGAATATGTTTGTGCACTTGACTGTAGCCAAGTCATTTTTCTCTCAGTAAAAAGGAAACAGTCAACGTTATTTTCTTTATTTAATTATATTATTATAAACTTAATGTAATTGTTATGAATATTTGGAAAAACACACTTTTATGTTCAGACATATGGTGCTGATTTTGGCAGAATGCTCAAAGTATATGTTCACTTCTTGTGCAGTCCATCTTGTGGGATTAAATGATAGCGAAGACTAAATTAATCAGACAGAAATAGGACTGAGCTGGATAAGCCGAGGACTGCCACTGCAAGAAACATCTACAATTGAAAATAGTGGATGTTTTTAGCTCTGAAAACTGAACCCAAAACATGAATGTGTGCCACAGCAGGTCAGAGAGTCCAGTTATCTGCGTCACTGTGAGATCTACGGTTTGCCTCTTATGAGCAACGACCGATTTTAGTGGAAGTGTTTATGGGACAAGATTCACTTTGTTTGGGTGAGGTCGCGTCTACAGCAGGCGTCCGGCATAAATTCAGTTAATTGCTGTAGATTTATGTCTTTTTTTTATGTGGAAGTTTAAAAAGTGGGTCATGAAAGCATTTAAAGTGTTCAAATCATCTTCAACTAATATATAACTACAGTACAATTCAAAAATCTAAAGCAGAGGTTCCCATCATTTTTTTAAGCTTTAAACCGTTCGAAGTCCTTACGTCCTTGTACTCCTGGTTGAGAAACACAGATTTTATATCAGTATTATCAGATATTATATCAGTATGTTCATTGCAAAACACAAAATGTAGCTAAAATGACTTAAACAGGTTTTCTGCTGGGTCTTAGAAAGCCTACAAAAGTCTTACATAAAAAAGTTTGAATTTAGACCTGGGCAAACTGTGGTCCAGGAGCCAAATGCCCTTGAACTGTTTCAATGTGGGCCCCCAGCACATTTTTGAGAATAAGTGTTATTTATATTCCTTTTATTTGATTGACTTTGCTACGGAGCATGTACCTTTGCTTGTTGTCCTATTATTATTAAACTATTTTGTCAAAATAGTAGATTAAATACCCCAAGTGCCACAGTAATGAAATTTGCTAGTGTCCATAGTTCGGCCATCCACAACTTGTCCTGGTTCAAATAACTAAATAGTTTTAAATTTGCTGTTGTAGACCTTAAAATGTTTGTGCAAGTCTGGTTTCTCAATTTATTTTACAATTCTGCAACTTTGTCAGAAAATAGTTTTTTTTTTTTTTTCAGACTGTTTTTTGTTTTGTTTTTGTTGATTGAATAGATGGAATCCTCGGTTGCTGTACAAATAACATTCTTTCTGTTTATTATTTAATTTGTAGCAAAATATATAATTGTATCTTTAAAAAATCTCTAGAAATAAGCAGCAGTGTGGAATACTACAGGTCACAACTTGCGGTAACCCTAACCCATAAATGGTCTTAAAAAGTCTTACATTTTGCCTCTCCATACCCGCAGAAGCCTTGTTAAACATGTCTTCATAGTAAAATAGTGCTATTATTATAAATTTTAGCTACATGACAGTTTTGAACCCTACGTGTTTTACTCGTAATCCGATCGTAAGTAAATACTAGGGCTGCGACTAACTGTTATTTTGGTAATTGGTTAATTGGGCGATTTTCTTTCAATTAATCAATTAGTTGTTAAGAATGCAAAAGTGACTTAAGTACAAGGTTTTTGCCAAAGTTGAGCTGAGTTAGTATCGCTTGAGGACGTCCCGGAGATGTAGATGTTAGGAGTTGTCAAAAGTATCTGAAAGTTTGATGCTATCAATGCAAAAAAAAAAAAAAAACTGATACTCATTTATCATCAAGTATGATTAAAATACCGTTACCATGAAAACATTTGATATTTTCTAATGAGTTTTAAATAAATAGTTTTTGCAAAACTCGCTTAAACCAAATGTTTAATTTAATAAAAGTATTTGTATTTTCTGTTGAAATATCTCTGACTTAAAGGAAGCATTTTTAATGATCATTGTCGTATCATAATTAGGCTTCATCAAGAATGGAGTCTATTTCTTAAAACTGACTTGGAAATTTAGTGTGTTTACAAAAAACACAAAATTTACACAATTTTCATGTAGTTTCTATTAAATCTGATGCATTTCCACAGCTCATGGATGTTAGAACCTGTATAAAGACCAGTTAACGATTCTTAGATTACTAAACTAGTTGACGATAGTTTCAATAATCGATTAGTTGTGATTAATCGATTAACTTGTTGCAGTCCTAGAAAAAAAAAGTGGGCGGGGAATTTGTGAGATTTGAGAAGAGGGATTTTCTAAACATCAGCTGAAGGTTAACTTCACAGGAATACTTAAACTTTTGTGAACCAAAATACTAAAGATAATGAGTACTTTTTTGCGTCCTTTGAACTGCAGATAAATAGTAAAGTCTTATAAAAGCCTTAAAAATAAACCACACACTTAAAAACTGGTTTAGAAATTGCTCAAAATTTGATCTGTGGAAATGCGTCAGAGTCCAGAAGCTCAAATCCAGCTCAGACTAATGTAACATGTCTGTGTAATGGCTGATTCGACGTGGGGAGCCTGGCCTGGCCTGCTGATCCCGGAGTGTCAGAGATATTAGCTCTGCTGCACGTGTGGCTGGTTCATGTGTTCGCTTTAGGCCTGCTGCACTACAAAATTTATCTTATTGTGACAGCAGCTGCATTCTCATTTGATTTATGTAGAAGACAGAGACCCCTGTGTTTGGACTAAATGAAAAACTTTCTTTAAGATTTATCTGTGAATTCCAGCTTGAAGACTTTTTAAGAAATGACATATGTTTTTGTTTCTAGTTTACTTCAATAACATATTACCACCATGATGTTGCATTTTGCCAATCCCTCACAAAGTTTTATTTACACTTAGAGGTTGGTAATACAAATAAAACACTATGACTGAAATCTTTTGCTATTTTGGTGATAAATTATTGTGATTCAGTGATCATTACTAAAAAGTAGGTCTGCCCCAATAAATTCTTGTGACTTACAAGAGAAAATAACTGTTGTGTTTAGTAATTGCAATCATTATCTGGACTATGCAGACTTTAAAACGCATAGGAAAAAAAATCTTTTATAAGAGCAACAGCAGAAGCATTACGCGAAATTACAGCACTTTAGTCAGCATTGTTGTCTTCAAAGCACCTTATAAATACAGCTGAATTGGATTTGAAAATGTCCAAAAAACAATTTGGGATTTTCATTCATAGTGCATTGTATGTGTAATTATTCTCTATCTGCAGAGATTTAGCTGTTTTGGTTATAAAATAGGTTGAATCTTACAATTCAAATAAATAAACAATGACGGTTAAAATGATGACGGCCCTGGTTTAAAGATGCACTTTATGCTTGAACACAGACTCACTCTTTTTGTCTGTCTTATCACAGTAACGTGTGAACACTCTGATGCAGTTGTAAAAGAGCGTTCATCTAAACCAGTGTAAACAAGCTCGTTTTGGAGGGATTTTTAAACACAAAAGCAGAAAAAAATGTCAGATTCTGGTCGAAACGGTCAGGATATATATCTTAACTTACTCTGTGGCACCTGACACAAACTTGGGAGTTGCTTCTGGCAGATGGAAGCATTTTGTCTGCGCTTGTTAGATTCGTCATAGGATCAGGATCTGCTTGTTCATGAGGCTGAAGCGCTGATCTTACATTTGTTTTAGGTTTGTTTTACTAGACCCAGTAGTGAAGCTAATGCTAAATATGCTAATATGTACACCTCCCATTAGTGCTTCAGCGCTTTGTTATTAACTTAGTCTAATAAAATTGGTTGTTTGTAGCTATGAAAATCTGGTAGCTCTTGTCAAAGGCTCTGCTAAAGCAATAAATGAGGGTCTTGTGTATAAAAATTGAATGATGACAACAGAACAGATAGCTAGATTTCTAAATAAAACAAATCCATTTTAACATTGAACTGCATGTGTATGGCTGGGTATGGTCAGGCTATTGTTAGCCACGAAGGTCCTAGTCACGGTTAACAAGGAAATGACATTTTAACCCTGATAAAACCACCAACTTTATAATGACTGCCTCGTTTTTTGCCTCCAGCTAGCACTGTGACGTCATCGTGACGTGGCATGAAAAGGGTCTAAAAAAACTTTACTTATGAGAGTCGCTTGGTCAGTCAAAGTTGTTCATGTTTTTTCAAATATATATTCACTCAAAGCTGAATTAGGAAAAAGAGTCTAATTTTCAAGCTGCACAGCCAGTCAGGCCTTATCCCAAAGAGTCAAATAGTGACTCACATGGGAGATTTTATAAATAACAATAAATACTTTGATGAAATCTGCCTGATTTCTTAGTCTCTTGTTCTGCTTTTACAATAAACTTTCTGGGAGGAAAAAAATGTTGAGTAGCTTTCGATGTTTTCAAATGTTGAAACTGACAATAATGAGCTCAGTTATCCCTCTTTTTTCTCTTTTATAATCAAATTGTCAAAGTTTGATATAACAAAATTTAACTGAGTGCTTTTTGAGATCACAGTGGACTAAAGAAACATATTTTATTCAGTTAAATCAGAATTTTATTGTTTTTATTGCCAATCAAGCAGTGTTATCGGTCAACGATGTGTAGCCTCTTGTTAGCATATGTAGCCCTTTGCTAGCATGTTAACCACTTGCTAACATGCTCAGCCCTGTGCTAGGCTAGCATGTGCATCCCTTTGCTTGCATGTGTAAGTAGGTAGAGGAGCAGCGAGGGGCCGTGGGATCAGACCCGACAGTGAGGCAAGCGTTTATTTTCCCCGAACCGTGACTGATAAAGTACAGCTGTCCAAACTGACACACACACACACTGCACCAGATGCCTATTGTCATTCAACACCGAATTTAGAGCAGGTTTGTACTACACTGTATCTACACACACATCACAGTAGCTTAGATTATCACTGGGATCATCTGTGTGTTTCTCCAAGAGTTTAATACGGACTTGAGATCTGAGGAGCGATTATTGCTACAGCTAACAGTGAACCTTTGCACCTCACAGGCCTTTGTCTGTTGATAAAACACTGGACATACATCTCCCTGGACACTTGGTACAGAAAGAGGAGGAGATAAGAGGTGCCTTGTCTGGTTTTATGTTCATGTCAGTTTCCTACAGCAGAGCAATAAAGCGATTATGTCAAATTGAAGGTGCTGCCCTGGTGTCCCTGAGCAACAGGATTAAAGAGTGTTTTTGTTAGAAGTAGGGCTGAAACAAGTACATAAATTAATTTATTTGGCACTCTGAAGTAGAGCTGGGCCATACTGGCAAAAATGGATATTTCGATTATGATATTCAAACGATATCATTTCAAACCATTGATGTCTGAACACATAATTAAATGGATTAGTTGAAGTTTAATCAGAAATTTGATCAGAAAAATTAGGCTGTTAAACAAAGAAGACATTTTTGGTCGATTTAAGACGTGTGCTATCAATCAATTGGTCGACTACAAGGACCCTCTTTCTAGTGACACAAAACTAGTGAGTATCTCAATGTTCTGACCAAATATTTGACCCGAACTGCCCTCACAAGACACAAACTCAGGGGTTTGAATGCTAAATTACTTTCATAAAGAAAAATGCAGCTAAACGAGATTTTCATGTAAATCTCATTTTGTTTTAGGCTCTGTACATTTGACCCAAACTATAACCATGTTGCTTCTGGGTTTTTTTTTTTTAACCACAACATACATAACATTGAGAGTGAATGAGAAATCTGAACAACAGCTTCATCATTGCTCAAACACTGCAACAGCAAATGTGGAAAAATATTGTGTCAAATATAGACATGAAGATTAATCAAGTTATCCAATGATCTAAACATGTAAATATGTATCTGCAAACTAAATGCTAACGTGATGTTAGCGCCACCTGATATGTTTTAGCGTCTTTCTTTAACTTTTAGTTTAACTTTTCTGACATCAACAACCTCCATTTAAACATGATCCCCAATTAGTTGTGCAAATAAAACACTTAATTTGCCAGAAAACGTCTTAAAAGAGGTAAAAAGTTTAGCTTCCCATGCCTTAACAAATTTCCAGCACGACTTTCCCCTCAGTAGGCCACGGCCCAAATATGACACAATTCCGACAGTATCTATACAGTATTTCTCCCAGCAACAGTAGGTAATAGCTGTGTGTAATAATGTTTTGAAAGGCTCTATTAATGTCTTCATTTATTATTGCAAGTCCAAACTATAGTCTGTAGATATGAGCAGCTATTATTACTAAATCTTACCATGAACTGTTGCATGGCACAGTCGGTTCTTTGTCTAATCCCTGATATCAGCTCAGGGCTCAGGCTTTGCTCATGTCCAGTAAGTGACCCAAAAACATCACAAACATGACAAACTTACTCAGTGCCTGTGCGTATCAGAGAAACTGCAGGTGCATCACATAAATCCCACTTTTGTTCAAAGCTGGGGTTTTCCTCTGCTTCATAAAACCCTTTTATCGAGAAAGTGTAGCATCAGCTCGCGTGGGATCAAGTTTCTGTCTGATTCACAAATTTATCTTGGCGTCTAATGAATGACATGTGCACTCAGAGACGTCATAGGGTTGGTTAAGTTCATTTCCTGTTTCACCAATATTAAAGTGTGTCCAGTTAGATTCAAGTCAAGTTTATACAAAATTATTTCCAGTCAGATGGAAATGAATTGGTTTTATGACTAACAATTTTCTTTTAAACCTTAATGTAAACAGCTCTTAGGTTCAACATGGGACTGCTGGCTTCTGTTTGTATAACAAATTAAATTTTGTATTGACCAAGCAATCACTTTATTAGGTTGTTTTTTTAACTTTCTGTTGGTTGAATCAGGCTGCAAATATAGAAAGCCTAAGGAGGCATTTGCTGCTATAATTTTAAGCTCCACAAAATATATTTTAATTATTTAGAATTAAAAGTAGTAAGTAATTACCCGATTAGCATGCTTGTTGTGTTGTTAGCATTACCACAAAACGAGGAATGCACTGATCCGATACTGCAGATATTGATGCTGATCCAGGGAATTTTGCTGGATCACGTATCGGCTCCATGATATCGGTTCAGCCGATACCATTGTTGTGTCTTTAATTAGAAGCAACAAGACTAATTTACTGGCAGATGTTGATCCAGAACGTCTCATAATGTTTGATATTCTAATTAGATTATTTCTTAAGTGTCTTGCACTATAAACAATAGTTACATAACACTATATGATCAAATGTCTTATGTTTTGATAAGAAAATAAGGTATTTCAGTTCTTACACTAGTATCGATTGATAACGGGTATTGCAGACACTTAAAGCCAAAGTATCGGAAGCAATATCGAACTGAAAAAAACTCAATCGGTGCATCACTACAAAAAAAAATTCACTTGTCAAAAGTGCTTATAAACTCATCAAGATGACTAATTAAGATGCTCAAAAAACTATAAGTTAAGAAAGGAGGGATTAGTTAGCTTTTTGTTGTTTTTTTTAACTGTAAAAGCTAGGAACAGGAATCGGAAGTAAATACAAAAGCAATTCATAAACAATCAACATTTTATGCATTACATTATTGTATCATTAATATTTTTTTATTTCATAGGCTTCATAGTATCACAATGTCCTTCACAAACTCCAAAAACTTAAAAATATAAATAAATAAATATTGTATGCTGCATGTTCAAACACATTATAGTTTGTCGGTTCATAAACTACCATATTTCAGTTGTTTTGTGAATTCCCCTTGTGTTTGTTCATTCAATAATCTTGTTAAATTCGCAGGTGGCTGTTGTTAGTTTGGGCATCACAAAAATAGTTTGTTTACTTATTTATATTTTACTGCACATTCAAGTGATTACCTTATTTTCTTCCATTTTAGCACACAAATCAGTTTTTAGTAATGCTTTGATCGTATTTGTGATTTGGGTCATTGTATTTTTAAGAAAACTGCTCAAAGTGTTCAGCCTTTGTGCATAAAGTAGGTTAATTAAGATTAGTAGGACGTTTAAGACGACTTGATTCTGTTGGCTGCCCCTTATTATCCTAACACAGTGTCATCTATTTTGATTAGTTTCTGTGTCATGTCCCCATTTTCTGTCTGGGTTGTCCAAAACCGCACCGAGCCAAAGACACACGTGACGTCTCTCCTTAATTTCCTCTTTTAATTTAATTGCATCATTTGTTTTGATTTTAAACAAGTGCCTTATAAGAGCCTCTCGTCTCATTCGTCAGGCGGATATCCCCCCAATTTAGCAAATTCTGGACACTTTTCTTTTTAACTTCCAGTAAATCCTCACTTAATGTTGCAATAAATAAGCTATTAGGGGTCTTTGGGGTTTCAACAACATAAACGGGAACCCATTTTGTTTAGTTGGGCTGGTCTGAATGTAGGTCAATTTCCCAGAGTCACGTTTATATTGACCACTGAATCAACGCTTGTATTTGTGTCTTTTTCTCATTCTGTGTATTTTGTCTGTTTTCCCGTCAGGCGGCTGGGAGGATGGCCACAGGATCGGCAGCAGGTAAGAAGCAGCAGTTTTAAAGTTTGTTTGAAAGCCTGTGTCATCAGAATCCCCTCAGTTGGATTGTTTGCATTCCCGCTTTTGGGATAAAACCTTGTCTTCTGGGAATATAACCCTCTGGAGTCCGAGCCTAGTCCAAGAGTGTCAAACATCCGCCACCCACAAGGAATGATACACTGCTTCTATCGCAACACATTACATACAGAAAGTGTGTTTGGCATGTGAAAAACAAAAGACCGAGAGTGTTGAAAGATTGCTTCAACAAATATTATATTACCTGTGTGTTTTTGTTGTACTATCTATATCACTGTGTCACTAGCTTGTTGTTCTTGATGTCTTGAGCTGATATGTTTTGCTATATTTGGCAAACGTCAAGGCCAAAACCAGAAGTCAGCATTAAGACCAATATACTAAACTCGACAGTGTTGTAAGATGTTCAATGGGGTTCTTTTTGTGGGACTTATATTTCTTATTTATTCAAGACTTTGACTATAACTTTGAGGAAGGAAATCATCTGCAATATTCAATAGAAAATTCAGCCAAGCAATATTCAAACATTATCTTCATAGAATTAAATATGTTAACTGCTAAAATGTGAAAAAGCATAGCCCAGAGAACAATATTTCCATGGAAACAAGCAAAGGAGGCTAACCAATGTCACTTTCATGTGGTCCTCGTGAATAATCGATGCAGAAGTTGTTGTGCCAGGTGCAAAGCGTTCACATCAACTTGTCATTGTCGAAGCGTCTTGTTTTTGCCATAATTTCTGCAATAACTGACGTCAGGTGCTGAGCTCGGGCAGCTCTGTTTGTCTCGCATTTCCAAGCAGTTGTTCCGAGCTGCGTGAGCGTTCATATGCATTTTTCAACTCTGAACAACAGTTTCCCAATTTCCCGAGGACCACATTAACGCAGCACAAGACTACAAATACGTTTGTGGTTTGTGGAGATGTTAGCCTAGTCAGAATAAATACAGTTTTTTGTTTTTTTTTTGTCTAATGATAAATGACAAAGATAAGATTTGATTTGCTTAAGCAATTGACAGAAATACCAATATGTAGAAAGTTAAATATATAAATATATACATTTGTTTCAACTTTCTTATAATAATTTGAACGGTAAGATATGTTTTTCTATAGTTTTCTAACTTTTAGCCTGAAATTCTTTATAGTGAAAATGTGTATTTACTCTGAGTGGGCTTGCATCTCTCTACAATGAACTCTTTTCTGGTTTGCCAGAGCCTCCTGTCGCTCATTTTTATGGAAATCTGGTTTCTGGTTTTATAGTATTAGACAGTGAGGCCTAAAGCTGACTCATACCTCAGAGTATGATTTAAGCTTTTTTATTTTAGTGTGATTATGCAGGTCATTTTCTACCTCCCAATGTTTGGTGTGCCTGGATGGTGAGTCCATGAAAGGCACTCAATATTAAGAACATCCAAGTGAATCTACTAACAAATGCTTCTTGTATATATTCTTAATTGATTGAGGTTTGATTTTAGTCTATATTTGGCTAAAAAGGTTAAACTCTAAGCACTTGAAAGATCTTTGTAAACATCTTTGACAGCTCTCCCTGCGGCACTGAAAGTCAGGCACAAACACCGATAACTTAATATACAGCCACAGTGTAAGTTACCAAAGCATTCATATATTTGCCCCTCCTGAGCGGTGTTTTCCTCCTGTGGTTGTTTCTCAGACTCAGATTCCCGATGCCTGAGACCTCGGACTCCACACACATGATTAATGAGCCCAGGTCTGACCCCGTCCCGTATCTCTGGTCCACAGAGCGAGTCGTGTTTGACTGACAGCCACAGGCGTCGTGTCCACTGTAGCCGCTCTGTGTCTGCACTCTTTGTTTATTTTGGTGTAGTTTGTATTCGTCTGTGTCTATACATCGAGGGTGTCTCCGATGTGACACCAGCGCAGGGTCGGGATCGCGTTACTGTCAGCGATAGTCCGTGGAGCAGAGGTGCATTGTGGGTAATGAGGCCCCGAGGTAGTGCAGAGGTCAAGGGTCGGGGCATCAGCAGTTGGAGGTGCCGGGGAAAGTGTGTGCTGTAAGTGACTTTTCAGTAGACTCTCAAAGCATTACAAACATGGCGGTGGTGAGAGAGCAGCGGAGATTACACTCATTGTTTAACTTGTCTCGTGTCGACTTGTTTTCAGACTTGAGGGTGTTTATTTTTAACTCAGATACAAGGAAACACTTCGGACCTTCTGACTGAAATCCTGTCTAATCAATCAGTGTTGGGTCGGCCTGTGTGGTCCCGGTCTTAAGTCAAAGAGACAGGATATGATATGGTCATATCTCTGCACATAGCTCACATTCACTCGCTGCGCCGCAGATAAAATGGGAATTCCTCACTGGGTTTCTCTTTACCAGAACAACGCACATTAACTGTGGCCTATTTAACCATTTACACTACGTTTTATTTAACATGTTTTACTGTCTATTCTTGACTTTTATTACTTGCAAGAAAAAGTCTTGTTTGCCAAAGTATTTTTCTTGTGGGACATAAGAGTTGACCAAGGAAATTTGTGGTCGACCAAAGACATGTTCCGTACATCAATTACTCAACTAAAAGTGTATGTTTTGTAGGATTGCACCGAGAGCTCAAAATAAAGTTAAAATATGGAAAAGAAGCTATATGTGAGAAAAAAATTCAA
The DNA here is from genome assembly GCA_038363315.1 of Mugilogobius chulae. NCBI lineage: Eukaryota > Metazoa > Chordata > Actinopteri > Gobiiformes > Gobiidae > Mugilogobius > Mugilogobius chulae. The sequence goes on along the minus strand of CM076399.1, from coordinate 30,699,463 downwards.
CCCACAACAGCTTTGCAGAACAATGAGTTTGTAACTGACATGTAAAAGCACAAAAGCAGGTAAGCAGAGGCAGATACACGAAATACTTTAGCTTCCCTTACACTTTGGGAATCACACACAGTTGAAGTAATCACCTTTTTCTTTCTTTCAAACAGAAAATTATTCTTTTTTGTTTCGCCACATGAAAATTAATATGAGTAAACAAAAACTCCAGTGATGAAAATTAGTAAAAGGAAAAAAGTACATTTTCTGCTTTGTTTGACACAAGTTTGCTCAGTCAAAATGTTTAGGAGCATTTTTAGATAAAACTATTTCAGTGCATAACCTCTATAGACCAAGAATGAGATTAGATAGATTAAGATGTTCAAAATCACAATCGTACCTACACCCCATGCTTTCTCCTCTCTCCTCGAGTCCAATAACAACAACAATTTTTTTAATAAACTTAAACCAGTAGTAATTTAGTCAAAAGACACTGACTGACTGATAGATTAAGCTACCAAGTAACTTTTAGTGCGTTCAGTCATCCTCGGAGGTCGAAACTCGGACCTCGGAATAAAGTTCTCTCCGATTGCTGTGTGTTCCAGTGTTCAAGTCGGATTACTTTTGCAATAATGAGCCAATCAAGTAATAAATAGCTTGGAAACTGCCCAAAACAGCCAAAATCCAAATTTTTATGTCGGTTTATCAACTTGGCCATTGCTGTTACTTATACAATTTGTAAAACGAGAGAGAAAGAGAGAGTGAATTTGGGATTGTGTAGTCGTTAGCAACAATAGCATTGCAGCACATAACAGCAGGTTTATAACGGTAGAAATACGTAAGCGGCGAAGGAGCAGAGTCACAGACGCGAGTGAACTGTAGAGACAAACTAAGGAGAAAATAACACAGGTACAATCAAAAGTGAAGCTGTAGGATGTTTATCTTTATCAAAGTATCCCAGTAGGAACTCCGTGTTAGAGGGGAATTTACAAGTCAGAACTCAGAAGATCCGATTTCTGAGTGCCACTGGAACGCACTGTTACTGGTACATACAACTAGGGCTGGGCGATAATGACAAAATTATAACTTGATATTTATTTTTTTGCTTTACTCAAAAGGCCAAATGATTCTTCTTTTCCGCCTCCAGACTAATTTTCTTTCGCTGTGTTCTGCATGTGTCCTTTAAAGTTTGCATTAGGAGTTATGCTTTTTTTGTTAGTGGACCTAATCCTATCAACTTAGAAAAAATCTTGACTGTTTGTATCATTCTGAAAGCACTGGATTCTGGACTGTTGTAGGAACATTTGCTCTCGCTCATCCATCAGCAGCATTGGGACAGGTTGTCAGGAACACTGGGCAATGCTCCGAGTGCTCTGGTTCCTGATTTATGCTCCTTTCCAACCCTTTGCCCCCTTTTTGGAAGCTTGTAAAATATTGTTTTTCAGTGTAAAATTGAATTCTAAGTTATTCAAAACACTTTAAATATAGCCGCATATTAATAAAACGTCCTGATTCTTCTTACTGGAAAGCCTGGTTACTGTACACATAGAATCCCAGATAAGACCTCATTCTCCTCTGGTTCAAATTTGTACCTGTCTGTCTCTGCAGCTTTGATCTCAGTGGATGTGTGAGAGGAGATGTCTGCCATGACGGTATGCGCTTTAAATTAGATCAGCCTCACAGCCGCCCGGCAAAGTGTTTAATCCCAGAAACATGAAAGGATTTATTTTCAATACATTTTCCTCTGGGGAATTAATATCTGCTGTATTTTGTGTTGTATATGATTTAGCTGTTTCTGTCCAAAATGTTATTCGTTTTTTGGCAATCTCTTGATCAGCTGTGTTGGCTTAGTCACACAGCACGTGCTATCTTGACCTACATTTAAACTTAAAGAAAAATGTCATATTTTTCCTTTAGACGAAACCATCCGTGTGGACTTTTGGATGTTAACCTGTTGCTCTTGTTTATAGATTCTGAAATATGTCTGTTTTTGTAATTGTGAACTTTGAATCAAAAACATGACCCTTGTTCCAGATGTTGTGTGTTCTGAAATAGACAGAAACTAGTCCCGTTCCTCGTGTAAAAACTTAAATACATTCAGTTCTGCTCAAATCATTGTGAGTTGTAGAGAAGAGAGTCGTTTCTGTCAACAAAAATGTATTACTGTAATACAGACACTTTTTGTAACGTACCAAAGATAAAAATCAACTTTGATAAATAGATTGGTAATTGGTATTTTGAAATAGTTCCCACCAGTGGTTTATTATTGATCTGTAATCAATACTGGACATAATGATATTCATGAGTGCAATGTTTTTGAATGATTTTAGACCGGATTTTAGACAATATACTAGTAAAACTATTTTTTACTAATATTATTATCAGGTTAGTTTTTCAAATCTTTTCCTTTGTGTCAATTGTTTATTTGAAATGTGAGTATTTTGGGAGACATTAACTGGAAGAAATCAATTCTAAACAAAATGTTTGAGCTCAATTGGATTTTAATCACCCAATATGGTGATTCAAATGGTATTGTGAGATCATTCCTGTGTTTAATGTTGCTACCTGAACAAAAACTCCATGAACTTCTCCTATTAATCAACCTCTGTCTGAGTCTCTGAGTGACAGCTAAATTTAACCAATCACAGAGAACTGTGAGAACTGTGATATTCAGAATCAGGCAACTACTTAGTTTTAACCTAAAAGAAAATTACAAAGTATTTTGTCTGTCTCTGACTGTGATATAAACTTTTATTGCTGTAGTGAACAGCCCTAAAAACAGTTATGTTTTTTAGTTACGTGTACTTTTAAAATGTTTTGAGCATTGGCATAGCTGTCTCTCCTGCTACAAAGTTTTGTATTTAGAGTTTATTTTGCTCATCTTTTTTCTCCAGTTACCATGACGATTGTCACTGATCCACGGACAACACCTCTTTGTTCTTATTTTGTTCTGTAATATTATTTTGTAAATATACTTGTTTTCACCCGGTGTAGTGGAGTAGTTTTAGTACTAATGACCAAAAAATAACAGTGGTCACAATAATATTTTATATTTTCAAAAAGCAACAGTAAAGCGGCAGCGTAAAATTTCCAATTCTGAAGCAGACAATCTTTTATGTTGGCAACTAAAAATGTCAAAAAGATCACCGTAGTTATAGATTAGAACAATTTTGCAGACAGAAACACAAGTGGTCTTCTTTAAGAAATGCTGAAGATAACCTTTAAAATGTGATTCTTTTTCTGGTATAATTTTAATGTGGACAGGACATAACATTAACTATTGATGTGGTAAAAGTGCTTCTAGTTTTAGTTCAATGATAAACAAGTCTTTATTTATTTATTTCAAGACAGTGCATATTAATCAACATTTCTGTAAATATGCCAGAATTAGCCAGAGGCTATTTTTCATCTGTAGTCTGTGACAGTGAAACCTGTCGACCTAAAACAAAATAAAACTCAATACAAGGATTGCCTAAAGCCAATCCTCAAAACCCCTAAAAAGAAGTGCTCACGATACAGTGCATGTTTGAAAGCCGTGGTGCTATTTCAAGTCGTTTATAAGCTTCAGATGACCTTGTCCCGACCCGAACACACATGACAAGAGTGACACACATTCCCGTCTTTTTCGCCCCTATTGAGAATTATGGAAGTCTTCTAATCCTGGTGACTTTTCACATTATTACAAAGCTCTCGGGGGCGCCCTGTGGGTAATCTCGACCTCCGGCCCATGAATCCCTTTAGTGCGATCCCCTCCATGTCGGTAATATGTTTTTAATATGTCTGACTGCTGGGATTTGGTTGATGTGTGGCTCCAGCGCACTCCTGACCCACTCAGACCTGTGTTTTTCTCCAGGCAGGGAGCAGATTTAACCCAAATGTTTTCAGACGCTCAGAGAGGGAGAGTCAAAATACTTCGTCAAAATGCACACTGACCTTATAGTCCGACTAAATCATGTGGTGATGTGGGATGGAAATCGCTTATTAGGCCCGAGCCCCCAGCAGGGCGTAGGGCCTATTGATTCTGCAACGATGATGCCTGGGCGAAGCCCAGGCATCATGATCAGCCACTACCCCGCCCCCTGCGAGAACTACAAAATGAGCCCATGCCGAAGGCATGGGATGTGTATACTTACTTCTGCTAACACAGAGATACTCAACGATGATGCCTGGGCGAAGCCCAGGCATCATCGTTGTCAAGTGTCTTGCTGATCATGATGGCTGGGCGAAGCCCAGCCATCATGATCAGCCACTACCACGCCCCCTGCGAGAGCTACAAATTAGCCCATGCCGAAGGCATGGGATGTGTATACTTACTTCTGCTAAGACAAAAATAGTCAACAATGAGTGCATGGCCGAAGGCCATGCACTCATTGTTGACGAGAGCAGCGCAAAGCGCAAAAACCCTAACACTGAACTCCTGGCATCATGACCTACTCAGTAATGCATGCCGTAGGCATGCATTATCCTTCTATCTGCTAAAATACATGGAAATCAATGGAAGTCAATGGGGGGGTTCGACTTCGAAAGTGACTGACGAGCGCGTAAGCGCTCGTCAGTCACTTTCCACCCCACGGGGACGTGCGCACGGCCGAGAGCTTTCCGAAAACGTATATTATGTTGTTGCCGTGGCAACGGGTATATTGTTTTTGCTTTTTTCTTTATTATTATTTTTTTTTTTTTATTATTCTTTGTTCTGCTCTTTGAGCTCTAATTTGACCCCCTGAACACGCTCAAAAACTCACCGAACTTTGCCCAAAATTCAGAACCGGCGAAAAATTTTGTTTTTTATAGGTTTCATTTTCGTCCATAAAAAAATGGCGCGACAGCGCCACCTACAAAAATCGATTTACATTGGGCCAATGGGAGTCGGCCAGACACCAACTTTGGCGTACGGCCACAAAATTCGGCACACGCATTCTTCTAAGGAAGCCAAGCATAAAAGCCAATCATGGCCACGCCCCCTGACATACCGTTTGGCCGCCATATTGGATTAGAAGTACCGAAACGCTGAGTCAGCGTTTTCGCGCACGTCGTACTTTGACGAACTCCTCCTAGGGCGTTTCGCCTACTGACCCGAAATTCGGTGTACATCAACTACACAAGTGGGGCATCTTAAGTTATCCAAATTTCTTTTTTACGTCACGCGGTTTAAGTGCGGCGCAGCCGCACATTTTAGCGAGCATTTTTGCGCAATATGAAAAACTAATTTGCCTACCGTTTCCACATAGTTGGTCTGATTGGAATCGAACCAATTATGCGTTTGTTACATTTTATGGCCTTGACCCACTGGTTGTGAAAAAATTTGAATCGGCGCGATAGCGCCCCCTACAGAATTAAATTACATTTCGCAAAGCTTAACATGGAGGGTCAAAAATTTAGTTTTTCCGAAATGCATGAAATTTTACCCAAAATTCCTTTGGGTCCTCTCGATCAAAAAAGCCAATGGGAAGCATGTAGTTTTTTTCAATGCGTCGTAGCGGGAAGGCGCGCAAGCGCCCATGTTATTCCAATGGCGTTTGAGCATTTCCTTCACGTCGCATTTTGTCGAACTCCTCCTAGAGCGTTTGCCCCACAGGGCTCCAACTCGGTGCACATGAACTTCACACGTGGGAGAGCTTAAGTTATCCAAATTATTTGGATATGTCTTTCGGTTTAGGTGCGGCAAAGCCGCAAATTCTGCCCAAAATCAGCCAAATGCGCGCAAATCCCCATGTTATCCAAATGAGCGTTTTTAACATTTTTGTTTCATCCATAACATTTTATTACTTTCACCAAAGTTTCTGAAATTTGGCACAATGACTCTTCATGACACCCCGAACCAAAAAGTCAATGGGTCCAATGTTGTATCTTGAATGATGTTGCCATGGCGACGCAGCGCGTAAGCGCTGCTCTTCTGATTTATTCTGTATTGTGACGAGGCTCTTATGAGCCACTAACACCATATCAGAAACTGACTCAGGGCGCGTCAGCGCCATCCTTAGGTAGGAGCAGGTCCTAGTAGTTGGAAGCACGGCCCGCGAGGGCCGTTGGAATGCCGCTTGCGGCTTTAATTTTGCTACTTTGCTTCTTGTCTCTTTATCACCAAGTATGTTTGTTTTAGGGCTGCAACTAACATTTGATTGGGATTAGTCTTTCAGTTGAGGCACTATGCTCACTACAGCACACGTTTGTTAAAAATTAGCATACAGTATCCCATCTATGAACGCCTACAGTTTTTCACTAAAATCTAGAAAGTGCTTTTGTTATTGCTGTTAGCATTTTGCTTATTGGTTAGTACTCTTGCAAGTAGCCCGGCCTTTCTATGTGGAGTTGTTCTGCTCATGTCTGCCTAGGTTTCCTCATGGTGCGCCGGTTTACCACTAAAAACATGTCCATTAGTGCCCTCCCTCTCCGCCTACCCTGGACAACCCTCAGTGATACTTTCCTGGTTAAATAAAATTCATTCATTTTACCAAGATGAAGCTGAAGTGAAGTCATTTTAGTATCTAAATTCAAGCATTTTATTGTACACCTAGATCATTTTTTACCGTTTTGAACTGATTTCAAGACATTACTTTTTATTTTGAGCCAAATTAATAATTTTGTAATTAAGCCAATTTCTCTTAGAACCAATCTGATGCTCCTTGAAAAAATAGTCTAAAGAGGTAGTTTTTGCAGGTAGACAAAAGTATTAATTTTTGTGTAATTGCCACTCATTTTTTTGCAGCTCAAGCCACGTTTTATGCAATTTCTATAGATTATTATAGGCCATTTATTCTCTTAGTAAATTGGTAGACAAGTAATTTATACTTATTCATTTAACTTGTTGAGCTCTATAGACAAATCCAAGTATCGAGACGATGCATCTAAGCACAAAACCCTATGAATAAATCTCTTCAATCTCTGTAATGAAAAACATAACAGATGAAAGACCTGATGTGATTGAGTTTGATTGATCGACTGGTTGCATTGAGCTTCAATGGAAAGGTCATGTACAACTGACATTGTAGATAAAGTGAACAGGTATTAAATTTAATCAACATTGAATCTGTCTAGACAAACTACGAGATACACAAAAGAGACTAAATGAATCACGGCACTAACAAAAATAGATGATTAAGACCATACAAAATGCAGCTCACAATCAGGAAATGGGTCTCTGATTGCTGGGCAGTCATGCGGGGCAGTAATGTATTCCTTAAAAACTGATTCTTTATATGTTTTTCCCATGTGGTGTGGTTAAAATAATGACTATATTTACTGATTGTTCAATGAATCACATGGAGGAATATATTTGGTGGTTAAATATTTTTTTTGTTGATCAGAATTACTTTTAACTATTACAACTGGAACAGCATAAAAAATGTCTATGCTTTAGTCTCTTTTTAAATAGTTTGTCAGTTCATAGACATACAGTATTTCAGTTGTTTTGTCCTGAATGAATTTTGAAATGTTAACTTTGACCAGAATTTATTATAAGAATACGATATCCAAATCTACTGTAATTGTAATGTAAATACTGAGTTTAACTTTCTTTTTTCTTGTAAGACAGTTGTAATACGCTGAGTGCTCATTTACCTGACAGTTTCAGTGACAGGACTTCCGACTTTGTCAGAGGTGACATCTGATGTTGTAACGAGTCTCTTATGGAATATTCCCAGACGTGGCCAGTATGACAGATCTGTCAGACTGACCACGTCGGTCCCCGCCTGGAGAAGACCTCTGGAGAAGTGAATTCCATGTGTGAGCCAAAGAAAAAGCTCCTTCGTCTCTGTTGATGGTCTGTGTGCCCCGCTTCCTGATCTCAATAGCCTCTCTTATCCATCTGTTGTATTTATGTTCTTCAATCCCAATTATTTTTGCGTTGTCCAAATCCATGATGGGGTATTCTCTTTTGCAGTGGTCAGACATTGCAGATTTTATTTTTTCCTGTGTGGCTTTTTTTTTCTGTTCTCGTTTAACGTCCTTGTGTTTCTTTTTCGCATTTTTGGGGGCTTTTTTTCTCGTATCAAATGTTCTGCCGGTCTCTCCAGTATAGGTTTTATTGCATGTTATGCATTGGCTTTCGTAGATGGAATAACACTTTTTCTCTGGCTGTATTTTGTCTTTTGGGTGAAGAAAAAGGAAAGTTAAAACTAAGAAGTAGACACCTGTGCCAGAGTGTTTCTTTTGGCTTTTTATTTGTTGATCATGACGTTTTCTAAATATTGTGCATGTAGAAAAGAGTTTACATGGACTCTCCTGCTTTAGTTCTATCATGTCTTTTGAACAAAGAGCAGTTTAGTTTAAACAATATCTAGAATGCTTCTAAGCGTCACCACAGCTGCACGTTTTGCTTATAATGTCTGACTGCAGTGTCCTTGGTAGAAAAAATAAACAAATAAATAGACCTGCTATCTCCTTTAAGAACACACTACATTTCCGTCATTATGTTTGTATGTAATGATGCAGTCTTCCCTCATGTGTGCTCGTGTGTTTTACCTCACACAGTTCACAGCCAGCTCCACAATTAACATGCAATGAACTTTTACGAGATAATGAAGGTGGCTGTGCTGTTAATGCGTTTAATGCGCCCACCCGCGTCACTACTGTAGACCTGAGATACAGGAGGTCCTTCTTAAATACTTCATTCACAGTGTCTGGAAGTAAGAACTGGCTTTGGTCCAAGTCTTTATTACAGTTTCCTTTTCCATCTTTGTCCACGTTTGTGTGGCCTGTCTGTCGGCTGTCTCCTCTAATAGCGATAATGGTTTTGATTGGCCTCCTTCTGTCTTAATACCTGCAAGCTATATTTGTTTGTATGAATGCTCGACAGTGAGTGATAGCTGAGTTTTTTGCCAATTTGAGGAAACGCCATCAACAAGACCACTTCTCGATTTGTTTTTTTATTTGATTTTTGGATGTTGTTGTTTTTGTTGTTGATGTCACTTTTTCCGAGTCACAATTAATGTGTACTTTACACATTGAGAGCCTGATTTATCAAGCCAGGTGCTAAATTGCGGATGCAAAAATAAACAAAATCATGTGTTATTTATGAGCATTTTACACAAACTTTAATATTGGAAGATTCACATACAACAACCTAAACAAAACAGAACCACCTGAAATTCTGCATCTTTAGAGTGTGCGAGAGAAAAATATCATCTCTGCCAAGGTTTTGCTCCCCCTTATCTGGTTTGCACATGAGCAAATGCTTGATAAATCTGGCCCTTAGAGTTCCTCTTTTGGTTAATATTTAAATGGCACATAATTGTGATTTGTGAGAACTTTTTGGTGTACTGAAGCTCGTAATATTTTGCTTTAGTGTTGGAAATGTTTTCTAATATAACTCCGTTGTGCAAAGCAATTTTGATATATGATGTATTTATGTGATTATGTTCTAGCACTTAAAGTTTCCATGTTTACTTTGTTACTAAGAGTCTCCATATTTATTCATTGTTTACTACCCTATGTCCCTTTTCCCTTCTGTTTATAAAGTTTCTTCTTGGAGTTTTCCCTGTATTCTGATCCCACTAATGAGCCCTGGAGACTCGCTGTTGTGAATTGGTCCTGGATGTGTTTCCTTGTCACATTTTTCTGCGTTCACAGTACACAGTTGTTTTTGTGTGTGGTCCCGCAGCACCGCTCTACAGGGAGAGAGCGCGAGGAAGGAAGGAAGTTCTGCTGGATTTCTTCTTCTAAAACGCTTATTTGAACAACCAAAAAGTACTATCACTACATGTTTCAACTAAAAATATGAGACGTTTAAGAGTGGGCCGTGCTATCAGCCTGTCATCTACTCCCATGACCTGTGCCGTTTCCTCTGTGTCCATTAGCCATTGTTGGTGCTGCCCCAGGTCTTGCAACTTCCATAGAAGAGTGCAGCCTCCAACCCCCTCCCCAGTCCTCAAATACCAGACACACCGCTGTCTAGTGGAGTCTAGAATTTACCTTTTCAATGGCACAGTTGAAACTTTACTTATTTGTTTATCCAAGATTCAAATCTCTTCTTTAATATGTTTATTATGGACTTCATTTCAAACCAGGTGCTCACTCCAGATGGATATGTGTTGAACTTAGATTTAAGTTCTTTCACATTATCCATCTGGAGCTTCACTTGCTGAAAGCGTTTGGGAAAAAGTGAGACGTTTAATGATAATATTTCTAGCTGGCCTACCTTAGTTTGTGCAGCAACACACGTATGGCGTATCCAAATCATATGTCTGCATTGAATATAACAAGTGTCACACACGGACTCCCTTTAAAAAAAAAAATCCTGTATTTCTGCTAAAACAGAATCAGTACCAGCAGAAACATGCATATCCTCAAGAGCTGCCATTTTTGTTTTGATTCAGACAACAGATGGAAGATGCACACAATAACATATTACACAGGGCAGATGCACCAACTCATATTTAGCATTTTTAGTGTATGTGTGAGACAAAAATGTAAAGTTTTTGCTTGTATGAGGCCCTACATGTTTTGTCATGTGTTAAATGCATATGATGTGTTAAAAATGGACAAACACATAAGCATTTGAGTTAAAGATAACTAAAAAGGAACAGTACAGATTTTGCTTTGTTCTATGTTTATCTTGCGAAAATGTTTAAATTAGGTTTAACATTTTTGTAGATTTTTTTAATTCACAAATGAGACAGAGTTAGAGCAACTACTTGTTCATTAAACCAGAATTTTTGTGTCTGCCTCACATTCTCAGCAGTAGAGTGAGGGTCTACACATTCTATGTTGGCCTCATTGACCTGGTAGTGCTCGCAGTTCATCTAAGTTCCAGTATTTCCTCTTCAGATTTTGCATCAACACTTCAATCTGTTGCCAACAACTTCTGTGCTTCTCAACTGATCTTTTTTTAGGCATTGCCTCAATTTGGGGATTAAAGTTTGTTCTCCCAATACATCACAAATGCATCTGATGTGAATGCATCTGTTGGTGTATTACATGGTTTAAAGAAAAGGCTACTGACTCAAATACACAAGGCTTGTGATCTTGCCATCACACTTCAGTAGAATGTTCAGTTGGTCTTATGTTAAGAATGACTAAAACTGAAAATAGCGTTAATTAAAACCTATTCTGACACTACAGATTAATGGATAAATTTACCTGTACTGACTCAGCAGATTTTAAGTTGTTTTGTTCACTTTTCTTTTGTATATTGTTTGGCTAATGTATTCCTATTGAAGTTCTGCCAACCTGACAAGAAACATGGCAGATTTGCTATTTTTTTCATGGTAACCGTCGTTGCTTCTGAGCTTTACAGTGAACAAATGACAGAGCAATCAAATGGCATCAGTAAGCAGTAAACAATGAGGAGCTGTGTGTTAAAACTGCTTAATGCAGAGTGCCTACTCTTCCCAAACAAACTTAACACACGGCAGATAGCATTGGAATTCTCTCTGACCCTGGTATAAGGGTCCCCAGTGTTGTCCTTTTGCAGACGCTAAGCTCTCATTTACTTATTAGAAATGCAATAGAAAAGAGGTTGTAGGTCTCAAGTCATTTAATCCAGTAATCGATCGATGGCATCTTTACGCTGGATGTACACAGACTGCAAATTCGGTGCGGGTCGGGACTCGCACGGGTCCCGCAGAACTTAGAAAGTGCTTAAAACCAATGCGCCCATGTACACGGACCTCCGAGGCATGCGTATGCGAGTGCGGGAGCCGCGCAGGTCAGCGGAAAGAAACCGCATGAAGTCTATTTTTCCCAGACACCGCAGCGGTCTGGTGCAGCTTTCAATTCATTATATGAGCGTTCCCGTGGGAATCTAAGTGAATCCACGTGGCTTTGGATGAAACCGGACAGCAATTAACAGCATCTGGTGTAACAGGCAGCTTGCAAGAAACGCGCACGTGTTCCGACCCGCACCTGCCCCGCTGTCTGTGTACATCCAGCGTTAGTTGGTTTTATTAGCTGATAAATGATTTTGTTTAAATAGAATCAGAAATTAGAAAAGCCTTTTTTAGTGACAGTTAGCTTGTTTAATCTCCTTTTTCACAGACTTTTCTCTGTACTTTTTTATATGAATAGATTGATTTGCAGTTGTAGTTTTAGTTTTAATCTTTGATAGATACATCTTCAAATCATAGAAAAAGATTTGACCGCATTTACCACTTCACCTAATCAATCAGCAAGACATATGTTTAGCTGACAAAGCTGACCACCTGATGCCCCTTTGTGTGTCTCGTGACTGTATTGTTTTGGCGTACGTGCAGCTTTAGGTATAGAGCCAGCAGGAGAGACAATGTCAGGCATCCTCTGGTCACGGCTTCTCCAGAGGAAGTTGTTGTTTGTTGTTTCTGGAGAGAGAGACAGAGGACACTTTTCGGATTAGCTGTGACCCACTTTTCACTTTGGCCTATATTGGGAAAGACTTGACCAGAGCAGCATTCCTGGATGTCTTGAGCCGAAATATTGACAAAGACACATTGATACTGTTGACTCAAGCTCTGGTGCGTTGATAGATATGACTTGGGCTTAAATTTGGTCCGTCTCAGTCCTTCACCACTTTTTTTACCACAGCACATAAGGATAAAATAATAAATCGCATACTTTCTTCCACTGGTACTGCGTTCAGTCCAGTCAGCTGATCTGTATAAAATATCTGCACAGGAAAATATGAATTATGGCCTCAATAAAAACCTCCCCCACTCCGCTGGAAGCTTAAATGTCTTGAGCAATATTAAAAAGAATATTATTACCATTTTGTGATATGTTTTCACTTCTTTAGTTGCTGACTCTAGAGTTATTAAAAGCCTTTTCGTTTGGGGAGAGCAGATGTCAGTCATGCTGTGGTTGCAATGCATCAAGGCCAAGAGGGTCAAGTCAACAGCATCACATCTCTAAATTAAACTGACTCTTGTAAATGGCAAGACATTTCAATGAAAACATAACTGTGGTGTTATATATACTGAATTGGTATTTGTCTAATACTTTTCAATCTTTTCTTAAAGGCTGTGTAAGATTTTTTGGTGGAAGGTCTCCATGGAGTTGGTATTGCTTTGTCTATTCATTGTGTCCACTTCTCTTGGTGGCTCATTTCCTGATGAGCTCCATTAAGGTAACTAACATGGGGCAATCTCAAAAACAGTAGATATCACATAAAAAAAATTAACCCAACAACTGGAATCTGTAGGACCAAAACTTTCACACAATGTACAGCATGTGTATATGCGCTGTAGGTGATCTACAACATGTGATGTTTGATTGTATGTAGCTTAGGCTAACTGCAGTAAACTGGTAGTTCTTCAGCTGGAATAAGGCATCACAAGCAATGCTTTCAGGCCAAGTTAAAAGTCAGATCTGTGTCGGCACACTGTAATATAGTTTGTTTTCAACATATATTTGAGCAATGAAAACATCCATAGTTAATTCCAGATACAGTACATGTTTAATGCACTACTAAGGAATTAGGATAAAAGTAATAATGACTCAGACATGTCAAAATCTATATCAGTAAAGTGACATAGTGCACTTTTACAGGACTTAATGTGCACAGATTTTATGCTGCTTCCCCTTTGGCTACATGTAATTTTTAAGTCACAATTTTTTTTTTAGCCCAGAGATTCTGCATCCTCTCTTGAACTAAACTCTAAAACTCTCTTGTTGTAGACTTTCAGTGGCAGTGGTTAAAAAAATTATTCCAAAAAGTAATGTGGTGTATTTGGTTGAGTAAAGATGAAATCGATGCTAAAATAATAAAAACATGAAACAGCCCAAAAACAATATTACTGAAATATGTGTGAACTAGGTAAATTTTGGATAAAATAGAGCTTTTAAAATCAACACATTTCTGAGCCCTCATACATTAAAAATAGGCAAATCAACCAGCAAGTCTTTGCAAAAATGCATTAGTGACATTAGAAAGAAAAATATGTTGGCACATGTAGTAAAAAATATTGCATTGTAGATTGAGACTGTTTGAACATATTATGAACTTAACAATTGTCTGATTTATTTTTATATTTTTGGTTTTTAATGGATAAAACATCTAGAGTGGATAGCCTTTAAATCCATTTGAATTTCATAGAGAAAATCTGATTGAAAGAAGAAAGCTTTGGAGATTATGTGGCTGCTGTTATTTATAATCTTTATCTATGCTTAAAATCCCTTTCGTGTGGCTTAAAATAAAAGAGCAGTGGTCCTAATATTGACCCTTGGGGGGTGTCATGCTGGTTCATAGGAAGCATGCCACAAAACAATTAAAAATTAGCTTATAAATTATGTTTATCTGTGCTTAAAATCTTCTGTGTGTGGTTTAAAATAAAAGAGCAGCGGTCCTAATATTGACCTTGGGGAATACCATTTTGAATAATGGAAAACCTGCCATTTTCACCACTTTTTACTGATGAACAAAAGACAAACAAATAAGAATTAGCTTATATAAATCAAAATGTTATATGTTTTTTTGTCTACATAGTTGTGTTTGTTTATTGTACATATGGGATAGAGTGAAAGAGTAGTTGTAAGACAGTTCTTCTGGCCAACTCCTTACCAGATGTGCAAACAGTATTGCGATAAGCTGAGAAACATATGGATCCACTGACTGTCAGAGTGGGATGATTAGGTGTGTGTGCACTCCAGAAACCACTCAAACAGATAATAGTAATAATGGCCATAGGAATTTAGGACAAGGTCAATGCAGCCATCTGTGCACAAGAGGAAAGTAACTAGATCCACGTAATCTAGACGTAATCTTCTTCAGAAGATGGCACATTTCGGTGTAAATGAATTTAAATATATAATCAGCAGTGGCAGGCATAATGTGGAGATTTATGCAATAGGGTGAGAGGTGTTGTGATGACTAAAACTGCAACAATAATATTTTTTAGTCAGTGAATATTATGTAATTACTTTATGAACTGCAACCATGTAAAGTACTTTTTTGATTTGTTTGATTTATTAATTAAATTGACAATTTCTGTAGAAATCTGAAAACCCAATGGCTGTTGTTTTTCAATCAGTGCTCATTTCGGAGAGGTTTTGTCTAGTTAACCATTCTTGTAACTGATTATTTGTTACGTGACTCTCATGGTTTTGTTACAAATATTTGTCAGAATGTATCGTTGTACAGTTTTAAACTTTCAACATGGCGCAAGGAACCTACTTTAAACATGAACAATATGAGCTCCTTACCTCTAGTGGTTGCCTTTCCTTCTTTACAAGCCGGTTTAATCCAAATACTAGTAACATATGCTGCTCACTTTTTTTTTTTTTTTTTTATTTTGGCCTATTTTACTTTGATGTTCTTTTGTAGGAAGTCGCTACTGAACTCAGCGTATCTGTGGTGTCTCACTCGTCATGCAGTTTCTTTTAGGTAATCAACCAGATGTTCAGATTGCGAAAGATCTGTGATATTGAGATTTTTACATTTGAGCAATATGACGCTAAAACATTTCTGTTCAGAACATAATTAGAAAAACTATTTTCACCTTAGTATAAATATTTGTAGTTCTTCGGAGTACTTCCTGCTTTGTCTTGAGTTCAAACCTTATTTTTAGCTCACTGTTTTTGAGAATTGTGTATCACTAAGAAAAATATAATTAGATTTCTAGTTTATTCCAGTATTCAATTGTCACTGTCCCACTTTAGTACTTCACATTCTAGAGAAACTACTAACTCTTCTTGTATCAAGTAGCAGGACCAATCTCACCTTCGCTCACATTAATATCTCTGCTGACTCTAAATAAATGTCCGAGTGTCAGTATGTTTAGGTTAGCTGCAGCTCGTGTTGAAGTCTTAAGTGTGGGATGCTTAAGATGATGTATAGTCGGGCACTGGGAGGCATGTGATGAGTGAGCTGAGCTGGACTGAATCTCAGAGTGTGCTTAAAATAGAGACTGGAGAAAGAGTAGTAAGAGTTCACATGTAAAATTTAAAGATGCTCAGCTGTACAAGACGCACAAGTCACTGTCTTTGATCACATGGTCTGTTGAATCATTGATCTTACGGGACTCACTCGCCCCAAACGTGATGAGAAAAGGCAGTTATTGACTTTTTACTGTAAGAGGAGGCACTAATGGTCTATTAAGGTTACAGAAGCTAATTTGATATGAATGTTTAAAATGTCTGAAAATATTTAGTTGTAACAGAGATCAAATCTATAAGCCGTTTTAGCAGTATACCGTAATGTAATATTTAAGATATTTAGGTCTTATGGAAAAGAAACTCTCCCACTGGACCAAGTGTCTTAATCATCACACAATAGTAAAACTAGGGTCACATTTCAATTTGAAATGGTTAAGTATTGTATTCCTGTTGGCCTTATTTAAGGTGTTTATCCAATTATTGTCATGTTAAAAAAAAAGGTCCATCTATTCCCAGTGTGTTTAGAAGCTCTTCTCACAACTTTCAAAAGCCAGCACAAGTTTAGTCATGTTGATATGCTAACAGAATTAACAGGGTTGTGCCAGTATTCGGTGCAAAACTAATTTGTTTTAGAGTTTAGTCTTTTTTTTGTTTTAGAAGGTAAAATAAATTATATAAATAAATGTGTTTATTTAAAAACACACTGTGTAACTTTTTAACCAAAAGATTATAATAAAAGGCATGTTTTTTAGTTTAGATGTCTTTGTGACAATAAAGAAATAATACAAATGTGTAACTTTATTCTGAGCAGGCGTTTATGGCCATAAAATGAAGCATTATTTGACCAAGGCCTCCTCTTGTTTGTTCCCACAGAAAAGTGGTTCTTTTAGCTATATTTGGGTTATTTATTGACATTATGGCGTAAAACGTATTTGTCCCCAGTAAAAATGTTCTGAAAGAATGTTTTGATATATTTCTATTGAATTGTGAGGTTGACTTTTCACCTCCTGCAAGTTACACAGTGCGACTTTAAAAAAATCAGTAAGTGCTCACATTATAAGTAAAGTGTATGCTTTTATTAATTGATGTTCAATAGTTTTGGCCACTGTTGCTGTTGTCACGATGAGGTTGTTTCATATGATGATTATAAAAAGACCTGTATTTCTGTGTTTTGTCAGGTTCAGGTAAATGATCTTCACACCAAGCAATTAATGCAAAAGCAGCTATGAAAACTTTTAAGAATTTAAGGTTAAAATTGTGAACTGTTTCTCACAAAATCTCAAACTTCTTGTCTCAACTGTGTTTGAAAATGATCTCATTCGACTCCTTATCTTCAGTGGATGTGAGATGAATTATCCACTCAGGGACAAACATGTCTATCAAAGAAAAAACAAACATGGCCGCTCACAAGAAAAATCGAATGAAAAAATGTCATTTGTAACGTTTGTGTTCTAAATGACAAACGCCAATGAGCTTCTTTGTTTCATGTGTACATACAAATAAACTAATTTGATTGCACGGTGCGTTGTGGAGAGTTGTGACCAGACCCACTCTTTTAAGTACTGCAGAAGAACACAGCGTACCTTGATATAGTCTGTACAGTTATAACAGAAACAGCTGGTGCCAGAATGAGCACTCATAGCATCTTTACAGTCCGCAGTGCATTTTTGGCACAGCTTTCTCACCTCACACGACCTGACTTTGGGCAAAGAAAGCCATTATCCAACCCATCCATCTGCATTTCTCTGACCACCGCAGAAGATCTAGAGGTGAAGACGTCGCTGTGTATTTGCAGAGGGACATTTCCTAATCCTGTCCAGACCAGAGTAGTCCACTGCCCTGCTTTGATTGGCCAGTCGGAATCCAAGAATGTGCGAATGTGTGTTTTGATTGGCCACAGTTGTAAGACACTGCTACTGTGGGTTTTCTCTGCTCTCCGGCCAAAAGTGGACCTCAGCCTCTGACCTATAATGTAGAAGGATCAGTGCAGAAGTGAAATACTAAACTGAGCCAGCATCAAAGCCAATGAAGTTTTAGGTGTGCTTTCAAAAACACGAAGATCTGACCCTCTCACCTTAAAGACCCTGTACCTGATTTTACCAGCTTAAGAACATAAACAACACAACTATTTAAACTTTTTGCATCAAAACAGACCATCCAGCACACTTCCTGGTTATAGAGGATAAAACAGTCTATATTTAGATGAAAACAAGGCAAAGTGTATTGACCAAAATAACATGTATAATGAATTGTAACTACTTTATACGGCTTTTTTTAATTGCAAAATCGGAAAATAGTAAACACAATCTTTTCATGGACAAAAAAAAATCAGGTCAGCCTTGAATATTAGTTAAAACAACAACTGAATTATGGGTTAATTAAGGTTAAGGTTAGCGTTTGGGTAAAGGTTAGACAAGCAGTAATTATAGTTGTGGTTAGTCTCCAGGAAATGAATCCAAGTCAATGTAATGTCACCCAAAGCACAGAAACCAGGCATGTTTATGTGTGTTTTCATGCATGTACTTTCTAACCAATATTATTTGTCCTGTGCAGTGAGGAGAAGGAGGTTACGGTAGTTGTCTCTGGACATTGACGTGATAATGTGTTAAAACCCACTAATCCTTAAGTCCACACATGAGAGACTCGCAAGGTCACAAGGGCCTGTGACTCAAGTGTGAAAAATCTATACTTTTTACTCGTGAGCATGTTTAAAAAAAATTATTTTAATGACAGTATTTTACCTTAGTCTAAGTTAACCATTTCTATTACTCTAAATTTCTCAGTAGTATAAAATAGTTTCACTCATACCTTCTTAAAAACTTCCTCATACCACTTAAAAACGAAGAAGAACAATACAAACAATTTATTTACATTAGGCTGTTTGTAGATTTAGATTTTGGTTTGGTCTACACTTAGCCTGGTTCTGTCTAGACTTAGCCTGGCTTGGTCTGGATTTAGCCAGGCTTGGTTTAGATTTAGCCTGGTTTGGTTCAGTTTGGTCAAGTATTAATTTATTAATTTAATTTAATTGACCTTTATTTAACCAGGGAGTCCCACTGAGATTCAGAATCTCTTTTGCAGGGGAGCCCTGGGGTCAGGGTCAGGGGAGGCATTAATGGACATGTTTTTAGCGGTAGGAGGAACCAGAGTACCTGGAGGAAACCTACGCAGACACGGGGAGAACATGCAAACTCCACATAGAAAGGCCCCAGGTCGACTGGGAGTCGAACCCAGGACCTTCTTGTTATGAGGCCAGAGCGCTAACCGCTGCACCACCGTGTATTACCCTAGTTTGGTCTAGATTTAGTCTGGTTTGACTCAGTTTAGTCTAGATTTATACTGGTTTGGACTAGATTTAGCTTGGTTTGGTCTAGTCTCAACCTTGTTTTGGACTAGTCTGGTTTGGTTGTTTGGTCTAGATTTAGCCTGGTTTAGTCTACATTTAACCAGGTTTGACTCAGTTTGATCAAAATTTAGCCTGGTTTGGTCTACGTTTAGCCTGGTTTGGCTGTGTTTGGTCAAGATTTAACTTGGTTTGGTCTAGATTAAGTTTTGATTTAGTCTAGATTTAACCTGGTTTAGCTCAGTTTAGTCAAGATCTATCCTAGTTTGGTCTAGATTTAGCATAGTTTGCCTCAGTTTTGGTCTGGTTTGAGCTAGATTTAGCCTAGTTTGGCCTAAATTTGGCCTGCTTTGTCTGAATGTAACCTGATTTGGTCTAAATGTAGCCTGTTTTGGCTCAGTTTGGTCTCATTTAATCTGGTTAGGTCTAGATTAGTCAGTTTGGTCTAGCATTATGCTGGTTTGGACGAGACTTAGCTTGGTTTGGTCTAAATATAGCCTGGTTTGACTCAGTTTGATTTAGATTTGCTTGAATATGACTGATGCATTGTTGACTAGCAAAAGGACTAAAGTGTAGAAATCAGTTCCAATTTATCCGTAGGTTGCATCCACTTTCTATAATGTTGCATTTTTGACCAAATCACTTCTTATAATACAACATAAAAGCTGCATTTAAACAGTATTCATCAGCTGCCGTCCATCTGTATTCAAATAAACTGTCCTTATTATTGTTATTGTGTTGTGTGAGCATGAGCAGCTCGTGATCGATGGTTTATTTAGAGGCACAATCTAACTGTAATCACTATGTCACTGTGACGCTTTTCCCCATTTCCTTTTATCTATGTTTGGGCGTGCTACATATTGGTGGTCCAGTCGGGTCTTATTATCGCAGATGTGTTTTCATTAATGTGAGGTTGAGCTCAGTTCAATCCATTTATATAGAAGAACACACAGAGTAGATAATATTTTGTATGTATATTTTAAACCTGGGTTTGGCTCGTCATTAATCTTCTACAAAAATACACATTTCTTCTTTAAAATCACAGTTTTAATTAGGGCTGCAACTAACTGTTATTTTGTAATAGATTATTTACGCTTTTTTCTTTCATTAAATCTAGTGATAATTAATTAATTGCTTAGAATGGGAAAAGTTACTTGAATATGCAATTTTTATTCCAAATTTGAGTTTTGGTAGTGTTTGAGGAAGTTGATTTTACTGAGAAACTAGTATTTGTGTCATAAGCTCTAAAATTCCTGGGAATACTTTATTATAACTACATCTTATTAGCCTTAAGAAACGATACTTTATCCTGGCTAAAAAGAGCGCATAAAGCTGATGAAAAGCTGTTACAGTAAAAAGTGACGAAGAGAATGAGAAGATCATTACATTTTATTTTTGTCTTTAATCACTGAGCCAATAGTCAAAATATAAACTTGTGCTACACATAGAATTTAGTTTTACTCAGCAAAAGGTGTTGCTAAAATAAACATTGCAATAACGTAATATTGTTTCAAGATATGCAAAATTGAATATGAGATATGTCATTACAGTACAAAATGAACATTCTAGAGGGTAAAAAATATGCTTTTAACTCTAATACTTAATCAACCAGTTATATTCCTATCAAAATTAGTACAATAACTATTCGAGCGTTTAGAAACAATGATCTAATGAAATTTCCACTTTATTTATTTGACAAATATTTGTTTGACATTTAACTAGAATTTTGAAAATAAGTGAGTATGTGCTTAGATATTATTATTGTTGTTAGAATTATGATTATTATTGGTTTAACTAAGATTGCTAAAGAAACAAGCAAAAATCTTACACAAATTATTTAAAAATTCTTCTTTTTTTAAATAAGGGCTAAATTTTTTGTTGTATTAAATATTTATATTAATAAAGTCAAAACGTGAAAATCACGATTAAAACTAAGTCAGTCAACTTTACTAAGGCCTAATAAGGTGTAGTTATTATGAAGTAGTACCAAATTCATAATACGTCATTACTTTTCAATCTTACATGTTTTAAACCCGTATAAAGACAGTTGGTGATTGTTTGATTGATATATTAGTTGCCAATTATTTCAATAATCTGTTGCAACCCTATTTTTTTCACAGTTATTGGCTGTAGGAGTTTTTCAAAGAACATCCAATCAAAACAATGTGATTTTGTTATGCTTTGATCAATAGGTCGGAAAGACTCCTGACAGCAATTATCAAACGATGACCCAAGAGGAGTCACATTTCAAAGATGGCCTACATTTTTGCTCCGGTGCAGTTTTTGCTGTTATCTCTGTCTAAATTACAACGGTCAAGCATGGCGGTCAAGTGGTGTCCGCTTCACCCAGACTTCTGCTGACCGGTGGGGAAAGCAGACATGTTTAAACTGGCCCTCGTTCCTCTTCTCTATTTACAATCACACCTTGTCTCTGACCTGGAACTCAACACCTCCAACAGGACTTCCGAACTGAGAAGAGCCCTCATGAAACAGCAGCTGAGGAGCATCCTAAAAGTGTCCCGTCTGTCGTTCTGAGTGACATTCCTGGGATATCGCGGAATAACTCAGAGCCCGGAGCTGTCAGGGAAGTGGACAGAGCTGTAGCTTAGAGACAATATCATCTAAGACTTTCATGAGCTCATTCAAATCCAGTGAAGCCAACTATATGTGCAGCATGATATTCACACTATGCTTTAATGCTGACCGCTTAATGTGTAAACAGACCACATGACATGTCCATAACTCCAGTCCCAGAGGAGACTGCATGTTCGCACTTTAAGACCCAACTCAATCATTAAGGATTTAAAAAGACATTTGAATGTGCCAGTTGACTGCATTAGAGAGATGGATTGTTTTAGTGTCGAACTGCATAAAATAGGAACATTTAACAGAGTCTTATTGTTTGGCAAACTGAGCTCAGCTGTGCGACTGGTTTAAAAGCTTCAAACTAAGGTGCAATATATTCATAATTTATATTTCCATCATATGTAAGGCAGGGCGATATTGACAAAAATGAATTTCTTGATATTGATGACAATATTTGGTCGATCTTTTATCAATCTAACAGAAATGTGTGTAAACGTGCACTGAAACATTTTAGTTGACATTTTATTGTATTCACTTTCTATCTATCTATCTATCTATCTATCTATCTATCTATCTATTGTAGAACTTAGCATGACCCATTAACTTTTTGGAATATAAGTACTGTATTAGCTGCTTGATCCTAATCTCTATTAAATATTATCGGCTTACAGTATACAATATGATGTCATGTGAACGCTAACTTATATCAGACAAATGTGAAATCAATCACAAAAAAAATCTATTTTTGGATGTCTTGAAAACAATATTGACAATATAATCTTAAATGTGATATATTGCCCAGCTGTAATCATACGTATGATTAGATGATTACAGTTATTACTTTATGCCAATAGGGATGGTGATATGGCAACTAATCACTTTTTCCACATTTTTTCATAAAGAACAAGAAGTTCAAGAGGTAAATGAAGTAATCTGTTTCTTCTGAAAGTTCAATTTCTATAGCTGTCACTCAAGAGACTTACAGTGAAAGACAGGAGATAAGACAATACACGAAGCCCTATTAAATGGTGAACAAGAAATACTAATAGGACAAGTTCACTGACCACATGAATACATTTTTTCATTCAAGTTTGTCCTGAGTTCTGTTTGAACCAAAAATAGTTTGCTGATTGGGACTATATGACCTAAACCTCAACAAATCCAGGACCAATTTAGAACTGAATGGAGCAAAACCATAGGCTATTTGGTTTAAAATTTGTAAACAAATCAAGGTTTGCTTGGTCATGTCCTTGTCTGTGCATCTGTCAATAGCCTTTTAGATTCTCAGTTGCTCATAACAAAAAAAGAAAGTTGTGCAACCCAGATTACAAGCTATGACAAAATGCATAGGGTTAGGTATGCAGGACTACATTTAGAATAAGCAAAAATACTAACTCAAGTTCAAATCAGGACAACACAAAAATAACCACGCATTTAGCAAGTGAACTAAGAAAATGCAGGACTGACTGTGAGGACTGAACTTGAGTTTATAAAGTCTAAAACTATAGACTTGTGCAGGACTATGGAGCGCCTGGTTCACAATGGGACCCCACAGCCCTGATATGTTAAGCCCATGACTAATGTAAGACATGTTTGTGAGTGGCCAGCGACACACAGCACAAGTATTCCCTCCGCTCAACACAGGACTATGTTGTGTGGCTGCTGCCCGTGTGTTATTGGCGTGTATGAGCGCATTGAAAGAGATCCTTGTTTGGGTCGGGTCTGAGGGTGGGCTGGAGTTGTAGCTACATCTAGGTTTGGGAGAGAGAGGGAGAGAGCGAGAAGGAGAGAGAGAAACCGCCTCTTGCATCTGGCTCTCCTCGTCAGTGCGTCAGACCCGCATGGAGAAGTTATTTGGAGACGTTTACGCGCACGCAGCAGCGAATCGCGAAAGGACACCACAGACACGCTGGATATTGTGATCTGCTCGTTCGGTGGTCATACATCCAAGTCAGCTTTTCGCTACCGCAGGAGGGTGACGCAGGTACGACGCGGTGACGCACACTGCCGCAGCGGGACGAAACGAAAGCGAAATTTGACCGGAATAATAACGGGACGGGGCAGGACGCGCGCGCAGCAGGATTTTTACCGGTGACAGTGACGGACAGAAGAGCGCGTGGAGCTGATTTTGGACACTACCAGGGGGAATATGTGTCGGAGTGCGCAGCCATGAGTGTCCAGCGAAAGTCGGCAAAGCTTCAGCTGCGGCGGTCCATCAGTGAGCAGCTGCGGGACTCCACGTCCAAAGCCTGGGACCTGCTGTGGAGGAATGTCCGCGAGAGGCGCTTGGCAGGTCAGACACACGCAGCGGGGGCGAAGGGGTCCTGGTGGTCTTGCAAGAATGTCATATTAAACCTTATAATGTGCAGAAAAAACGTGATTGGGTTGCCATGATATTGCAAACTCGATTCTGATGCTGAAGAGTTTAGCCTAGTCTAATTTCGACAGACTAACCCAATGATTAAAACATATTTCAGGACAAGGTTTTAGACAAATAGATTGTCATTTTGAACACATAATAACAATACGTCATTCATTAAGCTTTGTGACTTTAGGATACTAGTTCTGAGGTCTGATTTTGTCTAGTAACTGTCATGTTTTGTTATTGATACTTGTTCAAATACATCTTCCTTTCGTGTCTGATCTTTAGTACTTTTGTCAATATTTAAAATGCACTAATTTCATTTTCTAACGCTTCCATGTAATTTGTTTCTATGGTCTGACTGCTGACCAGTTTCTATGTGCAGCTCTGTCATGGTGCATAGTTCTGGATTGACTTGGATAAAGATTAGATTACATTACTATTAATAATATTACTTTTATTTCTAACTTCATACTATATTTATCCCAGTTTAGCCTAGATTAGATCACAGTTTTGGCCTTGCTTTAGTCCTCTTCTCTGTTCGTATACACCCAAAGCATTTAATGTTGTATTATTCATTCATTGTTCTATCAAACTAGCCACAGTTATCCTGAGGGTAACCATGTACTAACATCACATAGTCACATCAAGTATGTGTCAGATTAATGGCACAATAACTGTAGGCACTGTTCAGATTAAGATTCAAACCACCAACCAATAAGATTTTAACTGTATTTTAGCCACATATTAAACACTATGAATATGTTTTGTTATCAAGCATTAGTCACTATAGTCTTAGTTTTGCTTCGTGATGTTTCTCTTGTTCTTAAATCGTGTTAAAGTCTGCTCTCCTTTGAGATTTACTGCTGAGACTGGATTGTGCTTGTAAAATTCCTACATTTAGTTTTGGTTTTGTTCTGGTTAAGTCCTAAATTTAGCCCGAGAACTGATCCTTAGTCAGCTGCGGTTTAGCAACTGGTAGGCAAAGTAATCACTCCATTGTTTAGTTAGTTGTCAGATGGTTGTGTCATTGTATTGTGCACAATTACATTTGTATAAAGTCATGTATGGGTCATATATTTTACTGCTTGTCTCTTGTGTGCCTCTTCTAAACTGATCTGTAACTTGCATTGACTTGCTGTGTTTATATTTTGATCCCACTGCGACTCGTCTGCCCTGTGCGAAGTCATGCGCAGTTCGCTTCTGATATTTTGGGAAGGTCATTGTCAAATTTAGTCCCAAAACAGCAGCAGTGGCATGTGCAGAGGTTACCAACTCGAAAGGCTTCATCATCCCGCGCTCCGATTGTCCCCATAATTAACCACGCATGCTTGTGACAGAAGAAGGATCGGTTATAGGCCGGATATCAGATGTCTTCTCTTCATGCTGTGTCCACCAGACGCCACTGCACCAAAGTGAGAGACTCTGGCTAAATTTACAGTGGCCCAGTAGTGGTGGTGGTGGTGGTGGTGCACACTGTGTCTGGGCAAAGTCACAGAGGAGGAGATGAGAGATAGGGCTGCAGCTGTCTGTTTACTTTAATGTAATTACAAGAAATCCGCCTCTCAGGCAAATTAGGCGGGGAATATGCTTGTGTTCGCAGACTGTAGTGCTGTCGATGTCTGTCTGAAGGGTTTAAATAGCATTTGAATAAGTCAAGTTGTGAGCTAAATACTTTTTATCAATATTTTGTGAATCTGGAATGTGACTAAAGATTTACTGAATATTTCTGAATCTATCTTTAAATGCTAGGTCTATACAGTTTAAGCATTTGTTCCTTCCCAATGAACAGTATTCATATTGTATTACTATGATTACAATACTGAAAATCTCCTTTTTGTTTTTGGACCCAAAGCTTTATTTGACAGAACAGCTGAAGTGTGAGACATTTGGGTGATTTGTTGAGGCTTGGAAAACCAACACACAACACTGAAATTATAGTATAATTCAAGCTGGGACATTAGTAACTCTAATCATTCATTGTACATTTGAATTTGTGATAATCTGCAATAAAGATCCATAACAATCTTACACACAACTTCAATATTGTTCCGTGTCTATGTGCAAACCACTGGCGAGCACATGATATGCAGGGCTGTAAAAGTTTATTATTTGATTAATTGGTGTCTTGTGTCTTAGTTAAACAAGATTGTTCATAGTTTTTCTGAAATTACAAGGATGGACCACAGCAGGGAAGGAGAAGACATGGAAAGTGAATATTTTTATGCAAATATGAAGCTAGTTGTGCTTTTATCTGTTTTATGTAAACTCCTGAGTCCATTATCTTGTGAGTGGAGGTGATACATAGCCAAAACTAGAGAGTCAGTCCCACGTTTTGCCTCTTTTAGTCAAGTAATAGGTCATGTCTAGGCCAGATCATGCAACTCTATAAGAAATCCTCAACACTGGATTGATTTTATTACCACAATGACTGATTTGAAAAAAAAAAACAACAACTTAGAAATACAACCTTTCTATTAATGATCAATTCTATTAATACATTATACCAGTGGTTCCCAAACTTTTCAGACCGGAACCGACAAAAATAGTGATGTAACCAACTTGTGACCCCCGCTCTGCTGAATAAAATGGTCTTTAAAATTTTCAAGTTGGAAAATCATTCGAATTGGGATAAAATGCATTTATTTATTTGCTTTATATGACCAAAATTCCAATCAAACCTGACGGTAAAGTTATAAAAACAGATGAAAAACAAAGTCATTATTATAAAAACATATCTTGAAATCATCTCATGATCCCCATTTTGGGAACCTTTGCATTATACAATACACATCAATCTATGAGCTACTTTCAATGCTAGTTTCTGTATTTGTATCTTATTATCATTTATATATTCTTACTACTCTTTTTGAGCAGTGTAATACAAATCTGATGTTTTGTGAGTAAATGGAGGACATGACCCAATAATATCGGCCACAGTCTTTGTCCCATTGACCGCAGTGTTTGTGTGCAGCGTCATTAGTGAATGACAGTGAAAGTGAGCGGCACCTGCCTCTCTCTAATCCTCTTTCTCTCATTTCTCGCCTCTTCATCCCCGTCCCGTCCGGAGACCGCCCTCCCCCACGGCCCACTGCTGAACCCATCAGTCCACATCTGCCTGGATCACATTTGGAAAAGAAAGAGGGGGATCCCAAAAACTGCACATCTGGCCTTACTCTTATTCTGCAATGCACTTTCACTTAATGGATTAGACAGGCCTGACCGTGGCACTACATAAAGACGGGGGGATTATTAAAAACTGGAGGCGAAAACTGCGGAAGTGTGGTAATTGGTGATGTTCATATCAAATATTATCAGGGGTCAAGTAAAATAAAATGAATACAATACAAGCATTGGTTGTTTTAAAGGATGCCTATAACTTTTAGCCATGTTGTAACCTGTTTCTTAATTGTTTCTGTGGTTGTCATGACGCACATCCAGAATTCCACATATCAGAAGAGGTTTTGGAACAGAGCTAGCTTCATAGGCTTATGTCCACTCTTCTTTAATGCCCACCCACTTTTTTGTGGTCAGTTAGCTGCAGTTAGCCTGTTACTTTTGCCACTATCAGAAATCAACTGTTGTAATGATCACATGCAATGCAAATACACCCAATGTAGCTGTTTGAAAGCTTAGGTCAAGTATTTAGTCACTAACCCCGGTCTCACACTGGATCCGGTCCGTACTCCGATCCGGCGTACGGAGGCTTTCCGTTTCTTGAAAAGTAATGACACACCGCGATCCGTCCGGTCCGGCGAGCCGCTCGGCTCTGCTCCGTACGTCCGGATCGTTTCCGTTTCATTGAAATTTTCCGGACTGCCGGAGCGCTCCGGAGCCCTTTTTGATGAAGTTGTGAAAACAAGACACGACAAACAGGAAACCAAGCGCTCGCGGGTGAAGTGAATCCGGTGGTTTTTAAAGTAAAAACATTACGTTTCTGCTACTACAACAAATACAGCAAAATGCTCGACATATACGCGACTATTGAACACACAGGAGGCAAATAAACGTCCCGTACTTACCCATTATGTGCCGAAAAATCCAACAGAAAATGAAGTGACGTGAAATAAGCCCAAAACACGGCGCAGGTGTTCCTTGTTTACATATCCATGTGCCAGAGATCACGTAAACTCCCTGAAACTCCCAAGTTGAGCGTGAATCCCCGTGAACTCGTGGTCTCGCGAGGCCAGCAGAGTCCGTACATACGCATGCATATTTTGGAGGCAGTGTGAGTGACGACTGGACCCAGACGGATCCGGATCTGGATCTGGACTGGAGGCAGTGTGAGCCCGGTGTAAGTTTGTTCTGACAGTTTTATCTGAGATTGTGACACAAGACAGTCAAACTAATAAGGCTAAACAGGAAGTGTGCTGCCAAGAGAAGTGGGCGGGGCAGAATAAGTGAATGGAGATCAACAGTGGAAGATCGCCCTGGTTCTGGAAGTAAATTCTCCATTGTAAAGCGCCATAGGCTTTTCGAAAATATCTAATATTAAGAGTTTAAAGACATGTCGCGGGCTAGCCAGCTATGTGCTAACTCAGATCTGCAGCCAATTGTTTCAGTCTAAAAAGCACATCTATAACTTAGAAATCAGCAAAATGACTAAATAACTTATTATGAAGCTGCAGAAATGGATTGGAAGTGGAAATGGACGAAGCTGACTTACAGTATTATGTATATTTTTCTAAACCCCTATGGTGAGCCCGAGATTGTTGAACCAGGAAGTTAGCGGTCACTGTTGAGCTCCTTCTCACATTGCCACTACTCTGCTTTCTTTATTTTGCAATTTTATGAACTTAAAGAATGACACGTATAGGATTCTGCATAAAAGAAAAGCCATTTTAGCACAAATGCTCAAGGGGAACATAATGTAGAGGCACTTTTTATTTAATTATATAGATTTAGCTCAATGTTGTGATTCACAGGATGATCTATAGCCGTAGTCGTCCTTATAGGGTAAGATATTGTTTCTAGGCTTTTCTCCAATGAACTGACCTTGCTTCTAATAATTGTACTCTTAGTCTGTAACTACTACATGATCCCAGAAGGTTGTGTGCAAGTAAAGTTCTAAATAGAAAGCAAATTTGCCATACTATGAAACATTCTGGGAAAAGACTAGCTGGTCTTTGGATGAAAGCAGAACGTACATCATATATTTCACCTCATAGTGCAGTGAGTGTTGACTGAGCAGTGTGGAAACTGGTGTGTGTTGCCTGACAATTGGCTGCATAAAGCACCTGAATTTGACCGTAATCCAGCAGAGTTTTGGGTTAAACGTGAGGTCACAGCAGCCGGGATTTACCCCAGAGTATTTCATTTCGTCTTTGTATGTTTGGTCTGTTTTGACAAGCTTACAATTATGGAGCCAGATTCATTGCATAAAACTGTTGGAAGAGATTTTAATTGGTAAAGAAGATGGTAATTCAAACAGGACAGAAGCCTACTGATACCTAGTTTTGGTAATTGGTAGTTCACAGTGTGGACCATTTACTATCCATGCTAACATCACATGCTACTAGGATTTCTAATGCTCTCTTTCAAACCAGTCTTATTCAATTTGACAGTGAGATAATTGCTTTTGTGGTTCCTTCTTTCCTTTTTATGGCAATTCTACTGTCTCTTCCCCACCATTTGATACTGATCACAACAAGATATCGCTTTACCACATGCTTGAATCTTGTTTGTAAGTTAATGTGTCCGACTATGACCTCACTATAATGTAGGTTGTTTATTTTCTGTCTTGCACTGTCCAAAAAGATGCACTGTTTGATTAAAGGAGCACAAGTCTTGAATTGTCTGTGTAATTTTCCAGTGCAGTGTTCTGTCATGGCTAAAGGAGCAAGATTGCTTTTTTAGAAATCAATCAACAGCTGCTGATTACTATTCTACATGTTAAACTGGCTGTTTCCTTAGTTGCCTCTAGAGGGAAGTCTAATCAAGTTCAATCTCAAGTTCACTAATACCACACAAGTTAAAAGGCTGTCTTGGAGTCATTCTCTGGGCTAAAGCTAATACATGTTGAAGTGGCGTGCCTGTAGCTGAGGGCAGCACACCTCTCGTGTGACTGGAAAGCTCCTCTCTTCTGTCAGATTAACTGTGTGTGTGTGAGCCTGCTGACCCAAAACTGACTTTACTATGACCCACTTCTCACGTGCACCCCCCTCCTCTCGCTACCTCCCCAAAATGAATTAAAATGACCTCCTATATCCTGCAGTCTGACTAAATCACAGCTCTGACAAACTAGGCCAGCGTCTGACCTCTCCTCCTCCTCCTCCTCGCTGCATTCCTTACATTTATCCACTTACTGTATGGCAAGTTTCACTCACGTTCACGTTCTTATCAGCTGATATGAATGTAAGTCTGGTCTGGAAGTATGTACTTTCCAGGAAACTACATTTTATTGTTTTGTCTGATTGTTTAATGACCCAGCGTGCTAAAGCAGAAAAATAGAACTGAACAAAAGCTTGTGTTTTTGTAAATAAAGGTTTTGTCAGACTAAAAACAACTTTGAGTGAACTGCATCTCCCTAAAACTCTTTCTAAAGTCTTTTTTTACTGCCTAGATCAGAGGTTCTCAAAATTTTCAGCACTGAGGCACCCTAAGCGTTCTTGTCCTAAGCCGAGGCACCCCTTACATTTTTACATATATTTTACTTTGAATAGGGTGTTTTTTACCTTTTTAAAACTTGCACAGCTTATTTAGATTTTATTGAAATTTGCAATAAAAACACCACAGGAAAGTTTTATTAAATTCAATGTGATATTGTGTATTCTGAAATATTTTACATTATTTTTTCCTGATGCATGATGTCATTTTATCATTAGTAAAAAGGTTGAAAGCATGTTTTAAAATCACTTTAAAATCAGAAGCTCTCATGTGGCCCCAACCTAGGTCCGCCCCTGTAAACCAGCGTTCAGAAGCTTCAGTGTGACGAGACTGTCCTGTTCCACAAACTTTTGTCAGGACAGGACTTCTGTTTTATGAAACATTCTTGCAAATGCAAAAGCTCCAAATGTCACTTTGACGATTTCCGCGATGCACTGTTACGCGCCGCATTGAGTTTCTAATCTCATATACGTTTTATTTCACTATTTGTTTCGGAACTTTTCTCCTTAGATATATGACAGATTTGCACAAATGAAGCATCAATGCGAAGCTCCAGTTTCGTAGACTATCACTGGGTGTTTGAAACGCTTTATTAAAGACACAATCTGCTGCTAATAAGCTCTCATATGACACAGACAGACGCAGCCTCTCTAAAGTGAGGATGGGAGAGAGGAAAAGCTGTCGGAACGCAAATGTTTCTGAGTGAGGCAAAGAGCGCTCTGGGTGTTCGCAACTGCTAGTCCATTCGAAAGTCTTTATTTGAAAAATTCTATCAGATGCAACAATTTCCACATTCTAATGTGTGTTTAACTTTCTATTTCATTTGGAATATGACTCTTACGTTTTTGAAAATTCCTGCCTATACGTTTTGTGCTGCTGCAGCTCCTGGTGTAAAATTCCGTGTTCAATCCCATTTTTTTTATTTTTAACAAACGTAGACCTGCCATACCAACCACAGTCATTTACTAGCTCAGCATTTGAGATCTGTTTATAATCGCCTTTTGATCCCACGATCTAGTGACATTTTAATATTTTTTCTCTTTTTATGAAAATAATCTGACATAGAAATTGGAGGCTTATTGTTTAGTGCAGACACTGCATAAAAAAGTTATTTCCACTGTGACAAATGCTTTGTTTCTTGGAATGCTCCTTCATATATAATGTTTCTAGATCTTGCCTGAGCTAGAGCTGTGCAATATATCGAATTTTAGATAATATTGTGAATGTGATTTTCAAGATAGCCAAAAATTGAATAGCAAGTAAATCGTTTATAGTTAAAATTGCTACAAAAACAACCCTGTAAGCATAGAAAATAGAGAAAAATGATGCTTGTTACTTTCAACTTAGGATATAAATGTAATATGTCTGCTCTTCTGTGATGCATTTGCAAACATTTCACATTGTTCACGTGACATCCCAGTATTTTCCAGACCAATAACACTTCACACAGATGTTTGAAGCACAAATAAATGTAGCTCAAAGTGAGTTTTATTGTAATATAAAAGTGATCCGGTAGAGTCACTAATGGAAATCACCCGCTTGAAACAGTTGGGAATACATTTTTAGATATTTCATAACAAAGTACAATGTTATTAATCAGAAATCTTGCTCACCATCTACATTCATGACATCATTGCATTCTACAAATTGAACGCAGCCTATTGACGTAATAATCGTCTGAATATCATTATCGCGATATGCTCCAAAAAATATCGAGATATTTGTTTTTGTCAATATCGCCCAGCCCTTTGTGTGTAGTCCTCTGGCAATTATATCTTGCAAAATCTTTTGGCACAAAAAGTCTTGTCATCCAATAATTTGTAAAACTCAAACATCAAAACAAACTGGACAAATATATGTTCTTACTATATTCCTTAATTATAATGTTAACTGGTCATGTGACAACAACCTGAACTAAACCAAACTGGTTAATGAGAGCTTTATGAGATAAATTCCAACGCAAAGACAATAAATCAACATAAAGTGTAGGGCAGTTAAAATGAATATTGTTTAAATGCAGTTTATTTTTGTAATACAAACCTGTAATGGGTCTGGTTATCCTAGAAATCACTACTTTTTAAATTAGCACATTTATTTTATTTTATTATTATTTCATAGCAAAGTACAATGTTATTAATATTATAGGAAAAATGCCTTTCATGCCAAGAATTCTAGAATGTGAAACCAACCTTTTGATGCTCAGGTTGACATGGAAACAGTGGAATGCTGAGAGATTCCGAATGACATCAACACACGTCTGACATCATAGTTTATGTAGAAGTCACAGCTGGGTTTCTAAGTCATTTGAACAAAGCCACTGACCGAGGAAGCACACACAACACAAGCTCGTTACAATACGTCAAAATGCTTAAAGCAAAAATCCCGTCTCACGTTCAGGACTATAGTGTCCTAGAGCTGCTAGGGGAAGGCATGTTTGGACAGGTGCTGCACTGTCTGAAGCCCAAAACATCGGAACCAGTTGCCTTGAAAGTCCTCAAGCAGGAGGGCCAGTACTCGTTCCAGAGAGAGTTGCAAATGGTCCACCTACTCCAACAGCTGGACCCTGACAAGTGTAATATTGTCAGATTTATTGACACCTTTGTCTGGAATGACAGCAAATGCATAGTATTTGAAATGCTAGACTGCAGCCTACAAACTTTTTGGCTTCAGCAGAAGAGAAGCTTGGCTCTGAGTGAGATCAGAGTAATAACTCAACAGCTTCTGGAAGCCTTTGAGGCTCTTAAAGATTTGGAAATAGTGCACATTGATTTGAAGCTAGACAATGTAATGATGGTCAGTCGCAAAGATCATCCTTTGAAGATAAAGTTAATTGACTTTGGAGTGGCACACCTGAAGTCGGAGCTAAAGCTGGCACCTTACATCAGCCAGATGCCTTTCGAGCTCCCGAGGGCACCCTGGGCTTACCTCTGACAGAAGCCCTTGATATGTGGTCTCTGGGCATCTGTCTCGTAGTGCTTTACCTGGGCATACTCCCTTTCTCTGGCTCTTCACCCTACAACAACCTGAGAACCATCAGTTGTGTGCTGGGATCTCCATCAGACGAGATGCTAGAGAGAGGAATCTACACCAGGAGGTACTATTCCAAGCTCAGTGAGGGGTGGACATTTAAAACACCGGCTGAGTACTACAGTTACACTGGCCTGGTACCTTATGAGTGTGCAGGTCAACTAGAAGGGTACAATCTAAACGAGGCTATTCAGTCTCACCCGCCCGAGATTAAATTCCCTGAGTTCAGGGACCGAATGGGGTTTCTTAACCTTGTAAAAAAAACTCCTAAAACTCGACTACACAAAAAGGATAACGCCAAGTGAGGCTCTCCAACATGAGTTTATAACCTTGGAGTACTTTGAGGAGAACAATACTGACTATGTGAAACAAGCAAGAGACATTATGGCCCCCTTTCAAAGAGACAGGTCAAGTGAACATCAAAATCCCACCACTGAAAAGGCCCCACTGCAGACGTCGTCAGTCATCAACCAAGAAGTCAACAAGAGGGCTCCAACGCAAAACCACAGAGGCTCAGTGTATACAAGTTCTGTATCCTCTGAATACGATTGTATTGACTTTGAACTACCTGAGGAGGTCCAGGTTGTGAAGTTCCAGTGTGAGGAGGACAAGGAGGAGAAGGACCAGTTCTTACCTGAATTGGCAGTGCCCGAGGAGGTCCGGCTTCTGAATGTCCAGTCTGAGGAGAAGAAGGACTGGCTCGAGAACTGCTGGGTAGAACTGGATAACCGGATCGAGGGTTTTCCTGAGACCTGCACTGAAAATGCCAAGGATGTTTCACCCACCGGGAGTATTTTAGAGGTTTCAGAAACTGACATGGACAAGAATGAATCAAACTTTTCTGAGACGCAAAATCCCACCACTGATAAGGCCGCACTCCAGGCAAGTTATGTATCCAGGGAATATGAGTGTATTGACTTCGACGAAGATGATTTGACATTCAATGAACCACCACTAATGGCCAAACAATTGGCACTGCCTGAGGAAGTCCAGCTTATGAAGGTCCAGTTTGAGGAGGACAAGGAGGAGAAGAATAAGTTCTTACCTGAATTGGCACTGCCCGAGGAAGTCCAGCGAGGGAAGTTCCAGTCTGAGGAAGATGAGGAGGAGAATTACCAGCTCGAGAACTGCTGGATAGAAATTGACAATCGAATTGAGGGTTTTCCTGAGACTGAGAACCCTACAGATCCTGAGAGCCAGCTAAAGAATGAGTCACATTCAAGGACCATCCCAGAGAATGTTGGGATTGACATCAGTGAGGACAAGAGCACCAAACATTCCAGGTTCCGTCGTGTGCTGTTGGCAGCCAGGAACTTTTGGAGAAATGCAGCTGTCTCCTCCAGGAGGTGGTGTTCACAGTCCAGCATGAGGAACATCTTTAGTCGTAGGCCTCGCTGAAGCTGGGCACGGAAGTCGGTGGGTGGCCTCCAACAGAGGATCACAGAAGCTCAGGGTATACAAGTTAAGCTTGTATAAACTGAGCTGTGCACTGCCCGAGGAGGTCCAGCTTGTGGAGGTCCAGTCTGAGGAGGATGAGGAGGAGAACGACCGGCTTGTTAACTTAGGATAGAAATTGATAACTAGATTGAGGGTTTTTCTGGGACCTGCACTGAAAATTCACCCACTGGAGTATTCAGAGATTTCAGAAATTGATACTGACAAGAGTGAATCAAACTTTACTGAGACGCAAAACTCCACCACTGAAAATGCCTCACTGCAGGCGTCCTAAATCATCAACCAGGAAGTCGACGAGAGGCCTCCAATGAAAAATCACAAAAGCTCAGGGTATACAAGTTAAGCTGTATAAACTGAGCTTTGCACTGCCTGAGGAAGTCTAGCTTGTGAAGGTCCAGTCTGAGGAAGATGAGGAGGAGAAATACCAGCTCAAGAACCGCTGGATAGAAATTGACAACCGGGTTGAAGGTTTTCCTGAGACCTGCACTGAAAATTCTAAGAATGTGTCACCCACCGGGAGTATTTCAGAGGTTCCAGAAATCGATACGGACAAGAGTGAATCAAACTTTTCTGAGACGCAGAATCCCACCACTGAAAAGGCCCCACTGCAGGTGTCCTAAATCAGCAACCAGGAAGTCGACGAGAGGCCTCCAATGACAAATCACAAAAGCTCAGGGTATACAAGTTAAGCTTGTATAAACTGAGTTTTGCACTGCCCGAGGAAGTCCAGCTTGTGAAGGTCCAGTCTGAGGAGGATGAGGAGGAGAAGGAGGAGGACCAGTTATTACCTGAATTGGCACTGCCAGAGGAAGTCCACCAAGTGAAGAGGAAGATGAGGAAGATGAGGAAGAGAAATTGATTGAGGGTTTTCTTGAGACCTGCACTGAAAATTCCAGGGATGTTTCACCCCCATTTCAGAGGTTCCAGAAATTGATATGGACAAGAGTAAATCAAACTAGAGCTGTGCAATATATCGAATTTTAGATAATATCGTGAATGTGGTTTTCAAGACATCCAAAAATTGAATATCGGGTATATTGTTTATTGTTAAAATTGCCACAAAAAAACCCCGTAGGAACAGAAAATGATGCTAGTAACTTTCAACTTAGGAAACAAATGTAAAAGGTCTGCACGTCCGTGATTCATTTGCAAACATTCCCAATTGTTCACGTGAAATTCCAGTATTTTCCAGACCAATAATACTTCACACAGATGTTTGCAGCACAAAAAAATCTTGTTCAAAGTCAGTTTTTGTTGTAATGCAAAAGTGATCGAGTCTAGTCACTAAAGGAAATCACCAGACTGAAACAGTTTGAAATTATCTTTTAGATATTTCATGACAAAGTATTGTGTTAATCAGAAATCTTGTTCACCATCTAAATTTATGACATCATTGCATTCTACAACAAAGATTACAGCCTATTGACGTAAGAATTGTCTGAATATCGTTATCGAGATATGCCCAAAAAATATTGAGATATTCATTTTTGTCAATATCCACCAGCCCTAGTGATTTTTAAACATCGCTATTCTTCTATGGAAATTTTGTACCACTTTATAATAACTACACCTTAATTGGCCTTAGTAAACCATGAATAAAGCATAAATAAAGCCTTCATTATTCATTAACAAATGGTGAATTAATGAATGAAAAAGTTTATTAATGCTTAGTAACTACTTAACTAAGGAGCTAAGTTTAGGGGCAGGATTCGGAGTAATTAAGTAGTTACTAAGCATTAATAAACTTTTTCATCTATTAATTAATCATTTGTTCATGATGAATAAAGTCTTTATTAAGGTGTTATTAATGATTTATTAAGCCTAATTTTTTGTAGTCATTCTAAAGTGTTACCGAAATTTCTCATGCCTCTTTTTTTTTTTTTTTTTTTTTTTTTTTTTTTTTTTGCATTATTAAAAGTTGTCCTTTGTCCTTCCATTTCAGTCAACTTTAAATGCTGAGGTACTTGACTTTGTTGTTGTAAATGAATAAACTGTCTTTTCTACGATAAAGTTTATTGTCAATGCAGCTCTTTGTAACAATGTCAGATCTCTGTGTATTGTCTGAAACTAATAATAAACCATTTTATTTCTCATAAACAGTCAAAAGCAGCACTCTGATTGGCTGTGCTTGGGTGAGCCACTCCAGTATAAACTTGTTTTCAGTAAAAAAACAAACAAAAAACAAATACACCCAGATATTAACCATGTGCTGAAAGATTTATGAGAGCTTCGAAGTAGTTGACAGATCAAAATACCTACTTCGTGTTTTGCTGTGTACTGTTGCTGAAATACTTTTGCACTCTTGAGTTTTTATTAACTACCTGCGTAGTATTATTATTATTATTTTTTTTAACAAATGTTACTCTTTTAGCTTCTCTACTATGCGTCTCACATTTCATACTTGTCCTGACATTTCCATATAAAGTAGTCTAGACAATAAATGACCATTTCTCAAGTCCAGAATAAACAACAATAGCCTCTCCTACTGGCATTCCTCAACAGCACACCCACATGTCCTCTATTGTTCGCCTCTTTCCCATTCGGGACAGTGCTGCTGGGATGGGATTGCCTTCTTCCTGGCCTATCCTGTTTAAGTCTGATTACTTCTTCCCCATCCCGAGCCACACTTTTCTCATAGACATTCACCCCGAGGCCATGTATGTACCAAGAAAGTCTGCACGCTCTCACAGTATTGGCCTGCCGGGATCACATGACCCGAGTGGGAAAAGGGAGTTGTGATTGTTGTTCTGGTGTGGGCGTTTTGAGTGGTCGGGCTGTCAGCTGAGTCAGGTGCTGGGAGTTGGTCCAGTGAGGGCATGTTTGGAGACATGTTGGAATTTTAGAAGTGTTCGCACGACAAGGGAAAGCTAAGCGTGGATCGGATAAAGAAGAAACATGCTTCTAAAGCTTTGGACACAGTGTTACATCTGAAGCGTGAAGATCAAGACAATATTTGGATGCTACATCGGACGGTGCAGGATTGATTGACTAATGGAGAAAGAAGTTCAACGTGATTGGACAAAAAGTCATTGGCAAGTAATAATCACGAGGTAAAGACAAGAAAATGTTGGTATCATCAAGATCAAATGCTAGTACAATAACTTTTGCTGCCTACGTCATAAAGGAAAGTTGGAATTAGCCATGAAGCTAACTGATTTGTGAGTTATTAGAGTGAACGTTTGCTTAGGTTAGGTTGGAAAGAAAACTATGGCTTGTAAATATGGACTGAACAATTTGTGGTGAAGTCTGATCTTGGACACATCTGCGATTTAAAATGGTTTGTCAAAATGTTCTACAGATTTGCATACAAAATACTTCAAAAGGCAAGCTTCTAAGTTGATAAAAGACAAAAACTGTATGAACATAATGGATACTTTGAGAGCCAAGACATAGAAGGTTTCCCAAGCGAAGATAAAGGATTGGCTGCAGACATTATGGAGAACTCACATTCTGTCCAAGAAGAAAATACATCTACTTGTGTTGAATCTCCTGACCTAGACATCGCAACTTGTCCCATGAAGCAGACAAAAGAAGCTCTGACGTAAATGAGGGTGAAAGTGGGACGTGTAGCTGCATCACGAGGTACAGTCCTGAAGGAGGCAGTGACAGCGACAGCACCAGCGAAGGGTCGTGTCTGGGGGTCATGACGAGTGACGGACAGCAGCATTACCTGAGACTCGGAGACACGCCCCGCCGCAGATCTGCCCTCAGGCTGTCTCGAATCATCGCCCGGCAACAGCTGCTGCGGAAACTGGCTCAAGGTATGAGGCTGTGAGGCTGGCGTTTACAAATATCAAAGTTTTATGATTGTTAGAATAGAATAAAGTCGTTTTGGTAGTTTAGTGTTTGGTGAATATTCTGTCTAGCGAGTGGAGTTGTGTTTTTGTTATATTTTTATAGTAAACAACTTATTTTGAATGTCCACTTTTTTGAAAATATCAACCTATACAAGCTGTCATTTTATTTTTAGACTGTAAGAAAGAGCCTTTTGAGTCAATCTGTGATGTTTGAGATAAGAGCTTATTGTTTTGGGATGACATTTTTGCTTAATTTCAGTTTTAGCTGTTTTAAAGTATGACAGTCATGACCAAAAATCCTTGCTGTGAAATTTGTGAAGAGAGCTAGCTACTTTCTTTTTTCACAAATTGAAAATGTGTTATTGAATCTTTAGGAAAAGACTGAAATGTGATCTATTAAACCCACACAAAATATTACACATTTTGTGGAGATCTAAATTATTAAGGGCCTGATTTATCAAGCCAGGTGCTAAATTGTGGGTGCAAAGTAAAAAAAAAATCATGTTATTTGCAAGCATGCAAACTTTAATTAATGGAAAAACAGATATGCGAATTCTGCATCTTTAGTGTCTGTGTGGACAAAAATGCCAGCAACCTGTTTGCACGTGAGCAAATGCTTGATAAATCTGGAATTAAAGATTTGGAGATGATTATGTTACTTAAATAATTGCAACCTTTGCTTATTGCAACAATTCAAACTATAGTTTTATTGATTGTTGCTGTTTATTGCTTGAATTGATTGAAACTCTAATTAGTCAATTGTTGCTTTTATATAAACCTGCATTAATTTTCTGTTATTCAATTTAACAAATGTAAAAAGCATATCTGGTTAGATAATTTTATACAGCACTGTGTCTTTGATGGTGTTTTGTTGTGATAAGAAGAACTTCTTTGAGAAGTCGTCATTCTCTCTTTTGTCAGTGTTGAGTAAATATTATTCCTCAGTCTAGTTATTTCTGGTTAATATTTCTGGGACATATGGAGCCACTTTTCCTCCAGAGTTGTCTTTTATATAGAGAAGAACCAACAAAAGCCTAAAGCTCTGTTATTGTTATTGTCTGTGTCTTCGGTGTGCAGCGAGCGAGCATGCTTTGTTTCCATGGCTACTTCCACCTCTTCCTGTCACATGATTATAACTTCCTGGTCACGTGACTGTTGTTTCCCAGGCGTCCGATACAACATCCCGGTGTCTATGGAAACGCCTCTTTACTTTGGACCTTAGATGATCTCAATGTGTGTTTGCATTAGTGTTTGTTGTTTTTAGTTCTGATGCAAAGAAAAAAATCCTTTTAGGGAAAGTGGGTTTGATTTGATCTTCAGGAAACAAATCAAGTCTTGCTGCTGTTTTCTGCCAACGCAAATGGATGTTTGCTTTTTGGGATGGTAAAAAAAAACACATTTAACCTTATGGCACAGTTTTTCAGTTGTTAGATCACAATTTATGCAAACAAAGTACTTAGCAAAGCCTGAGAAATAATTTAATGGATTGTGTTGTATTGTATTGTTGTATGTCTTTAAAAGTAAATAGAATTAATTTATACTTTTACAGAAGTTAGATATTTTGGGTGTTCTGGGTCTCTTAACTAGCTAGCATGAGTTGAGCCTTGACATTATGCTAACAGCGGCTAGCTAATGTTTAAAACAACACACTTCCTGGATTATAGAGAACAAAATGCTTAGGTGAGACTACAAACTATTTTTTCACAATAAGAGATTCCTTTACAAAATGTTTGTTCTGGCAAAGTGATTTTAAGTTTAACCCTTTTTACAACTATTGGGTAAAAGGCCTTAAATAAGCACCAAAGTAGCAACCAAGCCAAGCCATTTCAGGCTTTCTGTTTTCAGACTTCAGATTTTTTGTTTCTGATAAGTTTCAGACGCTTGAAAAATACCAAACTCAGCAGTCAGTTTGGTCTCTCCAGGGAAGGTTTTAAGACTTTGGACCAGATTTATCAAGCATTTGCTCATGTGCAAAATAAGTTAGGGGGAGCAATAACTTGAGAGAATTGACACTTTTCTCTCACAAAATTTCCTAAATTTGAAATGGTGCATATTTGTTTTGTGTAAGATGTTAAAGACACAAGTTCCAATATTAAGTGGAGTGCAAAACACTCACAAATGCATTTTTTCAGTTTGCACCAGCAATTTAGCAACTGGCTTGGTAAACCAGGCCCTTTATATTTACCTTTATATGTATTTCAACTGAAAAACTCTGGCACGTAAAGGGTTAACATAACATCTATCTATCCATCTATCTGTGAGCTTTTTTGAGAGATCAGACTGCACTGTCACTCTCTGAAAGCTTTTGGGAAGTTGATGATAGGAGTGGGTGGAGAAAAGCGTCATTAAACAGACACACTGAACCACAAATAGCACATTGTCATCAGATGGATGAGCTCTGAGTTGGGTTTTATAACTCAGTCGTGATTTATTAAACTTTCAAAGATTTGAGATTGTAGTTATTTGTTTCTGCTTTCTTCATATTAGACACTGTTATTACCAGTGGCACTACTGATTTATGTTCTTTGTTACTGTGTGAAATTAACTCAATGACCCAACTATGGATATTGTTTAATGTTGTGTTTTTCTGAGTGTATTTAATTATCTCTGCTATTCTTTATTTTACAAAAAAAAATAGGTAGAATTCATTATTATAAGTTGGTACTGTATGAAAACATGATTCTGATGATTAGATAAGATGACATTTGGGAAGGGAAGCTTTTCAGACAAAGGTAGTACATTTAACATTTTAAATATGTCTCAGCTATGGCACGCACACACACAAAAATAACAAAACATTTTAGTAATCTTTTAAAAGAAGACTAATTTTTTTAGCAATTTATTTGATAATTAGCACTTATTTGCAAGCATGAGTAAATCATTTACAACTAAAGAATATAAGAAAATAGTCTAATAAGCAGCTTATTGCTTTTACATATAGAGGGTTTATTATCACTAAGCAACAAATTAAGCTTGCTTATTAAGGCCATATTATGTAAGTCAATAAGTAAATTGTTTTTTAATATGACTGACACCTTAATTTGCCTTAGTAACCGATTAATGAAACATAAGTAAAACCTTAATTATTTATGAATAAATGGTAAATTAATGAATAAAAATACTTAAATAATCAGGTGCTAAGATTAGAATTTAAGGTTGGGGGCAGGGTTTGAAGTAATGAAGTAGTTTCTAGCTTTAATACACATTTTCATCTAGTAATTAATTATTTGTTCAATTTGAATTAAGCTTTTTTTTAAGGCGTTATTAAGTTTACCTAATGAATGTGCAGTTATTCTTAAGTGTTACCTTATATTTTTCCTTAATTTTTTTCTAGGGATACACCGATTCTAGGATCAAATATCGGTGCCAATCCAGGAAATTTTGCTCGATCGGGTATCGGCTCCCAGACATCGGTTCAGCCGATATCATAGTCGTGCCTTTATTTAGGCATAATGTGACCGATTTACTGGCTGGTGTTGAAGCAGAACGTCTCTAGTTTGACATTTCATTCATATTAAGTTGTTCAGTTGTGACTTGCACTATGAATAACAGTTACATAACACAATATCATGAAATGTCCTATGTTTTGAAAAGAAAAAAAAGAAGCTATTTCAGTTCTTACACTAGTATTGGTTTAAATGTGGTATCGACAGATTCTTAATTCTAAAGTATCGGTATCGGAACTGAAAAAGCTGGATCAGTACATCTCTAATTTTTCCTTATGTATTCAGTTTTGACATTTGATTACATTTGCTGTTATATTATATTATATTCAGTGCTGCTTATCACCACAAAATATCAATTTTATTAAACATATCTGCTCTGTAGTAGAAGTCTTCAAAGTAGTCATCTGGACAGTGTTTCCGAAGATCAAGACGTTTCGACTCTCATCCGAAAGTCATTTTCAATCTGAATATCTGCTCTGAACTACAGGCTTTAATTGATTTTTCAAATAAGTACACATTCTGATTTAACCATAAAATATAAATCTATGTTAAATAAGTGTTATTGTTGATCTTTGCGCCTGATGCCAGCCTCTGTGGTTCGTGCAGGTATTTCTCCTCTGCAGCCCTCTTCAGCTCTGAGCAGGTTATTTTGACTTGTGTCTGTCTCAGGGAAAATACAAGTTTCCGTGTTGTGGAGGAGCTTTCTGCTTTAACGCAGCCACACCTGAATCCTTCACGTACAGTATAATAACCTGATTCATGGCGCTACATTCCTTCTTTTCCTTTACATAACTCACACTATAAATATACAGAGCTTACAGTCAAGTCTATTTTAAATGCTTTCAATACACATAATGCTATAACTTTAAATCTTATCATGGAAGCTTTTTTTGGGCGTGTCTCGTTCGAATTTGTCAGATAAAGTTCACTTCTATGAGCTCTGCCAAACCACAAAGTTTTTAAGTAGCATCTAATCGAAGGTGAGTGAAGAGCATCAGACAATCAATACATTTTATATTTAACAGCACTGGCTCTTAGTTTAAAATTACAAACTACAAGCTGTTATATTATTTTAATAATGATGTATGGATTGTTTTACCACTTTGGCCTAAAAGCAGTGTTTAAAAAAGCTTGTTCTATTATTGTCTGAAAACTTAAAGGTGCTATACTCGATTTTTGCTTTCTTAAAAATGTAAACAGACAGAAATAATTCATTTTAATCTTCTTACATCAGTCATATTTTACTCATTTAA
Organism: Mugilogobius chulae; assembly: GCA_038363315.1. NCBI lineage: Eukaryota > Metazoa > Chordata > Actinopteri > Gobiiformes > Gobiidae > Mugilogobius > Mugilogobius chulae. Next base: position 30,655,826 of record CM076399.1, on the reverse strand, counting down.
CTTATGCATTCTGAGAGAATTGTTCACCACAATGTGTCTTAGGCTTTTTTCACAGTTAGCCACAATGCTAACAGCAACGGACAAATATAGTGGAGCTTGGTGAACAAATGGACATTATTAGACGGAGATAAGACAGCAGACAGAATATTAACAAAATATCTGTGCTAGGAGGAACGTGATTTAAAGTTGTTTTGTTGTAAAAACTTGGTATTGTTCCTTTACCTAAATCCAAGGTCTAAAGATCTAAAGCAGTGGTTCCCAAATGTGGGCGAAGCAAAATCTGGGGGTCGTATTGTAGGATGATTTCAAGATGTAAGTTTACAGTTATAACCGAATATTTACTGTGTTTTTTAACTGAAAGCAATGTGTTTGAGTAAATTTTGGTCACTTAAAGCAATAAAGTACTAAAATAAATATATTTTTGACCCAATTTTAATGGTTTTCCAACTTGTGGTGGGTGTCGCGAGTTGGTTGCATGGGTTTTTTGTTTGAAAAGTTTGGGAACTCCTTGATCTAAAGGTAGACGTCCTCCCGAATTTTCAGATAATGTTTTCTGCTTTTTATGGCATTTTTGTTCAATAAATAAAACCAACAAAAAGTGATTAAATCTTTTAATACTAGAAAATGCAGACCTGTAGTAGATGCTGCTTGGATGTTAACAAATCTTGATTAGCACCTGCATAGTTAGCTTAGTTTAAACCATTCTTTGTCTTTCTTGGTCTTAAGGGCCTGCTTTTGATGGTTTGCCACCAAAAAATAGTTGATATATAGTTGGTTCTTATACTTATTTCAGAAGTCTTAAGTTCTTTTAAAGAGAAGTATTTAAAATGTTTAAAAGTGTATTCATAATTATTGCATGTTTTCATTTGATTTTAATGTACTCTCTTTATGTCTTTTTCTACATAACTTAATCTGCTGCTGATTACTTTTCATTTAGCGTTAATAAACACCTAAATGCTTGTTATTGTTTAATGTAAAGACGTCTGTTTTGCACATGAATTAGGATTGAAAACAATTTTACTAATAATTTTGGTGTTAAAGAACCAAATGTAAGATGCACAAGTGGTTTTAAAAAGGTATTACAATCACAAATGAACATGGGTTGCCAGATTGTGAAATGGCCCATACATTAAAGATAGGAATCTACTGACCAATCAGGAACAAGATTGGCTATGAACAATGGGTAATAGCCAGAGAGTCATTTTCCCAGACACCAGACTCTTTGTCATGGTTTGTTCCAAAATGTTGCTTTTTAACACGATGTGGGAGGAGCCAAATGAGAACTGTGTAGAAACAAGTACATGAGCCTATCACAGACAGTTGTGTCTGTGTCCTGGAGCAACATCAGCTCAAACTCAAACATGTTCCTGACTCATGGTTCAAAATTAAGTTAAAGTTCTAAGAAATCAAACTGGCAACACAACTGAAGAGTCATGTGAGGCTCATTCTGCTTTCTATTGGATAATAAATGTAAACATCAACAAAGGTCATGTCCATACTTTTTTAATTAAGAATAACTCAGAATTACATTGACTTTCAGTAAAAATAATAGTATATTTGGACATGTTGACCTTGTATCTTTGGACACATATAATTCATGTTTATGAAATCTGAAATCAAAATCTTACATACGGTTCCTTTAAGATTTAAAACCACAACAACTATAGCTTCACTTAATAAACCTTATAATGCATGTTCAATAATATCTTAGCATCATATTAATAAAATAGGTTTATTAACAGAAAACATGACTGAAAGCAGATTAATACTGTGCAGAATGAATCAAGAAAAGAGAAGGATTAAATAGTAATCAGCATCAGATTAGCTGCTAGTTATCGGGCAAAAAGTGTGTCCTAAAACAAATGTTATTTTTCTCTCTGACTGAGAATCTTTTTCCCTCCTGGGTAAAAAAAAGCCTGAGGTAATGCACAATTGAACCATAAATTGACTTGGTTTTTGGAGAACTGCTTGTGCCCCCTCTGCTGGCGGAAGAACAAAACAACTCCAAACACAGTCCAGTCGTTCAGATAGACCCTGATGAGATTTAAGTATCGATATTATATTATATTATAGGTGTTTGACATGGCAGACACAGCACAGACCCATCTTTGCCTGGACCTGTTGTGATTTTTTGTGCCAGGGCTGATTTTGCTTTCACAGTACATTCTGAGAGCTTGACATCACAGATCGACCATATGGTACAGAAAATACACCTACTCACCTCCCTGGCTCCATTTTTCAAGTCCGACCTTAAAGATGGCGGACTAAGTGCTTTGGCGTGTGTGGGAAAGTGGCCGTGATCCAGGAGTCGTGTGTAGTTGTGTGTAGTTGTGTGTAGTGTGTGTAGTTCTGACATGTGTGCGACTGCTGCTCATTTCATGCTACTTTATTCTCACAAATTTCAGTTTTGTCATGCCTTTGTGTCCTTGTGAGTTTAGCTGATGGAAGAACAGGATATTTCTGATTTACGTAAATGTGGAAGCTTTTATTTAGCTAAGCAAGTTAAAATGTTGTAGATTTAGACCTGAACAATGAATTCAAAGATGAAGTGATTGAGATAGCTTTTTTTATGTCACAATCAGGTTTAGTTTATTAAAATAAAAATAAAAAGTTGCAGAGTTCATGTTCATGAAATCATTACTTAGTGACAGAGATGGTTAACTTGACCAACTGTTGTTTTAGTGTTTAGTCATTTTAAAGTACACCATGTAACTTTTTAGACAAAAAATACTTAAATACAAACATTCTTCTAGTTAAGATGTCTTTATGAGAAATAATAAAATGTATGATTTTCTCGTAGCGGCCTTGCATAAAAACAAAATCATCAATATATTTTTTATAATTTTTTCATTACAAATTAAAACAAACACCAAAATGATCTATTATTTGGCCAAGAGGAGAGCCTCCTTCGTTTGTTTCAATGGAAAAGCAGCTCATTTAGCTTTATTTTTCACATTATGGTATAAAATGTTTTCATCCACAATAAGAATGTTCTAAAAATGATTTATCTTCCTATTGCACTGAATTGTGAAGTTGACTTTTCACCTCCTGAAAGTTACTTGATGTTCCTTTAACAAACTGAAATGCTCATCGCTTTTTCATTTGCTACCAGAATTAATTTTACGTATAGGATAAATCATACAAAATCCATCTAATCACTAAAACACAAGCAGCTTTTGGAAATTTTTTATAAAAGTAGAGATTGGACTTGAGAACTTGGAACTTGATTCAGACTTGAAGCTGAAAACTTGAGACTTTACTTGCAAAACAATGATTTGGTTCCACCTCTGCTAAATTCCAGTTACAGTTTTGGAAAGCCTTGCATAGATATGTCTCTTTGTGTCCCTTTTGTCCCAATGTCCACCAAATATGTCCATTTTCAAAACACTTTTGTTTAATACAGATGCTGCAAGTAACTAAAAAAATGTAGCATGCTTTTGGGGTATATTGTATTAAATATTATGCATAGTTCATGATTTCATGGTTTGTTCTTTTTGTATGGATCTAATGCAACCTGATTAAAAAAAGCAGGTTCATTACAGTAATTAAAACTAAGTAGAGAGAAGTGGGCGGGTTAGGGAGTAGGTGAAGTCAGAAAACGTGCATAAATCAAACAGAATACAGCTCAAAGAAGCTAATTTATTTGTAGTAGGATTGCTGTTACTCATTATAGTTGTTTTTGTCTAACCTGTCCCTGTTTTTGTTGTAATACGGCAAGTTCAGTCTCTTAAATAATCAGGTTTAGTCTAAAAACAGCAGAGTTACGTAACTTTTAAATTCATATTTAGAAAAAGGCATGTTCGCAAAAGGACTCTCTGATAAATACATTGTTTACAAGAATGTGCTGTAAATTTAGCTCTGCATTTCGTCAAAAAGCTGTTACATAAACAAAATACAATGTTTTTGCAAATGTATGTCCCCCTGGAGACTATAAGTTTAAGAATAGCTCCTCCGAGACCACTACAGTCTGTCTGTAATCGCCTCTGCTCTCACACTTTGAGTCTTGCTGTAACAGAGAAGATACTGTTCTTCTCTCTGTGCTTTGTCGTGTACTGGATCATACCCACTTGAACTTAAAGTCACTATTTGAGTAAACTATTTATAGTGTGATACTAAATAACCATATTTCAGATCGAGATTCAGTGCTGGAAGAGTTAAGGAGATGGTGAAAGGAGAGGGAGAGAAGCAGTGTGATTGGTGTGACAGTGTTTTAGATCAGAGAAATGACCTAAAACTTGCTTTTTTGCCATTTAAAATGGCCAAAAATTACTCAGAATAATAGACAATGCTAAACAAGATGTAAACAAGTAACAAAAAAGTTGATTTATTTCTTCAAGGTGCACTGCGCAACTTTTTGCCAGAAAAAAACTTGAATAAATGTACATTTGTATTGTTTAGATGTCTTTGTTACACAATGAATAAGATCCGTATTTTGCTTTGAGTGGGCTTACCCATCCACAAAAATGGACTATTATTTCTCTCGGAGGAGGGTCCGAATAAATTTGTTTCCATAGAAATACTGTCCTTTAGCTGATTTTTTTTCTTATTATGGCTAAACATGTTTAACTCCATTCAGAAAGTTCTAAAGAATAGTTTTAACTTTCTTAATTTTACTGAATGCTGTAGATGAATTTTCACCTTCAGAAAGTTACACAATGCACCTTTAATCTTCAAGAATAGTTTTTAAAGTCTTAGTTTTATGTTTAATCTAGAAAGAGAATGGACATAATTAACTTTTTTTTTTAGCAGACCTTTGACTATTTTGACACTTAATTGAGTTTGTCTGTCGGTCCACTTAGGTCTGACACCACTCCACAAACATCTGTCCCATTCTCGCCTGTGTGACGGCTGCACTGGGGAACTTCCTGTTGCTGTTCTTAGCTGGGAATTTCGGGACAGGAAATGATGTCATGCGAGCCACTGAAGGGTCCTCTGTCTATAACACGGGACAGACACAGCATTCGGAAAAGCCAGTTGGAGTTATTGGCAGGTCTTTGTTGTAAAATAAGTGTTTGATAAAAGGGAGGAAATGAACGAGGTGTTGGATGCATTATGTAAGCGTAGTTTTGCCCCGACTCCCTGTTATGTAAAGGATTGCCCTCTGCTGTTGTTGTGTTGGTGGCTTTTGAGGTGTTGTACTCTGTCGCAGCAGGTCCACAGAGACATGAGGAAAGGCACTACAGGAGCAGAGGGGATTAGAGTCACACCAATAATATGTTTGGGGCCTAATCAAGATCTTAATTAAATTCACACCAGAGAAATAGCACCGTGTTCCCAAGGCGGAGTCAGTCTGAAGATTAGGACACCTGGCACAAATACAAACTATGGGCTGAGTGAAGAAAAGTAGGCTATGAATCTGCTGTGAGTGAAATTGTCTATACAATTGCTTTGGAGAACAAAAGAAAAAATGCAGACAACGGGGGGTTTTAAAGGAAAAACACAAAAATAAATACATTATATCTGAATTAGCAGCAAATGTATTGAGATGTTTTCACATTGACAACATGAAGCTTTTGTAGATTTATTGACAGTGAGAAGAGAAAAACTTTTACTCAAGTATAGTAAGAACATGGTCCAGACCTCAATTGTTCTACTAGAGTAACTTTTTCTTATAACGACTGCAGAAACTATGATTATGTTCAGAAAAGATGAGAGAAGCAAGTTATTAAGACCAACCATATCAGTGCACAGGTGTTTTAAGATTTATTTAATCTTACACTACCACCTGAAATAATGTGGGGGTCTTAACCCAATTAAATGATTTGTAAGGATAATATACTTGATAGACTTTTGCAAATACATATCTATTTGTAATTTCAAAACATAAACAAAATCAACTACAGTGACAAAGTAGAAGGCTGTTGTGAGCCACGCGTAGTAAGCTATTTAGCGTTGTTTTTAATCAATAATATTTTAACAATGAATTAGCCCAGAACATTTTTTTTTACTTTTATTGTATGAAGAGTGCCTTGGGCCCCCCCCCCCCCCCCTTTCTTTGTAATTTTGTGTTCCCAATGAGCACCTTTAAATATCACTAAATGTAAGATTTCCATGAGCATTTTTGGAGTTTTCTTTTTTGAACAGTGACAAAGTATATAGTTTATTGCAGTCACAATGATGCCAATGTGGCCCTCCGTGAAAATGAGTTTGACGCCTCTGGTCTATATTATAAATATTGACGAGTATTTGTCATAAAGTAGTCCAGTTCTTTATGTAGCTGATGAAAGGTAAACTTTATAAAAATGACCCCAGATTACATGAAATTTTCTAGAGTAGAATATGGTTGTCCTACTTTCAGTCGAGATACATCAGGGAGTTTCTCAACTTTACCCAATTAAATTGAGAAAAAATTGAGAAAGACTAAATAGTATATTGATAACCAATGGAAACTTTAGAACATTGCTGTAATTTCTTAAAATATAGGTTAAAAACTGTATCTTTTAGTCTTGCGCAATGCCCAAGAGTAAAAGTAAAAGTCAGCTGCTAGAAAAAGACTTTTACTCAATTAAATACATAAGCTCCCCTGCAAAAGAGATTTTGAATCTCAGTGGGACTTTCGTGGTTAAACAAAAAGTCAATTAAAAAAAAAAAAAATAAAATTTTGCATACATCCGTGCTTCCAAGTTGGTGTGCATTTTCCACACAATCTGGAGCGCACTAGCACACAGGATTTGGAAAGTGCTCTATCACTGGATTTATCATGAGTTTAGACCCAAGAAACTACACTAAAAGACCATGTGCATAACAGTTTAATATGTACTTGAAGAACATAGTGTATCATGAATAGTGCATCATAGAAGGATTTCTCTTGTGTGTTGAATCTGCTCTTCCCTCGGCACAAATTAACCTTAGAAGCACATGTTATTGCATCAAGATATGGCTTTAGGCTTGAATACAATTATCTAAATGTCCTTGTATTTCTTTAGTTTATAAAGATACACATTTGACTTCATTGGATTGTTTTCAAAGAAGCCTATTTCTGCTTTGAATCAGTCTCAATGTTTGCGGTTGCCGTTTTAGTCTGGTATGATTTCCTGTGTGTTTTCCCCAGGATCTGTCTCTCCGTTTGCGTGTGTGCGTTGTGTCCTGTTTGACTCACTGGGGGCTACATGTTCTCACTGTAGTCCCTTTCCAAACACATACTGTACAGCGCTGGCTCTGTGGAGGTCAGTATCTCCTTGGGCGTGCTCGCGGCTGACATGTGAAATTAACATCCTCGTCCTCATCAGCAGCGGACCCCGGGGAAACCACTCGTGCAAACGCCAGCTCAGATTTTCCTCCACTTCAGCGATGAGCAACAGAGCGGACCAGACAAAGGGCTTGTCAAGTGGATTTTTGGGAAGATGAGATGGGAGGATGTGATGGAAGATGTGCAGATGGTGTTATAGAAGCAAGATGATAGTTTTCTGTAGCTTTTTGTTTATTTTGTCACAATTTTAGAAATTACTTGTTGTTTCTCCTTTGAGCAGCTAATTGGGCATTTGAACATGGAACTTGCAAAAATGTTAAAGGTGGGGTACTTATTTTCATAGATGTAAGTGTTTAAATCTGTTCAACCACATCCTTTCTCTCACAAATCTTTCCACACATGCAATGATAGCTTTGCATTTTTAATATTTTTTTTAATATTTTTGGCCTGCATGTTGTGGTGTGACCTGAAAACAACCTATTGTAGGCGTCTCCAACCTTTTTCCCCAGGAGAACTATTTTTACAAAACAAAACTGGCTACTAATTTTAGCCACACAAGAAACTGATGATAAAGCTTAGCTGACGTCTTTAGTTGTATGAACAAAACAGAACAGAAGAACAGAACAGACGATTTATTGTCATTGTCAAGAGTACAACAAAATTACGTTTGGAGTGAGCCCCTGGGCCGCTGCACCTTTTGCGCGCCGCTACTCGCTCTTCTGAACATAAATGCAAAGCAAGTAGTCAAAAAATAATTAATTAATTAAATTAGGAACCTTTGTGCTTCTCTTGAAAAGTATATGATAAATGCAGCACTTTTTAACATAGACTGAGTACTGTCTGAACTGAATAATAAAGAATTTTAGTTCTAATGAGGAGCTGAATGCAGCTTCTGATTGGCTGAGCTTGGGTGGTCCCTCCAGTTTCACTTTGTTGTTTGTAAAGATGTTTATTGACTATATTTGCATCCAAAATTACAGCTACATGTATGGAAGCTTTAGGAAGGAAGTTGTCGATTTAAAACTTAAATTGTGTTGCAATCAAGGATTAGCTGCCTCATCTTTAAATGTAAAGTAAGATGAATTAATAAAGTAGTGTCCATTATCTATTTAGAAAAGGACACAATTCGACATAAACAACAAATCGATTAATCAAAAGAAATAATAGAGTAGTAGTTTCTTCAAATAATGTTAGTTGCAGCATTATTAATACAAGACATATCGGCGTAACAACAAAAAATATTAAAGCTAAGGTACTCGATTTTCAAACTGCAAAACAACAGGAAGTAGATATCTAAATCTGTCCAACTGCTTCCTCAGCCTCACAAATCTTTCAGCACATGGTTTATATCCATTGAATTTATTTTTGGCTGTAACTATGGCTTAAAAATCTCTTTTTACAGACAGCAAAGTGAAACTGGAGATTACCACCCCAGGTCAGCCAATCAGAGCGCAGCTTTCGACTGTTGATGAGAACTGAAATAATTTATTATGCAATTCAGAAACTACAAAGCAGTTTCATTTTTTTTTTCAAAAGGTGCAGCATTTACACAATACTTCTTAGTGAAAAAGACAATATTTACTCATTTACAACTAAAAAGGATAAGTACCCCAGCTTTAAAGCATAATTATTGTCTGTGTGTTTAATTTCTTACAGGTGTTTTTGCTAGTTTGGACTTAAAGCAGGTGAAAAGTCAGACGAAAGTGCATTTGAATGACTGGGGAAGTAGGTGTTTTTAGGATATTGTACGTTGAGCCTTGAGAGGGGCAGAATTAGAGGGCAGAGCGCGGCTGCATGGGCGGTTGTGACTGCGAGGGGCAGTGGTTGTAAACACAGATCTTGAGGAAGACGGAGCAGAGTCTGATGGAGCTGCTGCGAGACCCACAGGAAACCCAACCAGCGACAACAGCGAGAAGCATGTCATCTGAGAACAATGAGGGAGTCAAGTAAGTTTTACAGCTACAACGACAAACCGCAAACTGAAAAAAGCCTGTATTTTTGGGACACAGTGGACTATTTTAATCCCCGGCGTCGCTTCGTGTATGATTTTAGATGGAGTTATGCGCAGAATGTGGGAAGACAGATGTAATTTCTGGATTGTGTGGGGAAAGTATAATTTCCGTTGACTTTTTCCAGCTCTGAAAACGAGGATTTTATTGTTTTGCTGCTAAACGTTGGCTCAGCTTGTGGATGAATCAGTGGAAGAGGCACAATTTGTTAGACAAGTGAGAGGCAGTGACTGAGAGGCTGTTTTTGGAAAGTCAAAAAGTGACTTATTACATATTCTAATGGAAGTTAGGGCTGGGAGATTTGGGGAACATCTCTCAGTCTTTTGATTAATTGCCCAACTCTAGTAGAAGTATATGTTTATGTAGTAGTAAAGCAAATTGATTAGAAAGTACTTTTTTTAATTAAAATGTATTTACTTTTCAATCAAGTAATTTAGTTAGTAATAGTAATTTGTATTAGCTAATTCTCGTGTGTTTTTATTGCACTTTATGTGTTGTGCCATCATAAAAAACATCAAATTAATCATTATTATAATTTTCAAAAGTAATAATGCATTTTGCTTGATTATTAATCAGGTAGACTTCCTTAAAGGAGCAATGTTTAGGATTTTCAATAAGCGTTTAAATGGATATATTATTGCTTTGTGTAAAGAATGATCCACAGTATGGCTTTAAACTTAACATACAATGATCAGCTTATTAATTGTTTTTGTTAACTGGACTACTGTAAAATACATAAAAAAAATCTTCTTCATTTTTTTCTTCATTATTAAAACAAAATATCTAAATCAGTAGCTAAAAAAAAGCTTCAGTGTTCTGTAGAAAATATTGTTGTTGCTCAAACTAAGATAATAATTAATGACAGCCTTAAACTTATATCTCCATGGAGACGCACATGTGGCATTACCCGGTCAAGGTAAAACCATATCTATGGAGAGATGTGTCTGATTAGTATGTTTTTCAAGATAGTTTTGAACAGTACAAACACCTATAAAGAAATACACTTTGCGTATGTTTAAAGGTGCACTATGTAACTTTCTGGAGGTGAAAAGTCAACTATACAATTCAGTAGAAACAGAAACCATACTGTGGAACATTCTGAAAGAAGACAAATTCAATTTATTCTAAAATGTGAAAAGTTACAACTAAAGAAACTGCTTTTTCCTGACAAAATACAAGAAGAGGATCTCCTCTAGGCCTAATAACAGTTCATTTTGTGGCCATGGTCAAAAAGTTACACAGTACACCTTTAAAGCTGTACTACGGTAACCTTTTTTATAGGGTCTAGATACAAATTGTTTATAAATGTAAGTTAGCTATTAAGATAACATGACCTGATCATTAGCCTACTAAATGTTTGGATAGTATTTAGTAATATACTGTGATGTCCGATTCTCGATATTGGTAACAGACCTATATTGATATTTTGATATTTGATTCCGTTTTTCAGCTGATTTCAATGTCAATAATGTTCCAAAAGGCTTGTTGAGATGAGTGTCTCCTTGTTCAAAGTTAGTGCTAGAAAATCTGGATTGTTTTATTTCTATTTTTAACTGTTGCTAACCCTCACCCAAGCTCCAATCCTAAACTTAGCCCTAAAATTTGCCTGAAAGTAGCCAAATAGGTTGTTAATGATTTCCCACGGTAAGGTTGTTACATCACAAACAGTCACAAAAGCCAGTGAAAGGTGCTCACTTTTATACCATACTGTTCTGAATCAAAAGTGTAGATGATCTAACCACCACATGGTACATCACTTCAGAATAGAAGCTGGAAGTAAATGATTAGTAAATTCATTAGTTTATTCATTATTAGTAAATACTATCCAATAATTTAGTAATGATCAGATAATATTAATAGTGAACAAACGTTTGTAAATGATTTGGATATCACTTTATATTAATTATACCTTATTTAGCCTTAATAAAGCCTTATTAAAGCATGAATAAAGAGTTAATTAATGGACAGATTATCAATTAACGAATGGAAATGTTTATTAAGGCTTAGTAACTGCTCAATAAAGGAGCTAAGATTAGGATTTTAGGTTGAGGGTAGGGCTTGTAGTAATTAAGTCGTTACTAAGCTTTAATAGCCTATTTTTGTTCATTAACTTCTCATTTGTTCATTAATTAATCCATTATTCATGCTTTATTAAGAGCGTATTACAGCTAATCAAGATGTAGTTAATATAAAGTGTTACCATGATTTGTATCTAGACCTTATTATACTGTATATAAAGTGATACCACTAGTACACCTTTAAACACTATAATTAATCTGTTTTTGCTGATTTTTACCTTCACAGCATTTACAATGAATCCTATGAATGAACCTGTATGTCGTGTTGGTGTTGAAAACTCCCAAAAGCTTCGTAAATGTTGTTTCAAAGATACAGTCCTTCAACTTTTACTGTAAACTTGTTGCTTTCTCATAAAGCGGCCCAGACTTGAGTAACGTGTTACATTTGCCTGTGGAAAACCGTAATAAAATCTCTGGCGGTGCTAATGGGCTGTGGTGCTCATTTGTAGAGCCTGTTAAAAGAACCAACAATCAAGGCAATCACACAGAAACGTTGTTTATTGAGATTTGGGCTGAGTACAGTTTAAAAGCACAACTATGAGAATCTAAACTGTTGTAAAAATGTTTAAGAATTTTCCTTGAATGACAAATTTACATGTTTGATGGTTACCGGAAGAACAGGGCCGAGTTTCCACAAATAAATTATTAAATGGACAGGTTTACAGTTTTGTACAGTTACCATAGCAACATGCATATTCTTATCCAACCAGCTCATCTTCATTTATAATATTAGTAATAATTAGAGCTGAGCAATATATCGAATTTTGGATAATATTGTGAATGTTATGTTTTGTAATAAGTGGTGCTGTATCCTTTCTAATAGTCAAGACAAGTTTATTTATATATCAGAATTTGTACATTAAGTAAAGTAAGTGTTTTATGTAAGAGTAATAGGAAATTGCTGCACTTTTGTAATTAATTCTGATATTTAAACCTGGAATACCTCCATGTGCCTGGAATAAGTACTATTTTAAATGCTTCAAATAGATTTGATTGGTTAGAATTAAGAATTACTTAAGCCAGTGGTTTGCATAAAATAGAAAAAATATGTCACATATGACAGATGTCAAATATCGTAGTCGAGATGCACCAAAACATTATTCAGATATTCATTTCTGTCAAAGTCGCCCAGCCCTAGGGTAAAGTATTCTCTTTCTTTTTAATGAAACACATTTTATATTTAAATAATGTTAATGTTTTGTTGACTTGTTTGATTTAACCTGCATTAACAGAGACATATTTCCAGATACTTTGTGTGAACTAAGACATATGTAGATCATTATTCAGAAATAATTTATCAATAAAAACTGATCATTGACTTGTTAAGAACTGATAAGCCTTGCCCCTTGCATCGTTGCAAGCAGCAGACTGTCATTCATGTGTTTTTGTTGTTAAAGAATTTGTGACATTTTACGAGTCTTAGTTTTTGAAATATTCCTTAATTTAAGTATAGAGATGTGGGCGGGATTAGGGGGTAGGTGATAATAGAACCATTACAGGTCAATACCGCATTACTCAAGCATACATGAATAAATCAAAATGCAGCTTTGAGCAAACTAATCATGAGGAAACACTATGACTTCCATTAAAGTCATTAAAGTTGATTTTACAGAATGTGTATCTTTAAGACAGGGGTCCCTTGAGATGATTTTATGTGGCCCCAGATGATTTCTGATTAGTATTGATAGTGGCCTGTCAGTTTAGTGCACAAAACAATTTCAATTGTTTAGCGTACTGTTAACCCTAGTGAAATTCATTGAAATACAGCATATTACATGCAATTTGTCCAAAAGTTTTCTGGGAAAGACAGTCTGACCCTAGTTACCCTCTTTTATTCACTTTGTCTTTAATCACATGTTGGCCTAAATAATAGAATACAATATAAAACAATGATTGTGGATATATTTCATATGTTAGACTTATATTATAAAATGCAGCCTCAACAATCCCTGACTTCGATCGTTTTGGCCGTTCTCCATTTGAGTTTGAGTTTGCTTTTGAAAACTATTCCTGGTAAAGTATGTTACATAGATAAGAAACTCCTGCACAAAGCTTAAGAGTTTGGGAGCAGGTTATATACTTTAGACTCTGTTCTAGCCTTTATGTCTCTATGTTTGGTGAAATTGAAATACCAATGAAAGAACAAAGTTAATGCTGATGCAGCGATTTGTTGGTGTTTTTGATGTTACTCTCCATTCAAAATGTTTAAACCTTCTTAAAGTAATGGCAGTTCTTCAATTTGATCATGACTTTGTAGTTTCTCGTTCCACCCGATTAAACATGTCTTTTTTTTGTCTTTGCAGAAATTGAGGCGAAGGAGGCGTGTGATTGGCTGAGAGCTGCTGGATTTCCACAGTACGCCCAGCTGTACGAAGGTAACACACACCTGCAGCGTTTTCTATTCATAAACTCAAACTTTCCTGATTCTTTTATCCATTTCTGATGTGTGTCTGCATGTGTCTGTCTCTGCCCTCCTTCATCTCTCCATCTCTGGGTCCGGAGCTATTTCCAGGCCTCAGTTCCTGTCTTTAAGGAGGGTCATGGGAAAGGCCTTGTTATCGCTGCTGGGACTCTCTCCATTTCTTACTCTCATCCACCTTCTTTTTCGTTTTCATTTCTACTGCTGCTACTGTTAAGTTCATCTTATGTTTAACTGTGGAAACTTGTAAAATATTGACAAAAGTGATAAAAATCTCTCTTAATTTAATCTGAAATGCTGTACTACTGTAACTATAATATTAGATTTAACCACACTGTAAAAATATAAGGCAGTTTAACTTAAATTTAAATGTAAGTACAATTTCTGCCTTAAAGTTTTATGTTGATTAAACTCATGTATGTGAGTTGTCTGATATTCTCTCTCTACTTTCTCTCTCTTTTTTAATTTCTCGCTCTCTCCCCCTCTTGCTCTTTTTGTAGCTCTCTGTGTCTCTCTCCTGTCTCTCTGTTTCTCTCTCTCCCTCCTGTCTCTTTCTTTTCTCTCTTGCCCCCTCCTGTCTCTTTCTTTTCTCACTCTCTCCCCCTGTCTTTCTCCCTCTCTTTCTCACCAGTCTCTCTCTCTTCTTCTCTTTCTCTCCTGTCTCTCTTCCTCTCTTTCTCCCCGTCTCTCTCTACCTATCTTTCTCTCTCTTTCTCGCCTGTCTCTCTCTCTCTCTCTCTCTACCTCTCTTTCTCTCTCCCCCCTGTCTCTCTCTCTACCTCTCTTTCTCTACTCTTTCTCCCCTGTCTCTCTCTCTACCTCTCTTTCTCTCTCTCCCCCCCTGTCTCTCTCTCTACCTCTTTCTCTACTCTTTCTCCCCTGTCTCTCTCTCTACCTCTCTCTCCCCCCCGTCTCTCTCTCTCTCTCTCTCTCTCTCTCTCTCTCTCTCTACCTCTCTTTCTCTCTCTCCCCCCTGTCTCTCTCTCTACCTCTCTTTCTCTACTCTTTCTCTCTTTCTCCCTTGTTGTCTCTCTCTTTCTCTCCAGTCTCTCTCTCCCTCTCTTTCTCTCCAGTCTCTCTCTTTCTCTCTTTATCTTCAGTCTCACTCTCTCTCTCTCTTTTTCCCCCAGGGCTCCCTTCAAAAGAGATTCTTAATCTCAGTGGGACTTCCCTGGTTAAATAAAGGTCAATTAAAAAATTAAAAAAAAAATCTCTCTCTTTTAAACTTAAAAGTTTTTAAGTTGAAAATCTTTGACTCATTTTGTCGAGTTATATCAACATAAAGATTTCAGTTAGTTTAACTTTTTGGCTTTACGTTTTTTACAGTGCAAAATAGACTTAAAGTATTGAGTAACCATGCACCTTTACGTAGTTAAACACAACACTCATAGTACATCCAAATCAGTTCAGCATTTGAAAGAACAGTTTGTGGTAAACTTAATCTTTAATGGTTCAAATGCAGAAGACAAGTTTCTCTGCTGCTATTAAACCTCGATCTAAAACACTGCTCTATCTTCTGGTGTTTTCAGGCTTGTTCTGTATCAACTCAGAGTAAATAAACCTCAGAGGCTGCTCTCATGAGAGTCTTGTGATTATATTAGTATGACTTGTCTCATTACTGTCTATAACATCTATCACATGCTTAGATATAATGTTTTTTCCTTCAAATATGATGTAATGTTTCCCATCGCTTTAGGGCTGCAACTAATTTGATCATTTCTTTAGATTAAGCAGTCAGTTGTTTATGACTCAAAAGGCCGGTCAGTATGAGACAATTATGTAATCTGACTTATAGTAATGTTTAGTTAAAAAGTATATTTTGTCTTTTTTGATTTGGGTGACATGCAATTTATTTTCTTACTTTAAGTGAATAGAGTATCTTTTTTTAAGAACAAGATGTGTTTTCTTAATTTAAGTACAAAAATGTTGTTCCTTGCTCCTTGCAGATACAGTAAAATTACTCATCAAGTGATTTTTGCCAAATCCAACTCATTTTGTCTAATTCCCAAAGCTTCTTCCCTCAGCAAGTTGCCAAGTTCGATTCTTTAAAGCGACTATAGGCTTCTTTTTTGCTTGTGAGTTTTTATAGGGTTGTGGGTTTTTGGGAAGTTTGCTCTTTTTTATTAACCTAACGTCATTAAAAAAAAGTTAGTTTTGGTCATTTTTTAGGCTTGATCCACATACATATACCCATTAATTACTAGGATATGGAGACACGGTGCACGGTAGCCAAGTGGTTAGAGCTCTGGCTTCCCAATAAGGAGGTCGTGGGTTCGACTCCCAGGTCGGACCATATCAACATCTCACGATCTCTCTGGGTGGAGTTTGCATGTTCTCCCTGTGTCACCGTGGGTTTTCTCCGGGTACTCCGGTTTCCTCCCACCTCCAAAAACATGCATGTTTAGGTTAATTGGGCATCACTGTAAATTTCCCTTAAGAGAATGACTGAGAGAGTGAATGATTGTCTGTCTAACCCTGTGATGAGTTGGCCACTGTCCAGGTGTTCCCCGCCTAAGGCCCACAGTTACTGGGATAGGCTCCAGTCACCCGCGACCCCTAACAGGATTAAGCGGTAGAAAAAGAATGAATGAATGAATGAATGGAGACAGTTCTGGAGTTTTAGCATACTTTCACGTTTTAGGGTTGTTATATTTTAAAAAATGCTACTATTAACATGTCACAATGATTAACACACACTGCTATGACACACAATATTTAATTATTCATTCTTTTACTTTCTACTGCTTGTTCCCGTCAGGGGTGATTTTGAACGGTGGCCTACTCGTCACTGAGGGTTAGAGACAGATCATTCACTCTGTCATTCATTCACTAGGAGAATTTACAAAAATGCGTAATTAGTCTAAACATACATTCTGTACCAGAGTACCTGCAGAAAACCTATGGTGAAAGGGGAAGAAAGAAAAGAAAGAAAAGGTGAGAAATTGTGAGATGTTGACATGGCTCGACCCGGGAGTCGAACGCACAAGCTTCTTGTTGGGAAAACCAGAGCTCTAACGCAGACCTGAGCAAACTGCAGCCAGGGGTTTCAATCAGGCCCCTGGCACGTTTTTGAGAAACAGAAATGTATGAGACAAAAACTTGAGCTATGACAATAAACTTGTAACATTTCAAGATTAAATTTACAATGTTATGAGAATAAAGTCAAAGCCATAAAAAGCTATTTTTCAGTATTAAACTTTTACAAGATTAAAACTGAAATTTGGATCGTGGAACATTGTTATAAAAATATATATTTTTTATGTAAACATTTGACTCATCCAAGTCCAAGTACTGATAATATTTATTTTTTTCTCGTAAAATTACCATAATAAACATGAACAACTTTGAAATGAATAATTTTATGAAAATAAAGTTGACGCTTAAGAAAGCTATGATTTTACAAATAAAACCCTCATTAATACGAGAAAAAAAAAATCATATTTTTTTTAGAATAAATTTGACGCATAAAAAGAAGCTACTATAGCTTGTTGGACACTATTTATTTCTTCTGGTCTGAGAATTTGGCCTCCACCACTATTCTGGGTTTGAATATGGCCCTTGAGTAACAATAATTGCCCACTATTGCCTAACCACTCTGCTACTGTGCACCTCATGTTTAATTAATGTAAAAAAAAAACCATAACTTTTGATTGAAGTGCTGAGGTTGCTTATTTGTTGCTCTCTGAAAATCTTTTAAAAAATGTGTTGACGATCATTGGAATAATTGATTAATTGGGATTAATCAGTCAACTTGTTTCAGTCCTACTTTGCCCACATGTTTAAGATTCCATAATGATCCAAGCCCTGTGTCTGTAACTGTGTGTACAAATGCCTGCTTAGACCCACTGCTTATGTGGTTATGTGGTCGGCTTGTGTGGCTCGGAAACAGTGAAAAACGACACTGGAGTCATTTTGTCATCGCGTGTGAAGATATTTTAAGAATGCTTTGATATGTGTGTTCCTCAAATGCCCGGGACAGGTGCTTACAGCGGCCACTTACTTTACAGTTTATCTTGGCATTTACTGTTGTCTCCTGTCAATCATTCACCGCGAAAAAAACAATCCCCTCGCTCACCCTCATCTCTGTCTCTCTTTGTCTTTTGTTGTTGCAGATGCTCAGTTTCCGATTGACATTTCGTCTGTGAAAAGGGACCATGATTTCCTGGACCGGGATTTGGTGGAGCCGCTGTGCCGGTAAGGACAGACTTCTGAAGAGTTTAGAGAGAAAAGAGAGACACAGATGTTGTGACTATGCAGTGTTTACACAAGGGCCAGAAAAAAAAAAAAACATATACTCAAGTCACAATAATTTAAACCTGATTTTCAATAAACTTTAAGAAAAACATTTGCTTATGGAAGGATACAAAACATAATGTAGTTATGTATTATTTATGTAGTTATTTATTTATTATCTAAATCAAAAAAGCACAGGTACAACATTTAACCTCCACACAAAAAGGTTCCTTTGTGGTCTTGAAGTTGAAAATGCAACCACAGCTGCCTTTATTTGCCAACAAAGCTTTTAAATCCTATATATTAAGCAAAAAAAAAAGAATATTTGTTTTAACAGTGTTCTCTCAACACTAGTTTAGTCATCATTAAATTAATTCATGCATGTTTGAATAACCTTGTATTGTTCTGCAGCTAATACTTACGTGCTGAGAAAATCTCTGTTGTCACCTACCACCTATCCCCGCCCATCTCTCTGTATTTACTTGAGATTAGTCAAAACAGTCAGATTAAAATATGACATACATTATGTTTTCACACTTCTCTCCTCCAAAATTTGCTGCTTATTAAGGTTAAATTTGGCAATGAAGAGGCGGGGCTTATCAGTTCTGCAGTTTTTGAACAGGAAGTCAATGGATCTGTTTCCATTTCTAAGCTGTTTTAGATCAGTTTTGTGTTTTACAATGAACACATTGTAAATAACTGATCTACATATGTTCTAGTTTATTACTAAATACACAGAAAAAAACAAATTAGGTCTCCTTTAAGGTATGATGTTCTGCATAAGCTATGTAACAATAAGTCTTATTTTTCCTTCATCATATTGCTTTGTTTCGGGTTCGATTTTATTACATTTCTTTTCTAAAAGAACAAAAACATGGCTGTCAGTCTGGAGCTTTGAATGAGCCACATTTATTTCTTTACCGACAGAACATTTACTGTGAGCTACTTCATTAAAAGTATGTAATTGACATTCGGACATGACTGATACTCAATCTTAATTTGAATTGTTTAATTGCGTAGCTAGCTCCAGCGCTGTCAGCTAGTTGCCTGACCAGCCAGTCCTAACGCTTTGACAGACACGTCCAAAACGTAAGGTCTGGATAGAGCGCCGGGATCAATTTCAGGAGCTTTCGAGCGCGGAATCAACCAATCACAGAAAACCCGAAATCCCCGTTGCAGCGACGCGCTAAACAGTTGTTATAGTAAATATGTACGCAAGATTTTTTCAATGGAGCATTGATCTATATGAAGCCTGAACCGTTTGCTGCTACGGTTGATTGATACGTCCCTAATGTTTAAAACCGAAGCTATAGCGAAATAATGATCTATCAGCTACGTCCGCCGTTTGGTTATTTGAAACGTTAGAAAAAAGTTTGAAATTGCGGAGGGGAGGGAAGGAGGGGCGTTTGTGATTGGATCGTCCTAACTTTGGACGACGAAATCGTTGGCTATCTCTTCAGTTTCAGACCTTCTGCATCAAACAGAATGTAGGAGGGCTGACTGGTCAGGCAATCAGCTTAGTAGACAACATTGCACAAAACTAATAAATATAGTGATGTCATCATAAGTTAAAGGGCCTTTCTTTCTCTGACTTATGTAAAGATACTGTTGCTCATAAAAACATACTTTTTGTTTTTTCATCCGGGCTCAATTTCTAAATTTTAGAGTTTTTCCCCTGAACTATAAAACTTTCAGTTTCACCCGTGAGCGCTCACCTAGGTTTTGGAAAGGTAAATGCTAGCTAGTCGGAGCAGGAGGAACTGTGATCAAGTTTAAGAGACCGGCAGGTAAGTTTAGGAAAAAGGCTAGGGTAATGGGCAAGGTTAGAGAAAAGGCTTGGGTAAAGGTTCTGATAAAAAAATATAACAGTTTAGCCCATTTAGCAACTGTAATAAACTCATTACTATATGGTAATCCGCTCACTTCTGTACCTCCGGACCAGACTCTCTAGCGCTGACCTTTTGGAAATCCAGTAATTCCAGCATCTTAAGATTATTCCTGCATATTAATGTCGCTCAGAAAATGATTTTTACGTGTTTATTTCATATTTTCAATCAGGTTCTTATTAGTGATTAGATCAATTTGCTTTTTGTATTACAACAAAAAAGTGTATTTATTTATTGTAGCTGCCCTCCACTTGTATTTCTGTATGTTTTGGATAAGGTTGGGTTGTCACATCAACATACATTAACTTAAAAAGGATAAAAACATTAAAACTACAACTTAATGACATCACAAGCTAAAACAAAGCACTTTGATGACATAAAACACAACTTCTTGGTATGTTTTTGATCTATCACTACGATCTAAAAATTCACGTGAGTCAGTTTGTGTAATATATGCCCTTAAAGCCCTGCAGTCGTGAATCCAGACAGCTCCCAGAGTCATTTCCAGTATACACCACAGCTCTTTACCCTCAGTCCTTCAGGCCAGTCCGGGAACCAGTGTCCAGCCGCTAACCGCTAACTGCTAATCACCAGGTTTAGTCTGACCCCGGCCCATAATAAAGACCCCATCCCAGTCTGGCACTCACAGCTCTGGGGCTTTGATCTGGCCACCTCCCTCCCCTCTGCCACGCTCTGATCTCCCAGTCAAAGACCCTGGGGGGGCTGCCGAGGGTAATTGGGTAGGATGCCAGCCTTAGACTACCAGCTGCCTTTGACTGGTTTAAAGAAGTCCCCTTTCTTGCACACTTCAGCTATGATCTTTTCATTTCCCTGCTCCTGTGCTTTCTCCTTTTATCTGAAGGTCTATGAGGGGAAAAGGGAGGGAGGGGTAATTGTAGTGTTAGTAGCTCCTGACAGCTATATTCTCCGAAATGACACGTCAAATCTTTGAAAAGTGTCCCAGGAGCTGTAAAGCACACTCCTAATTAACTCCCTGTGCTAAGACGCTACCTTTTACATTGAAATTGTACCGCGAGGAGCTTCTCTTTCTTCTGTGTGAAGCGTGTGGCTGTAGTAAATGTCTTTATAATTGAAGAGCTCATGTCTTTGCAATGACCTGTCTTACAATTATGGAGATATACTCAAGACTTTGACTCGATATAGATTAGTTCAGGGTAAATACAGTTGTGGAAGAAAAATAAAGATTTACCTTGCAATTTAGTGCCCAAACTCCAAACAAATATTAATGCTTTATGGGCCAAAGTTGCAATTCTGTAATTCCAGGTTCTCCTTAAGATTTTAGATATTACAGAGATATGATTTTCAAATGAACAACGCCAATAACCCTAAAGGTTAAGTTCATTAGTTTTCTGTTACCTATAGTTTCTGTAATAATTGTTTGTTGCATTAGTGTTTTAGGCGATCCAAATTAAGTAGATGTGAATTTGCCCTGCCATGTTAACTACAATAAGATAATAGTGAATCTCCATATTAATAAATAAATAAAATCTACCATCTATCGTTACATTTAGAGGATGAAAGATAGGATTTTTTATTAGCAAATGTATTGTTAAACTTGTTTAATAAAATATTCAATATTCATAATAATTGGCTAAACTACAATGAAATCTTCCATTTGCTTTCATACAAATGAATAAAAACCTAATGTTAAAATGTAAAAAATTCAAATAAAGTTTGCTTCAAAAACTCTCAAACTCCATAATGACACTACGTACCTTTCTGGAGGTGGAAAGTCAATCACACAATTACCTGGAAATACAAAGTTCTAAATATATTTAAAATATTTTTATGAGGATAGATACATTTTATATCAAATATATAAATAAATAATAATAATAATAATATAAATGAACAGAGGAAAGCCATCTTCTTAGCCATATAAAAGTTCATTTTATGTTAGGGTTGGGCAATCTGGGAAACAATTTTTTTTTTTCATATTGCTCAATCTCGATTTTTGATTTGATTCCGAACAAACAAAAAATGCCATTCATGAACATAAACAAAACAAAAACTTTTAATATGTCCTGTTTATTAGTTTGTTTGTTTGTTTTTTGAAACTCTAAATCTGCCTCCAAGTTTGACTTTTGCTCCACACTAAACATTTTTAGTGACAAAATATTGGTTTTCGATCGTTCGATTCAAAACCTACCACCAAATAAATGATGATTCATTCGGTTCGATTCCATTCGATCACGATCTCTTGATTTTTCGAATAATGGCCCAGCCTATTTTATGACCATGCAATTTATTCGGTAGAACAAAAACATGCATTTACATAGGTTTTTTTTTCTTTTGACTCACATTTATTGATTAACCAAATAATCTCTTCTTGAGCTTTGCAAAGACAAAATAGATTTTCCTGCTTGAAAGAAAATCGTCCAGCTGAAAGTGCTGTGACACCTCTCAAAGGCTTTGTATTGAGGTTTATAACGTCCGTCTGTCTCCCAGTTTGGGAAAGTAAACAGTGCATGAAAGAAGACGTCCCACTGAGCAACTCTCAAATGACAGGGCTCACAACATGCTCCGCGACGGGTTTTTACAACACCAGCTTGAAAGTGTTCTGCTCCTGCTTCTGTCCTGTGGAGGTCGGACTGAGGAGGAGACGATGAGACGCGTGGAGCCGGGACGGACAGGGCAGGGGGCATCAGAGGCGTGTGGCTCTGTTAAATGCATCTAAACCTGTGGAAAACGCTCAAAAGCTGTAACTTCTACATCTAATTTGATTAATCAAAATTAGATGAGATGTTGCCACAGTTTATACATTATTAAGCAATTCATACAAAACTGTTTCAAAGTGCTTCCAGAGCAGGAAAAATGGACTTTAAAGGTGCACTGTATAACTTTTTGACCAAAACCAGGGTTGAATAAAAGTGTGTTTTTGTCATTTAGATGTCTTTTTACACAAATTAAATAATATAAATCTACATCTGCATCAAAAGCTGCTTATTTAGCTTTATTTTTTCACATGAAGGAATAAAACATTGGTCATTATTCAGAATGTCCCAAAGTCTGGTACTAGATTGTGTTTTTGACTTTTTACCTGCAGAAAGTTACACAGTGCACCTTTAAAAGGAAGAGTGCAGACAAAATATAAAATCATAAATCCAAGCCAACTTTATTTATCTAGGACAGTGGTTCTTAAACGTTGTTCACCAAGTATCACCAAAGGAAATATTTGGCTTTCAACTACCACTGAAATGATTATAACAAGGGGAGTACACAAAAAAAACATTATATCAAGTAGTTAACACTGGACCTAAAGCAGTGTCATATCACCAAAAAAAAAAGTAAAGTACCACCATCAGTGGTACACACACCACAGTTTGCAAAACGCTGGTCTAGGACATTTACAATTGTGACTGGCTGCAATAGTAAAATCTAGAAAAGTTAGCACTGATATACAACAAATGCTAACATTGTTGAACAGGAAATCTGTCAACACTTGTGTAAAATGACTTGAGAATTTTTTTATTATAAATAATGTGATAACATACTTGTCTTTTAAGATGTAATTTATAATACAGACAAGCCAGGACTGCATGAGCGTCATATTAACTGAATGAACCTCATGACAATAAAATGAGCATAAACAACTTGACTAACTACACTGTGTCCAGCTGGAAGCACGTAAACTGTCATAAGTGACTTCCTGTCTCGTAAAAAGGGACAGTCCCGGGAGAACATGAAGAGTACGACAGAAGACACAGGGAGAGCAGAGGAGGGGCAAAGTCCTGAGGCTACGGGGCAGATTCCCAGTGAAGCACAGGGTTGCCAGGTATTCAGAGAGCAACAAGTAACTGTGCCTTTGGAGAAAAAAGCAAAGACCCACAAAATTAAGTAAATAAGATAAATAAGCAGTTAGTTGTATTCTGTTCTATCACAAACGAGTGCGTATGATGTGCACTTGTTGTAAAAGCTTATATGTGCTTTTTTTAAATTGTGAATTAATCACTTTTCACTAGATTTTTGGCGACCAACAAGTTAAAGTTGCTTGATTCTAGGATTTTAACCTTATTTCAAGCATTTTAACTAATTTAATCTTGGTCTATTGTAGAGACATAGCTTAATTTCCTTCCTCAAAGTGTTTCAAACAGATTTCAAGACATTGCTTCTTTTTTCAAGCCAGATTATTTGACAGTGGGTTAAGAAAACTGTTCTTATCCCATTGGCATTTTTTTTTATTATTTTAAGCCAAATTCCCTTAAAATAGTTAAAAATGTCTTGAAACCAGTAAAATATTCTTATTACACAAGCAATTAATCTTATCCAGTTAAAACAGCCCAAATCTGGATAACAATCTGATTCCAAGTCATTTTAAGGAAGTCTAGATTTATAGTTTTTGCAGTGAACAGATTATTTTTGGACACAAAAGTGAAGCAGGTTCTCATTTCAAAGAGTCACTGCTCAAATGATAATTTCTTTGAGTTTGCAAAGTCTTCTTTTAACCATTGACATTCAGAAAGGAAACAAAATGTTGTTAAAAAATACGAGTAAAGTTGGATACCCTGACTTTAAAAACTAAATTAGCTAAAAAAAAAAAAAATTTTAATATCTGCATTTCAGTCACACCTTCTTTCCGTAAAAAAGCCCGAAGTTGGTTTTATAGATTTCAGCTCCATGCAACATTTAGAAGAGATTTAAATTATTGATCGCTATGACAACAATCTTAATTTCTTCTCATTCTAAAGAAGTGAACTTGATAACTTTGGATGGAGGCGCTAGGGGCATGAGACCCTGGAAGAGAGGGAGGGGGGCGAGAGGAGGCTGGAGCAGACATTGTGACGAGAGGAGGGTGAATCCACTGAAGCAGATCAAAGAGCAGAGGCAGGTTTGTTGTCAGCAGCTCAGCGGGACAGGGGCCGAAGGTGTCACTGAACAGAAGCAGAGGCTCACATGTGTTACAGGATGAAGACAGTCAGGACGTCCCATCAGCTCCTCTGTGTCTGAACCTCTGTGTGTGTGTGTTTCAGACGACTCAACACGCTGAACAAGTGTGCCTCCATGAAGCTGGATGTCAGCCATCAAAGGAAGAAAGTAAGTCTGCTTTGATTTGTTGTTCCCAGTTATCATGCCTTTCTCTTTTGTGGTTGATGATTCCTGCTAAGGATGTGCACATTATTTCAGTCTGTTTTTGTGTATTTTATTATTTTGAATTCAGTCTAATGTTCAAAAGTTGTAGTTGTTTTTGTCACATTTATTCATTTTGGCATTCAGAAAGTTGGTCTGAAATATTAATAAGAAAAGGAACAGTAACACGTTAGATTATGAAATGAATCACTCAAGATTTCATTGTTGTTTGGTCACCAGTCATAAGACACAAACATTTGATATTGTGGTATTCCTATTCACTGCATAACCACCGTGTTAATTGAGCTCAGGCAGGAACGTCAATAAAAGCCTGTTCCATGGAAATCTTTTTTTGCAGTAGGTGTGCCAACTTCTACTGGCATACATCATCCAAAATATTGTAAGAAATAAAAAAATAACCTGCTGGGTCATTTTTGTTAAATATAACATGAATAGTGAATGTGTTTTAGTGCAAGTTTCAGTATTTAGCTTTTTAAAATTTTCATTATTTTAACATTAAGTAATGTGATGTGATTTTTGCAAGAAAAATGTAGTTATTTGGGTTTCTAAGATAAGATGTATTTGACATAGTTTGTAATTGATGAAAACAAATGTGCGTCCCAGGCAACTAGGATATTTCCCACTTTCCACTTGTAAAAATACGCTGGAACACCACTCAAACTGGTAATACCACTTGCAACTGTGAATCGAGGGTGTTAAACTGCCACAAAAACAATTTAGCCATAATTAGCCATAATGTTTACAAACAAGTTTATACAGTTGGAACGCTCTGAACTGGGAACCGGTATTTTCATCTGGGAAATATCTGACTTTTCAGTTGTCTGGAACACAACATAAGACTTTCGTCTTGAGCTAGTAAATACTGTCATGTCTTGCCTTTTACCTTTGTCAAACCACCTATTGTACGGAAATGTAAATAAAACATCTTAATTCATGGTCATGCAGCAAAACATGTTATTAAACATTTTAAGGAAAGTTTTACTTAACTGGAATGCACCTCTCACTAAGATAACAGGTTAAATCGGACTGAATTACATAGAATATATCAGTATATTTAGACTTTAAAGTAAGAGATGCTTTTTGAATAGAAGTTTGTATTTCAAGCTCAGTACCATTTATTTCTCATTTTATCTCATTTTAGGTAAAACTATATATTTTTTGCTCATTCCATTGGAAGTCTGGTTTTTAAGTCAATCAGAATAAAGCACCTATTAACTTGCAGTATATCTAATATCAAATGGTCCTTTTTCCAGTGTTGTTTTTGTACAACGTTACAGAGCAGAATGACTTTACTTGATTTAATGTGTACAAAGCCCTGACCACTTGTCTTACTTTATCATTCCTAACAAAACATTGAAATCACTCATTTGTATCTTCAGGGAGAGGATTCTGATGAAGATGACCCGCTGGCGATTAGTAAGAGTGGACCTTTGAGTGGAGCAGCCGCCGCTGGTCGCGCCTCCAAGACTTCCTGCTGGACTCGACCAATGACAGCAGTCCAACAGGGCAGGGGGCGGGGCTTCACAGCACAGTCAGCAGCGAGAGTGTCCTGACAGACTTGAGTGAGCAGGAAATCACCGAAATCTCCTCCATCCACAGTGAGGACTCCACGTTAGCCTTGCCAGATTCAATATCAATGGCGTCGCTTTCGGCCTCGTACCAGCCTCCGAGAGAACTTCCTCATTACAACACTCTGCCAATCAAAAGGCACAGCCAAGGGGGCGGAGCAAAGCCAAGGAATTTTGAGGAAGATGGAACTTATGCGGACGTGGGGCCTTCAACGAGGAGGAAAAGTGCAAATCGAAGGGCACCATTGGTTATCAGTGGGCCCGTCCTGCAAGGGGAGGAGCCACGGGCGTTACAGGTGCTTCAATGTACGCCTATCAGCCAATTAGAAAACGGCAACAAACTCAACCACCAAAACAATGACAGTAGCGGCTCTGTCAGTCCTGTTAGCAATTATAAAGAAGTGTCCCCTGTGGATAGACCTAATGTTGAGACTGTGCTGCCCGTTTTGAATGAGAACTGTCCCAAACCGCGCACAGCTAACAAGAGGAGCAGTAAGTATTTGGAAGACATGGAGCTTCCTTCCCAGGGCAAAAGAACAGAGTGCGGACCAGCACAGTTTGGGAAAAACCAGTTCCACTCTTATGAAAATCTTCTTATCCACATCCCCAAAGACCACAAGCCAGGCACTTTTCCAAAAGCACTATCTATTGAGAGTCTAGCGCCCGCCTCAGGGGACACCAGCCCGCAGACTGACATTCCTAAAAACGGGCTGAGTGAACACTGGGCGGGTAAACCCCTCTCCAAACCTTGTCCCGGGGCACCGCGAGGCAGCAGGGTCAGCGTTTACGACAACGTACCTGGGTCGCACCTATACGCCAGCACCGGGGACCTGCTGGACTTAGAGAAAGAGGACAACCTGTTCCCTCACCTGGACGACATCATTCAGCACGTGAGCGGCCTGCAGCAGATCGTGGACCACTGGAGTCGGAGCGTGCTGCCCGAGGGGGACATGGGGAGGAGGAGGGGGAGGACAGGACCACCCGAGCGAAGGGGACAGGGACGGAGTGTCTCTGAATGACACAGACTCAACCGGGACAAGTCGGAGAGACGAGATCTGGGGTGGGAGCGTCACTCACCAGACCACGGTGAGTATGACAAGCAAAACTCATACTGCTAAACTTAAAGATGGGGCAGCTGATTTTCACATTGCAAACACGATTTAGGTTTTAAACTTCCTCTCATAAATCCTTTGACAAATGATAAATATTGGCATGTATTTATTTGGCTGCAACTATAGCTTATAAACATTTTTACAACTAAGTGAACCACCCCAAGCTCAGCCAATCAGTGAGCAGCATTCGGCTCCTGATTAGAACAAAAATGGTTTATTCTTCAATTCAGACTGTATATCATAGTCTTTTTTTCACCAAGTGCTGCTCTTATCATATACTTTTTAGTGGAAAACACTAAGTTTACTAATATACAAAAAAAAGTTAGTTACCCCAACTTTTATATAGGAACACACACTATTAATAAATGGCATGCCTCATTACATTTCTGTTAATATGTAAAAGTACTTATCAATGTGTTATAGTTTTATAGTTTCTATTTCCATACAGTATTTACATCCAATTTTAATTTGTGCGCTTTGGCAATATTGGTATTAGACGCACATACCCTGTAATATCAGTAGGCAACAAGTGTTTTATAAATATCAGAAATAAAATATAAAAAATACTCATTACCATTCAGTTGGTACATAGCCCAGGGTTATTCAATTATATTTTCTCTGGGGCCAGTCTTTTTGGTGAGGCATGACGAAACTTTTAGCACAACTCAAGGTCACACAAAATATTCATAATGCTAGATTTGTTTTAGCTTTGAAAAATCACTTGCTAGTTTAATTTTTGTTTTGTTTTTCTTTGTGTTTGTTCTTAATCCTAGTCTACGCTGGCCCAGTTTTCGGACCTCGGATCATCTCAACCAGCCGTCGTCGTCGCTTCACATCAGCAGCCAGTCTGCGGGACAGCTCAGTCTGCTGCAGAAGTTCTCTCTCCTGCGACTCACCGCCATCATGGAGAAATACTCTATGTCCAATAAACACGGCTGGACATGGTCAGTTTCAGAAGATACACACATTTAGAACACACATAGTGATTCTTAAAGCAGGGCTAAGTACATTTTCACCTTGTTAAATGTTTTGTAAGTCTCCGTGATGATGGTTACATATGTGTTTTGGGGCATTTGAAGCATGTGTCTGCTCTCTCAGTTGTCTCATGCAGAAACTACAGCAACCACAACCTTCCTCCCTCTCCTCTTCACCGGTCTGAATTTATTTCCTTAGAAACCTTGGCTCTTTGGTTTTTCAGTGTAAAATGTGTTTAGATGTGTTTTTGCAACCTTAGTTCAGTCTTAAAGTTACACAAAATAAATAAATAATGTTAAGTTTCGATTCACAAGAGAGCTGTAGGGGGAGCACTACCACTGAAGTTGCTCAGTTCTGCTTCAAGAGGCGAAGGAGGACTACAGTGCAGCACTTCCTGGTTGACCAGTCCAAAACTGTAGTCAATAACAAAGACATTTTTTGCCTTTGAATGACTTGTTTGAAGTTCATACACAATGTGAATGGACCATAAAATTCCCCAATCCAGTTTTTTAATTCCAATTTCAACACCGATAAACTAATTTTAATATCAGTTCATACCGAAATCAACAAATACTATATAGGCACTAAAAATAGTTTTATTTCTTCGGGGAAAACACTTTTATTACCAAATTAATTGCAACTGTTTTGTATTACGCCTGTAATGACTGAACAACTGCGTGAATACAATTTCAAACAAAGGGCAAAATCAACCTTATACATTCAGTAAAGGTCTCCACCAAAACTTTGGTTGAATCATTGTTATGGGTACTATTGGGTACTGACCCAATAGTACGAATTTCATAGAAAGCAGAATACCATATCAGTGTATAACATATTAAAATTAATCATAAAATGGAAGAAATAATGTTGAAAGAATAGAAATTGTTTTTGATCAGTTCTTTTTGCAGTCTCTCTTAGTAGTTTTAGCTTATGTGTTGTTGTTGTTTTGTTGTTTAAACTGACATGATAAAAGGCTCTACAAAATATAGTTGCCTGCACCTGCTTTTGTAGTGAATGTTTTAATCTTTCCAGATGTACTCTTGGCCAAGGTTATGACTTGTTGTGTCACTAAAGATGGCCGTCAGCAGAATGTGCATGAGCAGATCTGGATTTCTTTAACTCACACCACGTTTCTCCAGCTCACAGACACATCTTTGTTTTGTTAACGACCTGTGCATTTATTATACCCACGAGGGAAACTGTGTTGACCAGCTCACTCCAGGAATGTCCCGTAATGACAAGCACAGACAGTAATCCCTCCCCTCACACTTGTCTAATGGGGTTGTGTTGTTGCCTCGCAGGTCTGTGCCCAAGTTTATGAAGCGCATGAAGATGCCCGACTACAAAGAGAAGAGTGTTTTTGGAGTGCCCCTCATCGTACATGTCCAGCGCTGTGGGTTTCCTCTCCCCCTGTGCTTACAACAGGCTCTCAGCCACCTCAAAACACACTGTCTGGACCAGGTAAAAGCACAACACATTTTTACAAGAGGACTCATGCGTTTAAGATATGCTTTGGACATTATTTACAGTTCAAATGAGTGGCATCTGGTCACTAATTGTTTTGTTTTTCTTCCTGAAAGGTTGGGCTGTTTCGTAAATCAGGAGTGAAGTCTCGTATCCAGGCTCTGAGGCAGCAGTGTGAATTGTCTCCAGACTTTGTGAGCTACGAGGACCAGTCGGCCTATGACGTGGCCGACATGGTCAAACAGTTCTTCAGAGACCTCCCTGAACCTCTCCTCACCAGCAAACTTGGAGAAACCTTCCTCCACATTTATCAGTGTAAGTAGAATAAAGTACCGTAATTTAGTACGTACGTCAATCACTTACAGCGCGTATGACAGGTTAGACTACATTTTTCAGTAAAACAGAGTGAACATGATAATATTTAGAATTTAACTAAATGTTTTACTTGTTTTTACCCAATATGACTTTTTCGATGAGTTTATAATCGTCTTTTGTCCAGTAAATATGACATATGTAGAGGCTTCACAACTGTTATCTAGCACCACATGGTAAATATGGACCAAAATCCACATAAATGCCACTGACATTAGGATTTGACAAATTGTAATATTTTGTTTGACTATTTTTGTTAAAGGTGGGGGGGGGGGGGGGGGGTTCACTCTGCAAAAACAATTTAGGTTTTAAATCTGACAACTTTCTCTCATAAATCCTTCAACACAGTGTTAATATCAACATGTATTAAGTTTTGTTTGCAATAGCATTGAAGCTGGTTACTTTCAAATTGTCAGACTTTAGCGTTAGCATTGACGGACAAACACATCTTTTTATAAACACACTTGTTGGTGAAATATTCTCTTCTTTTGCAAAGATTTAACATTTTTTAAGAGAAAATCACCAACTGTTCACTGCCTGATCTTTAGTAATTTTTCATTTTAGGCTAAGGTAGTGAAAACCTCATAAGAATGAACTAAACAGGAAATGAACCTGCCAGCAAGATGTTAGCATTTTTGAAAAAAAATACTCTTGTGCACACAGTCAATTGGCTGTGTGCACGGAACTTCAGTTAGCTTGCGAACTTTCAAAAATGCTAACTTCTGTACTTACGACCACTTCCTGTTAGCGTTAGCATTTAGACACAATCTTGTCTCTTTTTAAACACACAAGTGTCTCTGATGAAATATTCCTCTAATATGTAAAGTCTTTAACATGTTTTCTGTAACATTCACCACAACTGTCTGATCTAAGGATTTATTAGTTTTAAACTGATGTAGTGAAAACCTCATTGAAAAGCATTGCACAGGAAGTGGTTGTGTGTACAGGATGTACTATTTTGAACGTACGCAAGCCAACTGCACAGAGCCAATTGTGACTTAAAACCCTCTTTTTTTCTCTTTTAAAATGAAACTAGACTGGGCCACACAGGCTCAGCCAATCAGAACGCTGCATTCTGATTGAAAATAAAATTCTTTATCATCCGATTCAGAGAGTACTTTTCGAGCTCATTTTTTCACAAAGTGCTGCATTTATCATAGACGTTTTGGTGGAAAACACAAAGTTTACTTATTTACAACTAAAAACGTTAGCTACCCCAACTTTAAGTGATTTCTTACACTCCAAGTAAACCTCGTCAGTTGTATGTAAACTGGCTTTGCATTTTGGTGATTTTTGATGACGTGTCAAGAATTTTGTTTTAGAACTTAAATCACTTTATTTTTCAACTTTTATTTTTAAGTTTCCTCATGTTTTGCAAATTAACTTCTGTAAAAATATAATAAATCTTACCACAAGGACTATTACAGCAAACTAAGTCATAATATGTGATATTATATTAACGTTAAATGGAAAGGTTTTTGTTAGGGTCAGTCCTTAAAGTCTGGTGTTCACTTCTCAATTGATCCTGTTCCTGTAGAAAAATCAGACTTATACATGTCATACTACAAAATGGGATATCTTTGGATATTTCATCAGTCTATTAGCTATGACCAACGTTTGTCTGTAACATCAGACTCTAAGTTCTGTGTGTTCTGCTAATAGTGTTTTTGCATTTGTAAAAGTAATTATATGAAAGAGAAATAAGGATATTAATTGTCTCAAAAGTCCAAGTGGTCATGCAGCTGACTCAGCCTAAGATCATTTACAGGAGCTGCTTTGCTTAAATAGTATTTCCCACTTGCAACCTTGACATGTATTTCAATTTATGAGTTCCTCTTATAGGTTTATTGATTCCTTATCAGTGAAGTAGTCAGTTCCCAGGAAGGCTTGTTATCTATTAAAGGACGTCGGACGTAGAAATTTCTGCCAGACTTGTAAAGAGAAAATCAATTTGTTTTGGATGCTCTTTTCATTAGTTATTCATTAGCCATTGTATCACATGGAAAGAACACAGAAGTATATAACCAGCACTTCTATCAATGCATGTGTCTTGTATGTTTATTGTAAGATCAGATAGATTGTCATTTAGCATGTTTTACTGGCAGTTGAAATTTGACAATAGAAGTTAAAATGGCCTATTTTAAGAAATGTTGACAATTACATCAATTACATGTTTCTTTGCTCCAAACCATTTCAGGTTTGAGCTTACCTTGGCCATTTATTTATTTAGGCTATTTTTCCTGTTTTATGCCAAATTCTCTCCTAATCGATCATAAATGCTTTGAAACCAGTGAAATATTGTACAGTAGTCCCCAGACTAATCCCTGTTACAGAAAAACACCAAGACTCAAAGATTCAAATTAGGATAAGGTTTACTTTGTCTTTTTCTGATTTAAACCCAACAACGTTTCTATCTTGTT
Organism: Mugilogobius chulae; assembly: GCA_038363315.1. NCBI lineage: Eukaryota > Metazoa > Chordata > Actinopteri > Gobiiformes > Gobiidae > Mugilogobius > Mugilogobius chulae. Next base: position 30,622,992 of record CM076399.1, on the reverse strand, counting down.
CTTGTCCCAGCAGCGTTGACGTCTTCCCTTTGCGTGCTCACCGTCGTGTGTTCACAAAGAAGCAAAGTTCAAAGTGTCTCTTTTTTATCTGTCCCCCAAAAGTCTTTCAGTCTTTGGATTGGTCTTCCAGTCTTTGACTCTTGCCATTTTTGGTTGTCACTTGTCTCTTCTCAAACCCATCCACAGATAATCTCATCCAGTGTCCAAACTCAGAGACCAGTCTCAAGTTTGACACTTTGCTGACTTGCAAACCTATAGCAAGATCAGCTCTGTGACAGTTCAGAGGTCAACTGAAAACTAGTCCTTTGAAATGTTTGTCTGCTTTCTCCAAGCTCACATTAACCCTTAACCTATTTCTTACAAATGCATTTTACATCATTATTTGAACCAACTGAATGATTACAAATTATCAAAACACATACAGAAAATAATTTTTCTCACAAGTACATACGCAATTAAATCTACTCTAGTCAAAACGATCCAAATTCAGATAAAAAGTTTGCAGTCTTCTAAAATGTTGAAATTTTTTCTGCCACCCGGCCCTCCGTCACACATTTAAAGATGACTCTCGGCTAAAAATAATTGCTCAACCCTGCAACAGACAAAGAAACAAAAAGTGTTTAAGAACGCAGGAGTCTTAGAGTCATGAGTCTCCATCAATAAGAAAGAAGTCTTTGTGAACACGTCCTTCTGTGTTATTGCAGATGTGCCAAAGGAGCAGAGACTGCAGGCTGTCAGAGCGGCCATCTTGTTGATGCCAGATGAAAACAGAGAGGTGCTGCAGACGCTGCTGTTCTTCCTCCGGGACGTGACTTCTGTGGTGGAGGAAAACCAGATGACTCCTATGAACTTAGCTGTTTGTTTGGGACCATCGCTTTTTCACCTGAGTTTACTCAAGAATGAGACACTATCACCAAGGTTTGTCTCAGATATATAGTTAGACTAAATAAGACATAAATAATAATGTATGTAGTATAATATGTGTACTTTTGTGTAACTGCAGGTCTATCCAGAGAAAATACACAACCGGACGTCCGATCAGAAAGACTTGAATGAAAACTTAGCTGCCACCCAGGGTCTGTCACACATGATCGCTGAGTGTTACCGCCTCTTTCAGGTAAAAAAAATAATAATAAGCTCTCAAGAGTTGTTTGAACCAGTTGCACACTTTGATAATAAGAAAGAATGAAACAAGACAAAGATAACATTGAACTTTAGCAATTTAGCAAAGTAATGTCCCAGTCCAAAGTGACTCTAATCCCACAATCACATTCTGAATAGACTGCTAAACTGGTGACAGATGACAGAACAATGAGTTGCTATTTATTCTCCATGACATGGCCAGAAATTACTATGTTTTCTTTGTTTGCATTTCTTTAGATCCCAGAGGAGATGGTGACTCAGTCCAGGAACTCATACATGGAGGCAGAGCTGCTGGCGCCCCCTCTGGATGAACTGGGTAAAGTTCACGATGAGGAGGTGGATGAGGAGGATGAAGAGGAAGATGAGGAAGGCTCTTATCACACACACGTCGAAAACCTGATCCAGAATCTTCTGAAAGAGGCCAAAGACAAGAGCAAAGGATGGATGTCGCCGCGGCCCCATCACAGACCCATCACAGACCACACTGGAGCTGGCCTTCAAAAAGGGTATTTCTATTTCTATTTCTACTGATGGTAGAAATAGTATTTATTAAGGATGGGACAATTCACTCAAGTCATGAATCAATTCAGTTTTTTTCAAAAAACTCAATTTTGCAGCCACGATTTTGATTTGTTGTTTATCTGTCTAGTTTATCTTCTCCCAGCCAAATAATTTTGTGGCCATGCAAGCCTGCTCAAAGAAAAAACACAGATTAATTATTGAGTGCAACAAAGGCATCTAAATAACAAAAAACACATTTATTCAAGTTTATTTTTTTGGCCAAAAAGTTGCGCAGTGCACTTTGAAGCCACAAAATAAACCACAAAAATTACAAATAATAAAGCCACTGTTGTGCTCAGAACTTGTATTTTATAAACATTTAAACTGTAAGCAGTATGCTTTAGTGTCCATTATTAGAGCTCTACCCGCCAGATGTTAACACACATAATAATGCACATTCAGTCAGGTCTTCAGGCTTTGTTTCTTCAAACATTGTGTCTATTATTGTATTATATTGTGTATTATACAAATACAGAGTGTGTGTGTAAGTCAGTGGCTGCCTGAGCAAAACTGATCGATTCTGACTTTTCGATTCAATCACTGCATACTTCGAACGATTTTCAAGTTTTTGAACAATTTTCCATCAATAGGTTTATTTAATCTTCTATTATTGTTCTACTTTATTATACCAAGTCCCCGTTTTTCATATTACAGACAACATACAAAAGTAGATTAGCACATTTCTCTGACCGGGCACTGAGCCTTAGTGATTTGTAGCTGCTGAAAACAACAGTTTATAATTGTAAAGCCCACAACACATCTTAGTCTCACACTTATTATCCTTGTGCCGGAGGTGGGAGATGGAAACCCTCTTCGGCGCTGGAGGATCAGTCTGGAGGTGTCGGCAGCTCCCAGTGAGGTGCTGCAGCGGCTGTTGAAAGAGCGCCCCTTGTGGCAGGTGGACCTGCTGCAGGAGAAGGTTTTAGAGACTCTGGACAAACAAACAGATGTGTATCAATACTCCTGTCGCAACATGACACCTCAGTCCAGCTCCGACTACGTGGTACTAAGGTGAGGCCTCAACCAAATCATGTTATTATCTGCAAGATTATCAAGCAGTGATCTTTCAATTATGACTTTATTAGAATGTGAATTATGAAGTTACTTACAATTTTTGGCAATGTTTTTGAGTATCTAGTTTTTATCGTAGTTTTAATCTTGATTAGTATCTTGTATTAATATTCAAGACGACAATATTATGAGCCAAGTGAAAACAAACTAAGCAAATGAATGCAAGTGATGACAGAGGTTCACATCAAAATATATGAATCCCTTCGCCTTGGTGCAGCAGCCGGCATTTGGTGCTGTTCTGTTTCTGGCGCGCGCACTTGTGTGAGCTTATTCCGCCCACAACTGAACCTCTAACAGGTTGCAAAAGTGGGAGATGCCCGGTGGCCTTTTATGAGACGCCAGTGGGTGTGAACAGACATTGATTGACAGCATAAATAGGACAGCGAGCTTATGAGTGATATGACTGTTGCGGGAGCGATCCTGACGTGTGGAGAAGTTACAGCTCTGAGGCTGTGCCACTGGGCTGTGCACAGGTCTAGTTTCTTACTTGCACACCAAGATTCTTTTTTATTAACTTTGCAGAAATATGAATGATGCCTTTGCTTTAGCCTACATAAGCACATGAGCTTATGGTGTGAACAAGTGAGTATTTACTAAAATTGAAAATGAAACCATGAATGAGAATTGAACCTGCTCACTTTCGCACCTCGTACCAACATAATTTTATTTAGCTGCGCCAAACGACTGATGATGTCACTTTGCTTCGGGCGACCGTTTTACAGTTTGCCTTAGCAGTGGTGTCAGAAGGAAGAGTTTGTAAATCCCATCTGGGCGGCTGTCTGTCATGTTGTCATGTGACGTCGACGTGAACTGAAAATGCAATGACAGCGTTTGACCATCGCGGCAGCACAGTTGCAGTTTTAGCACACATGAGCGAGCGCAAAATGAGCGAGTTTGCACAAAAATGTTCCAAAAACACCTGGAAACAGTAGATAATTAATTTTGACCCCATATACACAGTTTGACAGGGAAAAAAAGTTGATTCTGCGTTTATTTTCTATTTAATAATCTCTTTGATCAGTCATATAGTTACAATCACAGTCCATGTTGCTAAGTATTTTCTTTTGTCTCGTCTCATGTGCCTCAGGTCTTGGCGCACAGATCTGTCCAAAGGCTCCTGTGCTCTGGTGTGTGTCTCCGTGGACCATGAGGACAGTCCCCGGACAGGGGCGGTGAGGGGCGTGGTCCTGGAGTCACAGTATCTCTTGGAGCCCAGTGGGACGGGACGCACCAGACTCACACACATCTGCAGAATGGATCTCAGGTCAGAGGAGTTATACAATGCCATAAACTCTGGCAATAATTAAACATATTCACAGAAAATATTACTTAAAGTAGAGCTAACCACCCCTAACTTCCACAAACACATTTCAAACTGCTGAAAAAATGAGGGAAGGTGAAAGAAGGGAATGATAGGAGCAGTGTGATGGTGACTGTAGCACTGCTATTTAAACACCAGATAAACTATTTAACAGTTTAAACAAAAGTTGTTTTGTTTAGCTTCACTTTATAATTCGATAGTTAATTTAGATCATTTGTAACCATAAACTTTTACTTATTTAAAAGATTTTATCCACTTTAAATGTGTCCAATAATATAATAAAAAAATAAAATAAAGGTATCTACATGTCTGTCAGATCTCTCATATATTATTTTATTTTATGCATTTTTGGGCCAATTTCATGATATAAAAACAAATATTCCCCATGTTGAATAGTCTCTGTTTTACTTATATAGGCCTACATACTATAACAATTAAAATATATATATACAAATAAATTAATAATATAAATAAATACTTAAAGTGCGTATGATAGTTTGTAATAATAAACATTTAGCTGTTTTTACCTAGTTTCTTGTATTTTGTAGCAAATATGACATATGTAGAGGTGAATCTAAACTGTTGCCTAGCAACCGTATTGTAAATGTGAGTCAAAACCCACATAAATTACACAGATGTTACGATTTGACAAATGATAATATTTGTAACACTTAATTGTGTTAAATGATTATTTAAACTCACAGGAAACTGTGTCAGTTTTGTGTCAATTGTCTTTGCATTTTTGCGAAGATTCTGTTTAGAACTCAGATTACTTCCTGTAATTTTCAACTTTTATTTGTCAATCTCTTCATAATTTGCAGCTTGTAACTATGTAAACTGTTGTAAACTATGATCAATATTACCACACCAACAAAGTCAAAATAAGCTAAATGTGATCTGTGACTTATTGGCTTTAATACTTAATAAGAATAGCATTAGGAACAATACATGTTTGGCTCTTTTAAATGTATGAAAAACTATTTTGCTTTAGTGATGTGACTGTTGCTGTTTCCTTGTTCAGGGGCCGATCTCCAGAATGGTACAATAAAGCCTTCGGTCACCTGTTGGTAAATGAAGCTCAGAGGGTCAGGTCCTCCTTCCAAACCTCGGATTCTGCCCACAGTCCTGAAGCCAAACTCTGACCCAGATATCAGGCTGTATCTGGAGGACACTGCCACGTCAGGAGGACAGAGACACACATCAGACACACACACAGAGACAGAACAAACTGTCCCGAGGTGGAATCTGTGACCGACAACAACCATTTTGCTGCTGAACCAATGTGAGCTTCTCTGCACCGCATTGTACTGAACTGCAGTCATTTACATTCAAAACCAGACTAAATGTGGGCTGTTAATATATAATTATTTTTATTATATGATGTAGGACTAGAAAAGTGTATATAATGTTATGAAAAGATTATTATTACGATATATAGTACCTAGAGTTTTCTGTTGTAAACCAAACTAAATGGCAATCACAATCATTTTCTAGACTGACAGTGAGTAGTAGCTTTAAATCTCTTTTTTAAATTATTTAACTACTGTTATTTATGTGGACATATATTCTTAATGTGTGCTAAAGCAATAGAACTGAGAAGCTGGATGATAATAAGCAGCATTGCAATAACCTTTCCCCTTGTGTGATGCACTTAAAGCTTTCTATGCAGAATAATAAATGTGCTTTAGCTCTGTGCTCAAATGACTGGGTTCAGTACAATGGGGCCAAACCAGCGCTTCATTCTTCATGATCTGAACCAAGAAACACTAGACTTATTTTCACAACAAGGACATGTCATTGGGTCCATGAGCTTCAGTTTTGGGCTAAAGATGTTAATATTATGATTCTACTTAGATCACTATTTTAAACTTATCTAAATGTTATTTTAAATGTATTAATGTCATTGTGTATGTATCTCTGTTGCTTTTTGCTGTCATGTTTTACTATGTCTAAGACATGTGACCATTTCACTGCTTCTGAGAAGCACGTTTGAACAGTGTGAGTGTGGCGCTTTGTAAATATGAGCTTCAGCATCACAGCTTCACCAGGGTCTTCCTCATATTGATCATATTGATACATTCAAATGTGAACTTCACCAAAGCAATAGCAGAATCTTTTTGTTTGCGCTGCAGCGTAGCTACTGTTGTCATACAAATACTGTTAGAACCCTGAGGATGTGGTGCGTGCATGGAGCGTATGTGTGTACTTAATATGTGTGTAAATGTGTGAGTGTGTGTGTGTGAGGGAGAGAGGGGCTGTGAGGACCTGAGCTGAGTGCCACAGCTCCAAACTTCAGACCACAGGAAGTGTTGGCTTCTTTCTGACAAAACAAATAAATGTTTCTAAAAGAGAATAAATGAAAAACTCAACGTGACTCTTTTTATTAGAAAAACTTGATGTCACTACATGCCTACATAACCTAATGATGTTTATTTTATTTTTTTAAAGGTATTTTTCTTCCATAGCTTACTCTCAAACTTGAAGTTTTCCCTTTACTCCTAATGTTGTCCACACATGGGTTATTGCTCCTCACAAACTCTAAGGTTTGGTGACGTCCACAGAGGGGCGCTGTTGTCCCACCCGAGGCTGAAGGTCATGAATGAAAGTGGAACGTGCTGTAGAGCTCCTGTACGTGTATTTAGGATGGAGCTCGTGAATGGGCAGTGTTGAAGTCATCAGGAGGTTTTCCCAGAGGAAACAGATCAATACTCAATCACATTTACGTACTTAAGCGTGAGGACGGAGAGAGTCTTGAAGCCTTCGCACCTGTGACAAGGCACAAATGGGTGAACAGTGCTCCAAGTCCCCGCTCATTTAACATGTCAGTGATTTTATCTTCAAAGTAGGGCGCACGTCGCGCGCGCGCTCTGAATACTAATGAGGCCTCTCTCTGTGGGTCTCCTCCGCTCCGAGGCGCACACTGTGAACATTATGTTCCCAGGTTTACTAAACCTGTGAACCAACAGTAAATCGACAAGGCTGGCTCACGAGCTTAAACAACTGTCTGTGTATTTTCACTGTGTAGACCTACTATGTGCGCGGGAATCAGGGCAACAGCTGGAAACAGCAGAATGTGAAGTCAAGATGTAGGGGACAAGAGTAGGACCAACAGCACGAAGGGACTAGAATGAATGAATGAATGCGCAAAGCCTCTGTGACACTTTTGTAGATGAACGTGATGATGAGAGGGAACTTCAAGAGCGACCTCCTCTGGACGGACAGAGAACTGCATTATAAGCCTCTGTCCCAGACCAAGTATTTTGGCTCATTTTTATACGGTGTCTTTTTGTGTCCTCTCAGCTAAGTTTAAAAAAAGGGAGAAAAAAGGAAAAGTTAACTTTTATTCAGTGAGAAGCTCTATAATTTTTGTGTTTTCTGAAAACCAGACACTTAATGTTTATTTTTCTGAATAAAATCTATAATAATATGGATTTTTCCCCAAAATCTTTTTATTTTACATAATTGTATGCGTCTTCAAGGTTTGTGTGTGCTATGTCCATTCGCGCAACTGTCCCTTTAATAAAGCCCCGTCTCCTGCTTTGGGTGGGCGGTCACTCCACTGGAGGGAAATTTGACAGAGGTAAGTTTTTTATTTTTATTTCTAATAAAACAGATTTATCTGTTTTCATGTTGCAGGTTTCATGGTCAGACATAAAGTGTCCACCTCTCTGTTACGCCCATGAAATAATAATCAAATATGAATATTTATATGGTTTGTGGGCAGAAATAACAAACATACTCACACTAAGTTTTTACTCCAGTTTTACAAAAGGCTCTACAGATGTTTTAATTTGGCAAAGAAAATACACCAGAACACCTACAGTTTTTGCTTACAGGTTCATCTGAATGTGTGTTATCACAAGAAAAGATCAAATGTCCTTTCTTCTGTTTAGAACTCTGCTTTACTATATTTACCTTATTTCAACTTTTCAACACAAACTTGTTCTTGATTCATGTAAAATTATCATTTTTATTTACTACAAGTATTATTTTTCAAATGAAGTTAAAAGTACAACATAAAAACCTGACAAAAGGGGCTATACACATGTTTTTCCGCAAGTATAACTTCAAATAACAAATCAAATTCCCTTGAGCACAGATATCTTGTTAAAGTATCTATTCAGGTGGAAATTAGTCTACAATATCCTGACTACGTCTATAATAACGTTTGTTCATCAAAATCCAATTTGTCTATTGTTGTTGTTAGCATTAGGTAATGAGCAAAACAAGTAGACTGATGTAAGAAGTTATCATAATTATTTCTGTTTATTTAGATTTTAAGGAAGCCAAACTCGGGTATAGCACCTTTAGGTCATATTGGTTTAAAATGTGTGAGCTTATGGTACAATTCCAAACCCTGGTAATGCTAAAAACATAAACTATAAATTAAAAATGCTTTCACAAAAATACTGTATGTGCATTAAATGATTTCCCAGAGATAACAACATGTGACACAAGTTTAGTTTTTTGTTTAGCCCTCCATCGATACAGCGCCTTAAGTAGACCGTTATCCCTATTGTACGATGATTAATTGCTCTGTTGTAGCAGCTCCGAGGATGATAATAAACGAGGGACAATTGAATGATCCTTTGTGGAGTAATTAGACTGTGGTGCAGCGGGGTGTCTGATTTGTGAACAGAGCAGATGTTTATAGAGGCGTGATGGATTTGAGTTCCTTCAGCTGATCCCATTTCCTTTAATCCTGTCACAAACTGCACCGCGACTGTTGTGTGTGATGTGATGAAGTCATGATGAGGTCTGAGTCACATCATGCACACAACAGCCCAGGTAATTTCCTTAATGCAGGTGGCATTAGTGGTAATGGGCTTAGAAAATGATAACCCAAGATCATATCCGTCTGATGAGGACAGTGGACATCAGGTCGTTTCAGTGGGAGGGTGTAGAGTTCACTGATGTCCTGGTCTAAACCTTGTCTAAGCTGCAAAACTGTATTTACCTGAGTTTAAAAGTAGGGGAGAGCGGGGTTAGTTGTTACAATCACTGTATCTCAGCTTGTGAATGGTGCATTTGAAAAAAAGTCAGAATAAAATGTGCATTAAATGAACCAAAATTCACTCGCTAAAACATTTTTGTAAACATTTGTTCAAGACTGTGATAAGACGACATTAAAAAAAATGTATAGCAAAAAGTACATTTTCAGAAAAAAAATTTCTATTTTTTTTTTTTTTTCAAAAATTGTGTTGAAAGCTTGTAACCATTGGCATTACAAATAGGAGTGTCAGAGTGACAATTAGGACTGTTTTTTTTCTGAGTTGGGTTTAAAAATATAGAAGAAATCTGAGGTGAGAGCAAAATGTCTAGTCGGGGTTGGTTGTCACATGTGATTATATCTAGAACAGCAGCACAGCTAGAGCGGGGTTGGTTGTCACACTTTTACAAAAGACTGTATGTACTGTATTTTAAATATTCCAGTTCAATGCTCTCACTATTCTACTATTTCTAGCTCCACTGGCTTAAAATTCGAATTACATCTGGACATACGTCAGTCCTGGTCACATTAGCCTGTCCGTCCATGGGAGTGGATCCCTCTTTCACTGTGGTTCTCCTCGAGGTTTCTCTTTTTCCTCCGGTGTTTTTTTTTTTTTTGGAGTTTTTCCTTGCCGAGGAGGAGGGTCTAAGGACAGGGGATTCTCTGGGACAAATGTTTCTGATTTTCATATGTTTCTGTTGTTTTGACCAAATGTTTCACTGTTTTATTTTCTGACAAATCTTGTTTGCAAAATCAACATCTTGTAAAGTCCGCTGAGATAACTGCTGTTGTGATTTTGGGCTATACAAATAAATTGAATTGAATTGAATTGAATGCAGGAAATCAGTGTAAAGTTTCAACTAAAAATAAATCTAATTCTTGTCATGGAGCTTATTCTGTTCAAAAGTTATGAATCACTAATTCACATTAAAAATATAGTTTTACATTATCATTATCTTGACAAAAATGCATTTTTTAAAATTTCCCATTCCCATTTTCTTGTAATATAATGTGTCCTGATTCAGAAAATGTTAACATTCTCAAATCAAAATGAAATCAGACATCAAAAAATCAAACCAAAGACAAGACACATTTGTCATCGTCTCCCATTGACATAACATTGTGACAACCAACCCAGACTTGGGGTTGGTTGTCACAGGTGATCAATTGACATTAAATGATCAATAACTTTTGATCAGAATAAGACAGAGAACAGCAGGTGGATTCATTAGTTACTCAAGACTTTGAACTTTTCTCTGGGGTTAAAATGGTTAATGTGAGATTTGCTGTTTTTGAGAAATTCAAATCAAAGTAAAAAATGTGACAACCAACCCCGCTCTCCCCGTACTAAGAACAAATTATTTATTTTAAATTTGGTAATTCTAGGGCTGGGCGATATAGTAAAAAATGAATATCACGATTTTCTTGGAACGAGATCACGATTCTTGTAGACTGTTTATTGTCCCATTGCCTGTAAGCTAAATCAAAACAATTGCTTTTTCAGAAAGTTCTTCTTAAAGTGAACCCTGGATATAATCACATGTTTATCCTAAACACTTATAATATCATCACTTATATAAATACAGGACAAATACCTTGGAAGTATTTGTAGTTTTATTAAAATAGTGTATTAAAGAAATGACATGGAGGCTGCCATTTTGCTGCGGTTATGACATAAAATAGTGTTGTCAAGGTAACAGGCAGTAACAGGTAACTAAGCAACATGAATTCCTGGGTTAAAGCTTGTCAGTTTGAGCCGGAGCAAAGCCGAATACAGAACGATTATGTGGAATCTAGTAAAACTGAAGATAATCAAGAGAAAGAGGCAAGAACTGGACACTGTCAGTGGTGTTTTTGTGGAACTGTTCACAGATGAAATAGTGGGAGTAACCATGGAAACACTATTTATGCCGTCAACCAAAATGGCGGCTCCCAGTGGCTTGAAAACAACATAAACAATGACAAAATTGCAAACAATATTTGTTTGCAATTTATTTTAATAAGCATGAGCAGTACTAGTGTTTTAGCCATATTTGTCTTCATATCCAGGGTTTCCTTTAACTGTCAATGGCTAATCCAGGGGGGGTCGGGTCTGACGACAGCGCTGGGTAGGGCTCAGTAATCTGGAGAGATCAATCCGGCTCAAGCTGCCTTAACAAACTGTCGAGGTGAGAAAAAGCAACTGCAGCTCGACCATGAATATAGAGCTCGACTTTACGGTCTCCTTGATGACTACAAAACCATGATGCATGATGGGAAATGTAGTGCAGTAGACTGACAGCTGTTTGTTTTGATCAAACTTGAGGCAATGCAGTTCCTCCTCCTCTGTCTTTATCTTATGTGTGAACTTTTTTAGCAACATACAAGTTTATCATGAGTCAGAAAAGACCCAGAATGTTGTACATTACACTCAAGTCCCTTTCTCACAGACAGATCTCAAGTGTGTAAACTTTATGATGAGCTCCTTATTCTTTGTTCTGGTGACATCTTTCCCTTGCATATTTGCAGCTTAATTATTCCGAAAGTAATGATCCTGTCTGCATACACATGGCTTTCTGGTCACTATAGAGCAGAATTAAAAATGTAGTTTGTCCTCAAATGTTTCTATGGCCTTGCCTAGTGTTACCTTCTTCACCACTACTGCTAAAATGTCCTATGTGCTCTCTTAGTCGACCAGGCTCTACTTGTCATTCCTCAGTTCAGGAGAAAACTTTGAGGAGGCATAGTTTTTTCTGTTGTTGATCCAAGAATATAGAACAAGCTGTCTCTGCACATTAGGAAAGCTGATTCACTTCTTGTTTTTAAACCTTTTCTAATGCATCATGCTAAATTAACTAGATTGAATAGGATAACAATGTGCCAAAGTGTTTGTGAGAGCGAAAGATATGTGAGAAAAGGTTAACTATTTCTTCTTTTCACTTTGATAAAGAGATTCTCCAGTTTCTCCCAAAAGCACAACCCAAATGTTTACCAAAGTGTCACATGTATCACAGAACAATACCGCAGCAGCAGCTTCGATAAACTCCTTTGATGGTGAGTGGAGCAGATGTTTGGGGAATGTCTGATTGTCCATTAACCTTTTCCCCGCGGTGCTCTTCTTAACCCTGTCTCTATGTGATTACTGCTGAAAAGTACCTGCCTTTGTGTCCTTTATGTGACAGGCTAAAAAGCTCCCAAAATGACCATCTTTGTCCCCACAGTTCGGCTCAATAGCATCTCAAAAGTGGAGTGGAATAAGAATAAAAAAGCACTAGAACATTTTTTATAATGACCAATGTAAGATAATGATGCTTCTTTTTACTTATAGGACTTTTCCATTAGTATCTTCTTGGTTTGGCTCGGCTCGGTTCTACTCAACTCTTCTTCTGTCAGGCTACCAGCTTTCATCAAGACAATAGAATACAAATGAGATTGTAAGTATTAAAATATCCAGTATGTAAAATATTTTGATGTATTTAAAGTTGTGCTAATTTTACAATTCCTCATCAAAAAGCTTGCGTGAAAGTTCTTGAATACAATTAGTTTCACATGTCAAATCTTGCACACACACACACACACAAAAAACTGCTTGTAAATAATCTAAAATGTGTCAAAATAAATAAAACCTACTCAAAAATATGACTATTCAGAATTCTGAAAAAAATAACTCTATTTTTTAATGACTATACCACAAAACAGCTCCTACTAAAGCACTATAAATCAGACCTTTCAAGCATGGAACAGTGACAAAATTGGCATTATTGATTGTTTTGTTTTCATTTTCATTTCAGAACAGGACCCAGGATACTTAAATACGGTAAATATGGTAAATTATTCAAATAAATTCATCTGTGAATCTTGCTCACAATGGACATAATTTTCAAGGCACACCTGAGCACAGTGTTCTCCAGCACAATGGTTTAAACTGAGATAATATTGTGTAGCATCAGAATTATAGTTGTTGTGTAATGTTGTGGATGGACAGGAAAAAAACCCACAACATTATGAAAACTTAAAGGTTGTATGGAGGATTTTTCAAATTCAACAGCTGTTTGCTGTTTTTCAAATGATGCACATGTGTTTCCCCTCCAGGGCCACGCCCTTCACTGCAACTGGGCCAATGAGTTACTTAGGAACACTGAGGGTTTGGTGACAGTTTAACAGGCCAATAGATAACGAGGTACCTTGTTATCTATTGGTCAACGTTTTATTGGCCTCATCATGTCCACACTTAATATATTTTAATAATTCTTTTTTTGTTTAGCATAAGAACAAGGCTGTTACAAATCTATGCAACTGTTTTTGACCAAGACTGACAATAAACAATTTTTGAAAATCCTCCATACAACCTTTAAAGTGTGCATGACATTTTTTCTACATTTGACTCTATTTGAATGATACCTGTAGTAAAATAAATTATAGTTTTGTATGAATCTAGAACAGGTTTGTGAAGACATTTAAATACACATTATTATGACTTTGTAAACATTCATATTGACTGTGTGCATGTAAGGTGTTTATTTTCAAACTGTCAAACTTTAGCGTTAGCATTTAGACACAAACACATCCTTTTATAAACACACTTTGCTCCTCTGGTGAAGTTTTCTCCTGATTTGTAAAGTCTTCAACATGTAAGAGAAATTAACTAAAGAGGAAATGAACATGTCTGCAAGGTTTTAAAAATGAACAAGCCAACTGACGTTCTGTGCATAAAGCCAATTACAATTTAGGTGTGTTGCAATGATTATTGTTTGTCAAATAAAAAAAAAAAAATCGGATACATTAGATGAGCTTTAATGGCCCAGTGTACAAGGTGGTTGTCATGTGATGTCATCAACCATGTAGGAAGCAAAATATTTATTTATGTTGCATTCATGTGCTCTCAGAAACAGGGTTGCCAGATTTTCAGCTCAACAAGAACAACAAGCGACCAAACCTTTAAAAAAAAAAAAAGCCCAAAACAAGCGATTTCAGACCCTCAATAAAACTAAAATAATCAATTAATTAAACATTATGCATCACAGCAAAACAATGGTAATGGTATTGGCATTTTTAAATAGTATTTGATCATTAATTAGACTTTTAGACATCTGTCATTAGAGGGTATAATTTAGTAAGGAGCAAGCCACCCAAAAAACACCATTGTCAAAATTCATAAACGACTTTGCAAAAAAAAAAATAATAAAGCCCAAAGCGCTCAGAAACTGAAAAAAATAAAATAAAATAAATTGGCGGAAATGTTGAGAGCCGAATTCCCGAGTTTACGTCAGACGGCAGGACCATGGGCAGGACTGCTTGAGATTGGAGCAGAAGAGCAGTGACACAACATGACCGGGATTTAGTTTTATATCACACACTGAGAGTTCTGCTTCATAAGTAAAACACAACAATACAACTTTACAGTAACCTCCTAAACTAAAGCATTTATTATCAGCCATTTACCAACAAAAAAAAAGGCACAGCTCTTCAATAAGTTCATGAGATACAACAATAAGTTTTCACACACTGCTCCGTGTGTGTTTTACAAGTCGCCGTTATGAACTCTCTGGTTTTGGAAAGTCCAAGTTTCCCAGAGCACATGAATGCAGCATTAGTTTATCAAAACACATCTAAATGACTAAACCTTGCTTTTATCCAAGTGAAAAAGTTACAGAATTGCATCTTTAAATACGTGATTTTAACTGCGTTTTACTGAACTTAATAATTGAGTGATCCATCCAAGCACAGCCAATCAGAGCGCTGCTTTTGGCTCCCGATGAGAAACAAATACTTTATTATTACAATCAGACATACAGAGTGATCTGATTTGCCATTTACAAAGATTTACAAAGTGCTGTTTTTACAAAGTCAGGCAACGCAGCTTTAGTTTAAATTTGTGTCACTTTTGCTCATTTTATTTAGTCAAGTAAGAGGTATAATTGTACTAAAAAGTGACTGCAGTAGAGGTAAGGGGTTTCCGCTGTGGTTGAGAGGAAGTGCAGACTGCGGCTGATGTGTGTGATTCACAGAAGTCTTCAGACGTCCAGGATAAGGTCATTAATGAATAAATGATCAGACAGATGAATGATGCAGGAGAGAGAGAGGCTGTGTGTACACTATGTGTGCAGAGTGTGTGGTCTGGAAACGCCAAATATTAACCACACGTATGTACTATTCATGTGAGCACTTTAGACAGAAGGAAGGGGATGAGATTAGCATGAGGAACATGTATTCACTTTATTATTATTTTAGCTTAGATG
Source organism: Mugilogobius chulae (assembly GCA_038363315.1). NCBI lineage: Eukaryota > Metazoa > Chordata > Actinopteri > Gobiiformes > Gobiidae > Mugilogobius > Mugilogobius chulae. Next base: position 30,607,688 of record CM076399.1, on the reverse strand, counting down.
CATAGAAAACCTTTTTTTTCAAAGAGTAAAAGTTGCAGCAGTGGAACCTTTTTTTAAACCGACTTCATGTCAATTTTGTCCAATCAGCTACTTAATAACTAACACTGTAACACTTTATAATATTTACACAATAATTATCTTTAATAAAGTATGAACAAACTCTTCAATCATAAAGAACAGATGATTTATTAAGAAAGACTTAGGACTAGTAATGGTTTCATTAAATATTAAACGTATCTTTATCACACTGCTTAATTAACAGAGCCTGAATCAGTCTTGGTCAAGTATTTGTTCATATTCATCTATACTTCTATGTTTTCTTGAAGCTTTTTTATTTATTTATTTTATTTTTTTTTGTCATTATAAAGTGTTGCCTAAAAGTCTAAAAGAAGACACCATCCATTTATTAATAAACTAGAACCTTTTTATCATTATTATATATTTTGTTACTTTTAAAACACAAAGTTACTTCTTGAGGCTTTACAATAGAAACAGGTTTACAACACTGACTCAGTGAAGTGTTGTTGTTTTTTTTATTTAATATAAATAGGTTTATTAACTTCCTGTTCAGAACTGCAGAACTGAAAAGCTCCGCCTCTTCATAGTAAAACTTTACTTTAACAAGCAACAGATTTTAAGTTACTCATATTTGGTTTTTGCAAGTAAATACATATAAGTAGGCGGGGATAGGTGGCGGGTGAGAACATGAATTTTCTGAACACTCGAGCATCAGCCCAGGACAATACAGTATTACTCCTGCATGTTTACAGTAATAACAGCTGATTTTACGTTTGTTTAACTATATGTTTTGTGCATATTTTAATATTTGTTCTGGTCCTGGGGCAGTTTAGTCTCTCTAAACACCAGTAGATACTGCAGACACGGCTGTGATTTGTTAAACTTTGTTCCTAGAGTTTCACTTCCTAAAATCCAGTCTGCCCTCTGCTGTGGTTGACCTCTTGATGGGCTCCAGTGACTTTCTCTGAACCGACTTTCCAACACAACAGTCACGTGGAATGCGTAGAACGTGATGAAGAGTCAGTTTTCTTATTAATAACATTGTACTTTACCATAAAATATTTAAAGCTTTTGTATGACAATAAAAACTTCATCTAAACTGTATTATTTTGAGCGTTCCTCCATCTGTATTAAAAATGATTCAAAAATAGAATATTGTTATGTCACGTATAAGAACATTCTACGCATCTTTAAACAGATAAAATCCAAGATCAGCAAAGGTTTCTTTATCCATACACTTGGTCGAGTCTGGAGAAGATACTTTCAGTCTGGTAAATCATTAAACAATTGAGCAGAAAAGCTGTTGTGTTTTAACTAAATGATACTCGTCACTTGCTTGTTTCACTATGAGATTAACAAACTTGGACACACATTAAAAGCTCTGGAGCAGACACTTTTCAGACTCAGGCTCACTGAAGTGGAACTGAATTTATAACTGACTCAGAGGAGTTTGAGGACACAAGACACACGCTGCCCCTTTTAAAACTCTTCAACATCCACCTACTGCAGTATCTGTCATGTTTTTATTGTTAGTGCAGCTGACATCTCCTTTTTGTTAATGTCAGTGTAAAAAAACAACCACATCTCTTCATACAGGGGTGTCAAGCTCATTTTGACAAAGGGCCACATCGGCGTCAGGGTTGTCCTCGAAGAGCCGGATTAATCTTTGACATACTATAATAGTTTCTGTATTTGATTATTGTATATTTATTGAAGTGACAATTACAGAATATACATCTGCATTAATCTGAAAAATGACTTGGTCTTTAAGTTTCAGACAAATCATTTCATTAGGTTAAGACACCCTGGCGCTAATATAAAATAAAGTAAACCTTATAAGACCTTGAGGGCCTCCTAAAAAGACATGGCTGGCTGCATTTGGCCCCCAGGCCTTGAGTTTGACACGTGAAATAAACAAACTGAGGAAATAGAGTATTTGGTGTTGGGGTTAGCTCATGTTAGCATTTAGCCCATTGCTGTGATGAGCATTGTTGAATATTGTTACAAATTTGGACCATTGAATAACTCTCTTCTGCTCTATGTCTTTTGGTCTGCATTTGACTCATTATATCTCCCTAAGTTTACATTTGCACATTTGTAGTTGTTGAACAAGAAAGATTCTTAGTTAAAATAGATTTTTCTCTCATGAAGGATGATCTACTATGATCTTACTAAACCAGGGAGCTATAGGGCATTCTTAAATGACACTAAGCAATGAATCAACATTTTGTATGATGTTACTAAACTGCATAAATGGTGTTTTGTAGGGATGTATCCAATGTATTGATACGGGAATATATCGTGACAAAACTCATGGCAATACGTGTATTACAAGGAGGTGTATCAGGATACAATATCAGCATACTTAAATTTATAATTTACCCTTCTGAAACTAATGAGCTGAACAATGGCTTATTAGTAAGACACTTGTATCTAACATAAAGAGCAGTTTGAAAACACGAGTAAGTAAGTAAGTAATCTTTATTTGTATAGTGTATTTCACAGACACAGAGTCACAAAGCGCTTCACCGTGAGACGTAACCCCTCCTTCCCAAATTTTTTTCACTGATTTTAGAGACGATTGTACTCAAAAACATATTTTTACAGCTAAGATTGTATTGTGACCTCTGTATCGGGATACGTATTGTATCGGAAGGCTCTTGGCAATACCCAGCCCTAGTGTTTTAATAGAATTACATACAGTATATTGCTGTATATAATGTTGGTCAAAACAGCTCAGTGTTCTGGACTAACATCACTTAGTTCAATCTTAACTTAGGCAGGAGATATTTCTGATTACAAGCTGCAGATATCTGTCTCTGACCAATCACACTGACAGATCCCGTCCTTTTAGTCCTCCAAGCTCGATCCAATTTAGCAGCTTTATTTAAACAAAGATTATGAGCAGAAAACAATTTAGAGGTTGAGTGTCATACAAGAGTCTCTGTGCTAACTCAGATACGTCAATCCTAGCGTCTTCTAATTGTGACGTGTGTGAAAATTCTATCACATTGACAGCTCTCACATAAATAGGCCTTCGGATCTGACCGCTCCATAATAGCCCTTCATCATAGATCCCCGTGGTGCTGTTTATTGAGTTATATTTGATGTGTGTCGTGGGCTCACACACCACAGATAACAAGAGTGTGGCTCACATTTGTCAGACTGTCTTTACTGCGCTCAGCCTGTGTGGTAAGTGTCCGTCTGAAGAGGATCTCAGGGCTAATGTCCCGCTCTGTCCTTGATCCTTGTGTCAAAGTCCAGTTTTGTGTTGGACTCACGGCTCTTCAGAAACTGTTGTATGAGTCACTGCTTCCACTGAGATTGCACAAAACATGGTGCCTGTCGGTAGTATCTTCTAGAATATAACTGTGCAGCCAGTCTGTCCTTAGTAGTAGCTTGAAAACAGTTTCTTTTTAATTGTGGTATTGGCATAAACATGCCAAATAGCAAGGCATTAGTTTTATTTCCAAACATTGTATTGTAGGGCTGTACTCGATGTATTTAGTGTTTAATATATTTATTAAAGTTTTTCACAGTACAAAAGATTACAAAAAAAAACAAAAAACAACAACCTTAAAATCAAAAATCCCCCACAAAGAACAAAAACCCTAGTGCACACTGTCAATCAAACAACCTGTTACAAAATTAAAAACAAAAAGACAAATCTCCAAAAATTAAATCAGCCAGAATAAGTCATACAAATACTAATCAATCTTGTACAATGGTAGATGGTCTGTCAAAAAAAAGTAAAAAAGCCGCCAAACCTGATAAAACTTTTTTTCCGAACCCCTCATCACATATCTGATCTTTTCCAGTTTCAAATGAAACAGCACATCCCTAATCCAGTGTGTCACTGTGGGGGGGGCAACATCCTTCCATTTTAAAAGAATTAAGCGTCGAGCCAGTAAAGACGAAAACTCAATTAGTTTCTGTCCCCCTGCAGGCAATGCCAAACTCTCATCCTTAACGCCAAAGAGAAGTAACAATGGATTTAATGGTATTTTCATCCCAACTACAGAAGTCAATGCTTCAGCCACATTCCCCCAAAACACTTGTATCTTAGGACAGAGCCAGAACATGTGAATTAAATTACCTTCTGCTGATTTACACTTATCACATGTAGGGTCAATGTTCGGATACATTTTGGCAAGTTTAGACTTACACAAATGTACCCTGTGCACCACTTTAAATTGAATAAGTCGGTGTTTTGCACACATTGAAGACATATGAATTTTCCTCAAAACTTCATGCCAATCTGATTCACTTATATTAATATGAAGATCCTGTTCCCAGGACCTCTTCATAGCAACCATGGAAGGGGAATCCAACTGTGAAATGAAACCGATAATTGTTGAGATTGCTTTCGCCTTATAGGATTAAACATTATAATCTCATCCATTACATTATTAGGAGGTTTGTCCGGGAACCCTGGGATGGAGGCAAAAATAAAATTCCGCACCTGCAAATATCTGAAAAACTGAGAGGCCGGTAATTTATATTTATCAACCAATTGCTGAAAGGAGGCAAATTTATTTTCAAAAAATAAATCACTAAATGATTTCAGTCCATGTCGCTGCCACATATTAAAAGCAAAATCTTGCACTGAAGGTGGAAAAAAAGTATTAGCTGCCACAGGAGTATACAAACTCATCCTTACCAAGCCAAAATGTTTCCTAAATTGCATGCAGATTTTAACAGAATTGTGCACTACCGGATTGCTAATTGATATACTTTTTGACAGCGGGATTGATGCACCAATTACAGCTGGCAATGACAAGGAATCTGAACTGAGCTTCTCCATTTCCACCCATACCGGCCCATTATTGTCAGAATAGTGCACCCAAAAAGACATACAAGTCAAGTTAGCCGCCCAGTAATAATACCGAAAATTAGGAAGAGCAAGGCCGCCATTCTCCTTTGACTTCTGCAAATGTTCTTTACGTAATCGTGGCTTTTTATCATTCCAGATGAATGAGGAAATTATTGAGTCCAGCTTTTTGAAAAAGGCGTTTGAAAGCAAGACCGGGAGACATTGGAATAAATATAAATATCTTGGCAATATAGACATTTTAACCACATTCACTCTCCCAATTAGTGAGAGAAAAAGAGGTGACCATCTGGAGAGTTCTTGCTGTATTTTCAGTTGCAACTGACTAAAATTTTCTGTACTCGATGTATTTAGTATCGAGATATATTGTGACAAACTTGTTGACAATACCGGGATGCTTAAACTCAGGGTACGATTTGTCAAAAAAACAGAATGGGGGGATGGAAAATGTATGTTTTTTTTATTTACACATAAGTCATTCAGCCCGCAGAGCCCCAGGTCTGTCTTATCTTTCAGCGCAGCTCTCGCGGCACAAGGCGCAAAGAAGAGCAGTGCAGTTTGTCACTTCATACGTCTCTGTCCAGTTCTGAATCACATCACACCTCGACATTCTTGACTCTTTCATGTTTCTTTCTGATTTGATTTCCCGCTCTGCTTTGCACAGATTAAACCATGATCTCACAATGCAGGGCCAGAGCAGCAGCACAGTATAAATTTTACCCTTTTGAACTTGGACTTTTGCTTTAAGGCTGAAACTGTTGAGCTGAAAATGATTTATTTATAGGAAACATTAAAAGCAGTTTGAAAATACAATGCTTTTGCATTTTATTATTTTACATGATCAAAGTTACATTCTTAACATTGAGTTGAAGGAGTCCTATTCTCATAAACATGTTGACAATACCCAGCCCTAATTGTATGTACAGACACAGGCTTGAAAAAAGTTGCCTGGGATCCAGAGCCCATGCTTCAGCCAATTGCGAAAAGTGGGTCTGGTCACCACTTCTCCTGCCTGTGTTTCAGATCAACTTCACAATTTACCACGAAATCAAATTAGTTTATTTGCATGACACAGATGATGAAACAAAGGAACTGATTCGTTGTCTGTCTATCATTTAGACAGAAGTAATTTTACTTCACTCACCTTACATCAAATTCATTTCCTCACTCATGGATTCTGCCGCAATCTGCGATGTGTTTCAGTTCCATTGATTTTATTTTTCATATTTTTTCATGTTTTTTTTTGTTGTTGTAAGCAGTCATGTTGGTTTTCATACAGGAGACGGTGCAGGTCCTTGATTGGCTAAATGATTTGCCAATCACACCACTGAAATTCGAAAGAGGGACACACAATTTATTTTTTATACATCGTCTGGATTTTCCAGGCCGTTATAAAAGTATATAATTGCAGACAGACTTCACTGCAAAACCCTATTATATGCACTATATACATTCCTATATGTTCAAAAACTTATGATTAAGTTTGTAACACTTCCTGGAGATTAAATACTTTAAATACTAATTAACTGTTGACTTGCCTGTTGACCTAATCTAACATAATTAGTCTGAAATTGACCTGAAAGAATATTGCAAAGTTCAGTGTTAATGAAAAACTATAATAAAATCAGTTTCCCCCCAGCACAGTGTCTATATCTAATGAAGTGTTTGTAGTATGTATCATTTGTCCAGGAAGTTAGCCTGTTAAGCTACCTCTCATTAGCATACTGCTTCACTTCTAAAAACTGCAAAAACCATTAAAACAAATTGTGGTGAACAATTAAGAAGCTCAGACTGCATTAGGTTGGTTGTTTATGTAGTTAAATAGGCTAAAGTCACCTTCAAGTCCATCAAACGTACAAGAGAGGATTTCCACCTGACCAAATGGCTGGACAACTGCAGTTCTACAAAGAATTCCAGTCTGCAGTGGTCACATGTTTGTAATGCTATGTCTCATTACAAAATCCATAACGTTCCGAAATGCACTACAAAAATGTGATAAAACTCTATCAAAAATAAGTATTCTAACCCACTTACCAATCCCCAATGTGGCTTCAACACGCCACAACCATTATTCCCAAGACGTCTGGAGAAACATGTCCTATTTTCATGTGCAGCTCTCCCTCCTGCTTTATAAGAAACCTGTTTAATCTGTTCAACTTTATTTGTGACTTGGTAAATCCTTGGAGAGTTGTGTTCTACAGCTATTATTACTTACACTACAGTGAGGCTGATAAGAGCAGCTCTCAGACTTTCACATAGAGGCTTATTCCCACTACAGCAACTTACCGGAGCTCTCCACACATAAACTAACAGATAAGACTAAAATAGCTTCTTATGTAGTACAGCAATGTCAATATAATGTGTTTTTGTGTTCACATATTGTTGCATCAATCTGAAAAAATCTATAGCAAGAGCACAAAGTTCAAAAACATAATGGCTCACAATTGTGTAAATAACCTTCAAGTACGCAAGTCATTATTTTTGAATATATAAATAATAAAATATACTTTCTATTGACTGGCGTGTATATGAGTTGCTATAAATTGTACATATTTGGATCCTTCGCACACGATGAGGCAGAAACAAGAAGAGGTCAATGCTTGAAATCTATACGGACAAAACAACAGCTAAACAAACACAAGAGACGTGAGCCACAGTAAGATATTTTTATTCAGCTTCACAGGTCAGTGTGTAGACTTTATAGAAAATGACATGGTTCTTCATTGTTCAAGGTCAAACAACAAAACAGAGATGCACAAGAGTGAGTTGTTTACATTTATTTGTGTGATTTCTTAGAATTAAAGTTGGGGTAACTAACTTTTTGTTGTAAATGAGCAAAGTTTGTGTTTTCCGCTAAAAGTAAACTATAAAAGCAGCACTTTGTGAAAAAAATGAAACTTCTGAATTGAATAATAAAGAATTTTAGTTCTAATCTGGAGCCAAATGCAGCTCTCTGATTGGCTGGGTTTGGATTACCCACTCTAGTTTTACATTGCTGTTTGTATTAAATGTTTTTTTAAAGCCATAATTGCAACCAAAAATAATTACATGCCCATGTTAAATGTGTCGAAGGATTTAGGAGAGAAAGTTGTTTAATTTAAAACTTAAATCCTATTTGCAGTAAAAAAAAAAAAAAATAAAATAAAAAATCAACTACCCCACCTTTAATTTATTCAGGAAAAAATTTTGCTAATGAAATGGATGCAGAATTCAGTGAACCTGACTGTACTATTAAATAAATGCATGCAGGGCTCCCACGGGTTCTTAAAGTGTGCTAAAACATTTTTTTAGTTCAGTTCAAAAAGTTCACATTAAGATGTGCTACAATGAAATGAGAACTGCAAATAATAATGGTCAATGCAAAACATACAGAGCACATGATAAATAAATCTTTGTCTAAAATCGAACATTTGTGTCTTTTTGCAATCTTTCTTTGCTTAGAATTCACTTGAACAATGGAGCAGAAACCCTGTGAATGTCATAATTTACACTGAATAAAATATAAAATATTGATTAGTGTGTAGTATAAAGATAACTGCAAAACACTGCAATACAGAAAGTAGTTAAAACTACCCTGCGCTCATAAAACACATGCTAAATATCTCCAGGTGTTCATATTTGGCTGCAATTACGGCTTAAGAACATCTTTGTGAAACTGGAATAGACCAGCCAAGCACAACCAATCAGAGTGCTGCAATTTAGGAGGGTTTAAATACTTTGTTCTTTCGTTTAGACAGAACACATATGGTCAAATTAGGTTCTGATAATTTATTTAAAAGGTTCTTTCGAAAGATCACAGTTTGGTTTGTTTACCTGTTTGTTTGTTTGTTTGTTTGTTCACTCGCAGTCTTCTACAAACTGTCACATGATGTTTCTGTGAGTGTCTTGTTTGCCTATTTACACAGGTTTTGGTGCTGTTTTCCTGCCAGACGGGACAGGACCAGGGCGCTATCTGCGGTCCGACTTCTTCAAGACAGTATTCCAGGTGTGAGAGTGTAAAGATGCCCCCTCATCCCAGTTTATAGTCATGTGGACAAGACACATCATAGAACATCATGTGACGCTCTGAGGAAGACTAAGGTAAACAAACAAAACTGTCAGGTAAATGCTTAAATCTAAAGATGAAAGGCAAACATGGCTTATTTTTGCCAAACTTAGTCATAAAGACCTTCGAGGAGTGTAATGCAACCTTGTCAAACAACTCAACCATACATTTCCAATTCAAGTAATTTTAAGTGAAGCTTTTCGACCAAGATTTCAAACTTTTTCTTGTTCTTTAAACTCGCACACACTCTCTTTGCCGCGCTAACACCGCTCAGTGATCTAAACACTTGCAGTCGACCATTACCACGATGTTGTCTGCTGGCTCGTGCATGTCAAACTGCACAGAAACAACATTTATAGCGCGTCCTGATCAAACGCTCCCTGACACAAGTCGCCTCTGCTTCTGTCTGAGTCTGCATGATTTATACAAGTCCCTTCACAACATCTACAACTGTGTGATCTTCAGCCCACGTAGGATCAAACTACACTCCAGCAGCTATCCTGTGCCTTTGCAGACATACAGCACCTTATTTATGTGTTGAGTTGTAGGATTATTTAATTTTTTTGTAGTTTTGATTTAGTTTGGTGTGATAGTTCAACTCGATCTCAAGAAACACAACAGGACATGTCAATTGCATATGATTGGCAGGATTTCCTTTTTTTTTTTTTTTTTTTTGCGTAAATGACATGTGTTGCAGCCCCAGTTCATTTCTATGGTGGTGGTAAAGATGTGTTATTATTTAGTTACAAATTCAAAAGAATTTGAAAAAAAAAAGTTTAATATTAAAAAACAGGAAAAGATGCATCAAAATTACTAGACAAAACAAACAACTTAATTATAAAATATAAATAATCAGCATAAATTAACTTTAAGAGAAGTAAAGAATTAAGAGTGCAAACAAAGCATTTCAGTCATATGCACAGATAAAAAGAAATGTTTTGAGCAGAGATTTAAACATTGTCACAGTGGAGGCCTGTTTTACATCTTCAGGAAGACTGTTTCAAATCTTAGCTGCATAAAACTGAAACGCTGATTCCCCATGTTTAGTCCTGACTCTGGTCCATGTTTAGTCCTGACTCTGGTCCATGTTTAGTACTGACTCTGGTCCATGTTTAGTCCTGACTTTTGTTCGTGTTTAGTCCTGACTCTGGTCCATGTTTAGTCCTGACTCTGGGCACCAGCAGGAGGCCGGTCCCTGAGGTCCTCAGAGTCCGAGATGGTTCATAAGGCACTAACATGTCAGAGATGTACTTTGGTGCTAGTCCATGGAGAGACTTAAACACAAGCAGAGCTGTTTCAAAGTCTATTCTCAGAGCCACTGGAGCCAGTGCAAAGACCTAAGCACAGGACTAATCGTACTCGTACTCGTACTCGTACTCGTACTCGTGCATACAACAATTATTTATGTAAAGCGATGTAATTCTCAATCCAGTTATGTCACACTGCCATCAGGTTAAGGATAGGACTAAAATTAAACTTAGGTTAAATTTTGTTTTAATTTTAGGAATTTGGGAAAGGTATTCTAAATGGGTTATGAAACAATTATGCTGGGGGAAAAAAAAACACATTACAAGACATTATCATTTGTTAAATTGTAACTTCTGTGTCATTTGAGTCAATTTTTGTTCTTGTTTGCAATGTGGTTGCTAGGTAACACTTGTGGTATTACCTCTGCATTTGTTGGACGTAAGACATCAACATAGTTTAGGCGAAAACCACTAAACAGGTTTATTGAAATCCTAACTATAATCATGTCCTCTATGTTTTGCTGACACATGTATAATTGACTCTGTGCACGGAACATCAGTTGGCTTGCGTAGGTTCAAAATAGCTCATTTCTGTACATACAAGTATTTCCTGTTAGCGTCAGCATTTAGAGTCTTTAAGGTGTTTTCTGTAACATTCACTACAACTCACTTTCACTGTCTGATCTTACGAGTATTTGTTTGTTTTAGGCTGATGTAGTGAAAACCTCATAGAAATAAACTGGACAGGAAATGCTTGTATGTACAGAAATTAGCCATTTTGAACATAAACAAGCCAACTGAAGTTCCGTGCACAGAGACAATTTGTCATGCACAGTACAATCATTAATGTTCTTCATCTGAACTAACTGTATATACAACAGGAAAGATGAGCGTTATCTTGTACAAAATCTAAATTGAGACTAAATCCGGACTGGCAAGCCATGTCCACCCACCCACACACTCATCCACAAATCAGTGAAATTTTAACACTGAATTTAGAGAACTAAAGCTTGTCCATGAGAAAGACCATTCACATTATTATAAAACTGTGCTTTCAATGTTATTAGCATTTGAATTTGACATGTGTTGAATAAAGAGAATGCTTAAATGTTGTAATTATTAAATCATCAGTAACTTCCAGCGACGAGCAGGATTTTTGTTGTTTATGGAAAAACTTTATCTGAAATATTATAAAACATATAAGGCAGTTCAACTTAAAAATGTAAGTACAATTTCTGCCTTAAAGTTTTTTGTCAATTAAACTCATATATGTGAGTTGTCTGATGTTCTCTCTCTCCTTTCTCTCTCTTTCTTAATTTTCTAGCCCCCTTTGCTCTTTTTTCACTCCTCTCTCTCTCACTTTCTCTCTCCTGTCTCTCGTTCTTTCTTTTCTGTCTTGCTCTCTCCCTCTCTCTTGTCTCTCTCTCCCCCTTTCTCTCCTGTCTCTCTCTCTCCCTCTTGTCTCTCTTTTTCTTTCTCTCTCTCTCTCTCTCTCTCCCATGTGTCTCTCTATCGCTCTTTCTCTCCACTCTCTCCCTCTCTCTCTTTTTTCTCCTGTCTCTCTCTCTCCCTCTCTCTCTCTCCCCCTTTCTCTCCACTCTCTCTCCTGTCTCTCTTTATCTCCGTCTCTCTCCCTCTTTTTTCTCCTGTGTCTCTCTCTTCTCTCTCTTTCCTGTGTCTCTTTCTCGTCTCTTTCTTTTATCCCCTGTCCCTCCCTCTTTTTTTCTCCTGTGTCTCTCTTTCTCCAGTTTCTCTTTCTCTCCCTCTTGTCTCTCTTTCTTTCTCTCTCTCCCATGTGTCTCTCTATCGCTTTTTCTCTCCTGTCTCTCTCCCTCTCTCTCTTTTTTCTTCTGTCTCTCTCCCTCTATCTCTCCCCCTTTCTCTCCACTCTCTCTCCAGGTTTTCTCTCGTCTCTCTCTTTATCCCCTTACTCTCTTCCTCTTTTTCTCTCCTGTCTCTCTCTCTTCTGTGTCTCTTTCTTGTCTCTCCCTTTATCCTGTCTCTCTCCCTCTTTTTCTCTCCTGTCTCTTTCTCTCTATTTTTCTCTCCCTCTTGTCTCTCTCTTTCTTTTTCTCTTTCCTTTTCTCTTTCTGTCTTTCTCTCTTCCATGTGTCTCTCTATCCCTCTTTCTCTCCTGTCTGTTTTGAGTAATCGGATTTCTTTTGAACTAAACAAATCTTAGCTACATTTTAAAAAAAATCTGTACTTTTCTCCCAAAAATTGCTCAACACAAGCAGAGTCACTGATAGGTCGCAGCTGTACAGAAAGCTTTTATATCCATTTCACACCTGTTCAAATTATTAATCACAAAATCAAAGTGGCACGCGATAGAAGAAGAAGATCTTTAATTCTTCACTGATAAAATGAGGCTGAAAGAGGGAGAACAATGAGTGCTTCTGGCCAATCAGCAGCAGATCCCGGTTAAGACCTCTCCATTCTGGTAAAGAAATCTTTTGTGGAGTCACGACAAAGCTGCAGAACAAGCCTTTGTGCCGAAACAAAAGAGGAGAGTGTTGACTGCCATTGTAGAGCTGTGTGCGGAGAGCTGGTCCCTGGAGCGCTCACCTCTCCAAACGCCTCAGCAAGAGAGGGAAGAGGGGGAGAGAGAGAGAGAGAGAGAGAGGGAGGGATGTCTCAGCACAAGAGTGAAGGGGGAGAGAAAGAAGAGAGAGAGGGAGAGAGAGAAAGAGTGAAGGGGAGAGACAGAGGGAAAGGGAGAGAGAGAGAGAGAGAAAGGGTGAAGAGGGGGAGAGAGAGAGAGGGAGAGGAAGGAATGGCTCAGCACAAAAGTGAAGAGGGAGAGAGAGGGGGAATAGGAGAGAGAATGGGTGAAGAGGGGAAGAGAGGGAGAGAAGGGGAGGGAGAGCGAGAGGGGGAATAGGAGAGAGAAAGAGTGAAGAGGGGAATAGAGGTAGAGATAGAAAGGGGGAGAGATGAGGAGAGAGAGTGGGAGAGGGAAAGAGTGAAGAGATGGAGAGAGGGAAAGCGAGAGAGAGAGAGAAAGAAAGAGAGGGGAAGTGAAGGGGAGAGAGAGAGGGAGTGAGAGGGGGGACAAAGAGGTGGGACGAAAAAAGGAGAGATAGAAAGAGAGAGATAAAGAGGAAGGGGGAAAGAAAGGTAGAAGCAGAGAGAGGGAAAAAGAAAGAAAGAGAAAGGAGGGAGAGGAGGAAGAGAGAAAGAAAGGGGGAGGGGGTGGTGGAGTGAGAGAGAGAGGGACGCCTCAGCACAGAGAGGAAAAAGAGGGAGGGAAGGAGGGAGTGAGACAAAAGCCTCGGCACAGAGAGTGAGGGAGAGGGAAAGAGAAAAGAGGGAGAGAGGACAGAGAGAAGAGAGAGAGAAAGAAAGAAAGGCCACAACACAGAGTGAAGAGGGGGAGAATGGAGTGTGAGAGGGGGGCTAGAGAAAGGGAAAAAGACGGAGACAGGAGAGGTCTCAGTATAGAATGAAGAGGGAGCTAGAGAGAGGGAAAGAGAAAGAGAGAGAGAGAAGTGAGTGCATGAGTTGAAGAGTAGGGGAAAAAAGGGGGGTGGAAAAAAGAGAGAGAAAGAGAAGGAAAATAGAGGGAGTGAAGGCAGGGTGTAGTGGATGAGAGGAAGATGAGACAGACAGACAAGATGGGTATTAAGATAGGAGAGAGATGGATGAAGGTGAGATTGGGGTGAGGAAGACAGGAGACTGCAGAGACAGAAAAGGTAGAGAAAGAGTGGAAACTATTGACAGAGGTAGAAAATGAAGGGGAAAAGGGTTAGAGAGAGAGACAGAGAGAAAGAGAGGGAGAGCAGAGATGGAGAGGTGTGCAGATGGAGGTGTGTGGGATCCTTTGGTCTTTGTTTGATTGGTTTGTGAGACGTGAAAAGCCTTGTGCAAACTGTGTATTCTCAACACTGATTGGAGTGTACTTTTACTACGCTGTTATTTTAGGACCAAAATGATTAATTAATGTTGGTTTAAGATATGGTCCTGGGGGAGAGAGAAAGAGCGAGTGACAGAGAGACGAACAGTTGTGATGGAGAGGTGTGTTTGGTTTGGGATAAATCCACAAAAACCCACGCGTAAATACAACACAATCAATGCTCTTTGTACTCGTAGTGCACTCAAAAGTTCTAGTTTGGTGCTGTGTTCTGAATCATTATCTGAACCCTTGTTACCTTCTGAGAGTGTTGCCAAATCCCACTGAATATCCAGAGTATGGATCTATAAATCACCCGCTTATATTATGGAAAGAGAAACAAGACAAGGGCTGTAAGAATGAGACGTTGAAACAATTTAGTGGTTAAGCCCCATGAACATTGTAGATGCAACTATTAACCTACAACATTAGCTATAACAATATGACAATGGCAAAACTATTCAGACAAATTAATGTGTATACCAGTGGTCCCCAACTTTTTTAAAAGTAAAGTCACAAATTTCTTTTCCAGGGACCGGTCGAGGCTGCATAGCTCCGATAACAACAATTTAAAATGCAAACAACCAATTATTGTGTATACTTATAGGATTAAGTGGCACTATTTTGTCATAGTAAAGCACAAGGAAGTAGTGATAGACTATAAAACAAAACTAAAATATTAAAGAATCCTCTGGGGCCCAGCAGCCAATGGCTCGCAGACCGGTTTTGGGCCCCGGACCGGTGGTTGGGGACCCCCAGTACTCTGGTTTGAATCTTATTTACATGGTCGAAAGCTATGTGTGGTCCTTGATAGTGTAATATCTGCACCATGGGAAGTTAAGACAGGCATTCCCCAGGGAACAATGCTAGGGCCAAGTCTTTTTTGACTTTATGGGAACACTGTCAGCCTTTAGATGTTTCCCAGTGACGTGTGCCTGGCAAAATCCTGGCTCTCAAATGGCTGAAGTTAACGAAAAGTTTAGAAAAAATCTTCTGTATGGCACTAAATGCAAACAAAACCAAAACTATATATTTCTCTATTAAAATGACATATAAAAGTATTGTGTAAACATCAGTTAGGAAAAGTGAGCTAATCGAACTGTTAAAACATAAAAAACAGCTACACTAATCAGACTTTTAAAATATTGGTGAAACCAGGTATTTCAAAATTAAGGAAACATTGACATTTCAGTTATGCAAAGCTTAAATCAAATGTTTGGATGGACTCGAATTGATCACTTCAGTGATATCTGCATCAATTTACTGTTTTTTTTTTTAGCCCAGGGCAAAAGTAAATGTTGACCAAAAAAATGGCATTCGGTGAGATCTTGTCCTGGAACATTACCATGAAGACATGTTGAAATATAATAACTTTTATCTATTTATCTTAATTAAAAGCTGAAAAGAGAACTTTGGACACTTTTCACCAATAGATGGGCAGATTGTCATTACTAGGGAAGTCAAGATTATTAAGTGAATCAATAATCGTGATTATTTAAGTCACAAAATAATCGTAAAAACAAATGAAAAATAATTGTGTAAATTTAAGACCCAAACATTTTTTAAGAAATTATTTACGGAAGGATGGGCGATATAATGGTCCCAGTTTTGACATTGACTAAGTTTATATAAAAAGACTGATTGGTGCAGACTTTGTGATTTCGTGAATTTAACCAAATGACCAAATATTGGTACAAACAGGAGGTCAAATAACAGACTTGGGCTAAAATTATATTTAAAGAAGAGGCCTTTCCCTAAATGTGGCCTTTTTAGAAGCAAAATGTTACTCAGGTTATAGAAAAACAAAATGCAATTTTGGAAGCAAAATTTTGTTCTTCTCAACTGAATAATCACTCTTTTACAAACAAATGAATGTTGTCAGGACAAGTTTTTTTTACATCCACAAATGTCCTCTCATTGAAGTATTTCAATTTCACTGTGGTGATTGTAATTGTGAATAATCACTAAATCATGATATTTTGTCTTGAAATAATCACAACACTAAACTCTGATATCGTGACATTAGCTTTACAAAAATTTACCCAGGAATGACTAAGTATGAACTTTTTAGGCATTATCAAACTGCTAACTCACTAAAACAGTAATATTGTTACTTATTGAAAAGCCACGTTTTCTTTAGCAAATTCACACAAAAAGTATGTTTGTTGTTTCTGTGAGACTTAGTAAAATCAAATACATATCAGAATCGTGATTCATGTATCCAGACAAGATTTGAATCGTGACAAAACAGACTCATCCCATCCCTAACAATACAGTGAGCTATACAGTATTTCTCTTTTAAACAGAGACTTAGTCCATATCGCAGCTTCTTGTTGTGAAGGAGAAGTTTTTGACAGAGCGTGTACAACAGTTGCTCTGAAATGTGTTGCAAATCCCATGAACATTTGGTCTCTCTCTCCAGCGGCAGCAGCAGGAAACATATAGTCTGTATCTCACCCCGACACTCCAACATCCGAGCCTGAAGAGACAGACATGAAAGAGACCGCTATCCTCAGCAATATGAAAATAGTCAGGAGCAGGGCTAATGCCGCCTGGATCAGACAGTGACGAATCAGGGGCTACAGCAGGCCAGATAATGGAAGCGGTCCCCTGCAGATGTGTCCTGTCGGGCCAGTGCACACAGTGTGAAACAGGCTTATAGGCTCCATACATGCTCCTCTCACATGTAGTGACACCAGCTGACTCTGTAGTGACGACATGTGAAGACTGAGATGAGTAAGACCCATGAGGCGACCCAAATGAACCGTGCTTGTGTTTGTCCTTGGAAACTTCCTTCTTCACTCAGTGTGTATGAATTAACTATTTAATTGAAAACTTTATCGGCAAAAACAAGTCAATCAATCTAGATTCCATCCAATGTTTTCTTTTTAACTATTAGTTTTCTTTACTATTTATTTGACAGGGACAATAAATATATTGCACAGGCCAGATATAGTTACAAGCTAATTTTTTTCTGTAGTCCCTGGACAGAAGCACAGTGACAGCAGGTTTTAGTGTGCAGCAGGTCAATCAAAAAAGCCATACCCTTTTAAAATACAGTTAAAAGATAGACAGCAGCAGCAGCAGCAGCAGTGCATAGTGCATACACCAACTAATCACAACAGCACAATTTGACAACTTCAAATATTTACAATTTTACTTACTTCGCCCACTCTAATGACTACATACCTGGTTCTCTTTAAGCCATTTTTAAAAGATTAAATGTAAAATGTCCTAAAGTATCAGACTCCCTCACATATGAAGGCTCCTGCTGCTTTTACTGAGAAGCAGTTCTGTCCAAATGTGGTGGACCTAAAGTTCACATGGTTGTCCTGACTCCTGCCTCATCACAAGATCTCACAAATGTTTTAAAGGAGGGGGCGCTAAGTTCTGAAAAATCTTATACATAAGACTGGTATTTGCCAGGAGGATGACATTTTCCAAAGTTAAGATCTTGTATTTTTCTACAATATTACAATATTGACGTGACATAAGTTTCTTATCCAATAACTAGAGTGCTTGTTTTTTTCATGCATAAAAAGCTTTGCTGCATCTGAACTCATTTGATTCAGAAAAAAACTAAATTGCGCCAAATTAAAATGGACAGTTTTAGTGATTTTAGATATGTGCTTTTTAAACGACGATGTTTTGTCTAACTCAACTCCCAAATATTGAACCAAATCTACTTGTAACATTTCTCAGTATCTATCACTATCATTTAGAGAGTTGCATTTCACGAAGCTGGTTATATTCTTGGAATTAGCCAACACAGTAGTTTGTATTGATAGTATTGATTGGTTAATGTAAAAATTGTTTTTATACATGGTTGTTTTAGCAAGTCCTCGTAAGCCTTTGGTGCCTCTGTTTGCGCTAACATTATACTAAAATAACGTAATAATATTGTCGCAACTTAAAATCAGTAATGCACAGCCCTATTTGGAATGGTAATATATTAAAAAGTAGCTAGTAATGAACAGAGAATTTTATGGTCTGGTGCTGTGACAGTCATGATGAATAGTCCTAAAATCGTGATGTCTTTTATCACAATCACAGCACTAAAACTATTGATGTGTAGACAATAAGAGTATCTTGTTTGGGGTGAATGTTTGAAACTCTAACCCAAAATCAAACTGTCTGCAAAAGATTTTTCAGTTTTTCAGACAAGTCAAAAATTGCACAATTTTTCTCAGCTGCAATTTGGCTAAATTTGCCAAAAATAAAGACAAAGCTTTAGCGAACGCTCAGAACGTGATGACAGAGAGTGACTGTGAAAGAGGAGAAACTGTGAGAAAAAAACAGCAGAAATAGAAGCTTATTCAAGTCATCCTCGTGTCACAAGTGTGTTTTCTTTTACCCAAGGCCTTCATAAAATTTGTGAATAGAAGACATCTAAAAATTGAAAACCTTAATTGAAACACATTTGGGAGTGCTGGAGTCAGTCAAAGAAATACTTAGTCGAATAAAGAGCAGCCCTAATGTTGGATTAGTTGACTAAAAGAGCTCATAACAAAAGTACTCCCTATGACCATGTATACTGGACATAAACTGCACTTAGGGCTGGGCGATATTGACAAAAATGATATCTCGATATTTTTGGGCATATCTTGATACAATGTTCAGATGATTATTACGTCAATAGGCTGCGTTCAAGTTGTACAATGCAATGATGTCATAGATGGTGAACAAGATTTCTGATTAACAACACAATACTTTGTCATGAAAAAATCTAAAAGATAATTTCAAACTGTTTCAAGCTGGTGATTTTGTTTAGTGACTACTAGACCCGAATCACTTTTGAATTACAACAAAAACTGACTTTGAACAAGATTTATTTGTGCTGCAAACATCTGTGTGAAGTATTATTGGTCTGGAAAATACTGGAATGTCAAGTGAACAATGTGAAATGTTTGCAAATGAATCACAGAAGTGCAGACATATTACATTTAGATCTTAAGTTGAAAGTTCCTAGCATTATTTTCTCTATTTTATATTCTTACAGAGTTCATTTTGTGGCCAATTTCACTATAAATGCATATACTCGATATTCCATTTTTGGATATTTTGTAAACTACATTCATGATATTATCAAAAAATCGATATATTGCACAGCTCTGACTGCACTCCTTCAACTAAACCTAAATGGAAATTCACACAAACAAAACAGTTATTTATATATAATATAATAAAGTCAAAACAGTGTAAATAAACAGTTTGAGCACATAAGAAATTTGCTATTTAACTCTATGCCAGCGTGTCCAAACTGTTCATAGTAGGACACATTTTGACACATATATAGAGTAGTGGGCCATATTATGCATGGCTGTGAAGTGAATCATTCAAAATTTTGCATTTTCCTTACATTTAAAACTAACCACCAGACTTTTTTATAAGGCATTAAACATTCATTTTAGGTTTATATCACATCAAAATGTTTGTTATTTTGACTATGATAGAAGTGATTTCTCAAATTTGACATTAAAAACTATGCTTTTTTGTATTTTGTGCCAAAAAAAGGTCCCCGTGCCACAGTTTGGACATGCCTGCTCTATACCTTCTAAGTTTCTTCCACATAAATGGATATAATTTAACCTAAGGACTAATACAATTTTAATCAACTATGAATGCATCAACCAATCAATCGACTTAAAAGACGTACAGCTCTAAATATTAAACTTTTAACTTGTGCTGGTTTGGACTTATTCCACCTCTGCAGAGAAGTGGGACAGAGGGATGGTCTGTGTCTGAATTTATAAACAGTTTCTGTCTGAAAGCCAGACTCTTTACACTGCATGAACTCTCCTTGAGTCATCGTTACCCAAACAAACCCGACACACTGTTTACAGCCGGAGTCCAGGATTCTTCTTACTGTAGGCGACATCTAAAGCTCTGGGCCTATCAATTATGAACTGAGAAGAAAAAAAAATGTAATCAGTGTAAATAAAACAGAACTGTGCAGGTAGCTGAGGCCAGACAAAATGTAGGTTACGTGAATGTACACTAGATAAACTTTTTAGCACAAAAAGTAAAGAGGGCCCAAATTATTAAATGAAAGTATAAAATAAATAATGACATCATTGCACGACAAATAAAAGTAGAAAGAATATAAAGAAAACGTGTATAACGTGAACAGCCTTGCATCTCCACAAACCTAAATTTGAGTGAAGTTTATGTTCTGCTTGTTTCATTATAATGATGTTCATTTGCTATACCTTGAATTTATGTATCTTCAATGCGAAAGTGGTTTTAACTTTGAAATACTTTACAAAATATGCAGGATCTATGCCACCTCTAATGCTTAAAGGCCCATCACGTAACTTTTTAGCCAAAAAATAAACTTGAATAGATGTAGCCTATAGTTTGTGTGTGTGAGACCAAAATTTGTATTAAAATGTCTCATCCTACTTTGTGTGAGCGTTCACTTACACATGTATGAAGCTTTTACCTGTTTCTATGTAATATTTTTTTCTATGCAAAAATGTTTTACAGAATGACCTGAAACATGTCTATATCCATTAAGAATGTTAAGTTTACCTTTTTATTTCAATGTAAATGTAAACAGGTGACTTTTGACCTCTGGAAAGCTAAACAGTGTCATTTTAGCTGTCAGATTTCAGTAAATCTAAAGTTATGCTTCACAGAACAGTCAAAGAAATAAAATTATGAGGAAAACCATTTCTAATGTATCATCTATAAAAAGGTGAAACACTAGAGGAGCAAACTAACAAAACAATATATAATCAATATAAATTAATTTGGTCATACTTAAATTGCTAATGCTTAAAAATGAATGACCTACTTATGGTTTCCTCACAGTGAAATGACGGGTAATTATTGTTAATCTCGTGTAGAAGAATAATCCTAATCTCACTATAATTGTGTGACAGATATCATAAGAGCAGCAGAAGCATGTTCCCGTCAGGCTCCATGTTAATTCCTTCCAGAAAGTGTGTGTGCGCATGCGCGGTCACAGCGCGTTACCGCAGACAGGGGGCGTCAACATGGCGCTCTCTCCTCGACGACCGCACTGACTGCAAACCTGCAACCTGCCAATGAGACACAGCAGCAGCGGCAGCGGCAGCGGCACACAAGAGCACACTAGAGCACACAAGAGCCCAAAGCACTGCTGTGCGCTGCTCCAGCCTCCTTCAGCCCTATGAAGCCACTCACGTTTTCAGGAGGATAGTCAGGGCGTCTTCTACTCTCACCGGACTCTCATTTTTACTGCCTTTTTTCTGCGCATTGGATGTGTTTGTGCGTCGGGAGCGTGTAGAGCAGGTGTGACTGTTTCCAGAGGGGAAATGTCGAGCGAGAAGCCGGCTTCAGCACCACCGGCTTGTGCTTCGCTCACGGACCCACCGACAGCCATCCTCCGCCCCAGCAGCAGCACATCCCGCGGGGGACAGGATGGTGTCCGCGGCCGGCTCTATGGTCCTCCCGGCCGGGGTGATTAACCCCGCCGTCCCGATACGGAATATCCAGATGAAATTTGCCGTGTTGGTTGGCCTTATTGAGGTCGGAGAGGTTAGCAACAGAGACATCGTGGAGACAGTCCTAAACCTGGTGAGTGCACACTGTGATAGCTCAGTAACAACATTAAAGAAACCCGTTATGTTTTATTTACGATGCTTCAGTTGTGGTTTGGTGGATGATGTCATTTGTTTGTCAAGATGCTCGTAGGATTGACATTTGTACATATTCACAGAGCCACACACGAGTGTGTGCTATGAGAGGTAAATAGAAGTGCACTATTGTTCAGCCCGAGGAGCTGAAGGGGGCATGTGATCCCACCAAAGCATGAGGCTTTTCTAATCACTGCTATTGTTGACTAAATGACCCGTTTGCTCCACAAGCACAGGAATTATTCATCAAAGTGTAATAAAGCAGAGCTGCTCACTGGGCAGATGAGGGGCTGTTTACGATGCTAAAGCTGCGCAGCTCTCACAATAAACGCAGTCGTTTTCCTCTTGAGCCAAACGCTGCAGGTCTGAGGTGTGCTGTCCACAGAAAACACATTCATGTGAGACGGACAAAGGCCCACTAGCTCTATGCTACAGCGCTTATGTGAGAGATGTTATGCACAGGCCTTTTGTTGAGCCAGGCCTGCATCCTGCGCACACTCATGTATACTAGCTTTATAATGCCGTGTCCACACAGCGATAATTACATTTGAGGAGCACATCTGAGCGCGACCCCCTCCCGCATGTAGCGGCGCTGATGCCGCGGATGCAGGGCCTGGCAGAAGCTCACATCCAGCACAGAGAATAACAGATTTAATCCAGCTGGGCTCGGCCAGCATCACTGTGTCTGTTACGAAACGCCTGAGCTAAATGTACAGCAGCAGCGTGGCTCAGTGTGAAGATAGAAGTGGCTGCTGTCAGGCTGCTGCTTCCTCCTCCAGCATCAGGCGATGGCGTCTGCTGCGTGACATTACAGATCTGCCAATGCCACACTCACTCTCTCATTGTACAGTTATTTTGGGCAGAAGTGTTGCCATTTATAACCTGATTTGAAACAGTTTGTCTCCTGAGGTTGCAGGGCTGGTGCTGGAGCCAGTGGCCTATTTACTGTGCAGAGGCTCACAGCTGAGAGCCTAATGGGCCAAACGTCCCTCTCTGTTAGGCAGGTCCAGATTTTAGGTCACCTCTTGGCCTCATCGATTATTGGTAGGAGTTGCAGCGATAGGGGCAGCCCAGGGTAGATCTGTCTTGCTTCCCCCGGCCTGAGAGGACAGTACAGCTTTGCTGGTGCCTGCAGAGGCAGAGGCTGCCCCGGCCGGCAGCAGCATGCATGTGAAAGCAGGTGGAGAGGAGGAGGCGAGGGGCCGGGTGGGGGAGGAGAGACAGAGTGGAGAGAGCAGCTAAGATGCTGCAGTGGCTATGTGCTCAGAAATCACCAGCTGATGCAGCCAGAGCCGGGATCAGATCAGTGTAAAGTCACCAGAGCATTCAGCTGGAACGTCCCACACCTTACCTGCTTTTAATGCCCCTCTTACTCACACACCCACTTTAGAGCCTCTCTTTTTGTGCACACCAGGGCGATGCTTTCACTTAAAGCTCTATGTTGTGACCGTACAAAGATTTGCTGGCTAAACCCTGAATTGGACCATCAGTTCTGGTTGCTGTGCTGCCAATAGCTAAGCTGTTGGGGAATTCTCGTGGTCTGCTCCTTAATTAAAAGAGTAGAAACAAAGAGGTGTGAGGCACAGACCTCAGTGGTCAGTTGGTTGCTACAATGAGTCCTCTGTGGCCCAAACCTGATCCATTAGAACAGTCGATGTGGGAGACCGCGGCACACGGCTCTCCTCAGGGTGTATTGATCTTTAGCCTGTGGGGACAGATGGCTTGTCTCCTGCAGGATCTGATATGGCTCTGGTTTATGGACAGGTCAGAACTGTGTGGACGCTGACCAACTCTTGAATCACTGGAAAGGAAAAACACTAAACTATGTGATGGTGAAGATATCGCTGACAAGAGTATTTGTTGTTGTATGTTCTAGAACTCTACTCAACTCTACACACAGATTTTTTTTGTGGTTGAAAAATATTGAACTGAACTGTGATGATGGAAAAGCAGGTTTCATTTATGGTGCTCTGTGCTTTACCTTGAACGTTCCCTATAAGCATTGAACATATTTATTTATTTAATTGTAGGAGTTTTTATTGTTGAAAAAGACCTTGAAGAACATGCTTTTTTACAGTGAATGGGTGTGATCTGACTGTTAACTTGACTTGGTTGCTCTATATCAGGGGTGTCCAAACTTTTTTCAGAGTGGGCCGCATTTTGAAACATATATGGAGCAGAGGCCATATATTTAACGCCAGTGAAGTTAATCATTCAAATATTGCATTTGACCTAATTTAATGAACCACCACACTTTTAAAATGCCTTAATCATTCATTTTATGGTTTAAAGGAACTAAAATGTTTGTTTTTTCAACTATGATAGAAGAATTGCTCAAATTTGACATTAAAAACGATATTTTTTGTAATTTGGGCCAATCTAGCATGAAGTCTGAGGGCCAAAATAAATTGGTCCAAGGGCCGCATTTGGCCCCGGGCCGCAGTTTGGACATGCCTGCTCTATATGCTTGTTTCATAGATACATCTAATTTCAAAGACATTCATTCATTTTTTTTTACTGTGTAAAATTGTATAGGCAAAGTAATAGTTCCGTGAAGAAAACATGATTGCAGATCAGCCCCCAAAAATTTGACACAATCCACTGTAATTTTATGGCCGACATTGTCCAACAAACACTTTCTTAGGTGATTGAATATGTTTGTAATATATCAAATGAGATAATATCGTGATAGTTGTCATGAAGATAGGCAAAAGAAGAAAATAGAGTATATTGTTTATAGTAAAAAATGCTTCAAACATAGTCGTTTAAAGATACAAATGAAAAAAGTTCAAATAAGTGTCGGTGTTTTATTTCCCAATTTTTTTGTTACTTACTTTTGATTGGCACTTTGAATAATTACAATACAGTAACTGTTGTTGTTAACAGTGAGGCGTTTTTTTGTATCATGAAAAGTCACATAAAGCCTTAACCAATGCAAAAAAAGGAAACATCCTTTAATCAAATATAATCACACTTCAAAATACAACCAGTCAGACATAAAAAGTGCAAAACAATCCATTTGAAGAGTACAACAAGACCGAAGCTTCAGAGCTGAATGTTTAGTGTGGATCGTGTCTGTGGAGCTAGTGAGAGGTGCTCAGTGATTATCATCAACAAGGCATCACGGTTGTCACGGCAACGCTGCTCTTTGACTGCCTGCCTCCAGACGCCCGGCCACATGCTGCTGCTGCACTTCCTGCTCAGCATCTCTCTCTTTTCTCTCACTCTCTCTCTATATATATATATCATACATTATGTTATTATGGCACTACAGCCACTAGATCTGAAATTATAGTCATGCTGCTGCGCATTCAACATTCTCATTTAGTCAAGTAGAAAAGATTACTCTTTGAATAGTCGCATTTAGGAAGTTAAGTCGTGTGCAAACAAGTAAATATATATATTTTATTTCTGTAATAGACACTGTTAACTCTAGTGCGCTTCAGTCCTCTTTAAGCTTGTTTTGAAACAGTTCATAACCTATTGGATGTTGTTTAAAATGCACACACTTCTACCTTATCAATTGTAAATAGTTGTGGTATTGTCAGTAAAAATGCAATGGGATTTGTTGTATTAGTTTAAAACCTTTTATTTAATATTTATTATGTTGCATTTTTGTTGTTGTTGTTGTTTTACTGTACAATGCAGGTAAAAAAAAATTCACGTTTAGATAATAAATATACTGCAATGTGTTGTTTGTATCTAATTATAGAGCTTTTTATTCTCCACAAAGAAGGAAGACGCTAGTTGTTGTTAGCTTTACTCTGATGGTCTCTGATTATAAATCGTCATAATAAATAATTAAGTTAGGACGCATGAGGCAAGGGAACGACAATAGGATGCAGAAAAGACTTTAAGGTGCTTTGCGCAACTTTTTGGCCAAAATAAACTCTCCAAACACGCCTGTTTGGCGTGTGGTTGGTTTAGCTGATTTTTCTCATACTATGGCATAATATAATATATATTCATCTCCATTCAGAAAGTCCCAAAGTAAGTTTTAACTTTCTATTGCTACTGAATTGTGTCGATAACTTTTCACCTCCAGAAAGTACACAATGAACCTTTAAAATTAACTTGGCCTGGCACTTTTTAGTACTGATGGTTTACACTCTTGAGATGAACATACAGTATATTTCAGAAATATTTGTAGCATTCAGTGAGATTAGTTTTGTTGCCATGGAGATGCTTATTCAAAGAGAGGTTTTAAAATACTACTGGAATTTTAGTTAATTGACAAACTTGTAGATGTATTTACCAGAAGTGATGCAGCTGTTTATTGGGTTGTTGCAAAAATGGCAGATTTTTCATCATTTCCATGGCAACGTTTGCCTTTTGACACTCTATCCGAGGTTGTTGGTATTTTGAAAAAAACAAGCATAAACTGAAATATTTCTGCAGTTATATTTTACTGCCTTGACATTTTTCATGATGATTTGTAGATGTTAAACCCAATTTTTGTTTCTTTAAAAATCTAGCAGAAACAGAAATAATTAATTTACGTGTTTTGCTCACTTACCTATGTCATTCTGAGCCTCCAAATATGTTCATCACAATGTGTTTTAAGTTCTTTCAGTTTCAGAGTTTGATGAACGAACTGGACATTATTAATGTAGACAGGACGTTGCTAACACATTTTTACATGAATAAATACATTAACAAGAGATCTGTGCTGGAAATAGATTTAAGTTATTTTATCGTAAAAAAATCAACTATAGTCCCTTTACTATTTCTGTTACAAACAAATCACAGTGACTTTAGTTTCTGTGCACCACTCCTAGTTCAGACAGATGCCATGGTTCAGACCTGATCACATGACAAACATTGACCCTGACCTTTGGTGGGACGGTCACCATCAGACTCCTCCTGCCTGCATGTCTGTTACAGTATTTTTGATGAAACGATAAATTGCGTGCACACAGATCAACACTGGGCCTGTCAGAGCCTCTGCCTAAGTACGGCTCCATCTGTACTTATTTATAGACGCCTCGGTCTCCTCATAATGCTTTTTTGGGATCAAAGGCCTGTTTGTTTGGGATAGAAGAAGTTTGTTGACAGTTTCGGGCTTTAAGATGATGGCTTAGATTTTATCTTTTCAACATTATTTGTGATTTTGGTTTGTCTGTCTAGTTTGACCTCTACAGCCAAATGTAGAAAGGTCCCATAAATGCATCGATTATTGTTTTAACTAGATTTATATTGTCTAATTTTGTGCCAGTGCTAATCTCTCAAGTTTGTTTATTTTATTTATTTTTTTTATTTTAGTACAAAATGTATTAAGTATTTACAAGCAAGAATGTATCAATTATCATGCTATTTTAATCAGGGTACACACATTTTTGATGACTTGAGACTTGACTTGATAAAACTGAACCAAGTCTTGAGACTTGACTTGGACTTGAGGTCAAAGACGTGAAACTTACTTAAGACTTTCAGAACAGTGACTTGGTCGCACCTCTTCTAATAACAATGATACACATCAGGCTGGGCATTATGATGATAAAAGTTGAGTCGTGAGATTAACTTTGTGACAGTCTGCGTTTTTGATGAAATCATCATATTGTGATTTATCATTTCTCGATTAATCTGTCAGTTCAAATACAAACATCAGGAAATAAGAAACAGCCTACAAGAATCGTATAGAATCAAATTGTGATTCGACTCCAAGGAAACTGTGCTAAAGCTGTGTAACTCCCCATCGGAGTCAGTGCCGAATTTGAGTCAAAAGTTGATGTGCGCATGCCAGAAGCATCTGCGCAGGCATACACGTTAGTTTGACTACGCAACACATACGAGGACAAACACATGATATGCTATATTATCATTTCTTTTTAATGTGCTTATTTAGTTACATATGAGCTAACGTCTGTGAAACACAATATTAACTGTTAATAACTTAAGCAAACAGCTCAGAGCAGAGAACTTTGAGGTCACCATGTAGTGTTAATTGAATGTTTTTATGAGTGTAGAAAGTACGAGATTTACGTGCGTTTTAAAAATAAGTTATTAAACTTTCTTAACGGAGTTTTTAATCTATATATTGCAATCTAGGTTACAATGACAAATAACGTTTTAGCCGTTTCTGCACTTTAAACATGAAAATATCAAGTAACAACTAGCATGATGACTCAAATTCGCACTGTCCGATGGGATTACAGGCTCAAATATCGATTAATCACAACTAATCGATTATTGAAATCGCCAACTAAGTCAGTTATCAAAGAATTGGTAACTGGTCTTAATACTGGTTCCAGACATCCATGAGCTGTGGAAAAACATCGGATATAACAGAAATGACATGCAAATTGTGTAAAAGTTTTTTGTTTTGTAAAAAAGACAAAACTAGTTTGGCTGAGCCAGGTGTTTATGATGCTAAATTTCAAACTCAATTTTAATACTAAGAAATAGACTCCATTCTTGATGAAGCCTAATTATGATACTACAATGATCATTAAAAATCCTCCCTTTAAGTCAGATTTATTAGATTTCAACAGAAAACACAAATACTTTTTAAAGTTTTGTTTTAACTATTTTGATAAAACTATTATTCTAAAACTCATCAGAAAATATCCAATGCTAACTGTATTTTTTTTTTTTATCAATACTTGTTCAAATGAGTATCTAGTTTTGATATTAGTTTTAGTGTTGATTAGTATCAAACTTTTCGGATACATTTGACAACCCTAAAATCTACATCTCCAGGACGTCCTAAAGCAATGCTAACTCAGCTCAAATTTGGCAGAAATCTGGTATTTAAGTCACTTTTGCGACTAACTAACTGATTAATCGAAAGAAAAATCATCCAACCAATCAATTACCAGAAACATTGTTAGTCGCAGCCCTATTCCTGATATTCTTAGTTTGTCGTATCACCCAGCCGTACACAAGCTCAGTTTATTTTTATATATTTCATAACACTCAAAGACACTTCACAGAACAGCAATACAAGTTATTTTACAGAAAAAACTTCACTGCCACCTAAGCAACGTCATTTATCTTTTACTCAGTGTTGTTTTGTGCCACAGAACAGTTTCTAAGGCACAAAAACACTCGACCCTGTTGGATTTTCTTCTCTTGTTCCTATAGTGGACTGATGAGTCATAGTTGGAGCTTCATTAAAAACCAATGAGCTTTACCGTCCCTGACTTAAACACAGACACAGGCTCCAACATTTCCTTTCAATCTGATTCACTGCAATACAAAGACATGCTCAGTGTGCGGAGATTTAGGAGAGAGCATTTCTGTGTTAGTCATAAGTTGAGCGCTGCTTGACCCTGTTTCTGTCTTTGTGAAGCTGATTAATATTTGGACTTGAGCAGGTCATCCTCTCCCACATACAGTACTTTTCTTGTGTGTTTGTTTTTTTCTGTAGGCTCTTCGTCTCAGTGCTGATTCACCACTCGACTCAGAGCGTTCACCTTGGTCATGCTGTTTTCACCCCGCGGCAGCTCAGGGGCCAAAGGCTAACTATGTCCCTGCAGCGGTTTAATCTGGCCTCGTGTGCACCAATAACACGGCCATAAGCTCCCACCGCAACCAACGGCCTTCCCAACAATAAAGCTTCCATTACTGTTAAGTACTTTAAAAATGTAGGAAATGCACAGAGCAGCCAAATCCTTGCACAAAAACAGAAAAAACAAACAAACCCAAAATGACTATTTAATGGGTATGTCCTTGTAACAGTAGGAATACGAGGATACAATGCATTAGTGGGGCTGAACCAAGGATAAGTGAGTAGAAAGGAGGTCTTAGACTGATCAGCAATTATTTTTTTCAATTAGTCAAAAGGGGTGTGCATTGCCTTAAATCTGTACCACAATACACATGTCACAATACAATATATCCCGATATATCCCGATACAGAGGCCCACAACAATATATCGCGATTTTTGTCACATTCACTTTTACAAAGTGAATTATTATTGTTTGATTTGAGTCGAAAAAAACCCCAGAACCATATATTACAAAGTATACTTTTTGCAAATAATAAATAACAATATTGATACTCAATGATTCTCTGACATTCTCTCTTTTAATAATAATATAAAGTGATAATTAGTGTGCCAAGAGTTAACAGTGCTGCCCACTACTGTCCTGACTGAATATGCACATTTTGAACCACTATTGACGTTGAATTCAGTTGAAATCAAGGATACAAAACATCCTCATTAATATGCATGATGTCATCAAAATATTGATATCAGAATTGTAGTAACGATACAAGTATTATATTGATAAATCGATATTTTGGGACACCCCTACTAGTCAACACAAGATTACAATATTTTTCATTGTGCAAATGTTAGGAATGGAATAATCAGGGATTCCAAGATTATTAGATTAATTGATAATTAGGTTAATCGATAATTGTGATTACGCGAGTCACAGTATAATCGTAAGTAGGGCTGGGCAATATCGTGATAAAAATCGAATCGTGAGTTTGCTGTTGTGACAATCTGCTTTTTTGGTGAAATAGGTGGGTTTCACATTCTAGAATTGTTGGTTACTGTATAAGCAAGGTGGAGGGCAAGATTCAGATTTTCCTATTAATAACATTGGACTTTGTCGTGAAAAAATAAAAAAATATATTTTGCTAATTTAAAAAGTGATTATTTCTATAATGACTAGACCCAATACTCATTTGTATTACAAAAATAAATTGCATTCAAACAATATTTATTTTAGCTGCCCTCCACCTCATTGAAATTACATTGGCCTGTAGAAAGTTGTGATGTCATCTGAAACCCACCTATTGTCAAATTGTGATTTCCCATTTCTCTATTTAATGCATCTGTTAGTTAAAATACAGACAAGTTGCCAAGTTTGTTTCTTTGTAACAAATTTGAGCGTCTGTTTTTAATAGCCTGATGGATTTTGAAGGTCACGTGTTGAGGTCTTTTGTGTTTCTTCTTCAAATCAAGTTCCAGGTGAATTTTCAGGGTTGATTTATAAAAATATATTTTTTTATGAATGAAACATGGATTTTTAGCATATTTTCAAAAGCTGTTTTTAGTGTTAGAAATGCCAAAATGGTTTTATCACACAATGTTCTAATTAATCGATTATTTGAATAACTTTATTTATGGGCTGAGGTCGCTTGATTTTTTTCAAAATCTTCGTGAGGCTTTTTTCTAAAAATCTGGCAACACTGGTCAGTCTTTGTTCTACTCTGAGTGAGTGACAGCTGACTTAACCAATCACAGTAAAGTAGGAACTTTCAGAAAAAGCAGATGATTGTGTTTACATCAAAGGCAATAAGACAATAGTCTACAAGAATTGTGATCTGTCTCCAGGAAAATCATAATTATAATTTTTTGCCATATCACCCAGCCCAACTTTACAATTTGTCCACTCACTCAGTGTGTGTAGACACTGAGGCAAATGTGAGTTATGTGTCTTGCTCAAGGACACAACGACAATCTTGTCATTCCACTTGGGCACCTGGTGTTCCAGCGGTCTCCCATCCAAGTACTGACCTGGTCCTAACTTGTTTAGCTTCTGAGATGTGACAGGATCAGGCTTTGACAAACATGTGCAACCACAAGAAGCTTCATCTGTTTGTAAAACCTGAAGAAGAAGCAGATGTGAGTTTGAATGTCTGTGCCTGGAAACTGGCAGACAGAATCTTGTTAATACATGTCTTGTATGTTTAAGCAGAACACAATGTTAAAATCAAGTCCTTGTTATTGTGGATAAATCTAAATCTGTTTTTAGAGCAGCTGGACCAGTCTCTGCTTTTCTAATTGGCCTTTGTTGTGCAGAGCAGCACCGTAACACAATTTAAGTCAAAATTAAAAGTCAAAATCAATAACCATCAATCACTTTGTATTGATTTATCTAATTTAATGTTGTGAAATGATAATTAGAGTAGAATTTAATTGGATCTGTAATTCAGTAATTTTATTTGTTTGGGATTGTTGAATTGCGATGTCTACAGACATTCAGGCTCTGGAGCAGAAATCAAACTTTGAGAAAGAAAATGTTTCTTTTGAATAACAATAGTGTTAATTATTAGCATGAAACAGTATAAGTATAGGTAAATAAAATGTCTTTTTTGAGGTTTAAGTTGTTTTCTAATATTGTTCCCTCGTAAAAAACAACTAGTTTCATCTGTGAGATACTGTTCTTTCCCCTCTGAGCCTCAGAAAACACTGTTCTAATTTCCCAGACTGCTAGATCTCTGAGAACCACTGTACTGTTTTTAAGCCCATGAAACATTAGTTTGGGGCATTCTTCATTGATCTACATCAGTCTCATGCCATACTGTGAAATATTATAGCTAAAATGTCACGATTTCCATGGAAACAAGCAGGAGTAGGCCCGGGCATGAGTCAAATTTGCAAGCCTGCATAGAGTAAAGGCACACATTTTTTATATTTTAATCCATCAAAACCATCCAGGATAAATATGTTGCACAGTGGAAGTATTAATAAATATAATGCAAATGTAAAAGTTCTCAAGAGCTTGTTTGAATAAACCACTGTGTAACTTTTTGGACGTGAAAAGTCAACACACAATTCAATAAGAACAGAAGGTTAAAACCATACTTTGGGACATTTTGAATGAAGATAAATTAGGGCTGGGCAGTTAATGGAAAAATTGAGAGATTAAATTAAATCAAGTTGAATCGTCGATGATTTTGTTGTGCATTTTGAATCGAAAGATCGAAAACCAATTCTTTGTCAGGTTTGGAGCAAAAGTCAAACTTTGAGACATAATATTGATCTACAATGTCAACAAAATCTAATAAATGGGACATAAAGTTTTTTTTTGTTATTCTATTTTTTCCAGATCGCCCCAGCCCTATAATAGATATGTTTTAAACCATATTGTGAAAACACAAGACTAAAGGAACCACTTTCCTACGGAAACAATCATAAAGAATAGTTCAATAGTAAAATACATGTCTGTGATCACTACACATTTTCAGAACAGTATCAAACCTGAAGCTTCCACACGGTGATAGTTAATTTAGTTTGATTACGTCTTTAAGTTGTGGAGTTTATCACTTACAAACATGACGTCTGAAGATGTAGTTTAATGATTTTAATTAGAAGAACCGCTGCCGTGTTCTGCCGCTGCTGTTGGCGTAATTAGGCATCGGAGAAAGCGTAGATTTGGAGACAAACTGTTTTTCGAGTGAACATGTGTTTTGTAGGTTGCCGGGAGGGCTGGGCCGGGGTGCTGGGGTTATTTTGGGCAAAGATTATGTATCTGTGGAGAGATTCTCAGCTTGTACTCGGGGCTACAGACATGTTGTGTAAGCTCCATCTCTGCTGACCGAAATATCTCATTCTGCCCGACGAATGATTGGAATATCAACATTTTCAATTTCTATAGGCGCGTGGAATCTATATGTACACTTCTTTTGTGTGGACAGTGCTCACATACTGATTCTGCAACAATAGTTTGAAACAAGTAGGAAGCACACGTAAAGAAAATCTATTTGCATTTTTTTTTCTTTTGAATTATGTGATTATTTTGCAATATGTTTTGAAAAACTAAATCATTTTTAGTCCACATTTAGGACACAGACAGACAAACTATTAATCATATTTCTGGACATGAACACAAGCCAAATAAGAATGATATGTAGTTGTTTTTTGGAGGTACGTTGGATACATTGCAGCCATTATGATTTGCTTTTTCTGATCAAATTATAATTTCATTCAGTTTCAATTAGGCTTGGGCGATATTGACAATCTTGATAAAATGTTGGTGCATCTCCATAACGATATTTGGGCCATATTATGTCAGTCAGTCCAGTATAAACGTGTTAAATACACTAGAAAAACGACAGCCTTAAATATGACCATGCATTTGAAATTATTAAATTATTTAGTGTTTTAGTGATTTGAACAGGTTTTAACTTTCTTTAAAAAAAATATTTACCATGTAAAACAAGTAATCTGTTCTTAATCTTTTTCTTTCATAATTTCAAACTAGTGTATATTCTTCTTATTTTAATTAAAGCAGATATTTTGTGCTGTTCCATTGGCAATCTAGGTTTAAACCAATCCAAATGTACTCAAACATGTAAAATTATATTTAATCTAGGCACAAATGTACTCAAAACATGTAAAATAATATTTAATCTAGGCACAAATGTACTCAAAACATGTAAAATTATATTTAATCTAGGCACAAATTTTCTTGTTTTCTATTTCAAGATGGTCATGTTTCCAATGTGTTTGATTATCAGACAAAAATCTGTCAAATTTTCTTTTTTGTAAAGCACTTTGAATTATGTCATGTGCAAATTAATCAAAATTTGCCTTGTCTATCAGAAAATATTCAGCATTACTTTTTAAATTTTAGAGTAACTTCTATTGCACGATATACTCGATATTCAATCTAGTCTTTTAGATTGTTTATGAATTCTCAGTTGTTTTGGTTTTGCGAGCTGGGTGAATTTGAGGTATGAAAGGCAACATATCAGTATCAGCGTTAGTATCTACTTATGTACGTTTGTTTCTTGTTAGCGCTGTAATGGAATTTTAGATGCAAATGATAAAAATCCATATCATCCATCAGTGATGGTCTTTCTTTCATATAATAGAATGATTTTGTTCAGAGACTGATTTTCTTTTGTTGTTTATCCTGTTTGCATTATGTTTATTCATAGACTTGACCTGATGGAGCAGACTTCTTTTATCTTAAGTACAATAATGTTTTTAATATCAGAATACACTTGTTCTCTGAATGAATAACCAGTTCAGACAGACAGATTCAGCCTTGATGCAGAAGTATATATACCAACTTGTAATGAATTTATGTTATTGCTGAGTCAATATATCTAACGGCAAAATAATGGATTTAAAGACTGTAAGGACTTTTAATAGTTCACAAGACAGACGTTTGTTTTTCTCTTATAGATTTAACCAATTTAATCGTTTTGTCTGGTTGTTTTAATGTCGACCTTTCAGTGCAAAACAAAAGCTGTTTGTTCAGAAGAGGCCAGTATAAGATCCTTGGGATAGAGCAGCTCAGCCTCACAAACATTTATAGAAAAACAGTTTGTCCAGCTCTGTCCAGCTCTGACCTCCGTCTGTGAGGAGGAGGAGGAGGCTTAAGCTTCACAGCCACGACAAGCCAGAGCAAACATTATTTTATTTCTTATGCAGATATGAATGCTCCTCATAATCATCTTTCTGTTGGATTTTCTTTAATTAAAGGTATTATAGGTTGCATTCACATTGTAGAATATGATTAAGTCAGAAGGCCAAATGCCACTTTTATCTTATAAAGTACTTGAAATATACAATAAAAAAATCAAAAATCAAAAAGATAGTCTCACAAGTTTTTAGTCAGTGATTTAACGACCTGGATATTCAACATAATGCCAGATGAGACCCTCTAACCCAGAAGTGTCAACTCAAATTGAGCTTTGGCCAAATCGATCAGAGTCAGAGTTGATCCAGAGCCGCGTTTATAAATAGTTTAAAAAATATAGACCGTTTTATGATTTTTCAAATAAGGCAATTGGTCTCTACAAAGCTAATATAACACATTTACTGTGTGTGCTGATTTATATTGTATCACATCACATTACATTGTACATTATATTGCACAAACTCATCTCAAGAATATGTTTAACAAATTGTATGCAATTAGCTGCATTCAAGTCAACTTTTGGTTTTATAGTTACATCTCAGCAATATAAGCCTTCATATTTCCATATGCTTGGCTCCTCTAGTCAGAGCTGCAGTGTATTCTAGGACCTGTAGTTCAAATTGTTGCATCACAGTGGCCGCTAGTTTCCCACCCTTCTCTAACACATTCAATCTTCCCCGAAACTAGGGGTGGGTGATTTGGCAAAACATTTACATCAAGATTTACTTGTAGCCAAATCTTAATTTTGACAATCACAATTCATAGCCACTGTCTATTATCAAGGACACTCTTTGGTTAAAACAATAGCTCAAATCAAAGAAGTATGCTTTTAAAATATGGGTGAAGATCCTCACTGAATTTTCAAACCAGGATGTGATTGGTTAAGTCCAGTTGACCATCAGAGTGGGTATAAAATGGAAAACTAGCATAAACCACGTTATGACGATTTCACCAAAATAGACGATCATCACAGAGTTTTATCACAATGTTGCCCAGCCATATCCACAACCCATCTTCCAAACATTAAAACTATTTATATGTTCTTATTAACTGGTTTAATTTAAAAATGTCCACAAAAGTCTAATTAAAGCTTCTGGTCCAGAGGTCACTGCCCGCCAAAAAATAAAGTTGACTAGCCTGGACAAGACCCGTTTTATTGGCCAAATGTGAGTGCAACCTTTTTATTGATATTTTTGACTATTTTTGTTTTGTCAATGTTTTCAGCTTCTCCTAATAACTTAGAATAATCCTTGGTTTAATATCAATGTTGTTTGCTAAGTAGCTTTTGTTTTAAATACGCATTACGTTGCACTTGAAGGCAGACTGCTGCTGTAATAATCCGGTGATGATTCTTTGATTATCCCCAAGAGGAATCTCAAATACTGCAAGTCACACTGTCGCTGTCGGACCTTTTCTTAATTTAGCTTCTCCTTAATTCCTCCCTTGTCTTCTCCCAGGACAGAGCAGATGCTAACACTTGTAGCGTTAGCCGCGTTAGCTCTGAAGGAGGTGTGTAGGACGAAGGGTGTGTCGCCGCTGCAAGGTCACGCATGACTTAGCGATCTGTCACACAGCTGGGTTTGTTCTGACCTGAGTTTGAGCCAATCAGAGAGCAGGAGAAGATGATGGAGCGAAGTCGTTACGGGAGAAACCATAGAGGAATATGAGAGGATCCAGTGGGAAAAATTGAAAAGTGTGATTGTACGTTAGCCTGTGGTTTTGGGGCTTGAGTGTTAGGTCCAGCTGCAGTGGGGCTGACGGGGGTCTGATGACTTCTCTACCTCCTGTGGAGCATCCGGCTGGTGTGTGTGTGTCTGTCATCTGCTCCTGTCCTCATGGATGTCCCAAAGTCAAGTTATACAGGATATAGGCACTTTTCAACCCAAGAACTACTTCAGAACACTATTGGATATAAAGAAGACAATGATGAAAGAAAAAGAAGAAACTAATCAAATGTCGGATCTAACACAAGATGAAACAACATCATAAACATGAAAACAGTTCAAAGTCTTTCTCCTTTTCCTTACCTGTACTTGCTGTTCAAATGCAGGACTATATACAGAATGTTTGAGTGTAATAAAGCACTGTGGAGTTTTTTTTTTTTTTTTAGTTGAATCCTTTGTTCTTGTTATTTTCTCTCTCATATTGCCATGTTTGTTTTGACGCACAAACCCAGTGCTTCTTCAGTGTTTCCCACATGTTTATACAGTGAGTGACTATAAGTGGTACAATCGATCCAAACTTAATTTATTGAAATCAAATGTTGTGATACCCCTTAAGTCCCTTACGTGTTGTACTGATCAAAAACATTGTTTGCAGATAAAGTATAGTTACTTCTGAATGTTTTTTACAATGTTACATTCATAAAGTATAATTCTTTCACCATCAGTTTATTGACAGGTTGTTTTTAGACACCACAGTCTCCTCTATTAATGGGGAACACTGTTCTCTGAGTGGTTAATCCACCTGTCACGTCAATCACACATTGAATAGTGCTGCAGTTCTGAAGTGGATTAATCTGTTGACATTTTTTCAGATTCATTAACCATTTGTTTGACTGTGCCTGCAATGAGCTTGTGTGCTAAATTTGAAGATTTAGCACACAAATTAACTACAGTGTTTTTCATTATAGACATATGTTGTCATTTCCAATTTTTCTCATTTATGTAATTGCCAGATGTATGCACCTGTTAATGCTTCTGCTATATTTTTCATTATCTTTTTTCTCGGTTTAGCGAGTCTTCTTTTATTGTCCACTCATTCTTTGCTTGGCAGCCTCTTTAAATCTGTGTTTATCAGCTTTAAAAAAGCAATGACTGAAAAACTACTTTCTCCAAACTGAATTGCAGTCAACTCGTTCCATGTGAACCACCAGTTGCCCCTTGACCACAGTCTGAGAACCACAGCGCTTGAAACTTCTCCCACCTTTCGTAAAGACATTGAGATAGGGCTTGACATTTGAGCTTTAATAGCCATTCGTCTTCATCAGTCACTTGTCACGCGGCGCTGTTGGCTTCTGTCGCGTTGTTAGCAAAGTTAACCTTGTAGATCAGCACGCTTTGTTGGCCAAATCCTCAGCCCTCTTAGAGCAGCCCAGAAAGCCAAAATATGCAATCACAAATCCGAAATGCCAAGCGGACTTCTTAATAGCAAACCTCGCTTCTCCTAAATCCTATTAGAGCAACTATTCACCGCACTATCCACTTCAAAGTAATTTTCAAATGACAGGCAGCTCATTCGTATGTGTTAAGCAGCATAGCCTAACACGCTAAATCTTTCTCTTCTCTGTGTCTCGGAGCAATCCTGATCCAAATTCGCCCTCATCTCGCATTAGCTGCTACTTCCTGGCGCTGTGATATCTTTTGGTTAAGCAAGAGTTTAGCTGTAAGGTGGAAGAAATGGGAGAAAAAACACATCCAATCCGCGCTTAATGACGTCTTTTGTTGCTAGCTCCACCTGCTGCTAGCACATCCATCGTCCGGGCTCTTCTCGGGGTAATCTTAGCCCTTGATTTCTGGCTGTTGGGTTCAGCGGCTGCAGGATGAATGAGAATGATCCCCATTGTGAGAAGGTAATGGAGTTGTCTGTCGCGCCGCTGCCTGCTCCCCACTTGTCTTCTGCCACAGAGCTATTTCAGTGCACTCTACGGCATTGTACGTGCAGCTCCATCCAGACGCATTACAGGACCAGGCTAATAACTGTGCCAAAAGATGTTGTTCTCGCTGTAGGTGTGTGGATTAAGAAAACGAAAAATGTGTGAACAGTGCATGAAGTGTATCAAATTTTGACTTTATTTTGTGGGATATCAATGTTAAATGTTTGCAAGAAAAGTAAAAAACAAAATGTTCAAAAAAAAAAAAAAAAGTAGGTCAGAGTAAGTTCTTAATCCCAAGCAGAGATACGGACATCTGGGGAAAGGAAGGTGACATTGAAAATAATCTGAATTCAAAAAGTATATTCGTTAATTTGTAAAAATTTTTCAGGATTCTGCACCAAAACAAGACAAGACAATACTAAATTGACAATACACAACCAGGAAATTCTTTATTTTTCTAGTTTAAAGTTATAGTGCGTTCCAGACAACTGAGAACTGGGATATTTCTCAGTTGTAAAAATACGCCGGAACACCAATCGAACTGGTAATTAAAGTGTCTATGACAGGTTGAACTACCCATTTCATTAAAACAAAATTAAGATAATTACATTTAAGATTTGACTAAATGTTTTGCTAAGTTCAACCCAGTTTAGCCATTTTTATAGGATTAAAAATGTACTTCCTTCTCAAAGATGACATCACGCTAGGGAGTTGCCTGGTAACCATCTAATAAATTGGGCAAAGCTACTGGAATGTAACAGGGTTTTAATACTTGAGACATAAAACAGTGGGGCACAGTTATTGTCGTGTTATATTCATGTTTAGGGGTCATACAAATGTGTTTATCGTAAGAAAATTGAAAATGTCCTTGTCTACCTAATGTGATGTCATCACTGCTCAACTTCCTGTTATTTTTAACATACTGTATTTTGAATTTTTCTTCACAAACTTTTTCTTGATTCATCAATAAATGTCATTTATATTTACATCAAGTATTAATCTACCAAATTAAGTTTAACTTGGAAAATTGTAAAAACCTGTCATACTCACTTTAACACTTGCAAAATTGGGACCTGGTCAAGGTTAGAGAAACCAGGTCCCAAAGAGATCAACATATACAAAAAGTGAATCTGAAGGATTCAACTGCGACCAAAACTATGTAAACACTGATTATTTAGTGTTACTTTTGTTTAGCCTAAAGGTTAGCATTAGCCATCATTTTTACACACGAGTTGATTCAGTTGGAACACTCTGAACTGGTAACTGGTTTTATTCAACTGGGAAATATCTGACTTCCCAGTTGCCTGGAAGAGTGAGACAAGGCTTAGAGAAAACCACTGCTCTAGAGAATCAACTTACATGAAACAACACATTTTGTTTAGACATCGAACAATATTTTTTCCTAAAGAAAGTGCTTCCATGTATTTTTATTGTCACTGTCTAGTTGGTACGGTTTATGTTCACTTTGTCTTGAGATATCGTATGTTTGTTCCTCAATGGGGAATCTCCAGTGTTGCAACAGACATAGCAGTAACAGTCTAAAACTCTTCTGTAAGTTTCCTTTATGGCTGATCATCATAGTATTAAGTACAATATGTGACTGATTATAAACAACTGGAGCATATGGACAGAACAAATAACCGGGAAAAAACAAAACTTCCAAAGCTAGAGCATGACTTGTAGATTTAGTTCGAGATTTGGCCGTCCCAATCATGATAAGTAGGCATTTAAAATTAATGCATCCAAATGGAGATAAAGATTTTGTTTTACTAATGAGAAATTATTAATTATGCAGTTTTCTATTAATAATATTGTAATAGCAGTTGAACTAAACTTGAATGTCGAAAAATACTTAAGCTCTCAATTAATATAGTTTCAATATTAAATGTTGTTGTTGCTTATAAGATATTTTTAAACATAAATCAACTGATCTTTAAGACTGTTAACTTGACTGTAGCGCGGTTTCATCAACAACGTGTGACTCATCTGTCTTATTTTGATAATCCTAATTGACTTAGTTGTTCTTTTTATAGAAACCTTCAGTCAAAAAGTAAAACAATTCGCTCTATTGAGTTTGAGAATGGCCCTTTCAAGTCATTTTCAAGAAAAAGAATAAGGAGATAAAACAAGAATACAGTGCATAAGCATAAAGCAGGCAGCAGGCAAGACATTTTCATATTCAGCAGGTTTTCATTATTAATAAGAAAATTAACATAAGTATTGCATTACCACCAGGCTTCAGCAAAGGCCACTTCGAACGTCTTTTCTGTATTTTTGAACAGGACATTGTGAGTTATGTATGTAGTATGTTAGTTCTGTAAGTTTTAAGTGTCTGGATGTTTATGCTAATTTAAGATATTGCATCATTAATTCACTTTGTTTATTTAGATGGATTTTATAACGTGAATTGTGAATCTTTTCCTGTTGGTGTAGGGCGGATGTTTGTGAGTAATTGCTAAATTGTGCGGATTATTTGCAAAAAAAAGTATCACACTAACATTTGATATTTTGACGTCACTTAACTTTAGAGCTGCAACTAATGATTATTTTGTTACTTGATTAGTTGGCGATTATTCTCTCGATTAATCAATTAGTTGTAGAAACAAAAAGTTACATGACTACAAGATTTTTATTTTGACAAGCCATTATATTGTCGATTGAGAATGTTCTGCAGGTGTACATTTACAGACAAAATTACTTTTCCTTCAAACGCTGGAGAACAAAAAAACAATATAATTAAACCATGAGTTTGTAACAGATTGAATTAAAATAAGATTGCCAACTAAACAATGATAAAAATCCATTGTTCTGCTAAAATAGAAAAGGCAAGGCATCTCATTTGGAAAAAAAAAATGCTTTAGTACTTGGAAGAAACAAAGAAAGCAAATTTAATTTTTAGAATTCAACTCAGTTTTAATAACACATTTCTGTCTTTGCCCTAATTAGTTATAAAATGTCTTTTATCAGTTCATGCATGTTTGGAAACCTCTATAGCAATGTATCCCCACCTTTTTTGAGTCACAGCTTTTTTGGTTGACATTTTTTTTGTAGCACACCACTTACTCAAAGATGTCAAAATCAAACCATTTCGGAAAGCAAAATTAATTTAATGTTGTACATATTGTCCATTACACTTAAGGCCAGCGCACACCAGGACGCTCTGCGCGCGGCAAATTGAGCGCCTCCATTAATTTCTATGAATGTACACACACCGGGCTCACGGCGGCGCCGGCGCTTTACAACGCGCCGTGATTCGGTTTTGTTTGTTTCCGTCGCGGCGCCGCCCCTGGAAATGACCCTGCCGGCACCCGTAGTTTCTTCTTCTACGATTTAAATAATGTAAAGCAGTTAACTATATAATAGCAGTGCTATTTCGTTTACAATGATGAATGCGGAATGCCTTTCATTTTTTAGACATATTATCATATTACTCACCCACTACGACCGCGGATCGTTGAAAAATAACGCCGAGCGTTGCGGCATTTGTGAGTGTTGACGCTTGGGTCTGGCGCGCGGCAAGTGAGGTGCCGCGGCGCGCTGCGCTTTGGTGTGGGCTGGCCTTTACGGATATTCAATGAGTTAGAAAATTGTAAATGTTTTGCTTCCATTTTGAGTGAAAATTGTAAAATATCCCCCGCATACTGGCTCACGACTCTATAGACCAGTTATCAATTATTCAATTACTAAAGTAGTTGACGATTGATTCAATTATGAATTAGTTTCGATTAACTTGTTGCAGCCCTACTGAATCCAACATATTTTACAACACTATAGGCACAAGTTAATGATTCTTGAATATCCTCCAGGTGATTACCGCTCTGTAATGTCTGGCTGTTCTCACTTTTGTGTCTGGTTTTGGGGTCTCTCTCTCTCTCCCTGCCCCCCTCCCTCTCTCTCTCCCTCTGCAGCCTCTCTGTTGACTGTCAGCGGGGGGCTCGTGGGTGTCATCTCCGTAGGATCTTCACACAGCATATCCAGATCAAAACCTGCGCTGAGATGCCGTTTTCCCGCAGAAGAAGCGTCTCTATAGCACAACAACTACGCGGCGCTAAGCTAATCTTTCACTGCTTTTGTTGGACTCACCTGCCCCAAAAGCGCCCTGACAAATGAGCGCTCCCAGAGACCCTTGCTTTAGCGAACCGTCTCTTTCTAGCTCACACACTACACTAAGGCCTTTTTTCTTCTTGTAGCCCACATGATTGCCTGGCAGGGGTGATTTTATATTCATGTTGGCCTACTTTGCCTCTCTCCCTGGGCTCCTCTCTCCACTCGCGCTCACACACATCTGCCGTACTGTGAAGTATAGCTAACTGTGAAGCTATTCATCATGCCGAGTGCTGCAGTGGCCGAAGGTTGATTATAGCAAACTTTACAGTGTACCTCCGCTCTTGTGCTGCTTCTGTGTTTATGGTTTAACCCATATTTTATCATATATGCGGTGTATGTTTTAATGCAGGCTAGCCTTTAGAGGTCACAAGTCAGTGTGGGGCTGGACGAAAACGTAATAATTCGCAATTTATTAGGACTGGGCAATTAATAAACTGAGAGACTGAGATTGAGATTCAGTTATTTAGCTGGCAGTCAAAAACACAATAACCAACAACTTTGTCAATAACAACTTGTGGTTTGAAGCAAAAGTCAAACTTTGATTCCGACATAATAACGTCATTACTTCCACCCAACCTCTAGCCTCTAGAAATTAAAAATATTTAGGCGAGGATAAAAAAAAAATCTATTTTATAAGTTTTTGAGCTTGTATAGTCAATTTGTTTTAAACACTGACAGCCTTTATGTGCATACTTCCAAAAACTAGAAGGCCTGAACTTTAAAATGATGTATCACATCAGCAGATGGACTGTAAACTCTTCTTTTAATAATACCATTTGGGTATGCTAAACGATTGTGCACAGACACCAATGAACAGGGTGGTATCAGGTTGAACATCATAAAATCATGACTAAAGCAATTTTTATTGTGTTTTTAGAAATGCTAAAACAAAAAATCTAAATTGATCATTATGAGGGATGAAATTGTATCATATCACATGTATTCTTTCTATTATGTATATTTTTGCCTTTGACGTAGGACTGTGCAATTATTCTAATTTCAATGTAAATTGTAATTATTGCTGTAATCGTACATAAAAATTGTGTAATCGAATAATCCTGATTCTTGACCGTGACTTTCAAGTTTATTCATAAGCGCTCATTTATTTACTTCTTTAATAAATAGGTGTTGTTGTTCTTTTACAAAAATAGAACACATTTACAACCGTTTATAAAGCCTAAGGCACTAACACTCTGCAGTCTCTCTAAGCGAATAAGATTTAATGATGATCTGATTTAAATAATCATTATAAATGGATTATTATTGTCATCATGATCGAACAGCCTACTTTGATATAAATGAAATTATCTTTGTGCTTCTTCAGAAATGTCAAACTTCACTGTGATTGGTTAGATCCAGCTATCCCTCACTCTGAACATTGTTGAACAGTAAAAGAAATAAGTGAGAAAAGTGTCTTAAAGCAGAAGTTACTTGAGGAGTAGTGCTTCTCCTACAGTTCTCTTGTAAAATATTCTTATTTTTGTGTATCTTAAGTATTAAAATTAGGCAGCAAAAACCCATTCAAATGCATTTTACATCATCAAAAATCAAAAAGTAAGATTTTCTCAGGAAAGCTGGTGTCAGGTCGGGATTCTAAAACTGCAAGTGCTGGTTTTCCACTGGGAGGCAGAGTCGACGCATGCTTCAAATGCCCCAAAAATACCTTGTGTAACCATCATGGAGATCTACAAATACATTTAAAATTTAGTCTTAGTTCTGATTTAACCTAAACACACAGCTGAATTAAACAGAGGAATGATCATGATTTGACACTTTCAGCAAAATATCAGATTGTCAGTGTTTTTTATCATCATATTGCTGAATCTTAAGCCAGCATTCTTTGTGCTCATCTCAAACTTGGAGAAACAGAACAACTGTGCTGAGTGTGCCAGAGAAAATATGCAAATGTAACTGATTGAGAACGAGAAGTAAAATACATCTCAAGGCTTGTGAATACTGGAAAGATAATTTGACTTGCATAATGTGAAATTTTACACTTATTGTAAATGCATAGATTATTTAATAAATGATGAGGGCATGGTGGTTCCTCTACTCATTAAGTTACCCAGAATTGGAAACGAAATAAATGGACTCACATGTTCTGCTTAGAAAAGGTAGTTTTAGTGGCTATTTTATCAGTAATTATCCAAGGAAGCAACAGTTAGTCTGAACAATGTTATTACAGATAACTTACTGTTTTTAATGAAATGCTATGCAAATAAATGTATTTCACAATTTTAGGAACATAATTTGTCTTTTATCACAATGTACAGTATATAGTTGGTTGGCTTTTTGGTTGTTATGGTAGTTCACACTTGACTGTGATTGGTTTGTTCCACCTGTCACTCACTCAAACAATGCCAAAGGGCGACAAACAGGAAGAAACTGGTGAGGTAACGGGTGGAGTGTCTGTGTTTTCAGCCCAGAGCTGCTTTAAATGAAGATTTGCTG
Organism: Mugilogobius chulae; assembly: GCA_038363315.1. Classification (NCBI taxonomy): domain Eukaryota; kingdom Metazoa; phylum Chordata; class Actinopteri; order Gobiiformes; family Gobiidae; genus Mugilogobius; species Mugilogobius chulae. The sequence goes on along the minus strand of CM076399.1, from coordinate 30,562,776 downwards.
AATCATGAGGTGATGATTTCAGCAAAAGAGCTTATGACACTAGGGCGAGTGTACACAAACTTCTTGGTCGGCTAAAGACATGCGCTGCTCATCGATTATAGTCAACTAAAAAGAATCATGACAAAAATTCTTCAAAACTGCTTTGTATCTATAAAAATCCAATACAAAAAACTGTACATAAATTCATAATTCATTCTTAATTCTTCAGCTATGTTGCATACTTTCTTCTTAAAGAGCTGGAAAACATCAAAAGGAAATAAGTGAAATAACTTGAATCTATATTTTAATAGAACTAAAAAATGTTTAAGTCACTTAAATTTTTTAAAGCAGAACTTTTGAGTTAGCTTTTGCATTGTTATAGGACAGCTTAACTTAAAAATGTAAGTACGTTTTTAACTCTTACCGCCTTTTAACACTTACTACAGCTCTGTTGTGTCTATAAAACATGATCCTTTATGCGGTTAATTTGTGTACCATATAACTTGAAGTATTATGAACTCACACTGTTAAGTCATTTAAAGACAAAGGTTAAAGTAATTTTTTTAAATTGGCTTTATGACTTCTACAGTGCTGCTGTCCAATACAAATCTTAATCCTGCTTCTTAAGTAATACTCATTTTGATTCACTGACCTCTATTTAGGGCTGGGCAATATTGACAAAAATGAATATCTCCGTTATTTATTTATTTTTTTTTACTTTACATATCTCGATTCCAATATTCAGACAATATTATTTCAAACCAAGCATCAAGCATGTCTGTAAATGTATTAGTTGAAGTTTAATGATCAGAAACACTGAGCTTGGCTAGGCTTACTACATTCTTGGTCAACTTAGACGTGTGCTTCCAATTGATTAGTCAACTCAAAGCAAAACTAGCCTCAGTGTTTCAATGGTCTGATCAAATATCTGAGTCAAACTGTTTTCACAAGACCACAAGCTCAGATGTTTGCATGCTAATCAACTACTCATTAAAAAAAAACTATAAAATAAATGTAGTATAAGTTTGCAATGTGCTTTCTAACTAATAGGAATGTTGGTTAACTAAGACTAAGGACTGATCAATTGACTAAAATATCATTGTCTAACTTTATTTGAACTTTTACAAGATCATTTTCTTAATTCGTTGTTTTTTAGCAGCCATTTTCTTTCCTTTTTACTACAAACAATATACTCATTATTCTGTTTTTGCATCTTAAATCACAGTGATGTTTTATTATACCTGTCCTAATGTCAGATTTCAGTTCACATTTTCCTACGCAAATCTGTACTCTCCAAATTATTCTTGCTCTGCCTCTTCTGAATGACACAAATCCCTTGCCACAGCCTCAAAAACACATTATACTAACACTATTGATTTTAACAAAGCCAAAACACCTCCATCTTGGCTCTGCTGCGACTGAACAATGCATCTGGACCTCATGTTGTTTCTGCCAAATAGACCCAAAATGGTGAATGGCACAGAGCCGTGATCCCTGAAGGATTTCATCTAATAAATCCACCTCAGTAATGACGCAGCGAGGAGAGGGTTAAACAAGGATTTTCTAAGCTTTCCGATGTGGGTTTTTCATTTTGGGAAAGTGCTGCTGAATATGTGGTTTGGACCGAGAAAGAAGGAACCATGAGTCACGTTATTGTGTTTTGGAGGAGATGCTAGCTTGTTCGCTCTCTCTTGTTGTTAGCGCGCTTTTGTTGTGCTGTGGTCCATGTCGGGGGTAGAGAAATTTAACAGTGGGGCCGTAATCTGCAGGAGAGCCAAGACTTGAAATAGGATACTGTATGAAACTATTGTGATGTGTGATGAAAAGGGAAATGCAGAGGATATGAATGTGCAGCTCTGTCCGTTCCTAATAACAATATGAAGAAGACACTGACTTTTTAAGTTTTTAAATGGTGTTCTGACATTACTTCCTGATCAAAAAGATAGCAGGAGTTATATGTACGACGCAACAAAAAGCATTACTAAGAAAAATCTATTGACATGAGCGGTTAGCATTTACCTGGATGTAAAAAGTAGATTCCAGTAGGGATGTGGAATTAATCAGATTTCAACTGCAGTCATGATTTTTGCTATAATCTATAACAAAATGTGTGTTTGAGTTATCAAGATTATCACCATTAATGCTAACCATCAACGTATATTTGAGAAATAGCTTCTTTATGTTCTATTTCTGCATTCCCACCATTTCTGTGACGTATGTTAGCTACTTTCATTTTATTTGTTCATTCATACAATTTACAATGCTGAGGCTCCATCGTCTATTTAAGGAAATTTCTTTAATAATCATAATTTTTCTTTTATCCATAGTCGAGCAGGCCTAGATTCTAGCAGAACAATATTGTTACATTAGGGCTGTACTCGATGTGTCGGTGTTGGGGTACATCGTGACAAACTTGTTGGCAATATGCGTATTGATACAGGGAAGCGTATCAGGATGGTTTAACTCATCATAAATTTTACACTTGGACTGCTGCTTTAAGACTGAAATTGTTGAGCTTAAAAATGATTTATTCATAGGACACAAGTTACATTCTTAACCTTGATTTTAAGGAGGTCTGTACGCACAATTGTGTTGAAAACATTTTAGATATAGTGAACATACTTGTCTAAAGTTTTTCTACATTTTCTCATTTTGGTCAGTAAAATATATCTTTATTTTATCATACTGAGGGAATTGTGTTGGGATAAACATGTATCATATCGGAAGGCTCTTGGCAATCAACAGCCCCACATGTGACATCACCCATAAGTACTGCTGTGTCTAAAAGACAGTTAGATCATGATTATACCTTTACTCAATCTCAGTAAACAACTAGCACATTTGAATCGACAGGTTTATCAGCCAATCATGCGGCAGGACAAACATGGTTTTGGACCCAGAACAGTAACGTGTGCAGTAAGACTTTATATTCTATTCATCCTGGATATTTGGTTTTGTACAAAATAAAAAATGCAGTAATACTGACACCCTGTTTTATATGTTTTGCAGAAGAGAGAAGAAAATTTAAGATTTAGATAAATCAGTATGAGAAAAAATATCATGATGCATTTTTCCCCAGATCGCCCAGCTCTACTTGTAAGTAGAATTTAGTAGAGTTAGCCGTATGTTTAATCAATATAGATCGTAGAATTCGATATACTACACTTAGGCCCTGATTTACTAAGGTGGATAATAGCACGTACTAATTTGCGGCCGCAGTTCAGAATTTTGCGCGTCCCTGAAGTGGGCGTGTTGCACGCGATCAACAAAGAGAAACTGCGTCAGTAGTGCGGGAGCAAACCGATGAAGGCGGACCTATGTAAATGACCCTTTTGCGTGCTTCAGTTTCCACATAGAGGAAGAGACTCGCAAACGAAAAAAAATTTCGACCCCGAGGAACTAAGGTCCTCGTGAAGAAGCAAATCATTTATCAGCTGCTTAGCTTAGTTTTTAACATTTTTTAGGATATTTCCCAGTTAAAAAAATGCCATTCCCAGCCCCCAGTCCAGACATTATGGCTAATACTAACATTTAGACTAAATAAGATTAAATAACCTGTAACCAATGTTTACATACAGTAGTTTTGTGGCAGTTAAGCCCCCAGATTCATTTATTATTCATTCATATTCATATTCATATGTGAAGTGGGACTTCCTCGACCAGGTCCCAGTTCACAAGAGGTATTTACCAGTTCGAGTGGTGTTCCAGCGCATTTTTACAAGTAGAAAGTGGGAAATATGCCATTTCTCATTTGCCTGGACGCAGCATAAGTATGCTTTGCACACTTGCAGCGAAAATTTCCATGGTAACAGTTGTTTTTTGATGTTCCATCCCTGGGCTCTGGGATTAAAGAGATATAACAATAGTGGAAGTCGGATTCAAATTCAGTCAGTCTGATATTTTCCAAATCCTTCAGCCTTTGTTTGTGGAGCGTATTCTGAGTCGATATAGTCTGAATTGTGCAGTTGCCTTGTTAAACACTACATTATTTGTTTGCAAAGTGTATGGTGGGATTTTGAGTTGCAGTTTTATTTTCATTAAAAACTTAGAGAAACAAACTTTAGCAGTGCTAGACTTTCTTAAATTGTGATTTCTCCACAGTTTTCAGCCTTACTCAATTTTTTTATGCAACACACAGATTGCTTCATTCTTCATTAACAATTCAGACAAAAACACGCTCATGTTACGGCCCCAAAAGCTCCAATTTTATCCTATTGGCTCCGAAACCTAATTAAAGAAACATTGCTTGGGCTTTTTCCTTGTTATTGTGCAGCATATGAAATGAAAGAGAAATGCATTTGCAGTGTAATATTCAAACACACACACAACACAGGCTATATAAATGAATAATGTAGGATTTAGGTTGTAGCGAAAAAAGTAACACGGGATGAATAATTTAGGGTTAAATTGTTCTGACCCGTCCCGGACCAGGATGCGCGGAGTCAGGTCTTCCCCGGGTTTGCACAAGTGCTGATAGTGCTGAGAAATACACAGGCAGAAGCGGCGGTGAGTCACTGCGCTGGCCCTGCTTTTAACCTCCCCCACACAACCCCCCTCCATCATCATCCTCCTCCAGCACTCCCCCGCCCCTCACCCACCTACACACACACACACACACACACTGCCCTTCCCTCCGGTGACCCCCAGTCTGCAGCAGCCAGCCTCGGTTCCAGGAAAAACATTAGGGCAGAGCGCAGGGATGCACCAAGGCACCGTCAGATAATTTAGCTAATGTATGAGGGAGATGTTTCAGCATGAGCGCATTATCATATACACAGCAACGCATTTTCATCTCAAGTTTGGAGCCACATCTTTAAATTAATACGTATATTAGGTGCTTCTTTAATAAACAAATGTGCTAGCTTAAAGGATAATGCATTGAGTTCTTCTTAAGTTTTTAATACTTAAAAGACAAGTATGTTCAAGATTTTATTGTCACAGTTATAGATCTGGGAGATTCTGACAAAAATGGATTTCTCGATGCATTTTTGCCATATTTCGATTATGATATTCAAACGATATTATGTCAGTTCAACAGGAAAATGTTCAAACATGTCTTTAAAAAAGTTAGTTGAAGCTTAATGATTAGACAATAGGGCAGAAGTCGACTAAAAACTTTATTTCAAGCCTAGTGATTGATTAGTCGATCAACTAAAAGAACGCCAACTTTTTAAAACCAGTGTCTCTATTTGACCAAATGTCTAATCCATGCTGCACTCATAACAGTGCATGTTCATAGGGTTACATGTTCTTAGCAAATACTCAAAGAAAAGAAATTGCAAGTAAACAGTCATTTGATGTTAAAAAATAAAGTTCTAATGCAAATGTATTAATTCATTTTTTTTATTTTTTATATTCCTGATAAGACACCATTGAGCGAATGTGAAAATTAAAATGGATGCAAATATAATGTTTTTACTCGTATTTAGATGTTTACAATACAAATTTTTTCTTTTGAAATTTGAATACATTTTTTCAAAGTAGTTTTTATCATAATTGATTTGCAGTTTTTCTTTATCTTCTAAACAACATTAACAATATTAGCTGCTTCGATATATTACCCATCTCTAGACAGTTTTTGTTCTTTAATACTGCACAGTTTTGATGTAAAGTCTTTGTAAAAGGTGCTGTAACAACCATGATTTTGCAGTGCTAACAGCCTTTAAACTCTATCAGTACCTATACTCTGGCAACTCATGTCTTAAAATAAAATGTACATTTTGAAAAACATTTACGGCACTGCAAGAGTTAGCAACAGAAGGAATCTAGTTTATTCATAGAAACTGTTCTTTAGTTGCTAAGTTTTAGCGTTAGCATTGACGTTAGCACTGACAAACGCAGTATTTTCCTGTTTTGTAAGACATTTTAGAAAACATTTTGTCAGATAAACCAATCACAATGCACTGCCTGATCTTAAAGTTCATCATAGACTGAGATTGTGAAAAAGCTATAAGAAATGAATTAAACTAAAAGCAAACATGTCTGTAAAATGCTTTTTTCAAAATGTGAATTAACATCGGGTAAGCAAACAAGCAAAACAAAAGCTAGCTTATTGCGAGTTGCTAATGCAGATATGCAGCTGTAAAAGGCAGTTTGGTTTTCCTAAAAGACTTGAAATGAGTCTGACAATGATTAGTGGTGTTAAAACTGTCTGTTAAAACTGTCAGATAATCATTGAACTGAGTAATTTTTGAGGCTCTGTGGGAAATGACCTCATAAACATTCTTATACTTTTACTATCTTGCCATGAGCATCACATATTTTTATCTGTTCAAGTCAAAATATTTTGTAATTTGCTTTTACCTCATTTATATTAGACACACATGCTATACACAGTTAATAAGGTGACATTTTAATTTGCTCAGAACACAACTTTTTGCTGAAAAAGTTAATTAATCAACATGGTCTGCTGAACACCTGTCTCAAAGTCTATATCTTGAAATTGAAAAGTTTCTCTTCTGAAAACATCTGTGTGCTAAAACATAACATTTGAAAAGGATGTGAATGGCATTTTTGTCTCTGCCCTTTCTCAGTATAAAGTAGGTTTTGCTTGCCTACATTGTCTGTGGAAAGCTGTCTGTTTTTCTGTTTCTTCAGTGTGACCATGTATTCCCAGCGATGTGTGTGTGAGAGCGATTGAATTTATGTGTAGTATTATCTGTATATATTTTTCTATGATAAATGAGTTATTTCTTTTACAAAAGTGGGACATGATTCAAAAGCACTGGTTTATCCTTGGCCTGTTTCTTTCATTTCTTGAACTTTTAAATCATTTCCTTTTCTCTGTATTATAACCTACTTAACTTAGAAATACTAAATGCGTACATATTAAAATGCTATATAGACAGAAAATGAAAAAAATCTGATCTTTAGTCTCAGAAAAAGTCGACCTACATAAAGTGCTTTGTATCCGATTCTTTTTGTCTCATCAGTTAATGTATCATTCAAGTATTTCAAAGTGCCTTGTAACAAGAAATATGCAATAAAAATCACAAAACAAAACAACTTTTTCAGTGACACAGACAAACTACTCTGAGCCTTGTTTGAATCCGTGTTACAGAAGAAGCCTTACATGTTCAAGCTGTTCCAGATCGCTCTGCATAAAACTGAAACGTTGATATTTAGTCCTGACTCTGGCACCAGCAGGCGACTGATCCCTGAGGTCGACATGGTTGATAAGGCACTAACATGTCAGGTATTTATTTTGGTGCAAGAGACTTAAACACAAGCAGAGCTGTTTAGTGCAAAGACCTGAGTATAGGACTAATGTGATCGGACTTCGTGGTTCTAGTCAGGACTAGGGATGTACATTTTCAGATGTTTCTTTAACCGTTAGTTGGAGCTGTCCACGGTCAATAACTGGTTAACCAATTACGTAAACGCAGTACTTCTTATTGTTGTTTTTTTTCACTGGACATGTTTAATTGAGCACAGCAGCGCTACGAGAGTGAACACAGAGCAGAGACAGTGACAAGCCTTTGAACTGTGCACAACACGACTGAATAAAAACCTTTATAACACTGTTTTAATGCACTGTGGCACTATGTATCCAATAGAACTACTCATAAATAAGGAGTCTGACCAAATCTGAGTAACCAACATCTTCTCCAACATAAAATCCAAGTAAATAAATCCATGCATGATTGATATTAGTCTATAAACACTGCAGTGTCACACAGGCTTGCTCAGTCCTTTTGAGACAATGTTTATGTTTTAGCTATTTTTTTTTCCACACTGACAAACGCCAGAGCTGTTCAGGGGCAGTTAGCGCCATCTGCTGGAGCAACTGTATATCTGTGTCAGTTAACCGGTAAAAGACGTACCACTCGGTTAAGCTGTTACTCACGGTTAATTGGTTAATTTGTTAACCATGAACATCCTTAGTCAGGAGACTTGACTGTACTGCAGTTGTTTTACAGCTCACTTGGATAGGCTGATGAGCAGGCCGTTACAATAGTGGAGACAAATGCATTGATAAGTCTCTCCAGGGCTGATTCTGGTACTACACCTTTGATTTTGGCAATATTTATAGACGGTAAAAAGCTCACAATGTTACTGACTTGATGTGGCTGTTAAAGTTCAAGTTTGAATCAATTTGTATCACACATTTCTACCTTGATTTGAAGGTATTAAAAGGAGATAGAGTGACACTTTCTTTGCTGCTGTGAACCAAAGATGATGAGTTCAGTCTTGTCTGAGTTTAGCTGGAGAAAGTTGTTTTGCCTCCACACACTGATCTGTCGAACGCTGTGACAGAGTGAGCTCATTGACCCACATTCATCTGCAGTTAGTGAAACGTAGAGTGTCGTCTGCATATTCGAGAGCTTGTTAGTGGAAGGGATATTTAGACAATGTGAATGTGCTGTTAAATCATGATGTTTTTTTACACAACAGCACTCAAAATCCTTAACATATGTGTGTATTTTTATTGAAGTATATATAGGTAGTTACCATGCAATGCAGACTTGACTTGACAAAGGTTGTGTAAGGACAGAAACACAAGAATTAGCCCAGCTATTGTTGAGCGAGTGCCCACTTAAACTGCAGCCATAAAACACTGGTCTGGATGTGTGGAGGTATAAGTCTTCTTAATGCTCCACTCTTAAGTGCGTTTTGAATCATGAACTGTCTTTGTCTATACCTCACAACTGTCTGCTCTCCCCAAAATCTATTTTATCCTTGTGGTGCGTCAGACCATGTTGCGCCAAAACAATATTATTTTTTCATCTCTGAGCTTTGTTTTGTTTCCAACTTATTTAGCTTTTCTCAGAAACAGGCTTGTAGTGCTCACAGACTGGAGGCTGTTGTTGATTCTAAGAATGGATTTTCTGTCAATCTGACCTTTTGATAGGAAATTGATTTTTGTGAAGGAATGCGGCATTTGACATCTCCGTCTTTTCTTTACAGACGGATAATCTGGATAACATTGTTTGTCACTATGGCCTATGGAAATGTGCCTAGTGTTATTTAGAAATGCCATATTGTGTATTTAAATGAGTTTAGAAATGTTAAATCTATTTGTATTGTACCTTATAAGACTGAATGTTGTGTGATGGTTCCAAATCAGCTTAGATGTGCTTTTGTGATACAGTACAGTATTATGGAAATGGTAAAAAGAAGAGCATCTGGCATGAAAACAGCCCATCACCTTCAGTGTTGAGATAAAATGTTGACAAAAGCTTAAGGGTAATAATGATGGGCCTCTAACCTTATTGAGTTGAGTGATTTTTGGGTCCATGTTGTGACCCATGACCAATACTTGTCGATACAGATACTTAGGTTTTAGTATATACGGTATAGCCCTCCTTAACAAGATCACAAATTATTTTTTTCCTTTTTTCCATTTTTACTCGACTGATACTATTAGGCAGGTGTGCCCAAACTTTTTTCCTCAGCGGGCCAAATTGAATATTATTTTTCTCAACGGTCCATTATGAATAATTTTGTAACTTGTCGAGGGCCAAACCTAATTTTATGTGATTAAATTGTATTTTATTAACATGTTTTAGGAGAATAAAGCTGATTTGGTGTACTTTGACAATCTTTTCAATTTAAAATGTAATCAGACAGACATTCTTAACAAATCTCCAGCATATCTTTTTGTGCCTCTGTTCTAAGACAAAGTGGACTGACGTGCACCACAAACTAGACATATCCATTATATTTACTCCCACAATTTTTTTTTTAATATGGCAATACAGAAAAAATATTGTTCATCTTTATGGGATAAATGTATCATCCTCATCCAAAGTTAGTGGTGTAAATTCTACTTTCTGCCAAACATGCTTGGTCATGGCCCAAAGATTGGCGGTTCATTGTATCTAATGAATACTGGTGTTGTGTCCTTGGGCAATGCAGTTAACTCGTCTTGCACTCTGTGTGAATAAATGTTCCAATTTCGATTTTGTAATTTTTGCTTGCCAAAGTTACTAGTATCTCTTAATGTGTCAAAAACTGAACTTTTTCATTAAGGTGGATTACAATTTTTTATTAATCCCTTATTCTGCTTGCCCACTTTTCTTGGCAGCACACTTCCTCTTTAGCTTCGTTAAGGTAGCTAACTTGTTTGTCTGTTTTGCTGGACAATCTCAAACACACGACTGTTAAAATAAAGGGACTGATTCTACAGGCTAACCACAGCTAATCAGGAAGTGATGCCAAGAAAAGTGGGTGATTCAGAATAAGGTGACTAGAATCTAACCTACTCTTGTTTCCATGGAGATGTTATTGCTTTACTTAAATGCTCAATGGTACATAGTCTTTGTCAGGCTCTACGATGGAAAATAATTATGCCCTTAGCACTCAGATGTTTGGAGAAGCGAGCAAGAATGAATGATTTTTTAAGATATTTATTTGCTGCAAAAGGCCATACTGTGTCTTACAACTGGAAGCCAATTACATCACCATGGAGACAAACATAAAAGTTGCTTACTGCAGCTTTATCTTCAGTAATGATCTTATCTTCCTGACAGACAGACTTTTCCCATATCACCAGTCTCTGCTTCAGGACGACTGCTCTATTTGTAAATTATTCCATCGAAACCAGCGTCGTGTGATGAAGTATTAATGCACTCGGCTTTCCCAAAGGCATGCAAATCAGGCTGGTCTAAAAAAAGCGCTGAGGATGTGAAAAAATGTGTGTAAAAAATTAAACACCGGTCAAAAATATTCTCGGGATGATCACAAACTTCATCTGAGTCAGTTGGCTTTGATAGTCTGTGACAACTGTGTTACTGCTGCAGCTCGGAGCTTCAAACGATAGAACTTCAAATGCACTTGTGCCCCTGTCCTCGGTCTGAAGAGGGCGAGAGGGAGGCCGACAAAGAGAAGGTTGTGAGAACAGAGATAGTTAGTTTTAAAATGCAGTTCGAATCTGACCATGGCATTCACCATCTTTACCCTGATGAATACTCAAATGTTTAAATCTGTTGAATGTCTGTGACAAAACCTAAACTCAACACTGGATACAAATCTTTGCATACCAAGAAAAACAAAATGATTTAATAAAGGCATAGGTCATCTTCAGTACTTCGTTTTTCTATAGCCTTTAAAGTGAAGCTAACCCCCTAAACGAACCTGACTGCTTGAAAAGCATAGAAGCTTAGTGAAAGGAGGGGCTGTGGTTTTACAGCAGATGTTTGTGTTGAGTACACTTTTGTGTCGACAACTGATATCACAACTATACTAGAGATTGTATTGGCATTCGTAAGGAAACACAATCACTTTGTGACTAACTTGACCTGAAACTTGCTCATTTGTAGCCAGACAAGCGCCACCACTCAAATGCATTTACTCCAGCTACTAGGTCTAGTATCGCAGGACTGCAGACGGATCAGAAAAGCAGGAAGTACGGTCGTCCAATCAGCAAACAAAGCGGAGTGGGGTGGTCACCTGAGTTGAGATAGCAGACTGTATGTGTTCTCCTCCTTTGACCTTGTGTCAAATATTAACATAATTGATAATGTACATTTTAATTTGCATATTTATCATACAGAAACAGCAACAATCCCTGACACACATGTTTATGCTCTATTTCCTGGTTTGACAAAAAGACCAAAAAGCAGTGATTGGTTAAAAAAAGTTCCCGCCCATGAAGCAAACGAACTCCAGTGATGCAATGTCAGACGGTTTCCACAAAGTGAAATGAAACCGGCTGATGCATCAGGCCTGCAAATATGCATAATAGTAGGCATTGGCAATGCTATGCTTTAAATAAAACCGCCAAAAAAGTATTATATTAAATAGAGCTAACAATATAACTCTTTGAGTTACCAGCTAAAAGGTGGAAATGTGCCGTATCGATAGAAATAATTTATGTACTTTGTACGTGGGCTGACTAGGCCTTCTATTACTTTTCATAAAGCAAATGGTCAGTTTAATTCTAACTGTGTATTTGTTAACACCAAGAATGTGCTAGTGTGTCTGTAAATGACACACAAAAATTTGGATGGACCACAAATGTAGAAATGAGATCTCACTATACATTCTGAATCTTTTTGAGATGATTTTTTAAGTGATGATGTCGCTGATGTTCATATTTTTCATTTCCAAAACAACAACAACTGCAGTTATGTTTTTTAGCATCTTTCACCTCTGGGATGTAATTATAGCATATTTTTTTCATCAATATTTGGACCATCTGGGCCATTCGGGCGACAAATTAATCACAATTTTTGTTCCTCAAAATAATTTTAACATGGACTAAATAGACTATAATCTCTACCATTTAACACAGAAACAAAAACATTTCTTCCAAACAATTTTACAAGACTGGGTTGCAATTTGTAGATCTTTCGAAAAATGTGTGAATGTTTTCATTTTAAAGGGCCTAAAGACAAGACTTTCATTATTATTGGTTTGAGAAAGTAGTTAAACAGACACAATACTGTAATGTATCTCAGTTTTTTAGTTTCATCAAATAATATTGTTATTATACAACAATAAACTCTTGTACATCTTAAAGTGTCATTTACTTGCAGAGTTGTGTGTGTTGTCAGTGTAGCAGACAAAGTCCATATACTGAAGGCATATGTTGCGTTCAGATAATATTAATTTAGTGTCTCTTGGCAGACAAACGCACTATAAATCATCCCTGTTGTGTACTGTACTTTGCCTCACCCCCCACAGCGGCGCTCGGTGACAGATTACTGGCCTGTTTCCTTCTTATCCTCATCAGCCGTGGATCAGTGCAGCAACAGTAGCACCCATTGTTCAAACAGGCTCTGAATGTGACTGTGGGCGGGTACTCGGCTCATTGTGAAGGCTGGAATCTGAATTGGGGCGATACGGCAAAAAATGCAACACAACTGCTTTCTTTGTAATGATCATTTTCAATCATATTTAAGTTTACTTATTTTTTACCAAATCTAGTACAAATGTCTATCAGTGGCATTTAACATAAAAATAGTAGGAATTGACAAAACGGCCAATATCGCGTGGCTAATGCTACAGCTAACATTCACAGCAGCCAGAAAAGACTCTTTGGCGACTCTTCAAAGTTCAACCATAAAAATACTCCCTATATACAGACAAACATCCGTTTTACCTTTGTGATGTTTCATTTATTCTTTATAGAAGAAGCTGTGGTTAAACTAACTCTAAAAATGGTCCAACAGCAATGCTCAATGCTAGCTAGCGGCGCTAACAGGCTAACATGCTAACAGGCTAACATGCTAACACTGACTTTTGTTTACTTTGCATTTCAGTAGGGCAAGTGTCTTTTTACAGGCCTCACTGTTGTTTTTATGACACAACGAGGTGGAAAAGCCCGAAATAAAAATATATACTCAACACAATTATGTTTAATGAAAAATAAATTTTACTCTAAAATAGGCTTAAAAATCCAAATACCTAACAATTACAATAAACACATCATTATAACAAAGTAACAGTAGCCTATTTTAAGTGTAGCTCTTTTTAAGTATTCATTTTGCTTTTTAAGACTTGTGAGTCTAGTTTGCAGAAGCCATTATTAAAAGGGATTATTGATTTAAATTTGAGTTAAAAGCTGTACCCTTAATTTACTTTTTAGCTGATATAATGTAATCTTTGGTATTGGCACTGGTATCAGTATCGGCACATACCCTGAGTCAAAGTATCTGTATCAGATCGGTTCCAGAAAAAATTATATTGAAACAACTCTAAAAAAAGTGACATTTCTGAAATCTACTTTACATTGCATTTTACAGACAGAGGATTGTCTATAAAAAAAGAACTATGTGTAGTTAAGCTGGTCATTGACTGATTTGAAGTAATTTAAAACCTTGATTTGATCAATTTAGGTTTTTGCATTTGAAAATAAGATCCTTTCCAAGCAAATTTTTCAATACTAGATCAATAACATTATTTAAACTATAGTATATGGTTTAGAGGCACTGTATTTGCATAATTGATTTTTCAGTCGAATAAAATGTAAACAAATTGATTATTATTTTTTTTACAATATGCATTCTGAGCCTCATAATTATTTACACAATGAGTTTAGAGGTACTTTTCTCAACTTTCATTAGCCTGCAGTTGAGCCATACCAGTATGTTAATGAGAGCTAGTGTAGGTTAAAAACAAGGAGATTTCCTGGGTTTTAGGGAAATAAAAGCTTTATTATTACACTGCCAGCTAATTTTTGGTGGGTAGATACAATGGCAATACATCTGTAAGTTATTTAATTAAAAACAATATGTACAGTGTTTATCTTTATCATTATATAAGGTTAAGTGGGTAAGCAAGTAACAATTATGGTAAGGTTATTATTTTAATATAAAAGTCAGTGTATTGGGCAAATAAAGTATTCTCAATCTGCTTAACAAGAACATATAGTAACTTTATGCTTTGTAACTGGACAGACTGTTTATCCACTGACTTCAGTCTGGACTAAAATCAGCTAACTGCACCTTTACTGCTCTGAACCACAGTCGGCTAATGTGACATGACACAGATATCTTGTAAACAGGGACAATGAGACAGGTACAGTAGATGCAGTAGTTCCTGGGGCGTTCTTCTGTCATAAAGCAGTTCCAGGCAAAGAAAATGTAAATGACAATATACAGCTGGAAGCAGAAGAGAAGACAGATATATAAATATACGGTAGTTATTGTGCAGTGATATAACTAGTCTGGCAGAAAATTGCATCTTATTTTTGACTGAGGTCACATAATAACTACTTTCACAATAATCACATTAGACATATATACATATTAAGGATACGACAAGATCTCATGCCAAAAGATTGTCCCTCTGGGGAATATTCTTGCAAATGATTTAATTCTCACTAGTTTGCAGCCGATATAGAACAGGCAGCAAAACAGTGTATTAATAATAGCCAGTGTTGCTAGGTGGAAATGTTGAATTAATTATCATACCAGTGTCTCACAAGTGTAATCTTTTGCTAAAAATATCATACAAATAAAAATTGTTGATGACCGATAATATTACAGAACACTGCGAAAGCTTACACTGTGTTTACTAATCCCGAATCAGTTTTTCGGTCATTTAGATGAGTTAGTCAAGGCGAAGAAAATACCTGGCACTTCCAATTTATTGTACATTTACTAAAAGTTTTACAGTGACTTAGAAAATAATTGATTGTATATCGTACAGGGGTGAACTTATCGTACAAATACAATTAATATCGTACGTCTGTCGTCTGGCAACACTGATGATACCAATACTTTGCAAACTCCCAGTGCTTTCTTTCTGCCAATTATCTGAAGTTCAAAGCATTATAGTCACATTTGTCACTTTTGATATAAGTTCCATGACTTGTTGAAAAGCTATTAAAGGTTGTCGCGGCCCCTTTCGTAGCGGAAGACCCGATTCGTCCGGAAGTTCCATTTTAGGCCAATGACGCATGCGCAGACCAAAATTACGTATTTTAAACGCATTATTTGTAAGTGTACTGTTAATATTATTTCTTTATATTGATATTTATGAATGTATCTTGCAAAAGTTTGCCAATAGAAAGCCCAAAACGGCACATTTATTTATCGCCATTTTAAGCTAGCAGATAGCAGCCGCACCTAGCTTAATCAGGCATTTACTGCTTTAAACGGTGAAAATCTCATTTTACAATCATTTGCTTTGTTGAAATCTGTGAGGAATTTTGTGTTTAATAGTTTTGTTTCGTCTGTGTTTAATTAAAATTTCAATATGAATAAAACAATGTAAAAGACCTGAAGTAAGGCTAACGGTACGAATCGGGTCTTCCGGTATGAAAGGGGACGTGACAAGGATTCTGAGTGGCACAGCACCTTGCTAGCTCAGTGTTAGCTTAGTGTTAGCATCAGTACTTTCTATATAATTCTGTCTATATGGGGTTTGTTCCCCAGTTTTAAATTCAGGCAGTGAACACAGTGAGTTGTGGCTGGATATGATGTTAAAATTTACAAAACTGGAAAGTACTTCACCAAGGGGCATTCATGGGTTTAGAAAATCTGTGTTTGTGTCTCAGTGCTAATGCTAATTAGTGTTGAAGCCATTTAAAAATAAAACCAACCAAAATAACACACTACAACATGCAGTCGGTCTTAACTTTAAACTTTTTTTCAGCACAAGTTTGTTTGAGACTCAAGGAATGTATTAATAATGCAGAGCTGAGCAATTATAACATTTTGAATAGCATAGAAATTTGATGACGAACTATTTTTAGATTTGTCTGTAAAATCGTGTGGGTTGGAGCTGACTTCAGACTACTTTCATACTCTTTTGTGTTAAATGGAGCGACTGAATGTGCATGTTCATGAAAGACATTTTTACTTTTCGCCTTTGAAAACGCAAAATCTAATTAAATCGCAAATTGAGATTGATGACGGAATTCTGCCTCGCCAATGTCAAAAAACTAAACATAGAAATCTGAAGTATGACCTTGCTTTTTTAGTCCCTTTGCGAGCTTAACAGAGAGTACAGAATATTTTGCTCCTCATAACTTCTCTCTCTGTGTGTCTCCTTCCCATGGGCTGCTGCAGGATGCCCGCTAGGACCCACTTCCTGTCAGATTCTTTGAAACACCAACACTAGAGTTGGAGCGCGGCGACAGGCTAACGACACGGCCTTGTTAAGATCTGAATGTTTGTCTGTGAAGGTCCTCTGGCGTAACATGGGCACAACCTCCTCTCTGCGCCGTCTGAAGGGACAAATCAAAGGGAAAAGTGCCCTGTCGCTGGAGCAGAGCTGTGGATAGAAAATTACCTCCTACATTGATGCTGCGCGCTCTACTGCTCCCTGTTACTGTACGTGTCAACTTGCTGCCATTTGTAGCACTGTTGTGTGTAGTTCAGTGGTTCCCAACCTTTTTTCCTCGAAGCCCCCCCTAATTGAACGGGAGACTTGTCGAGCCCCCCATGTTTAAAATAGCAGCCTCCCAAACTTATAGTATAATGAAAATTTGAATTAAAACCATTTATTTCAGTCAAATAAACATATTGATGTGTTTTGGTGCTTAGATTTGTGTTTTTTACTAATAAAGTTGCACTACTAATAAAGTTAACTACTTTTAGAACTTGACTCTCTGATCAGACAAAGCTCTGGGCGCTCCCCCTGGTTGGGAACCACTGGTGTAGTTCACTATTGTTGTAACAGAATACCCAAATCTCAGTATGTTCACACAGCAACAAGGCACAATGTTTCTTAATTACAAATTAATAACTCCTAATGAAATAGTTTGGAATTAAAATATTTTCCTCAAAGTTTTCATTGAAATAATAATTCAGTTTAAAGGTTTACATAAAAAACACGCTACAACGGCTTTATTTAATTCCGCTTAATGTCTTGGGAGTCAGGAAGAGTTCTGATTGGACAGGGAGTAGGGCTGTGCCAAAAATCAAAAGATCGAGAGATCTCAACCTTGTTCGATCTCGATGATAAGGCATGTGCATTAAGATCGACAAGTCCATGAGCCAATCACAGAGTTGTAAATGCATGCGGTACAGCGGGGCTACAGTCCTTTAAAGATAAAAATGGTCACTGTTAATGAACTAACTTTTACCTATAATAATAACAAGGCACATTTTATTCTCGCCCGTCCGCATCCAGAACCAGAGCCAAAGGCATTTAGTGTAATATCATTTGCCCAATAAAATTTAAATTTAAGAACGTTTTAGTTAAAAAAATGTAATTGAAAATTGAGATCGAACGATATGAAGAAAAAAATGTTGATCTATTTTTTTCCCAGATCACCCAGCGCTAACAGGGAGCAATAAGTAAATACATTTACCATGAAAAAAAAAAAAAAGACACTTATGCTGGATACTTGCATTTTTATCACCAGGGATTTTTGTAATGTCAGGGATGCAAACATGAAAATAGCTTTTTTAGGAGTCGTTCTGATGAAAGTCTTTAAGCAGCAGATGGAGAATCACATCATCAGCTCAACGTAATGTTCTGTGAACTGAGAGAAGTTATAGTCCAGTTTACATTCGTTTGGGATCTGTCTGTCTGCGCATCCTCTTTGTTCCTCTGCTTTGAAAAGGTTAGTGTTTCGTGTTTTCTGCCATCCACTTGTTTCTTTTTTGTAGCTCCTGTAGCGGACTGAAATATAAAAAAAAAAACATGCCACCATCTTGCACTGTGTCACCAGGTCAGAAAGGCAACACAACGAGCATGTGCGCAGTGCGAGTGGAACTATTTTTTAGCGGAATAAACAGGAATAAAGTAAATTGTCTTTAAAAGTGTAATAAACCACCCACTTACTTTGTAATTAAGTTTAAATCCGAAGTATTTACTTACTTTTTAAAGTGGAATTAATTCTTCTTCAGAATTACCTTTTTTCGGAATTAAAGCTCTCATAAACACACGGATTAAATGGATAGATCAAATGTTGGCTCAATTGAGAGACTCTGGGTGGTGTTCTTATCCCAGCCGATTCAGGACCTCTGTAAATGCAGATGGAGATGTCGTCAGGCACAAGGACAAATGAGATACGGGGAGCTGAAAGCGCGAGACTTGCCGTTATACAGTATAAGAGGGTTTCTGGGTAATTGGAGATGTGTCAGAGGAGGCGTGAAAGGTCGATGTGGTCCTGCTCTTGAGCCTTAGTTAACTCCCACTTTTGGCATGGTTACTGTGTGTATGAATGTGAAGGTTATTAAATTTCCTTGACAATTTTTCAAGCAAAACTACCCTCTAAACAACCAATCAGTTCTCATTCCAAAAAGATCAGCGTGCACACACTTTGAAATTGATATTGGAAGATGTTTTCCTACATTTACATTTGGCTTGCACTGAAAATGGGTCAGCACTGGTAAAGTGAAGTCGAAGTTTTGAAAAGCAGCGCTACAATGACAACAAAAAATAAAAAATTATCGTCAAAATTGTAGGGCAACTTTGAATTACAGAATTTTTTTACACATTCTGTCAAAAGCTTATCTTTTCCAATCTAATCTTGTGTCTTGTCTCATCTTGTATCTCACCCTTGTGACTCATATGACTTACATCTTACATTTTAAAATATATTGTTTAAAAAATATTTATCCCCACAAAGTTCAGCCTATAGAGAGAGCGATTATTAAAAGAAAGGTCAAGGATGAAGCTAACATCGCCGATCTTTTGAGCAGTGCAAACAAGCAAAAGTTCCTGGGTGAGAAATTAGCCCATAATGGAAAGAGAATAGAAGTGTTCCTTAGGCCTGGTTCTTGGTACTTTCATGTCCAAAAACGCTTATTGCTACATACATTTTTATCTATATCATAGGAATGCAATCGAAGGAAAGATCTCACTGTTTAGTTCTAGAAATTGATATTCTTGCTTGATTGCTTGTTGCTACTAGCAGTCCTTAATGTCAATAGGCTGACATTTGCTGTTGTAATGACGTCTTCAGGCTTGCTTGTGCACTTTTTGCCTCGAAGTTGTCACAAAGCAATACATTTTTTACTCAATACTAATACTATTCACATCTGCACATAACTTAAAGTCGCTGGGTTGATTATTTCTGAGTAAGACTGTGATCTTAACAATCTTAACAAATACCTTTGCGATTTCCAAACGCAGTATTTCAAGCATTTAACAAGTACTCTTTTCACATCCAATAATAAGCACTTTCTTTAAGCCATATAGATTCAAACGAGTCAAAAATTGAAACCCAAACGCTGAAGTGTTATTCCAATTTAGACTATTATTAGATTAGTTTGTACAATCTTAGAAGCCTTGTGTCCAGCAGATGCCAATTGAACCAAGCTATAAAACTCAATTGAAGTAGGTCTGAATTGGTTTTGGGGTTGTCGGAGAGCGATGTAAATTTATTCATGAGAAAGTGCATTGGATTATTATTTTAGCCCGAGGCCTTGGTTTTATGCAGTCAGCCGGCAGTCCCGAGCTTGTATGGGACTTTGTGTGGAGTTGTTCTCACTAGAGTATGGTTTATATTGAAACTATGAGATTGTTCTAAATATTCTCACTGTTTTGTATTAGTTTTGAGTAGTTGATCATTTATATTTTAAGACTTGTTATGACAGAGTTTCAGTAGATATTTTAAGCAGCCATGGTGTAAGCAGGGCTGTGTAGAAATACATTTTGTTTTGCCCAACAGCATGTGAAGGGGCTTACGGCTCGGTCTGTGACTAAGCCTCTTTGGCCAATCAGGTGGCAGACATTTTGAACATGTATTGTCTGATGTAAGCGTTGTTTTTTCTTGCTTCTAACACTGGCGAGCTCAGGTCTAAATATGGGGATATAAAACCTGGATTAACCCGTAACAAATGTTTTCTGAATAAAGACTAGACCGAGGCAGGATCGACATGTTGTGGAAAGAACCTGGCTAATCCTGAACTAAACATGGAGTAAACAAGGATTTTCACATTGAAAAAGTGTCTTAACAGAGCTGGTTCATTTTAAACTCCTGGCATCAGTCCACATTCTTTCAGTGCAATAACCTTTTAAGTACATAAAACTTTACTTGTGCTTTTCACAGTAAAGCTAACTACAAGTATGCCAACAAGCTTCGTGCTTTGTGGACAATCAAAACCTCCATTTTCACATGAATAGCTGCAAATACAATATCTTTGTACTGGGGCAAAACAGCATTTCTTATTGCTACATCAAAGAATTTGGGCACAGCTCCTTAAACCAGGCCTAATTCTGCACCTGGATCCTCCTGTCAAATTCAAGGTCCAACATAAAGCTTACACAGCAGTGATTCTCAAAGTTGGGCCTTGGAAGCAGTACTTCTCCGTGCTTCCAGAAGGTCAGAAGGTCAGAGGGTCTGGGCCTCCAAAGGCATGAACAAATAATACGTTTAAATTAGGCTCGGTAACGTGACATCATACAGCATTAGAATGTTCAGTTGGTCTAATGTTAAACCACTGGAGATTTGAAATGGCTAAATACTGAAAATAGCTTGAATTAAATCATATTCTTCTGACATTATAGAGTGATAGATACATTTACCAGTACTGACCCAGCAGTTTATTAGGCTGTTCCACGGCTGTTTTGTTTACTTTTTTAAATCGTTTTGTCTAATGTATTCCTGGAAGTTCTGCTAAACTGACAACAAACATGGCGGATTTGCGGAATAATCACCGATCCTTCCCTAGCTTAATTAACCTGACATCATTTATTTGATTAGTTTGCTACTTTAGCATAATAATCATGTCCACACACATTTTGTTATTTTTGCATTCTGTATTATTTTGAATTAGGCAGTGAAATATCATGCTACCTTTTTACTCTTGCCTTATCTTCACTATATTTTCCAGCACGCATTTGTAGTTTCTATGCCACATTTTTAGCAGGACTGTATTTTCTTCATAGCTTGGGAGAAAAACTGTGACTGAAACGTTCCTTTAGCATGTTTGAACTAATATCAACAACATTATGTGTGAACAAAGAAAATATACAAATATTGTTAATTTATTTGTTTCTCAGCAAATAAACAATCAACGTTGTAAATTTTAGGTTTTGAATAATTGTCAATAATTGCTTCAGCACAGTTTATTATAGGTGACTGTACCACATATTGAGAAACACTGTATTTTTGCGCAGAGCTCTTATGTGAAAGCTTTGATGTGAGGACTGAGCTGCGTTTGCCGGTTTGTGTGAGTTTTGTGAGAGGCGTCAGAGGAGGAGCTGTCCAGAGTGCTGAAGCGGTCTCTCTCTTTATCTGCTGCAGTGTTTGGTGTTTCTCTCTGAGTTTGTGTGAGCGTCCTGTCTGTGCCTTTGTCGCTGGTGACGTCTCAAACCTCGCCCGCCCCTCTGCTGCTGCCCTGCTAATCTCCAGCTCAGCTCTGCTCCTTTACAAGCTCTCTCCCACTATGGAAAAAACAACACATTTCGGGAGATTTTCTATGCAAAGCTGATCCCAAGCTCCTACAAGACATTCTGTGGCAGAACATGTTGATAATTTGCTCAACCATCAGTGCTGCTTGAATGTGTTTCATGGCTATTTCTAGAGAGGAAACAAATCATTATTCGTTATTTGGGAGTTTAACTGAATGAAACCTTTATAGAAACACTAAATATTTGTCTAAATGTATGTTTCCTTTGTCGAGATAATCCATCCCTCTTGCAACATATCCATTTGACAATTAGACATCATGAATATCGCGAGATAGACTGAACACAATAAAAAGACAAAAAATGTTAAATAGTAATCGATTATTGAAAAATCGTCAACTAAGTCGACTAATCTTTAACTGGTCTTTATACTAATGTTGTCACAGCTCTAAATTATTATTATATTATTTCAAACAAGATTTCGATATCTGTTGTCAATACATTTTAATTAATGTACAACTCAAAGTTGGTTGTTTAAAACTCATGTTTTGTTGTTATATAATTTACTAGATCATTCTGAAACATTTCAGAAAAGGGGAATTTGTGTTTTCTTAATGTAATTTTTGGTATCAATACTTGCTCAAATTAGTATTTAGCTTCAATACTAGCTTTAATATCAATTCATGTGTGATTTTTGATAGACCTACTTTCAACAATTGCGTTGTTAGCAACTAATCGATTAATCAAAAGAATAATCATCCAGCTAATCAATACCAGAATATCTGTTGCAACACACAGATGTTACAATATTGAAGTAAGCAAATCAATGCAATCTCTACCACAAGACCTTTCCAGTGTGTTTTTATTTTGTTGTATTCGATTTGTAGGGCAGTGGTTCTCAAAGTGCGGTCCGAGGATCTTTGAGGGTCAGTGGGACATGTGTAGGAAGTCTCTCAATTCTTTTTTTTAAGCATTGGTCATTTGTTCTATAGAACAATTTCCTAATTTACCATCCTAAGCATCGAATTTTGAATAGAAAAGATTGATAGCTTTGGATAGAAACAACTAAACCACTAAAAATCACTGTAAGAAATGAACTCTTTATTCAAAATTGTTATAAATCTGGTTTTAATTTCAGAATTTTAATACGATGGCAGAGTGAAAGAAACACAACACAAAAACAGACAGGTCTTAAACTCAAATTAAGCCACATTTTAATATCTAGACCGGACTATGGTTCATTCTATATAAATAAGGTTGTTAGACTATTTAAAAGCCTACTATAACATCTACTATAATATGTCCACACTCATTGTTTTCTATTGTATTATAATGTTCCCCTCATGGTAAAACTAATGGTCATACTGTCCCAAGGAAGATTTTGAAGAAATAGTTTTGTTGTCTGTTTCTCTGTTGTTTAAAAAAGAGTTATACTGTATGAGCTCTGCAGTGCATTGTGGGACCTGTAGTTCACATTGTAATGAGCATTTTATCGACGAGCCACTATCAATAATAATCTGAAATCATTCTGGGAGCTGCATTTGGCCCAGATTTGTGAGTAAAGTAATGAGTAAAGGAGTCCATATCTTTTTTTGTTTGCGTTTTCAGCCAAACACTTTTTCACGCTGATGTTTGGAAATTCATTGTGATAAGATTTTCCATAATGTCAAAGGCTTTCCTCCATTGAAGTGTTCTCCCTCCCACCGCGTAAACACTCTTTGAAAATACTTTGTTTATTTTTTTGTATTGGAGCTGTTTTTTTATTCAAATGAAGCTTTGCCTCATTATTTATTAGCTTATTTTGAGCTCTTTTCTCTTCTGGCGCGGGCCTTTTCTCTCTGTACTGTCACTCATTGGTATCAGCAGTGAGCAGAGTGTGACTGAACGCACCACCTTTCTCCCCCAATTGTTTAAAAGGGTTTGGCCTTTGAGCAGCCCATGTGTAGCGTCTTGCATTTGCGATTCTGTGAGGAGGAAAAGAGGTGTTTTTAAAGCCGTTCTTGACAAGCTCTGAGTCAGGAGTGGAGTTGGAGGCGGGAATGAACTGGTCTGGAGTGAACTGGAGTCTTCTCAAAGGGAAGCGCTCAGCAGGTTCCGTGACTTATCTCGACGTCTTACTGCGATCACACAAAACGATACTCTGGGATTTGTTATGTGTCGAGATCACAGGCAGTTTGCAGCAGAAGTCTTTACTTTCTCTTTTTCATTCAAGGCGGATTACCGTAATGTAATGTGTTTGTGCCAGTGCAAAGCCTGAACAAAAGCAGTCGTGTTGACTAAAAAAGGTAGTTTGATACAATTTGTGGAGTGTTACGATCAGGGTTTGGTCTTACCAGTCTCTTGGGGCTGACTGCTAATGTGGTTGCTGTTGATATCTAATGAGGAGGCGTTCTTTATGTGCCACCATCTCAAAGTGCTGCATATATTGTGGCTAATCTAATCATAGCTAGTTACTTATAAAAATACACATTTTAAAACAAAATTTATGTTTTTTTTACAGTAATTATGATTGCTCAATGCCTAAAGTGGTTGAGGAAGTCACACACGACCCCAAATGAGAACAAGTGTTAGAGAATGAATGAAGAATTGTTTTCAGGACTAGAGACTCTAAAACAAAACAGAAAAATATCAACAAAGAGGCACTCTGATCATATGCCCTGAAGAAGGCCCTCGCGGCCAAAATGCGTATAGGCATTAGTAGTAGGCAAGTCCACTTTTAATAAAGGACTTTTAATTTATTAATCAGAATGCCTGGGATTTTTCCTTTGTTGATTGTTAGTGTTTATCCCTTTTTGATCCTGAAAAGCACCTGATTTTTTACAATATTTTTAGACCCACTGAAGCACTCATCTTCTACAATTTAGATACAAAATAAATTATAAATTGGAAAGAAAGTAACTTTGTTGAATCAATGATGTCAAAAAAAGAATAAACAACCTCTAGTTTACAAAATTGGCTCTGTGCACAAAACATCAGTGGGCTTGTTTATGTTCAAAATGGCAAACTTCTGTACTTATGAGCAATTTCTGTTCAGTTCATTTCTATGAAGTTGTCACTGCACCAGTTTAACAAATACATTCTCAGAAGATCAGACATCGAACAGTGAGTTGTGGTGAATGTTACAGAAAACATTAAAGACTATAAATCAGAGGAATATTTCACAATAGGACATAAATTTGTGTGTTTAAAATCAGACGTTTTTGTATCGTAATGCTACTGCTAACAGAAAATGCTACAGAAGTACAGAAGTTAGCTAAAAGCCAACTGACGTTCCATGCACAAAGCCAATCATGCAAAAGTATCACTTCATACCCTTATTTCATATGTAACAATGTATTTAATATTTTTTTTAAAGAGCTCGTTTTGTACTTTTGCCCATCTTCAAAACTGTATTTTCTCATTTTTAGAGTATTTCCGACCTCAGAGATTGTGTAAACTTGTGTAACATCCAAATGCATTACTCTTTGTGTATCTCTAGTGTGATCTGTGAAACTAATTGGATATTGTGCAAGTTTGAGGCCCGCAGTTGGAAAGATAACGTTTTATGTCGCCACAGCAGACAATCTGTGCCAGCGGCTTTCATTTGTGGGATTCAGCTTCCTGTTTATTGGCACCGTTTTCAGTATTTTTCACAATTCAATACAAAGAATGCTTTGTATTGTTAATTGCTATATATGGCAAATGCTGAATTACAGTGAAAAAAAAACACACGCACACATGGATAGACAGACATTATGCTGGATCTGGCTGCAGCTGGGACCAAACTTAAAAGGACAGATTATGTAAAATCTATGTTTTCTCATCATTAGTTTACTCAGAGTTGTATTCAGATTAATCCTATTCTCACCTGCCCACCTATCCCTGTCCACTTGTATTTACTCTATTAGTCAAAAGAATCGGATTCTGTGTAAAAGGATTAGGGCTACAAAACTGGGGTTGCAACCATCGTGTATGGTCCCTTTTTAGCCAAGACTTGGATAAAACTTTTTTTTTCTAGTGGCTTAATTTGATTAAAACATCAAAAGATTAAGGTTAAGGTACACTTTACTGTCTCTTGTAGGGAAATTTGTCCTCGGAATTTGTCCCATCCTCCAGTGCCTCTGGGGCGTCTCCTCAGGAGCAGGACTGTAACTGGAGGATATTACCAGTGCAAGTTTTTTGGTGAGGAAAAGTGGACGAGGAAGCCCACCCAAACATGGGGAGAAACCTGCACACTCTCGCTGCAAGGTGAAAGTGCTTCCCATCATTTGCCTGAGCAGCCAGTCCCACACGCTTTGACAGACACTTTACAAACCGTAAGGGTCTGAGATCAGAGCGCCGAGTTTCATTTTCGAGAACGGGCTTTCTGAGTGCTAGGTCAACCAAACACAAAAACCCCAGAAATTCCACCAAAACAGCGACACGCTAAGCAGGATGTTTTCACAAGGATTTTTTTCAGTCTGAAGCCTCTCATCACGGTTTGTTGCTCAGGTTTTAAGGAATTGATAGGTTCATTGTTCAAAACCGAAGCAAGAGCCGAATCAGCTACGTTCACCATCTTAAATATTTTGAAATGGGGCTTGAAAGCAACTAGTCATGTGTCAGAACCGCCATGCTTGATTGTTTCCATAGAAGGCTTGTTCTTTCAGCTCTAATATTCCACAGGATGGCATGAAACTGATGTATTTTAAGTAAGCATGTCCCAAACCATTTTTTTTTTCTGTTTCAGTGGGATTTGATTTTTTTTACCTCAAAAAAGTTACACAGTGCCACTTTTGCTAGTTACATTTAAATTGGACATTAAAAAGGCGGGGTTTAGCAGTTCTGCTGTTTCGATTAAGAAGTCAGTGGACCTGTGGATACTGTACTTCAAAGTCGTTTCAGCTCACTTTTGTGTTTTACAAAACGTGGAAAAACTCTGTCTCTTTCAATAAGACGTGTTACTGATCAAATCCACGCGTGTGAAGCTTGTCCTGGTGGAATTGCAGATATCAGTTGTTTAATTGTCATTCGTCTCCTTGGCTGAGCCGTGTCCTTGAGTGAATCACCACAGCTGATTGAAAACATTCCCGTTCACCCACAGGCCTTCATGTTTATGCATACGTGACTTTTCCCTGACACTTGGAGCAGCTCAAAATAACACTTTTCTATTCAGCGCGGATCATAGCTCTTTGCACGATGAACACATGACTTATCTCAAAATTTGCAATTCAATTTGTGCTTATTTTACAAATGTTTCCCCAGAGCTGTCTACAAACGTATTTGGTGTGGTTAAGAGTTATTTACATTTACATAGATAAATGGTTTAGTTTGGAGAATGGAGACTGATATGTAAATTGTGGTGTATTATAGGTTTGCGCTGTAAGATTCTATATCAAAAGCCTGCAGGTTATAATCATTTTCTGCTCATTTTTACATTGTATTTTTACATTACATTCTACATTGCACATAACTGTCTCATGTGAGCTTTTAGCCATGTTGAAATATTGCTGCCACACATATTTGAATAATATTAGTCTGCCTACATTTCCACACTGTGATGGCATTGATTTGTAGTTTTGAAGTTAAAAGCTATTTTGTCTCATTTGAACTGTAGCTTATGAAAGGGTGACCGGATTTCACAAAATAAAAACTGGTTGAAAATTTTAAATAAATTGTGAAAATTAGTATGATCACGGTGATATGCCAAAAAAAAAAAAAAAAAAAAAAAAAGAGATAATAACATCACACAGCCTTTACTGTTCCTCCTGACAGAGTTTCAGTTAAGCAGAAAAGGTCTGTTGTTCCAAACTTACAGTAAACAATAATAAGGTACAAAATACTTTCCTGTATCAATTAGCAGTTTCCTAAAAGGTCCATCAAAGTAAATGAGAATGAGTTAGTGTAGTTGCCAAAGTGCATTAGCAACCATAGCTACATCTCCCACCTTTTGATTATTTCACCTGCTAGACTGAGGCTGTGTATGTAAATCTATGAAGCGAGAACACAGACATATAAATAAGTAGACGTGGCGTTAAATGCTAATGCTATCGACCTCTAAGCATCTTAACTAAAGGACTATTTTTTCTCCCGATTTCCGATTAGCATTAGCTCACAAAAACAACAGCAGTTATGAATAATCCATATCGTGTCAACGGATTAAACCCATCGACCACACTTAGTAGAGGTCAAAGCCTTGCTACAAGTCATTGTTGGATTTATAAACCTTTTTGTTTTAGATAATACTGAATGTGTGCTACCATTTGAGCTAACAGCTAACAGGGTTTCAAACAAATAATATCACAAATAAAAAGTTACATATACTTTATTAGAAGAGCTTCACCATTCATTTGTGTATGGAGAGTTTAGTTCGGTAAAAATTAGGGCTGGGTATTGCCAAGAGCCTTCCGATACAATACGTATCCCGACACAGAGGTCACGATACGATACGTATCCTGATACACGTATATGCAAATATTATTTCCTTAATATGTCACCTATCAAGTGTCAAATGCAGAGGAATTGTATTTTCAAACTACTTTTTATGTTAGACACAAGTATCTTAGAAATAAGTCATTGTTCAGCTCAATAGATTCAGCTTTAAGCTGCAGTCCAGGTTCAAAAGTGTAAATTATATGAATTTATGTATGCCGATACGTATCCCGATACACCTCTTTGTAACGATACGCGTATTGCCAATGAGTTTGTCACGATATATCCCCGTATCGATACATTGAGTACAGCCCTAGTAAAAATGTGTAAAAATGAAATATTTTGTGTCTATAAATGTCTGAGTGAGAATGTAATGAAGGCTAATACTGTCAATTTAGATTCTTGGACTTTTTCCACCGAACATATTTTCAATCTGCAAGAATTTTGAGTGAGGTGGAAGGACAACATGATTGCAACGGTACAACTATTTACTATTTATTTAGATAACATTCTGAAGATATTTTTAGTGCTGTAACTAGCTCATGCCTTTCTCTCTCTCCTCTCTTTTAGCGGTGAGTGCATGTTTTATGTTTCCACGGAGACAGGGGCAGAGGGATGTCAAAGGAGAGCTATGAGATCATCCGTAAACCTGCAAAATGTGTCTGAGGAAGTGCTTCTGGCTTCAGCTAAAAGAGCCACTTCTTCTCCTGCCAACTGACCCTGTTGTAGCTTCTAAATATAAATGGCAAAAGCATCAATACGTTCGCCGCAGTTTTTGTCGAGATGTTGAGGAGAACGACCGGGAAAAGTGGAGAGTGAGCAGATTGTACTATACTGGGATATTATGTCCAAAATTATATTATGTAACAGTGATTTGTGAACAAAAAGACTGGGCAATCTTGGACTTTTTCTCACTCATATTGATCGATTTCAATTTTTGATTCAGTATTGTTTAAGCTTTTGAAATAATTGATTATACATCAAAGGTGGGCAATTATTTTTACTTGAGGGCCATATTCAAATTTAGAATAGTGCTGGAGGGCCGGCCAACATTTGTATAGCAAATTCTCATTATTGTACACGAATTTCTTCAGTGAAATTTAGAAGACCAGTACAAATAAAGTAGTGTCCAACAAAAGTTTTACAATTTTAGGGCCCATCCACACGAAGCCAAGCTCAGGCGTTTCAGCACTAATATTTGTCCTAAACCACACATCGTCCACACGAAGCAGGAGTTTTAGGAGACTGAAAACAAACTTTAGATGATGTTCAGTGTGAAAATCTGCATCTCATTTCACCGTAAACCACAGAAGACATAAAGAATAACAAAAATAAATCTCTTACAATCTCCATTAAATCCGTATTGAAACGTCAAAATATTCCAAAGATTCTGAAGCATAAATCCACTTTCTGTGTCTCTTCTGTATGTTTCAGATCCATGTTGTTCATTCAGAATGTTTGTGAAGTTTAAAGAGATCTCCGCTAAGTTTTTGTTTACGTTAAACCTTTTTTTTGTTTTTTTTTACATTTCTACTTCCTTTCTGTGTCAGTGTCACAGCGCCACACTCTGGTCAGTTACAGGCATTACACCGGCTTCAGGCTGGTTTTACTGATTCATGTGGACACTGATAAATCCTAAGGCAGCTCCATCTTTACGCAGACTGTTATTAAAACTATCCTCGTTTTGTCTTTGTGTGGACAAGGTCTTAATCTCATAAAATAATCTATAAAATAATCTATAAAATAGCTTCTTTTATGGTGTCAGCTTTATTCTCAGACAAAATATGACTAAGTAAGTTTTTTTCAAGTAAAATCATAACTTTTTTAAGCTTTAACTTTATTTTTATAAAATGATTAGCTTGAAAAACTGAATATTATCAGGGCTTGGATGCGTTAAATGGTTGCATAAAAGCAGATGTTTGACTCATCAATGTTCCATTTTTATCTAGTAGAAATTTTTTTTAATTAATATTGAAAAAATGCTTTTTTATGGCTTTGACTTTATTCTCATAACATTGTGAATTTAATCTCAAAATGTTACAAGTTTATTGTCGTATCCCAAGTATTTCTTAAACTTCGTCATGCATTTCTGTTTCTCAAAAACACGCTAGGCGCCTGACTGAAACAGGTCGCAGCAGGTATACATTCTGAATTGTAAAATAATTGAGTATTCAAATCTCGATCTCTAGGTTTTACGATTAAATACCCAGCTCTAGTGATCAATCAGTGTCTTTTAAACTTTTATACATTCAACAAATTATACAAAAAAGACTCAAGTCTTCTGCACACTTAACAACCATTTTAAATTTTTTTGTAATTAGACCAGGCTACCTTTTGAAACAGTTCTTTGTCTCATTGTGTCATGTAAACAGGACATCGCATACTTTAGTGTCACGTCATGGTGCGTGAATGAAAACATATAGGCAGCAGCACAAATGACACCAAAACAAAAGTAAAACCCACTTGTAAAGGCCACAGGAGAGCTGATAGTCACAGGTGATCAAGGTTACACTGACTTAATGAGCGTTGATGAAAAGAAAAAGTATTGACTTTCTCATGTATTTTGCTCTTCTAGCATAGGATGACCATATATTCAAAATTAAAAACTGGGACACACTCAAGTTTTTGCAGAGAGTAATTAATGAACAAACAATGAGGAATACATGAACAAAACTAGTAGTAATTGTTGTTTTCCATGTGATCTAATAATAAATCTCATTGAAAGATTAAATTTAGTCATTTAATGTGTTAATTTGATACTTTTTGACAACATCACTGAGTCTTTTATACATTTTTTACAATGACATTAACAGAATTCAGTATTTTCCCCAAGGTTTTTGCGTTTTGATCTCCGATATATCTAACAGACCATTTAAAAAGTTAAGGTTTCAAACATTTATTGAACATTTTTTGTAACATCAAAAAAGCCTTTATAATTTTACTTTTCACATTAACCTTTTCAAAAACACACATCCGACTTTTGAGGCAGATGACATTGAGTTTCATTTTATGTCAGTGAAAATAACTCATGTGATCGTGTGTGAACAGACAGGTCACCTCTTCACGTCAGCTCTGAAGTTGTAATGGTAGTTTTAACCTCGCTAATGCTTTTGATAACTCCTAATAAAGGCTGTAGGAGGACACAGCGGAGGAGAAGACAATAAATGACCTGTCAGAGCGCCTCAGATCTCCCTGAGTGACAGACCAACTCCTGACACTTCTCATCATCCATTAGCTTCATCTCTCTGCACAGAACGGCCCGCCTCTGAACGGCTTTAGAACGGACACGTGCATGTGTTGTGAACTATAATCAGGTGAAGTCGTTGTAGTCACACTAACATCAAAAGACACGTCTGCTTTGCATCTGCTGACTGATGTCATTATTCAGATGAAAAGTGGTGAGATTAAATATGGATGAGTGATTCTACATTTAGTGATACAGTATTGATATCGTGTTCTGCTGTATTGCTGCATGTAGTCGCTGCTGTAGTCGACCAAAGAAAAGGACTAAAGACATGTCCCATCGACCGATTAATCGGCTGAAAAGGGGGCATGGCAAAGGCTCTCAAGCTAAAAGTAGAGATGTTAAAAATATTACCAATCAATGCTAAAGCTGGTTTTGACACTCTTTTGAACAAATACATAAAAGGGACAAAAATTTGGACCAAATTTAATATTTTGTGGATTCTTTTTACTTTCTGAAAGGTTTTAAAATAATCTAGAGCTTCATCAAAACTGGTTTGAAAATAAAATGTTTGATCACATACCTGCATTTTGTGTTGAGAATGTCAGTCAATTCTGACTGTGGTATCAAAACTGGTATCGAGAATCAAGTCTGTTCCTTGAAATATTAGTATTGTGACAACTCTATAGGAGTTGTAAGTTGCTAATAATAGACTAATAATAATACGTAGCTCATGCAAAAACTATAGTTTATACAGAAAATGAATAAGAAACGCTGTGTTTTTATTAAACAAAAGGCAGATCAGACCAATGATTCTGTTGCTGTTGAAGACAGCCGTCATCGACCGATTAATCAACTTAACAACCAAAACTATAGCTCTAGTTGCATGAGTAGTGTAAATTACTAAATTATTTTGTGACATATTGTAGTTTGATTTATTCTTTAGCAAAATGAAACATGCGAAATATTTGACGGGCACATATGATGCAAATGTAATTTGCATCATATAACCCTAACCCTTTTCTTGGCAGTGCACTTCCATTTCACTTTATTAGCTTGTCTTTCTTGGAATGCAATATCAAATAGTTATAACAACAGTTAAAATAAACCCAGCAACTAAATTCTGCAGGACCTAAGCTTTCAAACAAAGTCCAGCAGGTTTATGTGCATGTGACTAATATAACATGATGTTTGATTGTGGCTAATGTAGCTTAGGCTAACTGCAGCTAAAGGTGTGAGGAGCTTGATACGATAAAGGATGCAAAGGAAAGGTTGCACTCGACTTTTACAGCAATAAAAAACACTTTACTGTCAAACTTTTCCATATCAATGTACAGTACTTGTTTTGCTCACTTACCTGTTTTTAGCCTCACCATTCTTCACAACAATGAGATAAGAAGCACTTTTTGCAACTTTCAGAAGCTAGTGCTAGTTAAGCCATGCTGCTAGAAACATGCTGAAAACACTAACTTATAAAAACAAAATGCTCAATTATTAAAGAAGAAGAAATATTGCTGTTATCATGAACTGTATCGTATCAAAATTGTGAAAGATCCTGCCATTTTCAGCTCTTGTTGATTCTATTTATTCAGTCACTTTAAATATTTAATGATTCATTCTTATTAATGCAACACTTAAGAAGTCTGTTTCTGATTTGCTTAATGTATCACTCTTTTTTTTTGCTTCTTTTATTTAAGTTGCAAAGATTTAGTTTTACATTATCTTACATTTTCGATTAAAACAGATCAAAACGTGTCCATATATTGTTCAAGGCAAGTTCTTTTGCTTGTCTGTGGTGTTAAACTAAGGATATATTTTCAAAAGCCCACGTTTCTACAAACACATATACTGTTTGTGCGCTCAGTTCCTCCCAGGAGTGGATTTATGTAATAACTAGTGTATTTTGTGCTTGTTTCCCAAAGTTGCAGCGTTGCCTTGACTCGTGACCCCGCTCTTGACCTCTCGGAGCTCTAGCGCAGTGGAAACTACAAACTGGACTCAGAACAGGCGTCACACAAGGTTTATTTTGCTGTTTGGCAGTGAGTGTGCTCTGAGTGAGTGAGGAGGGGGGGTGTGGCGGTACCATCTGTGTAGACACTGGTACAAAGCCCCATGGGAAATGCAGTTCAGTGGGATGAGGGGTTAGCTCCGCCCACCCCCCCACTGTCTCCTCACGTTTCTCCAGGCTACAGTCAAAGCTGATTACAATCACATATTCACTCATTCAGATAGTCAGAGCGTCCACTCATTCATTTATTTATTTATTTAGTGCTTGTTTTGTCTTTGTTCTGAAAGCAAATGTTGGTTTATTTCTATTTACTGTGAAATAAAAATAACATATTTTTAAGTTTACTTGGTTTTTGAAAAAATTATTGAAAGATGACCAATGACATAATCTTGATTTATCAGGCGTCACTAATAGGTCTGTAATTACGATAGAAATGTGTGTCCTGCTGATCATTAGAAGACTAAAGAGCTCTCAAATCTATTACAAATCTCTAAGATCTGACCAAGAGTTTAACCTCAGTTGCACTCAAAAGACTGCTACTGCATGAGGGTTTAAGACTAAGATAATAAATTAATTGACTAAACATCACTTAAACGACACACATTGAGTTTTTAATTATGTTCTAACGTTGGTTCTTCTTCAAAAACACAGCTGGAGTTCTGTTTGTGCAGCTAATGGGGGTCACTGTTCTGAATGTTCCAGTTTTGTCATGTCGTAGCCACATCTCTGATGTTTAACACTGTTTTGAGCTTTTCTGCATCGTTAGCATTACAGGCAAGGTTGGTTTGGTCATTCCCAATGTGTAATTTCTTCTACATTCAATAGATGGAGCTCTAACTCAATTCCTGATATTTGAAACACACAGCTGTCATGTCTGATTTATGTGTTTTTAGGTTAATGCATTTAATTCCAAAAAAAAAGGTTATTGGGAGCAGTCATCAGAAAAATTGTATTATTATTGGGAAAAGTCATCAGCAAAGCAAATAATCCAGTCGAACAGAGTAGGCCAATACTGATGGTTAAATGACTTTATTTTATCCATGCCTTGTCATCAAGCAACGTAACAGCTAAACAAGAACAAAATATACCATATTACCATGTTGTTCAGTTACTGTTTGAACAGCTAATAGTGTTCAAACACAGGCGACATGGTGGCGCAGCGGTTAGCGCTCTGGCCTCATAGCAAGAAGGCCCTGGGTTTTTCTATGTGGAGTTTGCATGTTCTCCCCGTGGCTGCGTAGGTTTCCTCCGGGTGCTCCGGTTTCCTCCGGTGCTCCGGTTTCCTCCTACATCTAAAAATATGTCCAATGTGCCTCCCCTCTCCCCTTCCCAGGACTACAGTTGTAAATTAGTTGTAAGCTAGAATCTGGTGCAAGCATGTCCGCCAAAATTGTACATTGTCCTTAATAAACATTCCTATAACAGTTTGTTAAATTAAGCTTGAAATAAAACATTACAAATAGCTTAGAAAACGTTACTTTCATTTATAGACAGCTACTTACCTTGTTCCCCTGTTGACTGAAGCTGAATATATGTTTTTATTACTTTTCACTGTCTTTTTAACCTTAACTATAGCTTTCTTTTTTGTTTGTTTGTCAAATAATATCCGTTAACAGAGATTACTTCCTGTCAACTGGAAGTTACCAAATAAAAAGCCCAAATGAACTTTAAATGTATGGGAAAATCTGACCTTTAGAACTGTAATGTTCGACATAATGTTTGATTAGTGTTAGGTTAAATACCCTATCTTTAGTCTCAATCTTTTGATCCAATCTTCACTACCACTGGGTCAAACTATCAGGATCTACGCCCAGTACAATCTTTGTCAGGACAAAGTGGGAGGATTAGTACATCTTCAGAGTGCTGCCTTTTATCTGATTGCTTGTTTTTCAAATCAATCTAACGATACACAATGAGGTATGATCTCAGACTTATGCAAATGTCAGATCCTCTGTTCATGCTCCTCTCATTTATGGAAAACATGTTTGACATGCACACGCATAAAGCAAACCTTTTGGAAAATTACTGATAATATTCAAATTAAAATAATGAAAAACTTATTTGCTTGACAAACTGCTCAAGAGCGTGAAATTAAACTATACATCTAGATAACAAACAAAGAAGATGAAACTGCTAAAATGATAAATGACCTGAACTAGTTATCATAATTGTTTTGATTAATTTCCTGTCTGGCTCTGATAATACCCAGCACTATCAGGCAATGTCAAAAAATAATTTCGTCTTCCGCAGATTTCTCTCAATTTTCCTCCATTTGAAAATCCCCGTGGCCCTTTGAACGCGGCGCTTTGTAAAACTCAGATTAAGTGAAGTCTATCCTCAAAATGACTACGATAAGGTTAACCGCCACACTCTTATCAACGCTCTTTATGAAAAATTAGGTCACGTGGATTACTGAGTGGCCAGTTTTGCCTTACAGTTTAATCCATATCTTTGTCCAGATTTGCTACGGCCATCGTCAACCACCAAACTACAGTCACAGCTCTGAAATCTCTCCGTTCAGCTCAAGAGGACCATCATGACTGCGCGTACTCTCTCTCTCTATTCTGTTATTTTTGTCCACGTTTGACACCAGCACCTCGCCACACGTTGTTTATTCTTCCTCGCTTTTGTCTTTCGCTTCTATCTGGCCGCGTTAGCACGATCAAGCCCCCTCTGGCGACGCGTCAAGTGTGTAATCTGTAATCTGGCGTGTAGATGGGGCCACTTGCCTCCTCCTCCTCTTCCCCGCGCACTCGACACACAATGGGGACTTGTGAATGGCCGGCGCTAGCTCACTCGCGGGACATAAGCGCATAATGAATCAACAAACCGCCACCTCTCCTCTCCCACACGCGCTTTGAAGTTGCATATTAATGATGCGGACTAGAAAGGCTTGATACGACAGGGGAGGCGGTGGAGGAGGTAAAGGCCTATTGACCGACACTCGCCCGTGCGCCCTGTCATGTTTGATGGCGCTAATGGCTAACAGGTGGCGGTGTTCTGCGCTAGCCTGTCCCCTCTCAGCGTGGAACGGCGGCGCGAGCGGTGATCAGGAGGAGTAATGGCCTGTTTGATGTGTCGTAAGCGGCGCTAATGACTGATGGAGGGTCTGAGCGTGGTCTTTGACAGTTTGAATCAGTGTTTTCATCATTGACGTTAAAGATGCGTCGCTAAAAACACATTAATTTGTTCGAATATAGAACCATGCCAGAAAGACATTTTGTAGCATGGTATAAGCTCAAGTTGTCTGTAAGAATTCATTGATATTAATATGGAAATCAGAGCTAATGATCCATACATTTTGCTTGGGTTGGGTTTTTACTGACTGATGTTGACCCGTTTTTGTTACTTGATAAATAATAACACAGTTTGTTCATTGGCAGACATTGGACTTTGCAGTAAGGCTCTAGTTCTTTTGTTGTTTAGTCGATTAATCGGTCAATGGAGTCAATCGGAGTCTTGGTCGACTAAAATTGTGTTAGTCAGTTAATTCTTTTATTTAGATTCAAAAAAGAAATAATCTTCCACAGCAACGAAATCACTGGTCTCATTCAACTATAGTGTTTGCATCAACTAATATTATTAGTCTAAAATTTAAACTCTATTTTGATACTAAGGATGGAATAGACTTGACTCTTGACACTATTTCGATACTGTAACTACATTGAGAATTGGAATGCTCCTTCAAGAAAGTCCGATTTCCTTTTACAGTGAACAGACATTCTGAACACAAAATGCAAGTATATGATCAAATATTTTATTTTTAAACCAATATTGATGAAGAAGGCTGTTGTGAGACGCTAGGCAGGAGAAGCTAATCAGCACGTTTTTAATCAATAATATTTCAACAATGATTTAGCCCAGAAAAAAAGGCTTTTTAGCTTTTATTGTATGGAGTGCCTTGGGGTTAGGGTTTTCAGAATGGTCAAATTTTTTGTCTCGTTTATGTTATCTGTAATTGTTTTTAGCATTGATTTGCAATATTTTTGACAAGCCTACTTTTTAGCTTTTTAGCTTTATGCCCTCTTTTTAGTCGTTGGTCCATTGGCCCATTGGTCGATGGTACATGTCTTTAGTCAACGAAGAATTTCTTTGGCACAATTTTTACATCTCATTCTAGACATTAAAGATAATAAATCGTGTGTTATCCAGGCAGTGTTGATGGCTGTGATTGTCAGATGGATTAGCCAATCAGGGAAAGACATTGTCCATTTGTGTCACAACAAAACAACAAAAAATAAAAGTTTAGAATAAAACATGTAGATGTAAAGAATCATTGACTCATCCATCAAACGCTGTTGCTCTGTTTGGTCCTGTGTGAAATACACATTTTGTCTGTTTGAGAGCCAGTCCGTACATTGGACTCAGGGGAACATATTACCCTGCTTCATATGGCCTCCAGGCTGTGTCTCTGCCACAGTCAGAGGTCTGTTGTAAGGGTCCACACTTCACAAAGCAGCCAAATTCCCAGAGATCGATTTGCCGTGGTGACCGTGTAAGGAAGAAACCTTGTAAAGAATTGGCATTTTTCTTCATTTATGTTGCCAATTGTGAAAACAAAGCGCGGCCTTATGTGACACCGTCTTGTCAAAACATCTTGTGGAAAAGCGACGTTTAGTTCTATACTGTTCATTATCTACGAGAAAGAGTAGCTACAAAAGGTCAAAACAGTCTGCAATGGAATGAGCATTTTACATTATTTTTAATAATACACATCAACTTTAGCCTTAACTAAAGGGTACAATGGCTTGTAATGGCTCTGTAAGCGCAGACAAGCTCATAAATGTGAGTGGTGCTGGTCGCATTCTCCCGAGCTAGTTTTCCTTCACTGGATTATTGTCATTATTTCTATTTATTTCGCAAAAGCTTTCAGTTTTATACAACAGACGGAAGTTGGAAAGATTGTTTAACAATGAAAAATCGATAAATAAAATTCAGTGATAAATACTGCCATCTAGGTTCCGAACCCCACAACACACACAAGAATTATCCAAACAACTCGCATTGGCAGGAGCCCTACTGACACAGGGCCGATAGCACTCGGACATGTTTTTGAGAAAGTAGAACTGTGCTGGAGATCAAAAGGGTGCTTTGATTATTTTCATCAGAAAATAAGACACTCAATAATAAACAGGCCTATCAAAGTACATCGCACATTTAGACACAGCTTTAGTGGTTTAGCTCTTTGTCTTGGTAAGGTTTATGTTTTAGTGATAAATTGTCATTGAGCATTTAGTTTATGAGAAATGAGTCCTGTAAGAGCTTGTTTACAATTTTCTCTCACGCTAAAACAAAGCTTTTCCCCAAACTCTCACTAATCTTTCCTTGTGTAACTTTTGGAGTTTGCAAACTGATCAGTCAGTCAAAAGAACAAATAAATAGTCAGCATCTACTTTTTCATACAAATAACTTTGTCTTCTTAACTCACAAAACATTTAGCAGAAAATAACAACAACAAAATTACTATAACTGTGAAGGAAGATTAAACCCTCTTTTGCTTTATGACATTTGACTAATATCCAAAACACCACTGATCAGCTGCGCTAAAGCCTGAAAGCACAAGTTACTACTATTCTTATGGTGCAGAAAATTAGAGTTCTGCGCTATTTGCGTCAAGACTCCGCCAGTTAAAAATATCACTTCCTGTGTCTCCTGCACAATAAAAGCCTCAACATAATCTCGCTGAAAGCAGTGTTTTATCATGAAAGAGTCAGACAGCAGCAGAGCACCAGAGACTCTTGCTCTTTCATCTCCGGCTGTCAACAGTAAATCATATGTAGGT
Source organism: Mugilogobius chulae (assembly GCA_038363315.1). Classification (NCBI taxonomy): domain Eukaryota; kingdom Metazoa; phylum Chordata; class Actinopteri; order Gobiiformes; family Gobiidae; genus Mugilogobius; species Mugilogobius chulae. The sequence goes on along the minus strand of CM076399.1, from coordinate 30,523,734 downwards.
GATTTAACCTGATGACACTTACGTGTGCGTATACTGTATAATAGAGTTGATAGGCAGAACGAGATCTCGTGCCGCGAGACTCGCGAGATCAAAAATGTCACGTACTGTGCCGCACACGTACTGACTGTCCTCGTGAGATTTTTCCATGTCATGAAATAAGTTTCGTATCTTGAGCACAGAAAAACCTGCTCCCGACGTACAAATAATTTCCGTCCATCACTGTAAAAGTACATTACTTTGTACAAACTTTTTCAGAATACAAAACTGTCAGTAATATTAATTTAAACTGGTGTACTTTCCTGGTGATTAATTGTTTTTGCCTTGGGTGTACTGTTGTTTCTTGTGATTTGGATTATTATGTGTTCAGATATTTTTTGCCCTGTATTGTCCTGTCCCTGTGGAGGTGAGGCTGGTCCTTGGTGTCCCTTTCTGTCCCTGTTGAGGAGGTCGAGGCCGGTCCCTTGTGTCTCTTTCTGTCCCCTGTGAATGTGAGGCCGGTCTGTTTGTCCCGGAGCAGGAGCTGAACAGAGGCTGGACACTGGGGCTGTTTGTGTTCGCAGACTCTTATGAGATCTGGATTTGGCTGGTCGTAGCATAAGCTCTGTGTGGTGTGTGTGGGACGGTCCTGGCTCTCTCTCTCTCTCTCTCCTTCTCTCTCTCCTTCCTCCTCGGTCCCGTTCAAAGCCAGGCCGAGCCCGTTGCCAGCCCCTGATCACTGTGAATGTTTCGAGCGACACAGTGGGACAGAGACAGCACTGACTCATGCATCATCTGGAAACTTGAAAGTAAAGTTTGGCATTTTGGCAACATGAGTGATTATTATGTTGTTATGGGACTGAACCCAAAACTAAAGCAGGACTAGCTCTAAAAATGAACCTAAGCAAACAAAATAAACGTAAGCAAACTGTTTTCTCCCCTAGATCGCTTTATTCTCTGAAAATCATGATGTGTGCTGTTAGCATGCTAATTGGTGTTTGCTTTAGCATAATGACAAAACTGGCTCTGGAGTCTGAAAGCTGTAGAAAGCTGCTTGCTCATCACAGAGAATAATTAGAAGCCTCTGAAGGAGACTTTGAGTCACTGCAAACGGTTTAGAATGAACTATTCTGTTTTTGACATTTATAAGACTAGAAAATACAGTAGAGCTGTGGTCGACCAAAAAAGCCCTATTGATCTGTTAGTCAACTAAAAAAACTACAACTTTATAGAAAATGTGTGCAAAAACAACTATATGTTTCATGTGGAGAAGCAGTAGACAATGTAAGTAAATCAGTGCTTCCAACTTCTAAAGTCACTATGCTTAAAATGTTTAAAGAAAAGAATTTAAACGTGTCCTATTTTGTAAAATATATTTTTCATATATATTTTAACTTTGTTATATTGGCAGCCCTTCATTATCAGTTAACTCATAGTTATATTTGAATTGATTCCTGCATGTTTGAGTAATCTTATTGTTCTTGTATTGGGCGACAAGGTGGCGCAGCGGTTAGCCAGAGCAAGAAGGTCCCGGGTTTGACTCCTGGGTTTGACTCCTGGGTTTGACTCCTGGGTTTGACTCCTGGGTGGCCCGGGGCCTTTTTATTTGGAGTTTGCATGCTCTCCCCACGTCTGTGGCTCGGCTACTAGGTTTCTTCGGGTCCTCCGGTTTCCTGCTACAATTAAAAACATGTTCAGTGTTCTTCCCTTCTCCCCTCCCCAGGACTACAGATGGAATATAGCTGTAAAGTTAGAATCTGCACATTGTTCGTAATAAACAATACTTTACCTTTTTTCAGCTAGAGCTCAAGTGCTCAGAAAATTCCTTTTCTCACCTCCCACCTATCCCCCCCACTGTATTTACTTGTTATAATTCAAAAGATGAACACTCAAAATTAAGTACATCGGTCAAAAATGTCCAGCCTCTTTCTAACAATAAAAATGAGTTATTTAAAATCTATTTCTTTTTTCAGGGTTAGCGGTTAATTTTAAAATGAAGAGGCGGGGCTTATCAGTTCTGCAGTTTTTAAGTTTTTCAGATCATTTTTTTGTTTTACAATGAACAAAAGGTAAATCTGCACATGTAGTTTCTTACTAAATTGTTGGAAAAAACACAACAAGTCTCCTTTTACGCCACCACAAACAGTCAGTGCGTATACATGCAGCTAATAAACCGTTTATAAACGGAATATTAGCAATAACCCGATTGCGCACGGTCATGTAAACACCTGCAAAAACCCGAATATGCTCATATTCCGTTTATTAATAAACCGAATATGAGCCCTGGCTTATTCCTTTTCCAACCCGAATATCTGCTCATGTAGACGCCAATCAGAATATTCCAATGTAAACGGAATATTCAGGACTCCTCGCTGATGTGCTCCTCGCTTATGAACTAAACACAAACTGCCGAAACAAACACCTGAAAACGCGTAAAGAGACAACACAGGGTCGCTGAGGGTTCATGTGTAAGCACTGAACAGATTATAATGCTACGAAAGAGCAAAAGAATAAAAAGCCTGCGTATTTCTGGCTTTCGGCTGTTTGTGGTTTACTTTCCTCTGAAGATGTGGTAAAAACTAAACAGTTTAAGCTGTTCTAGCGTTTGTATCTTTCAGTCTAAACACTTTTCATTCTCACAAAGTAACTTAGCCAGCCACAGCAAAACAGCAGTGTCTTACCTGCGTTGTAGAGGAGGAGACACGCAAAGCAGAACTTCCAACGCGTCTCCGGGTGTTGAAGATTTTGTATATCCATTAAAACTCGTGTGTTCAGAAGAAAAGAAGCGCTCCACAACAAGATATTCCACCGTGAACGTGCTGGACTGCTCCCCAAGTGTATCCGCCAGCGTAAAGCGAGCTGTCCTCGTGTTTGTGTCCAGCTGTAGACGGTCTCCGTTGTCCCCGCGCTGGTCCACGGCCGTGTTTGTATCAGGCGATCTGCGTTTTCGTCTCGCGCTCCGGGTCCGTCTTCAGCACATGCCGCCGCTTCTCCTTGGCCCTCGCATGGCATGGGCTTCTGTCGCTGCTCTCGTAGAGCTGCGTCTTCTTTCCCTTTCCCTCTCCTGCACTGACAAGCTACACAGGCTTACTCTTACGCGGTATTCGGCAGTTTATCACAGTCCACATGGACTGATTTCTTACCATTTAACCCGTTTCCCACACATTTAGGCTCTCATAAGCTATACCTCTGGTTTGCCCCGCCTCCACGTCAGATCTGTCCAATGTGAGCGCTGGGTCTCACACATGTACGTCTGTTTACGTTTTAAAGTCCAGTTGCACACAGGAAAGCAAGAGATGCGGTACAATCCGAACCAAAAAGAATAAATTAGGATCAGAATCCAGTCCGTGCGTCTGTGTGCGTCGAGACGTTGTCTGTGCGTAGCAGTTTGAATCGGAATATTCCGAATGATTACACTTAGCATGTATACAGGAATAACCCTATTTGCTCACACATGTAGACAGGTTATTCCGAATATTTCAGAAAACGGAATATTGACAATAAACCGAATATTAAGCACATGTAAACGTGATCATTGTTTCGGGTGAACATTTGTCTACCATGTCCTGTCTATGTCTAATGGGCCTAATAGATAATAATTATAATAATAATAGATTGTTAGTCCACTAAAATACAGGAAGAGTGCCTGTTAGTGTTGTTAGCATTTGGCTAAATGTGGTTAGCTGAATTTAGATAGTCACAAACATTTCAGAGCACATCTTTGTGGATGATTGGGAGGCTCAGAATGCATACAATAAGTGAGAACATTTTGTTGACTGTTCTGAAAAAGTAAAATAAATATTAGCATTTAAGATGGCAAAAAACTGGTATAGAGGTCATGCACTGACATCATTTTATTCCAAAAAATGCTTAGCAACATTAGAATGAGTGGCATTTCTTCAATGTATTTCTTTGTTGTCGTGGCAACGGCTTGTCTGCTAACAACAGTTGATGATTTAGGACATTTTAACTGCAACAAACGGACTCAAAAACATCTTTTTTAAGAAGAAAAAGGTAATAAGTTAAACTGTGTGTGATTTCAATGTGTAATAAATATGAGAAGCTAAAGTCTTGTTGTTTATCTGCTTTGCTACAACTGTTGACTTGATTTTCTCTTTTTACATGTCAGTTACAAACCCAGTGCTCAGTAGACTTGTTGTGGGTTGAATGTGTTGTCAAACTGTAGTTTATTTTCCTGTTTTAGCTGTTTATTGAACTCTTACAAGAGAAAATGTCCTTTCTCTCCATTAACTCTCATGCATCCTTGCCACTCAGCATGAACATTTAGAATGCTTTAAGCTAATTAATTCCATACCTTTTAATTTCTGCTTGTGTCGTTTAACTATTTGAGAAATAAAATAATTGCTTGACTACTAAAATTTTGAAGTAAAATCATCACAAAAGCCATTAACTTAGTGTCTTCCCCATCAAGTGTATTCATGAGTAAATGTTCACAGATGAGTGAGTGGTGGTTAATAAGTGTATGTGTGAACAGACACCAGCCCGCTGTACAAAAGATTAGTCATCAGCCGTGGATCCTTCGGGAGACAGTGTTAGATGTCAGAGCGCTGCTAAGACTGTGCCAAGGTGAACTGTAATGTACTTGTGCTCTTGAGCTGAAATGAAGCCACAGACCGTCTCCGTCGATCCACCGTGTGCTTAGACCTATTGATATGCAGCCCTGTTGTTACCTGTTGGAAGCGTCTAAGCCCAGAGGAGCCGCGACGGTGGAAAAAGAGCGTGTCACTTCCTTAGCAACTGCTTAGCGATGGAGTTTGAGTCACTGGCTGCCGGTTTCCTTCACTCTTTTTTTTTTGTTTTCGTGGATGAGGACAGGCACAGACAGGAGAACAAACTGTATTATTGTCAAGAGCAAAACACTGTAAGGTTAGAGTCGGGTTGAGAAGAAAAAACAGCGTCAGACTGTGGGTAAGACTCTATCAGTGCATGTTGTGATCGGCTGGATTAATAGAGCTGGCAATGGAACATCGACAAACAGCTGTTACTGTGGAAATCTGCCATTTTTGCAGCAAGTGTGCTAAATGGTCACATCACAGAGTTGCATTAGCCAAAATAATGTAAGAAAAATAATGACATGTTAAACTGCTGAGTCACTGCTGGGCAATACCAATTATGTTTCTTTTTTTGTCTTTTCTCTGTGGTTCTCCTCAAGGTCTCTTATTTTTTATTATTTATTTAGGAGAGTCTAAGGACATGGAATACTGCTTGTTTGCTGTGAACATCAAGGGACCAAGTCACTCTTTTGCAAGTCCAAGTCAAGTCCCAAGTCAGAGCCCCACACATCTAAGTCAGAATATCACAAGTCCTAATCAGAGTCCCACAAGTCCAAGTCGAGGCCAAGTCTTCTACAAAATACATCTTATATTTTTACAACTTCCTTGATTAAAAAAAAAAAAAATTATCCCATTTAAAGCTAAAGAAAAAAAAAAAGAGGATGGACATGTTTCTGTTTGTAAATGTACAAATAAACAATTTATTTTTGAGAAGCGTCAAGTCGTCTCAAGTCCTAGTTAAGTCTCGAGTCACTGACTTTCAAGTCAAGTTTCAAGTCTTCAAAAAAGAGACTCAAGTCCAAGTCATGACTTGCAAGTCCACACCTATGGCTGTGAATGTTAGATAATCTACTTCAGGGGTCCCCAACCACCGGTCCGGGGCCCAAAACCAGTTCGCGGGCCATCTGCTACCAAGCCTCAGAGGATTTTTTTAATATTTATTTTATTATTATTTTATAGTCTATCACTTCTTCCTTGTGCTTTACTATTACAATATAGTGTCACTCAATCCAATAAACAGCAAATTCAAGCAATAAGTGAGCTAAAAATGTACACAATAATTGTTTTTTTTGCATTTTACATTGTTGTTATTGGCACTACCCAACCTCAACCGGTCCCTGGAAAAGAAATTTGTGACTGTACCGGTCCTTACAAGAAAAAAGGTTGTGGACCGCTGTTTGATTTGTTTGATTTTCTAACTTCTTTTTTGTTGTGTTTGTATATTTATTGAAGTTACAAATACTGCATACCTCTAGGTCTTTAAAATGAATTAGTCTTTCAGTTTCAGACAAATCATTTCATAAGACACACGCATCTTTGTGGTAATTTAAGAACAAATCTTATAAGACTTTGAAGACGGCATAAAATGATGTGGAGGGCCGCATCTGGCCCACGGGCCTTATGTTTGACACATGTGGCTTAAATCAACAATCTTGTTTAGCTCTTGGATTTTTAATTTTACAAAATAAATTGAGTTTAATGAAGGACTGAAGCAGTTTTTAGCATCCTATCATCTCAGTTGCTTTACCATCAGGGTAATTGAAAATTATGTGTGATATCACAATTCTAACCCTATTCAAAGTTCTGTTGGTCCAAATTTGATCAAAACATGGTACATAAAAAAAAACATAAATGATTCTCAGGACATCAATATTAGCTCTCTCCTAAACAAGAACCCAAAAGCAGAAGACCTAAACCTCTGTTGTATTTGATTGATTCCACCATGTTTGAGTAATTCTGTTTTGTCCTGCAAATGAGGCCCAAGTGCTGAGAAAAAGTGCACACATGAGTCGATACAGTAATTATAGTGACAGGCCTAAATTAAAAGGCAATCTACAATCTAGAACAGCTTACAAAACAAGCAAGGCCAACAATGTTAAATTGACTTGTACAAAAGCACAAAAGTCACACAGTTTAGACAGCCACACTAAAAACATACAGGCACAGGTCTTACATTTTTAATGAAGCATTTTCTGTTAGATTTCCTGATCTATTTCACACTGCTGCAGCTTTACCTTTTGGAAAATTCTCAACAAGTTAGTGCTGCGATTAACGATCATTTTGGTAATCAATTAGTTGGACGATTATTTTTTCAATTAATTGATTATTTGCTTAGAACGCAGAAGTCACGATTTTTAAAAATTTCAATCAGACAAAGCATAAAATTAAATTAGACCATGAGTTTGTAACTGACTGAATTTAGATTTTTACTGCCTTAAAAAGATTTGCCAATGGAACAATTATAAAAGTGTATTGTTTTTCTAAAAATAGAAAAAGAAAAGCATTTTCCCATTTGAAAAAAGCAAAAATAGCTAATTTGAAATAATCACATAATATCTAGTGCTCAAATTTGTGTTTACTACTATTACGGACTTATTTAAGATTGTGTTTTTTGTTTTTTTTTTTTTTTAAGCAGCAAATAAACACATTTTCTATGTCATTGCTGCCTAATTGGAGTGAAAAACTATATTTTTTTCAGTTCATACATGCTTGGGAACCTATAAAGACCAGTTAACGATTATTTGATTACTAAATTAGTTCACGATTATTTTGATAATTGATTCATTGTGAACAGCCCTACATTATTCTCAATAAAATAACTCAACTGGATGTGCTTCTTCTTATTGGTTAATGGAACAATTGCTGTATAATTTACTTTCTTTTTTGTATAATAGTTGCAAAGTTTAAAATCATATCTGAAGAAGCCACCTGGAAAGAAGCAGCATTGTGAAATACTGTAGGTCACAACTTCCAAATAGGTCTTAACTAGTATGTTTTGTGATCTTAAAAGTCTTAAATTACTGTAGATGCAGAAACCCTGATATTGGCCTTTTATAGTAACAGTCTTGTTTTTATTTGACAAGAAGCTTGATTATATTATTTCATCTGAGACTTCCACCAAAACATCCCTTTCCTCCAGAACAAGTCTTCTAACGCTGAGTTTTTCCAGAGTACATTTTGAAACATGTGGAGTGATTTTTGGATCACCCTTGGTCTGCGTTTGTACCGTTGTGCAGACATCAACAGACATAATCACGTAACCTCATTGGCACAAGTTTGGAATAATCTTTTGGCGGATTTTCTAGTGAATGAGCTTAAACGTGTTCAATGAGATCGAGCTCGTCTGCCTGCTACGTCTCATTTAAAGCTTTACATTTGTTTTGTGTCCTAGTACATCGATTGATCCACTCAGGTGCAAACATCCTGTGCTCAGACCTAAACTAAAGACTGAATTACAGCATGAATCTCTGCTGGTTGTCAGTTTTTTAAAGCTCACTGTGACTAAAGAGTGTCTCGCCAAGGATAAACTAAGCTAAAAAGCAACAGTTTTCATTCAGATCACACCTCGGATTCTCCAGTGAGTGGGTAAAATTGTCCTTCATCGACTAAGATTTTCAAAAGTACCAAAAATCAGAGCCTAATCAGGACTTAAACTAGTAATGCTCAATTGAGAAAGGAGCAATGTGAAAAAGTGTGAACTATCCTGAACAGTTTTACTATGACCTTGAGTGCAGGTTTAAAGGGATAATATTCTGTGAAATCCACTTTTCTTGAGTTTAGCCATGTTATGATAGTGTTTTCTTCTCATTAGTTTACTTAAAGTTGTATTTGGAGTGATTCCGAAAGCTCCTGTCCTCCAATTACTCAAAAAAACAAGCAAAACAACCCCCCAAAACAACAGATTTTGAGCCAAGCGTAGAGTTTAATGCTGAAAAGTGCTTTAAACAAAAAATGATACACATTTTTTGTTTTAAGCACTTTTCACAACAAGTGAATCGTATTGTCATGTTAACTACTATTAGCCACAATGCTAACAACATTAAACAGCATACCCTAGATTATAGTGGCTAAACAATCTATTATAGACATATAGACGGGACACTGCTATCTAATTCTTATCTCAATTAATACATTGATGATGATATATCTGTGCTTATAAATGATCTTAAGTTTGTTTTCTTTAAACATATGCACAGTGCCTTTAACTTTTACAATAAAGAGGCGGGACTTATCAGTTCTGTAGCCTTGAACAGGAAGTAAATTAACCTGTGTGTATTTATAATTGCCCGGCCAGCCAGCCTCTCTTGCATTCTGGTCTCGAACCAAAGACAGAAAATTAGGACAATCCAATCTCACACGGCCGCCTGCTTTCCCCACCCCTCGCCAATTTAAAACCTTTTTCTAACTGTTTCAAAACATTCAAGATGGCGGATATACAGTAGCTGATAGATAATTTTTGTTGGCTCTTGCTTTAGTTTTGAAGAATTAGGAACATATCAATTCCTTAAAACTTGAACAGCAGCAACCAAAGTTAAATTGTGGCATACTTAAATATATTGTTGCTAAAAATGACTCTGAAATATGACCATTTTGTAATTATTGTGCAATCAAAACTGACACTGAGACTCAAGCATGTCCTTAGTATAGAAATCAAGTTTGAAATATTAGTATTGTTTGTATTGTTCAGGGTTATTTTTGATATCCTTTTAGTTTTTCGATTCACACTTACATGACGGATGTTGTTTTGCTTCTCTTCTCTCACCACTTCTAATTCTGACATGGATAAAAACACTTTTGGCGAAGCATTTTTCTTGCTAAAAGTAACATTCATCTTTCACACCAATCCATAATCTTTACAGGGATGTTCTTCTTCTAAAATATCTCCTCCTTCTGTCTCGTTGACGTATGCTTTCGTCCCTGAGGGTTTTTTGGCAGTGAAGAGATTGAGTTGTTGTTCCAGATGTTGCTTTTTGCTTTAAGACGTATTTACACGATGTTTCTATCTGTGTTCTTCTAGCATTTTCTGTCTGCTGCCTTTGCCCTGGTTGGAGTTTGTTGCTGCGGTTTGCGTCAGCCTGTGATCTGCTGCTGCTGCTGCTATGGAGGAACATGTAACAGCCAGTATTTGTGCATTACATGTGTAGGTAAAATGCCCCAGGGAAATAGTTTGAGCTGAGAAGTGTGTTAGCTCCATTATGCCAGAATGCTGTGGTCTGATTCCATCACAGAAAAAAAACTACCAAGTAAATATAATGACTATCATAGAAGAAATTATTGCTATTACAGCTATATCTTGCATCTTTATTTTCCCCAACACAGTTATGCCATGCCATACCTTTTCCAAAACCCTAAGATTAACCACTTTACTTACTTACTAACTTACTTACTAGCTTACTTACTTACCTACCTACTTACTAGCTTACTTACTAACTTACTTACTAGCTTACTTACTTACTTATTTACTTACGTACGTACTTAAAAATGCCATTTGTTTGGTCAAATATTTTAGACAAAATGACATTTACAACACAAAGTCATAGTTTTCTGGTTGTTTAAAATTTACGTTTTGTTATAGTTGTTATGTTTTAGTAGATCATTCTAAAACAGAAAAGGTGTTTTCTTAAAATAAAATACTAAATGAGTATTTAGTAGGGCTGGGCGATAATGACAAAAACAAATATCTCGATAATTTTGTGGCATATCTTGATAACGATATTCGGGCGATAATTTGTTAGTCCTAAACCTGTCTTCACATTTGTGACATTATAAAAACAACAACCTTAAATATTCCATCAAGCCTAAAACTGGTGGACTGACTTAGTGTTTATCGTGATTTTCACGTTTTGACTTTCTTAATATAAAAATTTGACAGTACAAAAAAACCGTAACGATGTTTTTTAAATAAATTGAAGTCGGTGTGTATTTTTCTTATTTTATGTAAAAAAAGATTTTTTGCTTGATCCTTTAGTAATCTTAGTTCAAACCAATAATAATCGACTCAAAACCTAAAATGCTCCTCATTCTAAGCACATATTCACTTATTTTCAAAATTGTGTTGGTATTTTTTTCCAGTTTGTTTAAATATCAAACAAATATTAGATATGAATTACAAGTGCCAGAATCTTTCATTATATCATAATTTTGATGTTTTGTGAAGCGCTCTGAATGACTCATTGTACTAATTCTGATAGGACTATAAACTGGTTGCATTTACAGTATTTAACTTTTATTAGAAATGTGCTCTTTTGTAGCATGTTTTTACTGCACGATATACTCGATATTCAATTTTTGCATATCTTAAAAACAATGTTCACAATATTATCTAAAACTCGATATATTGCACAGCTCTAGTATTTAGTTTCGATACTAGCTTTAGTATCAGTTCATATGAGATAGGCCTACTTTCAACAGTCCTATTTTATACAGGCTTAAAAAAATGCCATTAGAGAGAAAAGGTTAAGAGCAGCTATGATGATGTTAAGCGAGGAAAACTGTGTCATTTTAGTGCTTTTAATGGTTTAATTAAAAAAAGTTTAAAAATTTAAAAAAACGTTTCTTTATAAACTTATCTTCAACTGTTGTAATACATTTCTGTAAGGTTGATACACTATTGTCTGCATATTGAGAGAATATACAGTATAATTTTTTGTCAGTATTGCCCTGTCCTGTATTGCACTAACAGTTTTCTATCTGACATAAAAAAGCAAATCTATAAAAACTATGCTTGAATGGAAGATTCTTTCTGAGTAAGTTTTTCCATGATACAGATATTGTAAAGGCACTTTTTATAGGCTTAGACATCTGCGCATCTAATTATAGAACTCTTCACAGAACGAAAGTGCACTGTTAGCATGCTAATTAATTAGCATTACATGAAGACTGCTGCTACTTCGGCTTGTGGCCTAATAGAATCTCTTATTTTGAAAACCACAAAACTTAAATCTTTTAGTAAAAAGATGTAAGTACTCTCAGTGATTTCAATAGTGAAGACTGATGAAGTGAAACAACCGTGGGAAATTGACTTGGGCCCTGTTACAGTTGAATCCTGGAGTGAATTGTGTACTAGACTTTTCAAAGCTTTGGCATCAAATTTTTTTGGAAGAGACAATTTAAAATTCTGCATAGATTGTTTATACCTCCAGAGAAGAGGCACAAAATGTATCCAACCTTTCAGAGACTTGCAGTAAGTGTCAGGTTCATGTGGGAACCTTTTTACATTGTTTATGGAGTGACCTGTAATTTTGCAGTTTTGGGCTACAGTTATTGATAAGCTTTGTGCCAAATTTAAATGTCAGCTGAAATTAGGAACAAGGACTTGCCTCTTGGGACTTCATGATGAACTGCCTGCAGGTTTTAAAAGTAAGGAGCTACTACACATACTGTTGCACTGTGCCTGAAAATGCATAAAGATGCAGTGGATTTCAGATGAAGCACTTTCTTCTCATCAGTGGTTACAAACTGTTATCAACATTGTCCCAATGGAGGCCTTCTTCACTCTTTTAAAGGATAAACCATTTCAATTTCATTTTGGATCCTTTCTTTAACTATTTAGACATCTCTTCTGCACAAAGATTGCCGTCTGGATTATTTGCTTTGGCCTGACAAAAATTGTTTTCTGTTTTTTTGTTTTTGTTTTTTCATTTAAAGCACCAATACTAATATACCTATTGTTTGAATACTCTGCTTGCAAGAAATAACTAATAAGTTGACATTTCAAATTTTAATAAACTTTGTTGAAGGAGAAACTCCGCACACCCAAGGGTGACAGGTGGTAAGAACGTAGCAGATACTTGTAGAAAAAAAAAAAAAATCCCGCACACTGTCTCACTCTTTTTCAGCAAAAATATTTATTTCATGACAAGTTTTGGTCGACTGACCTTCGTCAGGTATATTTTTTCTATAATTTTAATAAACTGAAATAAATTGTGATAAAATACTGAAAAAGAAATGGCAAACTCGGTATACTGTTGTAAAACTAATTATAAACATACTTCCGTCACACTTTTAAATTTCTTGGAGTGACTTTTGCATTGTAGATGATTAATTAAAAGAATATTTGCTCAGCTAATCAACAACCAAAGTAATAATTAGTTGTAGCCCTAGACAAAAGAACACTATATAGTCAGCTTGAATTTTTTTTTGTCATTTAAGTAATTAAGACAGTTCAGATAATAATATAGGCAATATTTGTTGGCTAATTCCTCTTCCAGTTACATGCTGTGTTGTAGCACATTACGTCCTTTTACAGGTCTGCATAATGAGAGAGGAGAGTCCAAATGAATAAACTATCCCTGTTTTTTCCTAACCCTGTGCTGCTTTCAGGTCTGGACTAATCTGCTCTAATGCATTCACACTGTCACCAGATCAATGTGTCCACAGCAGACCGACACAGAGAGAGAGAGAGAGGTTGAGTCAGAGCGCTGGAAGACTCTCTAATGAAACATACAACAGGACGAGATCAGGCAGGTTTTAATGGCACAGCTAATAATGGGATGTTATCAAGAGCAAACGCCTATATGTTCTAATGACGCAGAGATCATGTTAAAGACCTCAGAGGAGCCACATGTGCTAATCTGCTGATAATAAGTACAGCTCACATCGGATGGTTATTATAAACATACGGAGAAGTGTTTGTGGAGGTGATGAATGTATATGATTGTTGCAAGTATGGACTAGTCTGATGCATCAGCCGGTTTCAATCTACATCGTGGAAACCATAGACAAAGAATTAGTTTGACTGTGATGCTATTGAACAATGAAGAACTCCGGAGCGTTCTCCTGGTGTTTTCCTATAGCTTTTAGTATTAGCCCGCAAAACATGCAAGTTATTATAGATATGGAGAGTGTCTACTGGTACAAACCTACACACCACAGCAAAGGTCAGAGCCATGCTAGAAACTAGTGTTGTAGTCGTTTAGTCGCTTTGTCGATTAATTGGTTGATGGAGTCTTAGTCGACCAACATTTTTTAGTCGACTAATTCTTTAGGTTAGATTGTATGGAGTTATATTGTATTCATTGCATAAATTGTTGTTTCTACATGAACTCTGGTTATAGAAGTATTTGGGTTAGATAAATGATTAGATCAGAAGATATTTTAGCTTCAAAGATTTTGTCGTGCCTTCTTCTTGCTCGATTAATTGGTCGGTGAAACACCTGTATAGTCGACCAAAAATTTCTTTGATCAACTACAGCCCTACTAGAAACTTATGGTTGAGTTTACAAAACTTTTAGTGTTTTATTATTATAGCTAACCGCTAGCGAACTTCAACTAGAGATTTCTGATCTAGTGCATCATTTAAGACTCTAATGATCACTAAACGTCCTCCTTTACATGTTACAAGTGAAAACAAGAGAAAAATGACATAAACACCAAATAAAAGTTGTACATATAGCTTCACTATCTGTGGAGGAGTGTCCAGGTCACAGTGATGGACTTTGTGTAGCATTTCCTGCTTTTGAATGTATCAGTTTGGAAATATAAGTTGTTTAAAAAAGCTTCATAAGACACAAATCACTCACATCACATGTTTTGTTCATGGTTTTGCTGAAGTCGCTTGTTTTAGCTTGTTTTATCTATAAAAAGTAAAACCGTGCCATTGTGTTCAGTTGATTTGCATCATCACATCTACCGGAGGAATATGGCGTTGCGCTGTTCGTGTTGTAGCAACTCAACAGAGCTGTCTACTAATTTAATGTCTATGGTGGAAAAAACATCTGACATCACACTCTTGAGATCTGTAGGTTTGTAAGTCTGTGTAATAACCAATCACAACTTTTGGTTGTTTTGTCATCCAGGAAGTAGAACGTAAATGTGTGTCAGCAATCGTTCTTGTTTCTATGTGGTATGCTTACAAATTAAAAGGTGCAATAAAACTCATTTCCAGTACTCCCTAAAGACTACAACAAGTTTACTGATTAATCACAAACGTATTAGATTATTAACATAATCATTCATTTTGGCAACAAGAAGATACTGGGTTTGACTATTAATTTCTAGTTTTTGAGGTAAATTGTCTTATGTTTCTATTGCTAATCAACAAAGGACTTAATTTAAAGATGAATTATGTTTCTTCTATAGATTTATGAGCTCACAGCTAACAAAACACATAATTTAATGCACATTTATTGGTTTACTTGTTTTCAGAGTATGGAGTGCCTTCATAGTAAACACTGACATTTAGCTGATCTGTATAGGCCCCAAAACATGTTATAAGCTGAGAAAGTAAGTTTTATATCACAGGTTAAAGATTGAAAAGCAAAAAAACAACAACAACAAAGAGCAAAATGTGTAAATTCATTGCTGTTTTGTTTTGTTTTACCCATTTCTTATCATTAACGTAATATATTTTCTTTTTGCAACCAGCACTGATTTCTACTGCTCATAAATGAAATATCTCAGATATTTCCATTCTCTCTGGTATTTTCGCTGCTTGTGTAAGTCCAGTGCAAAACTATTTCAAACCAGATCCACAGCACTTGACACGAAGCTGCCCAGGCCGCGATCTGCCATTTTAACTCGGTCATATTTATAGACTGAACTTAGATTTGGTCGTAGCCTCCTGCTCTCGATTCTTATCTCTGTTTATTTACACCAGGAAAGATGTGAGAGCCACGGCGCCTTATTCTGTTTGGTCTGATCTAATAAAACTTGCTCCTCAGTCTCCTGGCTTCCTGCTGGTTGTCATGGTTACACTTCCTGAATAGTGTGGGTATGCTCAGGTTCACCCGGTGCAAGAACAAAACATGTGGGTGTTTTATGAAGGACGAGACACAAATGTAATGTCCATGTCACACAAAACCAGGGTAATAAAGGCTGATATAGATTATAAGTAGTAGCTGATATTGCTCCCAACGCTCAAAGGCTGATTTGTGAAGACCAGAAAAATACATTACCATTTGTTTCAATACGGAGCAGCCACTCTTAGCAAAAAACTATACTATCATGCTATATATCATTTTCAAGCTAGGGTCCGGAACTTCACGGTGGAGTTTCTTTTAGACATTTTTAAATTTGACTTTGTGCGTAAAATATTACAAGAATATGTATTTTTCACATATTCACATAATCTATGTTATAAAGGCTTGTTTTAACAAATATTTACTGCCTTTTTAAAATGTATTTGATGGATAATTTGACCTGCTGTGGGTGAATAGTGTTTTACCTGATCAGAACTGATCACTGAGTCTGTGATGGAGTTATTCTCTGTTCTGACTTGACCCTTGTCTGTCCGTAGTCTGTCTCTCTCTGCCTCACTGGCCAAAGCAGTCAAAGAATGAAGCCATGTGATTGGCTGATTGGTGATAGGACACACGTGAAACTGTCTCCAACTTCACGCAGCAGAAGAATTATACAAGCAGCGCTCTGAATTGCCTTTATACACGCACACACACACGTACCTACATGAACCGCACATTTTAACTGCAACAAACAGACTCAAAAGCATCTTTTTTAAAAGAAAAAGGTGATAAGTTTAACTGTGTGTGATTTCAATGATAAATGTGAGAAGCTAAAGTCTTGTTGTTTATCTGCTTTGCTACAGCTATTGACTTGATTTTCTCTTTTTACATGTCAGTTACAAACCCAGCGCTCAGTAGACTTTTGGT
This sequence comes from Mugilogobius chulae, assembly GCA_038363315.1. NCBI lineage: Eukaryota > Metazoa > Chordata > Actinopteri > Gobiiformes > Gobiidae > Mugilogobius > Mugilogobius chulae. Next base: position 30,507,578 of record CM076399.1, on the reverse strand, counting down.
GGGTTCAATTTGTCATCAAACTGTAGTTTATTTTTCCTGTTTTAGCTGTTTATTGGACTCAAATAAAAAATGTCCTTTCTCTCCATTAACTCTCATGCATCATTATGCCACTCAGCATGAACATTTAGAAAGCTGTGATGTCTCCTGCATAACCTCTATACCCGATATTGACTGATACAAATGTAGGAATTGGAAATAAATGTTTTCTACTCGTCATCTGGTTTGAATATATCACATAGTGTTATGTGACTGTAATCTATTGCGCAAATAACAATTTAATAACTTTATTTGAATGAGACGCTCTGTAGAAGACAATTCTTACTGCGTCCAATCAGGAAATCGGCTGGACCTTATCATTGACTGATACCCGATACAGCAAAATTTCATGGTTAATGCTGAAGTATGAAATTGTGATGCATCAGTAGTTGAATTAGGTGCAAATAGGCAGAGGAAGTAGCTTTTGTAGCATTGCTTGTAAAGTTGTACACCATCAACTTTAGATTACTGAAGTACAATAACAGGCATTTTGAGGTTGCTTGCATACGCTCACATTTACACATTTACCATTATGTTTTGTTGGATGTCCTTTAAATATACTGCAAAATATGGGCCCATTAGAATCTGTTCATGGTCATACAAAAATGTGACATGTTTTGAGTATTGAGAGGAGCAGTTCTTAAACATGTTTTTCATCAGTCCTTGCAGCAATTGATGCGCGCTTCTGAGGCGACAGAGCGACCATTTCATGCCGTTTTGGGTGTGATTGTAGTTCACAAAGAGAGGAGGCGGAGAGCAGAAGAGGCTGAGAGCGCGGTGCACACATGAAGGACAGTTCTTTGGTGCTGGAGGCCTATACAGCAACGTGAAAATACTGCTCTCAAAGCCACATCAGCCAAAGGACGGAGACTAGCTTTAACGTTAGGAAAAGTGTCACTGGAGAAGCGGAGGTTTTAAAATGCAAAATTTGCTGTTGTGATTTAGCAGATGTCTCACATATTTTTCATTTACTCTTTTATATTCTTATTCATAATTTATAGCTGTTTATAACTGAATTGTCAAGCACCACATGTGAAGTTTTTATACATACAATTCCAAACTCTATTCTAGATCAGGGCTATTCAACTTAATATTTTAGAGGGCCAGATTTTTGGAAAGCCATGGCATCCGGACCAGATAATTATAATATGTGAAAAATGTGCCAAAATTTTGGTTTGTGCAAAATATCCATTGTACAAAATCTGTTTCAGTGATGTTAGCTACTGTTACAGCCTCTGAGCCAACATTAAACAAGGACTAGAGCTGGATTAGCCAAATTTGAACTAAGTCTAACTAGCCATAAAGAGGTCGTATCCAAAGCAGAGTTACACCAAAACTAAGGTAAACCCAGAGACAAACCTGAAACAAGAAAAATATGTAAATATTCAATATTTGGAAGAAAGGTTTGAGGACCGAACCAAGTCTCTGGAGGGCCAATTTTGCACCCGGGCCTTGAGTTGAATAGGACTGTTTTAGAAGTTTCCCTTAAAGCCGCCATCAGATCAGTGATGCATCGATTTTGGTGACGCTTTATGAAACTTTGCTGTATTGTGTCTCAATAGGCTAGCTGGTTATAATAAGACTCTTTATTGGTTGAAGTTGATTAGGGCAGGGCAATATGGCCTGAAACTTTTATCACAGTATGAAAGAGAACATTTGCAGTGACGATATAGCTACACTACATAGCGTTTATTATTGTTAATTATGTGTTTCAGGCTATAGTTACAGTGTAAGTTCCTCTTTAAAAAATGTTTTACTTCTTTCATTATTTGTGTTTTAGCTCTGCAGAGCCTCCACTGTCTGGAATAGCTGCCAAGTCTGCATCTTTATAGGAACGTTGGGCTTTTTTTTTATTTTGGAAAGTTGCTTATGATTTTTGACAGTCCATAAAAAAATCCCCACTCATGACTGAAATATAAAGCACAAATATGTTTTAAAGTCTTTAATAATGATAAGATGGTTTGTTTTGGCTTTTTTTTGAAGGCTTGTTGCTTATTAATCCTGAAAATCTGGCAACACTAGGATTATAGTCACAATTTCTCTTTGCCTGAGTTGCGCAAGGAGCTGTGGTTCAACCATATCACGATATTCTAAAATTCAACTTTTCCACTTAAATATTGTGATATATAATAAACGATATAATATTGCCCAGCCTGATCTTGCTTGAAACTTCATTTTGGTCTTTGTTGACGATAGAAAAAATTCTAACTCAATTTTGATACTAAGAAATAGACTTTCTATACGACAATGATCATTAAATACTCTTTATCAGTCAAACACTTTAAACATTAGACACTTTTTTCTTTATTGCACTTTGTGATTTTATACTAGTTTTGATAAAGCTCCAGATGATTGTGAAACTCGTCAGAAAATATCAAATTTTGTGCTGTGGTTGTTGTTGCTAGGAAACAGTTGTTAAATTACCTATGCTAGACAAAAGACATGTATAAACGCTATCAAAATAGCCAAACTGGGAAATCTTAAATATAATAATCTTCACGCATGTTTTTACTGAAAAAAAAAAAGTCTTTTGATGCACTTTAAATCTTATTTGACCTACTGTATGTCCGTTTCTTAACGCTAACTGTGATTCTCCTGCTTTAAGATTTCTTGGTCAAACTTTGTCCCGATTTTGTGTTAAGGTAAACTAGTTTTGACCTTAGCTGATACTTTCAACTCCACATGTTTTCAGTCTCTAACTTGGCATGAAAACTTTGAAAATCCCATTTCTAAATCACCTCCTTTTACTTCGCTCCCCTCCTACTCCGCTCATTACCCTCTCCTACTGAGCAAGCCTTCTTTTCCACTGAAATTGTTTGCCTCTGTTTGTTTTGCAGCTGGTGGGGGGCGAGTTTGACCTGGAGATGAACTTTATCATCCAGGAGGCGGAGAGCATCGGCTGCATGGTGGAGCTGCTGTCCCACTGCGAGGTCACGTGCCAGGCTGAGATCTGGAGCATGTTCACCGCCATCCTCCGCAAAAGTGTACGAAACCTGCAGACCAGCACTGAGGTGGGGCTGATCCAACAGGTGCTGCTGAAGATGAGCAGTGTGGACGACATGATCGCAGGTGAGCGCCCAAAACACACACCTGAAGATGAAAGGCTTAGGTTTTGTGTGTGGGAGGAGGAGATTTGAGGATAGCAAGGTTACAGGAGGGGAAAGTCATACAAGCAGGTGGACGAGAAACTACAGGTCATGCTTCCACGTAAATAAAACAACATCCATCTTATAGAGCTTATCTCGGGTCAGATAACCCGGGCAATAGTCGGAGCGGGGACTTTCCCAAGTCCACACACTTCCTGCATTAATAAAATGTCCTTTTTAAGTTCCCCAGAAAAAACTATATGCTCGATTATCTAAATCATAACTGACGTCACACTTATTCAACTGAAGTTTTGCTTTGATATTGTTTATTGTTTTATTTGGATCCCCATTAGCTGCCAATTTCATGGCTTCTTCCTGGAATCCTCTGAAAAAGCTTTGTTACATTAGAACAATACAGCACTATTTCAAAATCTATACAGTACACACTAAACATAGATACATAACTGAGAATATATTATTGGAATATCAATTATTCCTAAGAAACAATATCTTATGGACATCTGCAGTAATTGGACTAATTGCAATTTGGTATTATCTCAAATGTATGTTTAGCTTTGATTGTATGAGTTGAGCCTGGAAGCTGATTCCAATAGAAATAGGTCTACAGAACACGGTTGATTTTAAAGAATTTGTTCTGGGCCGAGGAAGTTTGAGATTACGGCCTACTGCCCTTCTAGTCACGCGGCTTCGACAGTTTCCTACAAAGTTAATTTTTCTGCAAGAAATGTTGGCTGTTATAAGAAAAAGGCATTCTACATAAATAAACAAAGTCGCAGGTGAATTCTGTTACTGTCTGCCATGAAGGATGTGAATGCATTAACATTACACTGGTCCTGTATGAACGGGATAAGGGGTACTATACTAGGAATACTATACTACTTGAAAGATTGCTATCAAGTCCTGTCAATTTGTCAATTATTTAGATGTGCTTTGAGAGCTCCCCTTTTAAAACATGTGTTTTAGAGCAAAGGCCATAAAAAAAAAAAAAAAAACAACATTGTATGAGATTGCATATCATAAGAAATCTACTGATGAACAATGTTTTATTTAACTAGGAATTTTTGGGGGTACCCTCAATACAAGAACAAGGAAGAGAGGTGAAATTAAAATGACAGACATAGATCGATGTATTTGAATTTTTTAAAGTGATTTTAAATGTATTCATTTTATAACATCAAAATTAAATGCAATCTAAGAGTGTAACAGTGACAGAGAGTGTGCTTTATAAACCAAGTACAAAGTTTCATTTTATGAGCACCTTTTCCATTCAAACATAACGTACACTCACATCCACTACTCTTACAAGTTCATTTTAATATTCTCAATTACACGATTACGAAGCAATAATCATTACAGCAATAATCTTAACTGTAATAGAAATTCAAGTACAACACAGCTCTTGCTCATTTCCCCATTGTTATGTCAGTAGTTACAATATTCACTAAATGCACTTGTTGTATCTCAGCCGAATAATGCACCATTCATTACCCCTTAAGCCAAAGATAAATAATAATTATCTTGTGATTGTCCTTGTTACACTTTAGAAACGCCCTCACCCTAACCTTTTCATAACCCTGTGGATGGATAGCTTTTTAAATGGGCACAATTCAGTTAAAACATTGCGTATTTATATTTCATTTGCGAGAGAAATCCTCTGATGTATCACAATCTCGTGTAGCTTTACTGTCACACTCCCATCAGGCCAGATTCCCTCTATTTACATCTGCCTCTGATTATTATATTTATTCTTTGGTTTATGCTAATTCCTCTAAAAATAGTAAACACTCTTCCTGGCATTGTGCTGCTCCGCTAAAGTCCATAATGCACATTTGCTTACTCCGCATTGTAAATTCAATACAACAATAGTTTCCCATTACCCTCACAGTTAATACACAAGCCTTATCTCCGTTTTAGCATTGCAGCAGTTCCTCTCCGCCGGTCCACTGGTGCAGCACTGGCCTCTGCAGTGACCTCCCCATAGTCCCCCTCCGTGCTCCGCCATTTGTACGGAGGGCCTGATTACCAAACATCCCACACCCGGCCGCGTCCCATTCCTCCGCCGCGTGATATCGACCTTGACTCCTCTTTAATGCCGCCTCTGAGTGTGTCCTCTCCCTCACTTCTCCTCCTCCTCCTGCCTGCGTCCTCTCTGTCCTGCCCACAGCCCCGGGACGCTGTGCTTTATAACTTGTGTGACTTATTACTGCTCACTATGCCAGAGCAGAAGGCACTTAAATCAATTTAATGCCAATATTCAAATTCTCCTACTTTTAGCGCGACTCAATCTGCGCTAAAGCTGTAAGACGTTGACCTACATGGCTAAGGACAAGGGATTCAAAACAGGACTTTATGCTTTATCTACTGTATTCTGTGAGAGGCCTTTTTATATCTGTAGGCACTAATGGGAAAGGCGAGTCTCGGTGAGAGCATTAGCGAAAGAACTGTCATACTTTTGTGAGGCGTGAGATATGTGGAGGTATTTTGAAGCACTGTGTCAAAACAACTCCAATTAATGAGTTAATTTATATACAGATGATAATTAGCAGCTATAGTGTTAAATGGAAAATGTTAAACTTTTCTCAGCTTTATTCCTTTTTGAACTGAAGAAACTTTTTTCAATGCCTTTTTCAGTTCCAGTCCCTCTTTTAGGTGCATTCACACAGAGCAGGAACTATGGGCTGGGGCCACACATTAGGGATTTTTTTTAGCTCCTGCTCTTGGGGAGGTAATTTCCAGTCATACCAGGACCTTTTTCGGGAACACAAACAAGCATATTTGCAACACTAACTTTGTTTGGAAACATGTTTTGTATATTCTTTATCCTAAAAAAAATACTTAGAAGCGGTAGTTTTTTTTTTAAGGAATAACAATGAATATTTGTGTTTTATTGTTATTTTCAGTGATGTCTTTAGCTTTTGTACATCATAGCTTTTATGTGTAAGGGAAAAAAACACCACTGACGTATTGAAGTAGATCCAGATTATACAGATGCTATTAATGCTATTTAGCCCCACTTTCACAAACTGTTGCCATGTGAATGCAAACATGGGGACAGGGTAGTTCCACTGATTAAACAGGGGCTGAGGGAAGTTCTTGGCATTTTCAGGAGCGAAAATGCCTATTATTCCCTCGTTAAAAACATCAGAGCTTGATGACTCTTGTATAGCATGTCTTCTCTTCTCGCTTCACAAAAGACCTTCTGAGTTTCCCAAATGTGTAACATAGATTAAGCTACAAGATCTTCTTCACTAATAAAGCAGAACTAAATAACATTTTTACATTGCTAAGCATCTTTGTAAGTCTCTTCATCATGACTACATTATATTTGAGGCTTCTCCTGCTCTCGCTGGTGGCTAATAGTGAAACCCACTTTAAAACCTGGTTTTATCTTGAACCAAAGAGAACTCTCCTGAGAAATCCAGATTCCTGCTTTTGGCACAGCGCAGTGTTTTTGAATTTATGTTTACAGCCTTTATTCAATAAAAACTATTAGTGAAATCTAAAATGATGTTATAAGCTGGGTTTGAAAGAGAAAGAAGCTGCAGGGGAGCACTGTCTCTGAAGTAAATCCAGAAATTATCACAAAACTCGTTACTATTTCTGCCATCAGTTCAGTCATTAGTGTATGCTTACCTTAGCATGTCAGAGGTAAGCTAGCATTTGTTTATTTTCCCTATGCATTTCTTTGTACTGCCAAGAGGTGGAGTAACAATTGTTTTAGTTTTAAGTATTGTTTCTCAGGAGCATGTTTTTAAGCCTTATGCACTAATAACTTGCGTTCACAGTTAAACAATTGATTTCTATTCTATTCTTCCTTGTTAATGACTTCCAACTATTCAGTTGGTAATTAGTCCACTTTGAATGACTGTTTTCCTCCTGCAGTTAGAGAAGAGATTCAGTCATTTTCCTCTGGACACAATGCTGTATCTGGTCTTTTTGCTTCTAAAATAGTGCAGCCATTCATATCGCTGAGCAAGGGTCAAGATCCAAGGCTTCTTTTGCTTACTCAGTTCAAACGGCTTTCCTTCATAACCAGGAGGGCTCTGTAATTTTGACAGAATAAATAATAGATGGCACAACACTTTCTAAGTAAAAATCTGCACAGTTTTGATGACTCCTCCATATTTAATCTTGAGATGGAGCCAAAAGCTGACTCATGTGAAGATGTCTCTGTTCTTATCTGTGGTTCCTCAGACACACTCGATGTTCCTGTGTTCTTATGTGTTTAATTACATTGTATTAGGGCCACACCATAAGACTGCTTAGTTATGTAATAAAGTAAATCATATTTAGGACTGTATGAACAATGTGAAAATAAAAACCCACTCTGATCTGATCACTGTGGATACACTTTTGCTTTGTGGTGTCATGTCATGATTCAGCACGTTTCTGTTAAATGCAGCCTCATTCTCTAAGCTAAACGCAGCCTCTGTGCTGTGAGTTACAGGTCGCCTTGACCGGTCACAGTGGAGTGTGAACTCAAAATAGTTTTGTTATCTATTGAAGATATTTGATATGTCACAGGAATAAGACAGTTTGTGTTTTCGTGTTTATCGAGACAGTTGACTTCCTCCAGTGACTTCCTGTTTAAATCTGCTGAATTCTTCATTGTAAAATTTAATTTTAATAAGGCCTCAAAATTTCAAATTGTTTTTTTTTTTTTGCTGTTGGAAAGTGGCAACATGACAATTTTGAACCCTACATGTGTTACTCAGTATCTGAATTTATGAGCAATCACATGTAAATACAGACAAGTGGGTGGAGGTGGAGGTGGTAAATGAAACAATCCAAATACAGAGAATACTGTTGTAACAAGGATGTATATAGGTCCCCTTCAATGAATAAAGTGCATAGACCTGTCATAATACTTTATATACTGACATATGTTTCCTCTCTCTTCTTCCAGACTTGTTGGTGGACATGTTGGGCGTCATGGCCAGTTACAGCATCACAGTGAAGGAGCTGAAGCTGCTCTTCAGTATGCTGCGAGGAGACAACGGCATCTGGGTGAGACTCAGCATCAGTTTATCTAATACAGTGTTTGAAGAGATAAGTCAGTGAGTATTTTGTCCAGGTCAGCATTTTTAAATGAGAATTAGTTCTCCACCTACGTATACCTACATGTATGTATGTAAAAATAATCACACAAAAAAAACAAAAGCAAACTTTATTCTTTTATGAAAGCTAACCACATAACCTTTTATTGTTTTGTCATGAGCGTCTAAAAACAAACAAACATCAAAATGCCTTTTCCGCATTCTCTACATTTTGATTTATTGTATAAGTTTCTCTTTGTGATCACATTTTAGCATTAGCATATCTAAATCTATTATAATAAATCATATAAATGTGAGTTATTCGACCAATGAAAATTCAGATTTAAACACTTGGTACAATTAGTACCTATGTGAACTTTTATATAACACCATTATTATTAAACCATGAACAACTTAATTAATAACTACTTGCAGCTGTTTTTAGCTCCAGTCGTTTCTTCATGTGTTTGTTTGATTAATTATCCGTCATTCCTCACGTCAGACTTGATTGGTGCAGCCATTTCCTGTATTAAGTGAGAACTAACTTGACTCTAGTCTGGATTAATCGTACAGCAGCCGTCGGTTTGTCCTGTCATTAGCCTAACTGTCATTTACTTAGTGCGATGGATAGGCCTTTATAAAGGCTCGCATAATACAAGAGCTGCCATTGATTTGAGGACTTGTGTCGAAACAAGGGCAATCTGACTCACGGTTAGTGCTTTGTCGGCTGCAACTGTCATCATTAGTGTGACACCGACTCAAAATGTTATTTATTTGCTTGTATTGATGGACCGACAAGAGCAGAGGAGAGCACTTTAATTGTGTTTTGGGGATTTAGGAACAGACCCATTTACGAGGGCTGTAACAAAAGAGTCTACCACTGCAGTTTGGGCACTAGGCAACTATTTTTCCTACTCAAACTCACAATGAAGCAAACTGAAAAACATAAACTGAGATTTGAATAGAGGAGAATAAATGGTTGTTGTTGAGACATTTGTCAATTTAAGTGTTACTTAGAATTAGATGTGAAATCTTCCATTTGTCAACAATGGGGAAATTGTGGTGCTGAGAAGCAAAAAACAGCAGTTTTTGGATAATAAATGTAATTAAGTGAAGAATTTATATGTCTTCTACCAGATTTGTGTCGTCTTAAAAATGTAAGCAAACAGAAATATTACATTTTAAGCTACTGCAGTCTACATGTTTTTCTCACTGACCTAACTGAACTCGCCTCACAGTCAGTGTACGGGAGGGGTTACACCGGGCTCACACTGGCTTCAGTCCAGATCCAGATCCAGATCAGTCACTCACACTGCGACCAGAATATGCATGTGTAGGTATGGACTTTGCTGGTTCACGCTCATGTGTATGTATTGTAAACAAAGAAAACTTGCGCTAAGTTTTGGGCTTACTTCACATCACTTCATTTTCTATTTGATTTTTTGCCGCAATGGATAAGTACAGGACGTGTATTTACATCCTCTGTGTTCAATTGTCCATATATGTTGAGCCTTTGTTTAGTAGTATGATAATGATTTATTTGAAACCACCGGATTCCTTCACCAGTGCTCGCTTGGTTTCCTGTTTGTTGTGTCTTGTTTTAACAACTTCACAGGGCTCCGGAGCGTCCGGCAGTCCGAAAAGTTCGGACGACAGGAGCAGAGTCTCGCAGCTCGCCAGACCGGATGGATTGTTGTGTGAAGGTTCTCATTACTTTTTAAGAAACGGAAAGCCTCCGTACACCGGACCAGAGGACTGGATGCAGTGTGAGCCGGTGTTGGCCTCTTGTGATTTACCACATCAGTTAGAAGTCTTATAAACTTTCAGACGCCAGCGTGAGATGAGCCGTGTTCGTAGGTATAGAACAGGCTCAAAACTTAAACAAATGCACTTCCTATATTTTAGAGAACAAAATCATCCATCATCAAGCCTGTTTTCACCCATTAAGTGTGTAGTGTTGTGCAGCTTTTATATTTGGGTACATGAATGTTAAACTAGTAAACTCTAATTATTCAATTTTGATCTAATCTTCTATTAATCTAATATTATCTAATATTTAATTCTTCTCTTAATATTCAAATTTTTAGATCATATTCTGAATGTTGTCTTAGCAATATGCAAACTTGAATATGTACAGTATATGTATATCATTTATAGTAAAACAAAGCTGCAAAAAAGTTGAAAACATTACATAATGAACTTTGAAATAAGGACATAACAATGACCTTTCACATTTGCATAATAAGTAAACCTCAACAATTGCATTCTGCTGAGTTAAGTTGATATTGACAGACAGTCTGACAGAGAGAGAGAGAGAGAGAGAGAGAGAGAGAGAGAGAGAGAGAGAGAGAGAGAGAGAGAGAGAGAGAGAGAGAGAGACATACAGAGAAAGATATAGATATAGTTATAGCCCGTTAATTTGCTGTGGTGTTATGGGTATTAGGCTTCCTATATTTGCTGCAGATTAATTTTCATTTGATAGAATATTCTTGGTTGGTGGTGTGTGTTTGATTAGACTAAACTAATTTCCCCACAGAAGCCGTATTGTTCTCTGCTGCGCTCATAGCACCAACACAGCCGTATTGTTTACAGACTCTATAGTATTGTACAGCGCACACAGGGCTTGTTGGAATTGGCAGTGCACTTTTCAATTTGTCGTCCAATCACAAAAACTCACTAAAAGGCCCTATTTTGTGGACTGCGTGTTTCCTCGGCCGCGTGGAGAGCCTGAGAGCCAAGCGTTCTCTTAGATTACTGTGGTCTGGCAGGGCTTAATAGGTATTTGCTTGAACAAGGTTGTTGGTAATGGCTGTGGGCCCGTTGTTCTCTGCGGACTCCGGTCTGATCAACAAGATTTCACATCAGAGCGAGCTATGGATGCCGTCTGATCATTTCAAAACCAAATGTTCGTGTTTTACTGTGTCATACGGCCTGACTGAAACCTAACTGAGACAGATAATACTATAATAGCAGTTTGATTGATCATTCATATATGGTTTGGTCTGCTTAGAGTGTGAAGCAAGTCTTATGTTTGCTGGGTTTCAGTTACTCAAACATTTTCGCTGGCAAAAAATGTGTATCCAATCTTTTGAGTCAGATCACAATTTAGATTTTATCACGATTCAAGACTGTGATTTGCTTCTTCAGAAAGTCGGTTAAATATTGCTCAAAAGCATCGCAAAGACTGGACAATCAGAGAAACCGATGGGAAAGAGTAGTGTGTATTTGTACAAACAGTTGCATTAGATAAAAATAGATAAAACATGGTTTTATGATTTTAGCAATAAAGCTGATTGTCACAGAGATGAGCTCACAATTCGATTTTTATTAGAATATTGCACAGCCTACTACAAGCCACTGTTATACAAATACAATCTTCTTCTTTTCAATAAAAATCGTTAGATCAAACCTTTGTGACTTTAGTTTTTAGTTATTCCATGTCAAAGTGCAATGTTATTATTGATTAAAAGTGACCTACACTGGATGCAGTGTTTCGCAACTTTATGTATTTGTTTGTGAAGCCCCTTGAGCTCCCGGGTCGGACCATATCAACATCTCACGATCTCTCTGGGTGGAGTTTGCATGTTCTCCCCGTGTCAACGTGGGTTTTCTCCGGGTACTCCGGTTTCCTCTCACCGCCAAAAACATGCATGTTAGTGAATGAATGAGAGAGTGAATGGTTGTCTGTCTAACCCTGCGACGAGTTGGCCACTGTCCAGGGTGTTTCCCGCCTAAGGCCTAAAGTCACTGGGATAGGCTCCAGTCACCTGGCTACCCACGTTGGTGGGACACAGCCTTGGTAGATAGATAGATAGATAGATAGATAGATGGATAGATGGATAGATGGATAGATGGATAGATAGATAGATAGATAGATAGATAGATAGATAGATAGATAGATAGATAGATAGATAGATAGATAGAGTTCTGTAGGCACTGGAGGCACTGCTTATATGGACTCTAAATTATAATTATGTTTGTGTCTTGAGCCTGAAATAATTATTGATTGATTGAGTTCATAGTTGTCAGGACAAAAGATTTTCGCATGGTTTCTTATGTGGGTGAAAAAGAGGAAATAACTATACAATTACCCTCTTTTTAAAGATCATGTGTTCATTATAAGCAACACAAATTCAGTCTGAGCCACATCTGGGTCAGTGTTTACATAACTTTACAACAGAGAAATGAACTGATTGCTTTGTTGATTGCAGGACACTGTAGCATTGCTGTATCATTTAGAGCTAAGTATTTTTGTCTGTATTTCAATCAGAGCTCTGCATTTGGCTCTTGAAGAGAAATAAAATGCTACTCAGACTGTACACAGTGGTTTGATTTTGTTACAATTGCCCTGTTTCCATAGGATCGAGTCAGGGCGGCGGTACGGTACGGTCCTAGCCGGTTTCCACTGCGCAAAGCGAGCCGTTCCGCCCCACTCGCTGGGTCCAAAGCTTTCACCCTGGACCCAGGAGCAGACCTCACAGCAGTCCCCCCTTTAGGCTCGATGATTGGACAAGAGAAAACACAAGCTCAGGCGAAAACTAGACGGGAAAGAGCAGATAGAAACATGAAATAATGTTCCTCACTGATCCTGTGACAAACTGCTGCATTTTCACTGATGAAAACTTTATTTGTTGCTCCGATAAACTAAACAAAGCAAAGCTAGCGCATTAGCATCAGCTGTTTCCTGTTTGCTGAGGAACAACACTGTAAAAAATGTAAATCCTGTACGTAATGTGTCCGACGTAATCCAGCCTCAAAGCATCGAATAAAATGGATTTAAAAGGCAGCTTGCAAAATGTAAAATACATTTTTAAAAATTGACAATAAACTGGAAGTATTTTCTTGTTTACACCAGTCTGACCCTCGTGTCACAGCGCCACAGACTTCAAATTACACGTCTTTTTGTAAATCACTCAGATTGACGGCAGGAAGAAAAAGTATGATTCATGTATTTCATTCATTTTCTTTTTTATTTATTTAAGAAAGCCTGTATAATGTGTGAGTGACGTAGCAGACCCTCAGGAGCCTGGACCTGTAGTGGAAATACTCACCATCATTAACATAGGCACCCAAACTGCTCCAAAGTGAATCAGTCTGGGGGAGCCAGGCTAATAGAAATGTGGCTAAAGTTTAGTTTTTGGAGGAAAAGACAAAGTTTACTAATTACAACTAAAAAAGTCACGTACCCCAGCTTTAATGTTGCACATCTTCAACACATTTATTTCAGTACCTGTATTTCAATGATGTTTTTTATGTATTTCCAGCTCCACTAGAACGTATAGGATGTTCTGAGATTGGCATTAAACGTATACTGTTTCGTGGAGTGTTGTTTTTACGGCTCTACATTAGTTGCTACCACGGTAACTGTCTTCCTGGGGCGCACACTTACGACTCTTCTGTGGCTTTTTGTTCCTGTTTATTTTACCTGTAAATAGAACAACGCATAGCTCATTGATCACACACAGGATGGCCATTAAAAGGTATTTTCAACGCCAACCCACCAAGCTAACAAGCATCTCTACGGCTTCTTGAGAGTAAAATACACCTCGGCGACCGGCTAATTAAATAGCATTACATGTGGCACTAGCTCTGCAGCAGGACACTTTCAATGCTAGAATTTACACACAAATTGGTACTTGTGTTTTGAAAGCGAAAACAATCTGCGGCGCCTCAAGAAAAAGACAGAGCACATATTTCCTGATAAATGCATCCTTCTGCACGACATTGTCTTTTAATGTGTTATGTTCTCGTTAATGAGGTTAATTTACCAGCTAACAAGCAACGAGCTAGTAATTAGTGGCCTATCCAATTATACTAGCGCTTGCTGTCGTTTGGATAACTATCCTTTTGTTGTTTTCTGATTGGTCCAGCACATTTACACTGGGATTAGAGATGGGCAATCTACTTTCATTTATTTTTGTGAATGTTATTTTGAACATATATGAATACATAAATTAGTCACACTTATCGTGTAGTAAAGAAATGATACTAACAGCCAATTAATTAAAAAGTGATGTAAGTTTTCAAATAGACAAGGCAGGTGTATGTGTATAGTTTGTACAAGGAAAAAAAGAGCTAAAGCTTTGGAAGATTACTGCACATAAGCTGAAAAAAAAATGTCCATCTTAAATATTATATTAAAGTTACTTTACCTGATTACTGCTGTAAAGAAATGCAAAGAAACAAACAATTCATTTTAAACTTCTAACTTCAGCCCATGTTTTGTTCATTTACCTAATGCACTCTAAGCCTTCAAATTGTCCATCGTATTTGAAGCTTTTTTCACAGCTGTTATACGAGCGACACGTGTCGGTGCCAACAGCAGTTAGCCCCAAAGCTAACAAGTTTGATAAACAAACAAGACACTATTAGACGTAGTCAGGACATTATGGGCTGTAGGGCTGGATATTGCCAAGAGCCTCCGGTACGATACGTTATCCCAGTATAATTACCCCAATACGATATGTATTGAGAGAATATTACAATATTATTACAATATTCTACTAACCAAAATGAGAACACGTAGAAAGAACTATAGAAAAGTCTTGTATACTATCTGTAAAACATGTTTATGAGAACAGGATTCCTTAAAATCAATGTTAAGAATATAACTTTTATTATAAAGAATAACAAAATGCAGAAGAATTGTATTTTCACTCTGCTTTTACACGTTACACACAAGTGACTTATGAACAAATCCTTTTTCAGCTCAATATTTTCAGCCCTAAAGCAACCGTCCAGGTTCAGAAGTGTAAAATTTGTGTATTGCCAACACGTTTGTCATGATATATCCCGATATCGATAGTACACCCCTAAGGGCTGAAGTACTTAAATAAGTGACATTTATCTAAATTTTAGTTTGTTTTTGCTGTCTTACATGAAGATTTGCCAATAAAACAATATGTTTTGTTCATATTTCAAGTGTTATGGCCTTTGTCCTCTCAATGTTTGTGCTTGTGCTTGTTCCATAGTTAATCTAATTTTAAGACAGTCAAAATACACTAAAACTCTATTTCCTACTGTTTCATTGGTTTTCTTATTCAATTATTTACTTTTTTCTCCTAGTGATTGAGAAATGCCAAAAATGATCCTGTGATTCGGTTTTTTCAATTACGCCCAGCTCTAACCAGAATTCATTTTTGCTTTAAGGGAACGTATAAAAAGCAACTGTGGAGATTATGGATGCGTTTTACAAGGAGAGAGATTTATGACTCTGAGTGTGTAGGTTGAAGAAAAGGAAAGAGAGAGAGGAAGTGAGAGTGTGAAGTATTGGCAGTCACAGAGAGGTCAATGTGTCCTTTTGCCTTCTCTCAATCTCCCATCTGCTCCGAAACAGCTCACATCCACCACTCCTGCTACTACTGCGGTCTCTGATCAGTGGTCCACACACTTTTAACAGAACCTATCCATCTCTGTAGTGGTCCTGCTTCTTTCAGCGCTGTCTCTCCAGATGCCAGAGGTTTAATGACTAGGACTGCTCCGGTTAATTGACTCTCTGCATGGAAGGTGTTTATTTTGATATTGTTAAAGAGCAGATGACAGGTTTTGCTTTTTTAATTTAATTTAGTAGATTAACTCTAGTTTTATAAATAATTGATGGTTTTAGATGAACTTTTTTCGGTTCAAGTCCCCATTTTAGGCACATTCACACGAAGCAGGAACTATGGATTGGGGCCACACTTTAAGGACTTTTTCAGCTCCTGCTCTGAGGCAGGTACTTTCCAAATCAGACCAGGAACCTTTTAGTGACACAAGCACATTTACAATGCTAACTTTGTTTGGAAACATGTTTTATATGTTCTCACGTTTAGCTAAACCTTTCTTATTCTTAAGTAAAAATATTTAAAAGCAGTAACTTCTAATTTTTTTAAAATTTAATATGTAAATAGTGAAAGAGTAAATGGTTGTCTGTCTAACTCTGCCACAAGTTGGCAACGGTCCAGGTGTTCCCCCGCCTTAGGCCCAAAGTCACTGGAATACACGCCAGTCACCCACGACCCCAAACTGGAATAAGTGGTACAAAATGAATGAATGAATGTAAACAGTAGCCTAACCATTGCTGGGAATTACAATGAATATTGGTAATTTAGTTTTATTGTTAACTTCAGTGAAGTTTTCAGGTTTTTTCAGGTTTTTAAACAGATGCTAACATTTAAGCTAGTTAGACCCACTTTCAAAAACTGTTGGTATGTGAACACAAACATGGAGACAAGGTAGTTCCTCTGACTAAACTAAACAGGGAATAAAGGAATGTGGAGACTTAGTTCTATTACTGCAAAAATAAATTTCAAGACAATTTAAAGTTGCTTGAGTCTAGAATTTAAACTTAATTTCAAGCATTTTGACAAATGTATTGTAGAGAAATAGATTATTTTCCTTGTTTCAAAGTGTTTCAAACTGATTTCAAGACATTGCTTCTTATTTCTTATTTGGTCTACTTTGATCTTGTTTTAAGACAAATTCTCTTATAACCAGTTAAAAATGTCATGAAACCAGTGAAACATTCTATATTACATAAGCATTTAATCTTATCCAGTTAAAACAGCTCAAAACTGGATTCAAATTTGTGAAAACGCCTGTTAGCTGTTTAAAACAAAAGGGAGCACTTCCTGTATTACCACTGAAGTATATCACAAGGTGCAGAATCAGCCTAGTTAATATACAGTATTTGTGTTAAACATGTGTAAACTGACCAAAAACACAGCTCCAGTTATGTTTTTGATGAGGAAACAGCTTTAATTATCTGGAATTTTTTTTACATCATACAGGCCCTTTAAATAACTCACTTATTTTGAGAGCAGCGCCAAATATTTTAGCTGTGCACACCTCTGCCTCTTTCTGTTCAGTCCCTTTCACCCCCACGGCTCCCTCCAGAGGTAGATCGATTCGGGGTTGCCATGGTATTGATGGGGTGATGTCAGGGGGAGGACAGAGGTGATTGAAGACTTATTGATCGCGCGAGGCTGTGAGAGATGGTGTCATGTCTGTTCCTTTCTGCGGACCGCTCTGCTCCTCTGTGTTTTGTAATTGGTGCCCACTGTACCACACGAGATGACAGGGACTTTCTTCTGCTTCTGTGTTTGCAGCCCAGACACGCCATCAAGCTGCTGTCAGTGCTGAACCAGATGCCCCAGAGACACGGCCCCGATACCTTCTTCAACTTCCCCGGACGCAGCGCAGCGGTGAGACAAGCTAACAGATTATTCACTGTTTTATTTTCATCGAAGGAATGACAAAAGTACTTTCTTATATCTATAACTGCATTAGAAAGACACATTACCTACAAAAAAATGCAAGGAATTCTCACTGTAGCTTTACAAAAATGTATCCTTTATAGTATTTTATTGGAGATTTGTTTGTGAAAATAATTCTATCATTAAATTAATAATAATGATAAAATAACAAACTAACTAACTAAATAAATAAATAAATACATAAAAGTAGATAAGATTCAAACACCACATGGCCATGTGGTACACACACTACACTGATACACATTTGTCTTCATAGATGTCTTTTCAAATAGATTTTGCTTGGTATGCTACCTAAAGTTAGGGTAACTAACTCTTTTAGTTGTAAATTAGTAAACTTTGTGATAAATGCATCACTAGGCGAAAAAATTAGACTACTGAGTACTGTCTGAACTGAATAATAATGTATTTTAGTTCATCAGGAGCCGTATTCTGAGCTCTGATTGGCTATGCTTGGGCGGTCCTTCCTTCCTCGGCGCCATCTTGGATGTGGTTTTCCACATGTAAAAGAATTTTTGAGAGAAAATCTAATTTTTGCCAAATTTAAAACCTAAATTGTTAAATCAGTGAAAATCAGCTACCCCACCTTTAAAGCAGGTTTAGTAACAAATCAAATAACTACCTTGATGATTACAAAAAGAGGTACTTAGACACTATCATAATTATTTACAAAGTCAACGCATTTGTAAGAGCAGAGCGATATGACCTAAAAAATGTTATTACAAAGAGTATTTGCAATAACAATATAACTAATATACCTAAGGCTTCTTAACTTTGACTTTTGTAATATTTAGTACATGCTAATGATGGTATAGTTGTAAGTTCTGCTTCACCTAAATCATATTACTTTCATGATTAGTCTTTTTGCCTTTGCCCAACCTCCACAGTTGCTCCTGTCAAGTTTAGAGCAATCAGACAAACATTGTAAGAATTAGCCACAATTTGTGTCTGCTTTTATCACAACTGAGCCAAAGCTGTGTTCAAATGTATCACAATATGCTAAATTTAAACCTGACTTCAAATCTGTCGTAATATATTATACTATTAATGCTGTGTTCTTTATTGAGCGTGCCTAATTAGCGCAGGTTAATCCCATTTTACAGATAGTAGTCAGCTCCTCGTTATCACCTGCAGCCTGAGGATCTGCTGCGTTAAAACATATTTGCTGTTAATTACTGTGACATTTATCTGTCTCGCCTCCAGGCCATAGCGTTGCCACCAATCGCCAAATGGCCTTATCAGAACGGATTTACTATCAACACGTGGTTCAGACAAGACCCGCTCAACAACATCAACGTGGACAAAGACAAGCCCTATCTTTACTGGTGAGTACCACAGGATTATGCTTTGACTTGCACTGTATGTCAGACTTCTTTCAACAAAACACTGCATTAGATAGATAAACCAATGTCACAAAATCCACAAAAAACATGTTGAATTTTCTGTATAGCTCACCATAGATCAGGCCTATTCAACCTAATTTTCCAGAGGGCCAGATTTGATCAAGAACCATGGCTTCTGGGTCAGGTAGTTGCACAGTACGTCACTGTTTTTGACATGAGGTTGCACCAAACATTCACAGGATTAGATTTATTTCTATAGTGATTCCAACTAATGCTGCGTTCTATTTTTGTTGCTCTACAAAATGTCCACATCAGCGTTAAACCACATAACCAAATCTGAACTGGGACTAAACCAGGTCTAAAGCGGAATTAAATCTGGACTGAAATGTACACTGTAACCTGAATAATGAAAGAATACATTAAAATAAGTCATATTTATCTTTGTTTGAGCAAATTTTAACTGTCTCCAAACAAGATTTCCCCCTAGAACAAGATCTAAGTGGATTGTTTGGCTAAAAATACATAAAGTACAGTATTGTCTCAACAAATGCAACTGGAATTTAAGAAATACTAATTTTCAGACACTTGACACATTTAGAAATCTAAGTTGGTCTTGAGTAATAACCCAGAAATCTACAAACAACAGAACAAATGTTTTTGGAATATTTGGAAAGTGATTTAAGAGCCGAATCATATCTTTGGAGGGCCGATTTAGCACCAGGGTCTAAGTTGCCATAGATTAAATAAATGTAATATTTTCTGGACTATAAGACGCCACTTTTTTTTTTTTTTCCAAGATTTGAACTTTGTAATCAATACAACAGTGCAGCTAGTTTTCAGATTGACTTACTATAAGTGAAGCCTATATGTTTTTTTCTTCCATTTTATTTTCAATTTATTATTAAATAAAATATAACCAAAATACATTCAACCAAATCATGCCCTGCCACCAATTAGTCGACTAAAAGGAGGCGCTGCACAAGCTCTAAATTAGTATTAAACAGCTCTATCACCAGTTGTCTGACCTAAAAAGCACTTAATAGACTACAGTTGCAAAACACAATTATTTACAAAAACGCTCAAGATAAATATATTCTAATTTATGTTGTTTGTTGTTGTTATAATTAGGAATAATCTACATAAAAGATTAGTTGATGAACGTGCATTTGATCGCTTAAAGACTAAAGATGTACATCGCTGCTTTGAATGTTTACTGAAATGCATTTACACAACCGAAATTCAGTTTCTTTTGAACACTTGTTAAAGCTGCTCATGCTGTAGTAAAAAATGTTAAGTGTGTGCAAAATTGTTCAACTTAAGTACATCAGTATTCTAAACGTGCGTCTGTTTTCCTCCTAATGTAAATGTCCTTCACTCTATTCAGCACAATAATAAAGGAAATCATCTTTGCTCTCTGCTAAGCTTTTTAAAGGCATTTTGTTTAATGGAAGACGTACAGAAGCAACTGTCAGGGACACAGCGTTTTGTACAGTCTGGCAGCTGCTGGATGAGAACCGTGTAGAAACAACTTCCTGTGACTATAGAACTCGGGAACGTCATATCACACTTCAGTAGAGTTTTCAGTTGGCCTAATGTTTAACAAAAGGAGATTTTAAAAGGCAACGTTCATTAAAACCCATTCTGACCCTAATTTAGTATTTTTTGGGTTGTTCCATGTTTTTTGTGCTTGTTTCCTAATTTTAGCAAACCTGCTGCAAAAATGGCAGATTTCCCATTATTCCCACGGCAGCAATTTGTTTTTTCAGTTTTAAATGTTCCTTTCTCACATTGAATATAATTGAGACAAACGAGCATCGTCTGTGCATTTTCTCCAACAACAATCATATTCAAATTATATGGCAAAAAAATATTATCACAATTTTTATGGAGACAGATCACGATTTCAATTTTATCACAATTCTTGTAGACTACATCTACTTTTTCTTACTTTACTGTGATTGGTTAAATCCAGCTGTCACTCACTCAGAGCAGAACAAAGACTGACCAGTGTGGACAGATTTTCAGAGAAAAACGTGACAAATTCCAAAGACAAGCGACCTCAGCCCATGAATAAAGTTATTCAAACAATCGATTAATTGACAGTGGTTCCCAAACTTTTCTGTCCGGGACCCACAAAATATTGTAACCAACTCGCGACACCCATAGCAGAATAAAATGAATGTCTTTACAAATTTCAATTTGTAAAACCATTCAAATTGGGCTAAAATGCATTTATTTTAGTAGAATTATTGCTTTATTTGACCAATTTCCAGTCAAACCTGATGCTTAAGTTATAAAAACAGATTAAAAACCAAGTCATAATTGTAAAATTACATCTTGAAATCATCTTGCGACCACCAGATTTTGCTCTGTGACCCCCCGAGGGGTCCTGACCCCCACTTTGGGAACCACTGAATTAGAACACTGTGTGGTAATACAATTTTGGCATTTCTAACACTAATAACAGCTTTTGAAAATATGCTAAAATCCATGTTTCATTCATAAATGGATATATTTTTGTAAATCAAACCTGAAAATGTGCTAAAATTCAACCTGGAACTGCAGCACAAAAACCTCAACAGATGACCTTCAAAAAAAGGCAACTCTGAGGCTAAGAGAAGTAGATTGGAAATATTTGTCTGTATTTTAACAAACAGATGCTTTAAATAGAGAAATGGGAAATCAGGATTTGACGATTTCTCCTAAAAAGCAGATTGTCACAACAGTTAGCTCACAGTTCAATTTTTATCCCAATATTTTTTAGCCCTAATTAAAATCTTTACGTCCTCATGCAAAACAAATCAACAGATACAAAAAGTACAAAAGTAGCATCATGTTCACACTGTACCTTTACCTCTCTATAAGCCTCACTATAACTTCCCCATTATAGTCGTTATCGATCGCTCCTGAGAACCGCCGGTGTAAAGTTGGGTACACAGTGTCTGAGCAGAGTTGGACAGAGCTCATTGAAGTGAACATAAGTGATGCAGTTTAAAGCCGGGTTTGGTGCGTTTAATCACAGAGAGACAGGCACCGGCACACCGTAGCTTCACCTTCATTCTCCTCTCTGAAATGTAGTCAATATTGTACAAGGCTGTTCTGTAAGTATCTGTATGTGCTGCCAAAGGTGCATCTGTGTCGAGTGAGATCTCTGCTGTTTGAAATATGTATGAGCAGAATTTGAAACAACGGAGCTGAGGTGTAATAAAAGAATAGTGCAGGCATTCACTAACAATACTGTGTAAGGGCTGAATTTGGGTTGCCAAGTGTCTTCACAGTTGTATTAGACATGCTCCTTAAATATAAAAGCCAAATGTGCTTCTTTATTATAGTCTTTGTTTACCTGACTTTATGAAGATGTTAATTTGCCTAATATGTGTCATATATGAGATTGAATGTAGTGATGCACCTTTTGGATACTTGAATCAAAAACCGATCCATGATTTGTTGCTGTATTGGGTGTTTTTTCCATGTTATCAGCCAATATCATGGTTGTGTCTTTAGTTAGATTGGAATAATTAGACCCAGAGCTTGTCATAATGCATTTTATTCACATATTGTTGTTTCTGTATTATCACTATAAATAACTATTACATAACATTATATGACCCAGTTTTGGGAATTAAAAAAGCTATTTTCAGTTCCTACTCTGTGATCTGTTTATATTGGTATTGGCAGATACTTAGGGCCAATTACTGAAATCGGTTTCAAAACTAAAAAACGGTATTGCATTGATCCAAAAAGTTGGATCAATGCATCCCTAACTGAATGCACCAATTGTTCCTCCATTATTTTTCTACTGCATGTTCCTGTTAAAACAAATAAGAAACAAACAAGTCGTTTAGACCAGGGTTCCCAGACTTTTCAGACTACCTCCAAAACAGCCATACAACCAATTCCCCACAGCAAAATAAAATAGACGTTTATTAAAATTTTGAGTTGGAAAACCATTAAAACAGGGTTAAAATGTGTATACAATTGCTTTATATGACTAAAATCCACTCAAACTGCTTTCAGGTAAAAACAGACAAAATGCCAAGTCATAATGTTAGAAATATATTTTGAAATAATCTCGCGACCCCCAGATTTTGCTTTGCGACCCCCCGGGGGTCCCGACCCCTACTTTGGGAACCACTGGTTCTATCTAACTTCTCTCGCCTCACTTTAAAATCTTTTATTTGTTTCGCTCATTGAAAAAGCAGAAATCTGTGATGTTTTTCAGTTCCACATTTTTCCATGTATTGTTTTTGTTGTGTTGTCATTTATGCCCACTGAAACTTGAAAGGGACACGGTTGTAAGGGAAGGGAATACCATGGACAGTGGCCAACTTGTCGCAGGGTTAGAGACAGACAGCCATTCACTCTTATTCACTCACTAGAGGAAATTTACAGTGATGCCCAGTCAACACATACATGTTTGGGAGGTGGGAGGACATGGGGAGAACATGCAAACTCCACCAAGAGGTATCCTGAGGTATTGACTTGGCTCAATCCGGGAGTTGAACCCACGATTGGCACAAATTACATTACAATTGCACTTGAGCCACAACTCGCGTATGGCTTGATAAGAAATTCACCAATAAATTATAGAAAAGTTACTATCAATGATTTGTATAACTCAGAAATTAAGAAAGATTGTATTTATTTCTACACTTAGTTCATAATAGACTGACACATGTAGATGGGTTATTTATATTTTGTTTTTTGCAAAATGAAAATTTTATTTAATATTAACAGATCCATTGACTTCCTGTTATGCTGGTATGCTGATCTGATAAGCTTACCCAAAAACAGATTTTAAATAACTTGTTTTTGTGACATGACAATTTTGAACCAACATGTTTTATTCTGAATTAGATTTTTTTTATTTTGGAAATGAGTTCGCAAACATGCATGAATCAATCCAACTCTAACACAACTTTGAGTAAACTAATGAAAAAAACAGTTGATTTTACATAATACATTCCCCTTCTTTTTTTGGCAAAACAACCAAATGATTGTCTTTCCGAAAAACATTGTGATTGCGGTAAGATTCGTTATGAATGTTTTAATACTTGGGTTCAGTTCAAAGTGCATTATTAAAACACTTCCTGCAGCATTAACATTTATGAGAAGGAAGGAAACATGAATAGTTAAAACAATACAAGAATTACAGGCTTAGGTCTAAACTACAGGCTTAGAAGTTTGTACACAACATCAGACGGGGTATTTTGTCGTTTGCAAAGATCTTCAATAAGAAGGGTTAAGCAGATGACGTCACAGCGTTCCAAATGTCAGCAAGTGAACAAGACTCAAAGGAGATGAAGATTTTTTCCTGTAAGGATTCAAAACTACTTTTAAAATGGGAAAAAGCAGCTACAACCACATTTACTGCTCATTAACTCCTCATCTTTTCTTTCTAAATAAGATGTTTTTAGTCCGTTTGATGAGTGAGTTATGGTGCGTTCAAGTCGGTCCTCGGAGTAATGTTTTCTCCGAGTGTTGTGTGTTCCCGTGTTCAAGTCGGAATACTTTTACAGTAATGTAGTAAATAGCTTGGAAATTGCCCAAAATCTCTTTATGTCAGTGTATCAACCCGAACATTTATAGTTTGTAAAATATCGCAAAAGAGTGAATTTGGGTTTTCGTTTTCCCTAGTTCTGTGTCGCCAAATTATCACTGCAGCACTAAACATCAGGTTTATAACGGCAGAAGCTCATAAGCGGCGCAGGAGCAGAGTCACAGAGGCGAGTGAACTGTAGAGACAAACTAAAGGAAAAGTAACACAGGTATGATCAGAAGTGAGGCTGTCGAATGTTTAGCTTTCTCTAAACGCAGGCCGCTGCCATGTTTGATTTTCTACCTCGGACTTTGAAAAACTCTCCTAGTATCTGAGAAGGAATTTTAAGTTGGAGGGCTGTTCCAGGGGGAATTTACAAGTCGGAACTCGTAAGATTTGAGCTCCAAGCAGGGTTGCCAGATTATCTGAGAGCAACAAGCGACCTAGCCCAAACAAGCGACTTCAGACCTTCAATAAAAAAGTAATTAAAATAATTAAATAATTAAACATTATGTATCACAGCAGAACGAAGGTTAATGGTTTTTGATGTGTTTTAAATAGTATTTGATCATTAATAAAGTATTTAAACTGCTAAAAATCCTCTTGTTTATGACGTCAAAGTGCCTCTCAGGAGCAAGCCCAAAAAAATGCAACCCGCGACTGTCAAAATTCACAAGCAACTTTCCTAAAAAAGAAGCCCAAGGTCACTATAAAAAGCGGACTTGGCAACTCTGGCTCCGAGTACCATTGAAGGTGGAACACACTATTATTTTTTGTTTCTGTGACAATAGAAAAGCTTTTTTTATAAAATCTCAGTCAAAATGTTGTGGAGAATTATTAAACATATATAATAATAAATAAACAAAATAATGTCTCCTCTACTGGAGTCTTTAAGATTTACAAGCTGCAGTCTTTGTCAAAGCAGGTACTGACAATAAAGTATTTAGCTTGCTGCATTCATGTTTAGTTTGAGCAGTTCCTAATACACTTGTTCTCAGATATTTGTTTGAGAAAGGTCAGGAGAATGCTGAAGCTCTGAAGACAAGTTGCAGACGGGCATAAACAGTGAAATCCTCAGTTTAACTCCAGAAGTTGGTGAACAAACTCGTAATGAACAAGAGCACACCTTTAAATGCCATGACTGTCCATTTACAGCTGCTCCTCTCTGGACCTTGTTGGCCACTGCGTTAGCTCTGTAAAAGCTAGCCGTTAGCCATAAAGCATCATTATAATTGACCTTTTATTAAAACGTGCTTCTGGCTGCGGAGTCACCTCTGCACCTCTCTCGCCTCACAACCTCGCGCTCACACACTCACACTGTTTGGAAATCACCTACTTAAAATTCAACTCTGGTTTTGTCCCAATTTTAACCTGCTTTCATTGTGACTACTCTGGGTTTAGTCATAGTTTTCTTCTTTCTCTTTTATTGAGTGCTTTAGTTAACGTGGTATTTCCTAGATTTTGTATTGTCACGATCTAATTCTGGTTTAATGCTTAAGGTGCTTTTAGCTTTGAGCCCAGTTTAATCCTGATGAAAACATTGTTATAGGCCAGTTAATAGCCAAGTCAGCCATTATTGTCAATTGAAAGTTTTGCAACCCAGCTTTTCAACATTGGATATTGAAATGAACTTTTAATAATGACCAATACTCCAGCAAAGTTAATAGATTTGTGCCAATATCTAATCCCAGTATCAGTTTCAATGCATTCTTATCCTGATTTAAACTAATCTAGGCAGAAACAGGGGGATGCAAGGCTTAGTTAGAGAATACTTACTTATAAATTTGTTATTGATGTTCATTCTTTCTTTTTTTTACCGCTTGTTATCGTTTGAAGGGCCTTGGGTGGGGGGAACAGATAGAGACAGACATTGACAGTCATGAGCCCTGTTTCCTTAGGCCCAGGTACGATACAGTCCTATGCTGTTTCCTCTGCGCAAAGTGACCCGTTCAGGATGCGTCTCCCTGCTTTTACCTGGACCTGGAGCGGTCCTTACCTCGGTCCCCTCTTTAGGATCGATGATTGGACAAGAGAAAACACAAGCTCAGGTGATAACCAGACAGAAAAGAGTAGACAGAAACATGAAATTCTCATCAAAACACTGTAAAAAATGTAAATCCTGTGCGTACTGTGTCCAACATAATCCAGCCTCAAAGCATTGACTAAAATGGGTTTAAAATGCAGCAGAGAGTCTCCGAGATTTTGGAAAAAAAGTCAAAAACATTTTAATAAACACCAGCATGACCCTCGTGTCACAGCGCCACAGACAAGTCTTTTGTAAATCACTCAGATTGACACCAAGAAGAAAAGTATAATTCAGGTACATTTTCTTTTTTATTTATTGAGAAACTTGTGTTATGTGTGAGTGACGTCAGTTGATCACAGACCCTCAGGAGCCCGGACCTGCAGTGGAAACACTCACCATCATTAACACAAGAGGCCCAAACCGTTCCAAAGTGAACCGGTATGGGGCACCCAGGCCAATGGAAACGTGGCTAAATTCACTCTTTCATTCAATCACTAGGGGAGTGTTTCCATGACCTACTGTAAACATGCACGCTTTTGGAGGTTGGAGGAAGAGAGTGTTTTTGGAGTACCCAGAAAGAACACTGAGTAACAAGAGGTGGAACATGCAAACTTCACCCAGAGAGATTATGAGATGTTGATTTGATCTGCCTCCACAGCTCTTACTCAGGGCGATTCAACTTGATTTTGCAGAGGGCCAGTTTTTACCAAAGACAAGGGCTTTTGGGTCCGGTACATCGCTGCTCTTGTCATGAGGTTGCATTAAATATTCATAGGCCTAGATTTGTTTCTATAATGATGACAACTAATGCTACAATCTATTTTTATTGCTCTACAAATGTCCAAACCACATAGCCAAATCTGAACCTGGACTATCAGAGCAAGAGTTCTGTTTAAAAAGACAGCATTTTCTCACTGGAAAAGTGAATTGAAACAGTGGAAACAAACTCGAGATTCATTGGCAAATCTATTTTTCAGACAGTAAAAACATGATCAAACTCACAACTATATTCTAGTTTATACACTTAATAACACATTATAGAATTTAAGTTGGCCACTATTTCCAGAGTAATAACCCAGAATTGAATCTACAAACAAGATAAAATATAGTTTTGTAATAGTAGGAAAGTGAATCGAAGGTTTGGCACAAGGGCCTTAAATTGAATAGGCCTGCTCTAACTCTTCAGCTATCCTGCACACCATATTTTATTAATATAATTTAGAAATTATTGAAGCAATAACCTTTCTGTCTTTGTTATAAAGATTTTAAAGTCTTCATCGTCCAGTTAACAAGTACAATTAGTTATTAATAATTTAGATTATTAATAGCTAATTGTACAACACGGTGACGCAGCGGTTAGCGCTCTGGCCTCTGGTTCGACTCCCGGTCCCGGGCCTTTCTATGTGGAGTTTACATGTTCTCTCCGTGTCTGCGTAGGTTTCCTTTGGGTACTCTGGTTTCCTCCTACAACTAAAAACATGTTATTAATGCCTCCCCTGACCCTTCCCCCAGGGCTCCCCTGCAAAAAGATTTTGAATCTCAGTGGGACTTCCCTGGTTAAATAAAGGTCATTTAAAAAAAAAAAAAAAAAAAATTAAGATTCTTATTATTTCACAATTAGTTCATTAGTCTTTGCAGTTCTAGTTTGTGGGCTTAGTTTCAGGTTAGTCATCTTGAGAAAGCGAGATATCATTTCAAGGAGCAAACAAACTAATCAAATAAACAAGACAGTCTCTATTTCTTTGACCATGACCTAAATCCTCGTTGTTTAGTCCTGATTTAGCACCAGATTTACTTGAAACCGGCTTTTCCCGTCAAGTCCATTTTTAGACTTATCTTTCTTTACATCTGCTGTCGCTTATGTAATCTCTGCCACAGCTGACACTTCCTCTTTTAATCCCATTTTTGCTGTTTTTTTTACAAACTAGACTTCCCATCGAATCCCCGTCTTCTCTTAATAATTATCTTCTTCGTTAGCCTCGACCACATCCTTTTGTTTTCGACGCTGTTTACTCAGGATTGTAGTTATCGCCGGTTCATCATCTACAGGAAGGATGACACACACGGCTCACATCAGTCTCTGGATCCCATTACGGAGATAAGAGCGGCACATGTGTTACAGCGTTTCCACGGCAACTGCCCGGTCATGTGACGTTTCTGAAGGAGGCAGCGCGGGGTTATGGATTTATAGTTTTTTCTCCTTTTTTTGAGTCACTGAAACTGCAGACGTGTGGAAGTTTTTTTTTTTATGATTTGCATTCTTGCCTCGTCATCAAATTGAAAATATTTTAATTGGGATTATACGACCGTCGAGCCTATTTGATAAAAGATTGTGATTGTTCCTGTCATAGATCTAATCATTGTAACTATTTTAGAAACTGTATTAAGTCTATATTATTTGAATTCAATGTATAGTTCAAACAATTTCATAATAATGTAAGTTTCACCAAAAACTATATATCTAGACGTCCTTAAATTGACTTGGAATTAAAATTTTATTCCAGATTTGAGCTGTTTTTTAACTGGATAAGATTTAATTGCTTATGTACTGTAGAATATTTCACTGGTTTAAGACATTTTTAACCGGTTGTAAAAGAATTTGACATAAAGTAAGAACAAAAATTTGCCAATGGGGTAAGAACAAGTTTCTTTGGCTTGAAATAAGAGCCATTAATCAGTTTGAAACACTTTGAAACAAGGAAAATAATCTATGTCTCTACAATAAATCGAGGTTAAATTAGTCAAAATGCTTGAAATTAGGCTTAAATCTTAGAATCAAGCAACTTTAACTCGTCTTGAAATACATTTTTTGCAGTGTGGGCAAGACTAGACACTAACCGAGTCTGAACCAAACCAAGTCTAGAGCAGAATTAAGGTTTTGGCAGGCACAAACCAGATTTAAAGTAACGCTAGTAGCCTAAAAGTAAAACAGTGATCAAGAAAAGATGAATTTCCAATATTTGTAATGGGGGTGAACCTGATTTGGCCCAAGGTTATAATGGGGGCAAACAATTAAAAAATCATCTTTATTATATCTATATTAAAACAAATGCATCTAAAAATTTGTTTCCATAAAATTGGTAACAAACTTGAGTAAAAGTGATGTACAAGACAATCACAATTAAAGAAACTGTAGCACAGTGTTTCAACCAGGGGTACGTGGACCCTCGGGGGTACGCTAGCCCTCACTAGGGGGTACTTGAAATGATTTCAGACTTTAATTGAAGGTGAAATGTATATTGAATTAATTTAAAAACAATACGTTTGAGGCATTTTAAGCCAGCATTTCATCAAACAAAACAAAAGAATACAAAAGCAACAATTGGCTTTTTTTTTTTTTTTTTTTTTTTTTTTTACTAGAAAATTCATTTGTTGACCTAAAAGCACAAGTTAGGGAGTACTTGGGGTGTGGGACAAATTTTAGGGTGTACTTGGGAACCACACATCCCTACATGGTACTGTCTTTGCCTGTTGTTTGACAGTGGAAAGAGGGGAGAGAGAGGGGGTGAGAGAGGGTTGAGAGAGGGGAGAAGGCAGAGAATAGAAGCAGGAGGGGGTCATCCTTATCGTCCTCCCCCAGACCCGGTCTCAGTGTGATTGTAGGCTCTGCAGCGCTCTGTGGTCTGTGATAAAACACTGTGAGGCTCTTCACATGAGCTCGGACTCACTCCAGAGGTTCACATCTGATTCGGGACCAGCCGCGTGTGCCTCATCCTTCCAGGGGCCGCTTTACAAGAAAAATGTTTCGGATAATCTCAAATTGTGTGTGGTGTGGAGCGTGGCGCCTGAATCCAGAGCAGAGGAGAGCAGTTTTAACCAAAATCTGGACCTCCTCATTTTCTAGATCTGTTCAGTGTTTACTCTCACTGTAGCTCATCTGAATACAACTGTGTTTATGTATTTTGAGTGTTGATTTTGTATGTTGTTGTGCTTCTTGAATTGGCACATACTATCAAAGGCCTCAATATTATGCACACATGAGGAAAAAAGGATCTTCTTGTTTACCAGGGATGGAACGATTCACTTAAGTCACAATTTCTTTCGGTTTTTGATTTGCAGCCACAATTTTCCATTTTTTATTTTTTATTTTTGAGGTTTATCTAAAACAATGCCACTGTTGTTAGTGCTCAGAACTTGTATTTTTACAGTAAACAGTCATATTTAGTGTCCAAATTTAGAGATCTACCCATCCGTTAACGCAACATAATCATGCACATTCAGTCAAGTCTTGCAAGTTCTTTTACTGTAATATTATTTGTGTTTTACACCTATAGTATGTTTGTGTATAGGTCAGTAACTGCATGTGTATATAGTGCATAAACAACACTGCTCAATTCTGGCTTTTCGATTCGCTGCATACTTCGAACGATTCAAACTCTTTTCCATCCCTAGTGTCTAAATTTGGATATTTAAAAATTTACATTTTGCTGAGAAGTTTTGAGAAGCTGTTCCAAAAAGTACATCTACAATGACAACAAAATTTAAAACAGAAAAGTTTGAGTAATATATGAGTCCAAAACTGTGAACTGAGATTGCAACAAGTCAATTGATTACTGGAATAGTTGTCAACACATTTACTAATCAAATAACTGTTAACTTGTCAATACTGAAAGTTCTTAAGTGGAGGGAAAAAAAAAAAGTTCTATCGCTCACATTTAACAGAAAGGACCTTGACAATGTACAAAATGTGTGTGTTGTTGTTTGTTTGTTGTTAAAATATCCACATATAGATATATAATGACAGAAAATGTTGGTATTGGTAATATAAAAATGTTCGAGACAACTGACTAAATTCACTCTTTCTCTCTTGCAGTTTTCGGACGAGTAAAGGCATCGGTTACTCTGCTCACTTTGTGGGGAACTGTCTCATCGTGACGTCCCTGAAGTCGAAAGGAAAAGGCTTCCAACACTGTGTCAAATACGATTTCCAGCCTCGCAAGGTGAGATAAATAAATAAATGACTGTCTTATCTGTACAGCGGCGTTTAGTAATCCTAGGACACCTGTTTGGTAGAGCGCGCGGGTTTTCCCTGCAGTGGTCCCTTGTGCTCACCGACAGTGTTGATGAGCGTAGATAAGGCTTTCAATTAGGAGCGCCCTCTAACGCATTGTCAGCATCCCGGCGCTGTCATGGCCGCCTCTCATTCAGCTGATGAGACGGCCTTCCTCTGGATTCGCTGACCCAGAGAAATCGGCCTAACAAAGTCCCCCGCGCTTCCATTTGATCAATGTGTTTATCTAATGTGGCACCTTGTTCAGTGTCCTCAGTGTGTCTGCGATGTGTGCGTGTCATTTTGGTTTATGCATCGTTACAGTTTTCTGTTGTTTTACACTTTCTAATGTTAGAAATATGTCTAGTCAGCAATGATGAGAAAAAACAACCAAACTGAACTTTCTAGAACAGTATTTTGTAGAGTTTCAGAATAGTCTAAAGCTGCATTTTCAAATCTCTGCTTTACTTCTTTTCTATAAATTAGTAGCACAGACATAATCATTTTTGCCATGTTTATTTGTTTATTACTATCTTTGGTAACACTTTAGAAAAACTACATGTTCATTAGGCTTAATAAATCCTTAATAATGCTCTATAAAAGCTTAATTTACCATGAACGAAAAAGTGTATTAATGTTTACTAACTACTTAATTACTCTGAACCCTGCCCCCAACCTTAAAGTGCGTATAACATGTTTCTACAAATTTCTTATTTTAATTTAATTTAGCCGATTAACACTAGTTGTAAATATAAATGACACTTTACATGAATCAAGAACAAGGTTGTGAAGAAAATATGTTGAAAATAACAGCAAATAGAGGAGAGTTTTAAACTGGTGACATCACACTAGGGAGACTAGATATTTCCAATTTTCTCACAATGAAAATATTTTAATAGCCTTGTAAACATAAATTTAACAAAACAAGAGTGTTGTTGTGATTTTTTTTGTGTCAAGAAGTGAAAATCTGTTACCTTTGAAGAGTTTCGGTCCAATTTATTACATGGTTACTAAGCAACTCCTTAGTGTGATGTCATCATGTATGAACAGGAAGTACATTTGTAATCTGAAAAAAATGCTTAACTGGGATGAACTTTGCAAAATGTTTAGTGAAATCCAAAATCTAATGATCTTAATTTTGTTTTAGTGAAATGAGTAGTTCAACCTGTCATATGCCCTTTAAATTCTAACCATAATTAAGTAGTTATTAACCATTAATAAACTTTTACATTTTTTAATTCACCATTTATTTATGAATAATTATGTTTGTTTATTTTTTTAATTCATTGTTTACTAAGGCAAATTAAGGTGTTGTTAATGTAAAGTGATACCCTATCTTTTATAGTAATAATTCAATGTTTTTTTCTATATTTATTTTTGTTCTTTATTTATTTTTGACACCTTTAGTGGAAATATATTACTGTCAGTCTTAAGTTGTTTAGTCAATTTATCTTCCATTGGAGTGTGAGACTAACAAAACTTTTCTTTTTCCTCTAATTATTTGATTATAAATGCATCTTCATTTCATTTAATTTTTCATTCAGTTTCTACTGTTTGTGTTTGGGGTCGCAGGTAACTGGAGCCTTGACTTTGAGCCTTAGCGGGGGAACACTCTGGACAGTAGCTAAAACACAGACACAGACATTCACTCGTTCATTTATTCATTTACAGTGATGCCAATTGATCTACGCATGTATGTTTCTGTAGGAGGGAGAAAACAGAAGATTACTCACGGTAACATAGGTAGAACATGCAAACCTCACCCAGAAATATCAAGAGACATTGCCAGTGACAGTGAACAAACAAAGACAACTAAGATTTAAGTGGACATGTTCTCTTTTATCTTTAAAAGTTTGGTCGTGGCGCATGTTTCTATTTTAGTATTATGCAAGGCTTTTTTTCTAATTGAACATTTCTTCAGACTGCTCTTCAGACGACAAGCTAAAAACCTTCAAATTGCTCTCCCAAATTAGAAGTAATATCTTGTTTTGTGTGTTTTTGCAGTGGTACATGATCAGCATCGTGCACATCTATAACCGCTGGAGGAACTCGGAGATCCGTTGCTATGTGAACGGTCAGCTGGTCTCCTATGGCGACATGGCCTGGCACGTCAACACCAACGATGTAAGAGCTCTTTATTAGAAACACTATTTTATCTGAAACAAGCGCCGGCTGCAGAGCGGAGCAGGTCACACAGAGTGCAGCGACTAATGAAAGTATTCTGAGAAGTTTGGATTCAAGTTTAGTAAATAATAACTAAATGAAGCAGAATATATATGTCTTTAGGGGGCAAATATAATGTGTCTTACAAAATGATCTTTTAAAGCGAACCCTGGATATAATCACATGTTTATCCTAAAACACTTATAATATCATCACTTGTATAAATACAGGACAAATACCTTGGAAGTATTTGTAGTTTTATTAAATAGTGTTATGAAGAAATGACATGAAGGCTGCCATTTTGCTGCAGTTATAAATAGTGTTGTCAAGGTAACAGGCGTTAGCAGGTAACTAAGCAACATGAATTCCTGGGTTAAACTTTGTCAGTTAGAGCCGGAGCGACGCCAAATACAGAACGATTATGTGGAATCTAGTAAAACTGAAGATAATCAAGAGGAAGAGGCAAGAACTGGACACTGTCAGTGGTGTTTTGTGGCAACTGTTCACAGATGGAACCCCAGGAGTAACCATGGAAACACTATTTTACGTCATCAACCAAAATGGCGGCTTGAAAACAACATAAACAATGACAATTTTATAAAAAATAGTAAGCAGTTATATATCTGTTTGTAATTTATTTTAATAAGCATGACCAGTACTAGTGTTTTAGCCATATTTGTCTTCATATCCAGGGTTCCCTATAAAGCCTTTTTCTACTGCTTTATTAGAACTAAAAAAGTACAAGTAAAAAGAGATGTGTCATGTGTTGCATACAGCAGGAATTGAGTTAGAGCTCCATCAACTGGCTGTAAACTAAATTACAAAGAGGAAATAATTCAGATAGCTAGATCAGATTGATATGTTAATGATGCAGAAATGCTCAAAGCAAGTCTGGATGATTTATGAAGTTAGTGCAGAGGATTATGGAAACACAGTCACAAAAAACTGTGTTTTTTGAGGCTCAGGGACAAAATATAATTTTGCAGACAAATCTTCCGCTGTACTTTTATTCTCGAAGCATTGTTAGACCAGGCATAAAAAAAAAAAAACAGAAAGTCAGTTCTACATGCGTCATTTATAGTCAATTTTTGAGCTTTTATTTCAATTTCACCTAATGGTTGAGCATGAGCAACAGATAGTGGTAGAGGCAAATTTTCTAATTTCTCTCTAAGGTTAGAATTTGGACATAGAAAATATGGTTTTCCGAGTTGTTGAATTCAAGCAGTCATGTCTGTA
The DNA here is from genome assembly GCA_038363315.1 of Mugilogobius chulae. Taxonomy (NCBI): domain Eukaryota; kingdom Metazoa; phylum Chordata; class Actinopteri; order Gobiiformes; family Gobiidae; genus Mugilogobius; species Mugilogobius chulae. The sequence continues at coordinate 30,472,851 of CM076399.1, read as the reverse complement.
ATACTATGAGCAACATAATACAGTTTTTGTATGAAGTAAGTATTTTAAATTAATATATACATGCTCAACTCCTTGAAAATATATTTAATTACAGATCTGACTTTTAACATGGCCCATTAGCTCATGAAATATCATCTTTATAGAGAAAAGACGATTGTGACTCTCTGCCTAAATCTTACAGTGCACATTTAAACATAGTAGAATATTGATATTCTTTGCTCAGTCCATTATCCTACTAGAAAGCAAATTTAGTTTCTCGTTTTGGGTTGTGAATTTTAAGCAGTAGATATGGTAACTTAGACTTTTCTCAGCCAAGTCAAACAAGGCCAAGATAACCTTTAAATTAATCTTTAGTCATTCAGAAACTGCTATTGAGTGAGACGCCTGGACTCTGACACTACTTCTGCCCCTGACCGAAATATTGGCAGCGTTTGAGATTTGTCCTCTGCTGCGATCGCCTTGAACCTCGTTCCAACTCACTTCACCAATGAAAAAAAAAAAAAAAGAAAGATTTCAGCGCTAAACTTTCCCAGTTCAGTGCAGACAGTTTGAGCCCAGCTGCCCGGCCCTTATCTCGCTGTGACTCCTGACAGCGCTGCAATTACACAAGCCCTTGTTGGATCTACTCTGCAACATTCTCCCAGACCCTCTGAGTTAATAGCCCGCAGTGTTGTTAAAAACTTGTGAACTACTAGTGTGAGAATGGATTGATGATATCGAGCCTTGTTTTTTTTCCTCAAGCTTAGCAATGTTTATCACTTGAAAGAAGGTCTTGCTGGGAATAAAGGTTATCGCTCAGCTTATGGGAGCAGCTACAGGAAATATTATAAAAGGTGATGGTAAAGTCGTATCAAAGAGATTAAATCTACAAAACAGTGTCACTTGAGACTGATGTGATGAATGTATCAGCTGGGTTTGATGTCTAGTTTAAGCAAATTAGGGAAAACAATGTAAAGCTTGTAAACCACTTGATAAAACCGGTGAGTGAATTTCTAGTAACTTGTTTCTAGTTAAGTCAGTTTGATAGTGGATGCAGGCCAGCAGTCAGGTGGCAGGGACAGGCAAACTCTAATTAGATTGATTGTCTGATCCTTAATCTTATTACACTCGACTAAAGTGACAAATGTTTGTGTGTGTTTTTTCTGAGCTCATTAGCTTCTACCACAAGACATGCCAGCACAGACTAGGTTATTTACACTATCACACATCAGTATTTATAAAAAGACTGCATTAGATTAGGAAATATTAGCTACTTTTCTTTATCTATGTCAGTCAAACATTGTGGTATTTTTATATGACCATGAGTTTAATTATAATTGTGGTTTAAAACACATATCAATTATTTCTCTGTCAGGTCGTGGTTTTCAGTGCTCTTTGCTGCCCTAGGCAAGATTTTCATATGGTGTCAACTAGGGCTGCAGTCGACCAAAGAAACTCTTGGTCGACTAAAAACAAGTCCCATCGACCTATTAATCAACTTAAAAGGGGCGTGGCAAAGGCTCTGAAGCTCTGAAGTCAAAAATATTGCAAATCAAATCTAAAACTGGTGTCGAAATTAGATACTCATTCGAACAAATACTGATAACATTAACAGGACAAAAAATAACAAAATCTGATATTTTCTGCAAAAACAAAACAAAACTAAACACATTTTATGAAACATTTTAAAATAATCTTGAGTTTCATCAAAACCATGTCCCATTGAATAAAAATCTGACTCTTGAAAGGACATTCTAATTCTCATTCTGCTACCGAGAATCAAGTTTATTTCTTAGTATCAAAATCAAGTTGGAAATTTTAGTTTTGTGCCAACTCTAAGAGACTAATAATATTATGTGTTCATGCAAAAAACTACCTTAAAATGAAGAGGAAACAGTGTGTTTATCTAAAAAAGGCAGTTCAGACCAATGATTCTGTTACTGTTTAAGACAAATTCCTTATAATCTAAATAAAAGATTTAGTCGACTAATATAATTTTGGTCGACCAAGACTCCAATCGACCGATTAATCGACTAAACGACTAAAGAACTACAGCCTAGTGTCAACATGACTTTGCTCTCCAAACTGGTTCAATCAATCACATGTGTTGCCTTTACTACCAGCTGGCTCTGCTGGTTTTAGTTTAGTTCTGCTTAAGTCCAGGGTTAGTTCTGGCTCTTGTAAACCTGGCCAACCAAATTCATTTTAACAATATTTGTGATTTCAAAAAGAGAGAATCCATCTGGCAAAGCTCTACTGTGTGTCCAACCAAACACAGTGCAGCATTGGAGTCGCAGGCAAAAGTGAAATCTCAAAGATGAGATCTCAAACTAAACCAAAATAACCATGACAACAGAGGCGGATATCAACTTGTTTTAGCAGAATTATTGAATGTTTTTGTCTAAAATGAAGTTTTTGGCATTTGCAAATGGGAAAGTGTTTGTGTTGGATTTCTGAACTTTTTCTATGTTTCAAGTCTTTTCCCATCAACACTTGAAAAGAGAGACTTTTCAGATAAATAAATGTATGCAACTCAATTTGCTGTTACACATAATGAGTCATAAACCAGTTTAGACTAGTCCTAATTTAACAAAATACAAAAACCTTACATTTGAGTAAATATGAATCTAATCTATCAGTTCTTCCAAGTTATACTCTACAAGTAAGTTGCTGAAAAATGATGTTAAATGTATTTTTTTGTTTATTACCTCATTTCAGAGCTACGACAAGTGTTTCCTGGGTTCTTCAGAGACAGCAGACGCAAACAGAGTATTTTGCGGTCAACTCGGTGCCATCTATGTGTTCAGTGAAGCTCTAAATCCCGCTCAGATCTTTGCGATCCACCAGCTTGGCCCAGGCTACAAGGTAAGAGCGCTCTCCATCTGCTCCTTATCAGCCGTTTGGTTTGTATTCAACATATGTTTCACTGTATATCTGGGCCTCATGTATCACCGCGCTGCTACAATACACTGACAACCTGAAGATTGCATTGTCAGTATTACTTAGAGCGGCTTTAGCACATTTTGTCTGTCAGCTCCAGAATCACGCACTCAATCAGTCCACAGCCAAGACACTCTGATGCTGCAAAGATGGCAGTCCACCTCGCTGGCGATAATACAGTGNACACAAACATGGGAGAAGATAGTTCCTTGACTAAACAGGAATAAAGGAATGTGGAGACTTCTTCTATTACTGCAAAAATAATTTCAAGACAATTTAAAGTGCTTGAGTCTAGAATTTAAACTTAATTTCAAGCATTTTGACAAATGTATTGTAGAGAAATAGATTATTTTTCCTTGTTTCAAAGTGTTTCAAACTGATTTCAAGACATTGCTTCTTATTTCTTATTGGTCTACTTTGATCTTGTTTTAAGACAAATTCTCTATAACCAGTTAAAATGTCATGAAACCAGTGAAACATTCTATATATACATAAGCATTTAAATCTTATCCAGTTAAAACAGCTCAAAACTGGATTAAAATTTGTGAAAACGCCTGTTAGCTGTTTAAAACAAAAGGGAGCACTTCCTGTATTACCACTGAAGGATATCAGGTGCAGAATCCTTAATATACAGTATTTGTGTTAAACATGTGTAAACTGACCAAAACACAGCTCCAGTTATGTTTTTGATGAGGAAACAGCTATAATTATCTGGAATTTTTTTTTACATAATACAGGCCCTTTAAATAACTCACTTATTTTGAGAGCAGCGCCAAATATTTTAGCTGTGCACACCTCTGCCTCTTTCTGTTCAGTCCCTTTCACCCCCACGGCTCCCTCCAGAGGTAGATCGATTCGGGGTTGCCATGGTATTGATGGGGTGATGTCAGGGGGAGGACAGAGGTGATTGAAGACTTATTGATCGCGCGAGGCTGTGAGAGATGGTGTCATGTCTGTTCCTTTCTGCGGACCGCTCTGCTCCTCTGTGTTTTGTAATTGGTGCCCACTGTACCACACGAGATGACAGGGACTTTCTTCTGCTTCTGTGTTTGCAGCCCAGACACGCCATCAAGCTGCTGTCAGTGCTGAACCAGATGCCCCAGAGACACGGCCCCGATACCTTCTTCAACTTCCCCGGACGCAGCGCAGCGGTGAGACAAGCTAACAGATTATTCACTGTTTTATTTCATCGAAGGAATGACAAAAGTACTTTCTTATATCTATAACTGCATTAGAAAGACACATTACCTACAAAAAATGCAAGGAATTCTCACTGTAGCTTTACAAAAATGTATCCTTTATAGTATTTTATTGGAGATTTGTTTGTGAAAATAATTTATCATTAACTTAATAATAATGATAAAATAACAAACTAACTAACTAAATAAATAAATACATAAAGTAGATAAGATTCAAACACCACATGGCCATGTGGTACACACACTACACTGATACACATTTGTTTTCATAGATGTCTTTTCAAATAGATTTTGCTTGGTATGCTACCTAAAGTTAGGGTAACTAACTCTTTTAGTTGTAAATTAGTAAACTTTGTGATAAATGCATCACTAGGCGAAAAATTAGACTACTGAGTACTGTCTGAACTGAATAATAATGTATTGTAGTTCATCAAGAGCCGAATTCTGCGCTCTGATTGGCTGTGCTTGGGCGGTCCTTCCTTCCTCGGCGCCATGTTGGATGTGGTGTAAAAGAATTTTTGAGAGAAAATCGAATTTTTGCCAAATTTAAAACCTAAATTGTTAAATCAGTGAAAATCAGCTACCCCACCTTTAAAGCAGGTTTAGTAACAAATCAAATAACTACCTTGATGATTACAAAAAGAGGTACAAATTCAACGCATTTGTAAGAGCAGAGCGATATGACCTAAAAAATTTTATTACAAAGAGTATTTGCAATAACAATATAACTAATATACCTAAGGCTTCTTAACTTTGACTTTTGTAATATTTAGTACATGCTAATGATGGTATAGTTGTAAGTTCTGCTTCACCTAAATCATATTACTTTCATGATTAGTCTTTTTGCCTTTGCCCAACCTCCACAGTTTGCTCTTGTCAGAGACTTTAGAGTGATCAGACAAACATTGTAAGAATTAGCCACAATATGTGTCTGCCTTCATCACAACTGAGCCAAAGCTGTGTTCAAATGTATCACAATATGCTAAATTTAAACCTGACTTCAAATCTGTCGTAATATATTATACTATTAATGCTGTGTTCTTTATTGAGCGTGCCTAATTAGCGCAGGTTAATCCCATTTTACAGATAGTAGTCAGCTCCTCGTTATCACCTGCAGCCTGAGGATCTGCTGCGTTAAAACATATTTGCTGTTAATTACTGTGACATTTATCTGTCTCGCCTCCAGGCCATAGCGTTGCCACCAATCGCCAAATGGCCTTATCAGAACGGATTTACTATCAACACGTGGTTCAGACAAGACCCGCTCAACAACATCAACGTGGACAAAGACAAGCCCTATCTTTACTGGTGAGTACCACAGGATTATGCTTTGACTTGCACTGTATGTCAGACTTCTTTCAACAAAACACTGCATTAGATAGATAAACCAATGTCACAAAATCCGTATCTGTATAGCTCACCATAGATCAGGCCTATTCAACCTAATTTTCCAGAGGGCCAGATTTGATCAAGAACCATGGCTTCTGGGTCAGGTAGTTGCACAATACGTTGCTGTTTTTGACATGACATTGCACCAAACATTCACAATATTAGGTTTATTTCTATAGTGATACCAACTAATGCTGCGTTCTATTTCTATTGCTCTACAAAATGTCCACATCAGCGTTAAACCACATAACCAAACCTGAACTGGGACTAAATCAGGTCTAAAGCGGAATTAAATCTGGACTGAAATGTACACTGTAACCTGAATAATGAAAGAATACATTAAAATAAGTCATATTTATCTTTGTTTGAGCATATTTTAACTGTCTCCAAACAAGATTTCCCCCTAGAACAAGATATAAGTGGATTGTTTGGCTAAAAATACAAAAAGTACAGTATTGTCTCAACAAATGCAACTGGAATTTTAAGAAATACTAATTTCAGACACTTGACACATTTAGAAATTTAAGTTGATCTTGAGTAATAACCAGAAATCTACAAACAACAGAAAATATGTTTTTGGAATATTTGGAAAGTGATTTAAGAGCCGAATCATATCTTTGGAGGGCCGATTTAGCACCAGGGTCTAAGTTGCCATAGATTAAATAAATGTAATATTTTCTGGACTATAAGACGCCACTTTTTTTTTTTTTTTCCAAGATTTGAACTTTGTAATCAATACAACAGTGCAGCTAGTTTTCAGATTGACTTACTATGAAGTGAAGCCTATATGTTTTTTTCTTCCATTTTATTTTCAATTTATTATTAAATAAAATATAACCAAAATACATTCAACCAAATCATGCCCTGCCACCAATTAGTCAACTAAAAGCAGGCGTGGAAAAAGCTCTAAATTATTAGAATTAAACAGCTCTATCACCAGTTGTCTGACCTAAAAAGCACTCAAAGTCTACACCTGCAAAACACAATTATTTACAAAAACGCTCAAGATAAATATATTCTAATTTCTGTTGTTTTGTTGTTGTTATAACTAGGAATAAACTACATAAAAAAAGATTAGTTGACAAACGTGCATTTGATCGCCTAAAAGACTAAAGATGTACATCGCTACTATAGAATGTTTATTGAAATGCATTTACACAACTAAGATTCAATTTCTTTTGAACACTTGTTAAAGCTGCTCTTGCTGTAGTAAAACATGTTAAGTGTGTGTAAAATTGTTCAACTTTAGTACATCAGTATTCTAAACGTGCGTCTGTTTTCCTCCTAATGTAAATGTCCTTCACTCTGTTCAGCGCAATAATAAAGGAAATCACCTTTGCTCTCTGCTAAGCTTTTTAAAGGCATTTTTTTTAATGGAAGACGTACAGAGGCAACTGTCAGGGACACAGCGTTTTGTACAGTCTGGCAGCTACTGGATGAGAACTGTGTAGAAACAACTTCCTGTGACTATAGAACTCGGGAACGTCATATCACACTTCAGTAGAGTTTTCAGTTGGCCTAATGTTTAACAAAAGGAGATTTTAAAAGGCAACGTTCATTAAAACCCATTCTGACCCTAATTTAGTAGTTTATTGGGTTGTTCCATGTTTTTTTGTGCTTGTTTCCTAATTTTAGCAAACCTGCTGCAAAAATGGCAGATTTCCCATTATTCCCACGGCAGCAATTTGTTTTTTCAGTTTTAAATGTTCCTTTCTCACATTGAATATAATTAAGACAAACGAGCATCGTCTGTGCATTTTCTCCAACAACAATCATATTCAAATTATATGGCAAATAAATATTATCACAATTTTTATGGAGACAGATCACGATTTCAATTTTATCACAATTCTTGTAGACTACATCTCCTTTTTCTTTCTACTGTGATTGGTTAAAAGGAACCCCGAGAATTTTTTAATGTTTGTTTTCGAGTTTTCCTTATATCATCAAAGATATAAATACACACGAAAATAATCTGAAAAATCTACCGTTTTATTAAACTTTTAAGAAATATATTTTCACGGAAGACGCCATCATTGTTTACAACACAGTGCATTATGGGTAGTATGACGTCGAATCGTGTAACTACGAGGAAAGTTATGAAAGCTTACCACATTCTCCTTGTTTCCTCCCGAGACGAAATCACAACCAAAAGCCACTCAATGTACAATTTTACAATGTGTTGTCGACGAAAAACTACTGACGCTCCTGTTAACCAGATCCACGGCAACTGTTGCAGCTGTTGCGTGCGTCTCACGACGCTCACTGCGCCAGTGCGCCACACGATTCTGCGTCATCACCTCAAGATGGCGGCGCCCGTAATATCAGGAAGTTGTTGTAAACATGACAATTTTACGTCAAACGGCGAATATTTGTTTACTTTAAGTTCTACTTTTTAGTAAGTATACCTACGCGAAGTATTTTCGATCTATTTATGTAAATATTCGGGTTCCTTTTAAATCCAGCTGACACTCACTCAGAGCAGAACAAATACTGACCAGTGTGGACAGATTTTCAGAGAAAAACTTGACGAAGCCTTCAAAAAAAATTCCAAAGACAAGCGACCTCAGCCCATGAATAAAGTTATTCAAACAATCGATTAATTAACAGTGGTTCCCAACCTTTTCTGTCCGGGACCCACAAAATATTGTAACCAACTCGCGACCCCCATAGCAGAATAAAATGAATGTCTTTACAAATTTCAATTTGTAAAACCTTTCAAATTGGGCTAAAATGCATTTATTTTAGTAGAATTATTGCTTTATTTGACCAATTTCCAGTCAAACCTGATGCTTAAGTTATAAAAACAGATTAAAAAACAAGTCATAATTATAAAATTACATCTTGAAATCATCTTGCGACCACCAGATTTTGCTCTGTGACCTCCCGAGGGGTCCTGACCCCCACTTTAGGAACCACTGAATTAGAACATTGTGTGGTAATACAATTTTGGCATTTCTAACACTAATAACAGCTTTTGAAAATATGCTAAATACATGTTTCATTCATAAATGGATATATTTTTGTAAATCAAACCTGAAAATGTGCTAAAATTCACCTGGAACTGCAGCACAAAAAACCTCAACAGATGACCTTCAAAAAAGGCAACTCTGAGGCTAAGAGAAGTAGATTGGAAATATTTGTCTGTATTTTAACAAACAGATGCTTTAAATAGAGAAATGGGAAATCAGGATTTGACGATTTCTCCAAAAAAGCAGATTGTCACAACAGTTAGCTCACGGTTCGATTTTTATCCCAATATTTTTTAGCCCTAATTAAAATCTTTACGTCCTCATGCAAAACAAATCAACAGATACAAAAAGTACAAAAGTAGCATCATGTTCACACTGTACCTTTACCTCTCTATAAGCCTCACTATAACTTCCCCCATTATAGTCGTTATCGATCGCTCCTGAGAACCACCGGTTTAAAGTTGGGTACACAGTGTCTGAGCAGAGTTGGACAGAGCTCATTGAAGTGAACATAAGTGATGCAGTTTAAAGCCGGGTTTGGTGCGTTTAATCACAGAGAGACAGGCACCGGCACACCGTAGCTTCACCTTCATTCTCCTCTCTGAAATGTAGTCAATATTGTACAAGGCTGTTCTGTAAGTATCTGTATGTGCTGCCAAAGGTGCATCTGTGTCGAGTGAGATCTCTGCTGTTTGAAATATGTATGAGCAGAATTTGGAACAATGGAGCTGAGGTGTAATAAAAAAATAGTGCAGGTATTCACTAACAATAAAACTGTGCAGGGGTTGAATTTGGTTTGTCAAGTGTCTTCACAGTCTTAGCAGACATGCTCCTTATGTTTAAAAAGCCAAATGTGCTTTTTTATGATTAGTGTTTGTTTACCTGACTTCATGGAGATGTTAATTTTCCTAATATGTGTCATATATGAGATTGAATGTAGTGATGCACCTTTTGGATACTTGAATCAAAAACCGATCCATGACTTGTTGCTGTATTGGGTGTTGTTCCCATGTTATCAGCCAATATCATGGTTGTATCTTTAGTTAGATTGGAATAATTAGACCCAGAGCTTGTCATAATGCATTTTATTCACATACAATTGTTGTTACTGTATTATCATTACTCTGTGCCCTGTTGGTGTTGGTATTGGCAGATACTTAAAGCTAAATTGTTTCTGTATTGGAACTAAAAAAAAGTTTGAGCAATGCATCCATATAACTGAATGCACCAACCATTCATTCATTCATTCATTCCTTCATTCATTTTCTGCTGCATGTTCCTGTTAAGGAGCCTATCCCAGTGACTTTGGGTCTTTGGCAGAGAAATACTTGCCTTTGAGCCAGAGCCCACGCTTCAGCAAATTGCGAAGAGTGGGTCTGATCACCTCTCTTCTCACCTGCGTTTCAGATCAACTCCACAATGTACTGGGGAATCAGATTATCTGTGTGATGCAGATGAATCATAAGAGCTAATTGGTCGTCTGTTATTTTGATCAAAATCTAACTTCACTCTCCTCACATTACCTGGCGATACCATACGCTTCACGATACACATGTCACGATACAATATATCCTGATACAGAGGCCTAAAACAATATATTGCGATTTTCTTTAACTTTGGACTTTTACAAAGTGAAAATTATTATTGTTTGTTTTGGTGAGTCAAAAAATAAAATTAGACACATAAGTTACAATGTATATTTTCTGTTAATGTTGAATGGCAGTATTGATACTTACTGATTCTTGCTGCAGTATCAATAATGGCAACACAAAGCTAATCAAGTTTCTAAAAATAATAAACCACTTGTCTCTTTTTATAATATGAAAAGATAATTTGTGTGTCAAGATTTAACATTAGACAGCCTTCTTAAAGACACAGTGCTGCACTCTACTGTTGTGGTTGAATAGGCAAATTTTTAGCCACTATTGACATTAAAATCTGTTAAAATCCAGGAAACAAAGCATTCTCATTAATATGTATGACGCCATCAAAATATTTATATTGGAATTTTGGTATCAATATGTGCATTGTGGGATCAGGTATCTCGATATATCACCAAATCGATATTTTCCAACATTTTTTCCATATATTGTATTTGTCGAAAGCAGCCATGTTTGTTTTCATACAGGAGACGATGCGCATCCCTGATTGGCTAATTAATCCTTCAATTACGCACACTGGAATTTGAAAGGGACACGGTGGTCTAGATTTTCCAGGCAAGGGGATAGCCTGGACAGTGGTCAACTTGTCGCAGCATTAGAAACAGACAGCCATTCACTCACTAGAGGAAATTTACAACACATGCATGTTTTGGAGGTGGGAGGACATGGAGAGAACATGCAAACTCCACCCAGAGATATCCTGAGGTACTGACTTGGCTCGACCCCGGAGTTGAACCCACGATTGGCACAAATTACATTACAATTACACTTGAGCAACAACTCGTGTATGGCTTGATAAGAAATTCATCAATAAATGACAAATAAGTTAGAAATCCTTTTTATTTTCTCTTTTGCATTCTTTACATAATCAACCAATCAATGATTTGTATAACTCAAGAATTAGAAACATGTGTGTTTATGTCCCCGTTGTTTTCATAATAGACTGACAAATGTAGATGGGCCATTTATATTTAGTTTTTTGCAAAATGAAAAATGTATTTAACAGATTCATGGACTTCCTGTTATGCCGATATGCTGATCTGATAAGCTTACCCAAAAACAGATGTTAAATAACTTGTTTTTGTGACATGACAATTTTGAACCCACATGTTTTATTCTAAATTCGATATTTTTATTTTGGAAATGAGTTTGCAAACATGCATGAATCAATCCGATTCTAACACAACTTTGAGTAAACTAATGCAAAAAACAGTTGATTTTACATAATACATTCCCTTTCTTGTTTGGCAAAACAACCAAATGATTGTCTTTCCGAAAAACATTGTGATTGCGATAAGATTCGTTATGAATGTTTTAATACTTGGCTTCAGTTCAAAGTGCATTATTAAAACACTTCCTGCAGCATTAACATTTATGAGAAGGAAGGAAACATGAATAGTTAAAACAATACAAGAATTACAGGCTTAGGTCTAAACTACAGGCTTAGAAGTTTGTACACAACATCAGACGGGGTATTTTGTCGTTTGCAAAGATCTTCAATAATAAAGGTTAAGCAGATGACGTCACAGCGTTCCAAATGTCAGCAGTGAGTGGGAAAAATGAACAAGACTCAAAGGAGATGAAGATTTTTTCCTGTAAGGATTCAAAACTACTTTTAAAATGGGAAAAAGCAGCTACAACCACATTTACTGCTCATAAACTCCTCATCTTTTTCTTTCTAAATAAGATGTTTTAGTCCGTTTGATGAGTGAGTTATAGTGCGTAGTCGGTCCTCGGAGTAATGTTTTCTCCGAGTGTTGTGTGTTCCTGTGTTCAAGTCGGAATACTTTTACAGTAATGTAAAAAATGGCTTGGATATTGCCCCAAACAGCCAAAATACAGATAGCTTTATGTCATTTTATCAGCTTGAACATGTACAGTTTGAGAAATATCGCAAAAGAGTGAATTTGGGTTTTCGTTTTCCCTAGTTCTGTGTAGCCAAATTATCACTGCAGCACTAAACATCAGGTTTATAACGGCAGAAGCTCATAAGCGGCGCAGGAGCAGAGTCACAGAGGCGAGTGAACTGTAGAGACAAACTAAAGGAAAAATAACACAGGTATGATCAGAAGTGAAGCTGTCGAATGTTTAGCTTTCTCTAAACGCAGGCCGCTGCCATGTTTGATTTTCTACCTCGGACTTTGAAAAACTCTCCTAGTATCTGAGTAGGAATTTTAAGTTGGAGGGCTGTTCCAGGGGGAATTTACAAGTTGGAACTCGTGAGATTTGAGCTCCAAGCAGGGTTGCCAGATTATCAGAGAGCAACAAGCGACCTAGCCCAAAACAAGCGACTTCAGACCTTCAATAAAAAAGTAATTAAAATAATCAAATAATTAAACATTATGTATCACAGCAGAACGAAGGTTAATGGTTTTTGATGTGTTTTAAATAGTATTTGATCATTAATAAAGTATTTAAACTGCTAAAAATCCTCTTGTTTATGACGTCAAAGTTCCTCTCAGGAGCAAGCCCAAAAAACCGCAACCTGCGACTGTCAAAATTCACAAGAAACTTTCCTAAAAAAGAAGCCCAAAGTCGCTATAAAAAAGCGGACTTGGCAACTCTGGCTCCGAGTACCATTGAAGGTGGAACACACTTATTTTTTGTTTCTGTGACAATAGAAAAGCTGTTTTATAAAATCTCAGTCAAAATGTTGTGGAGAATTATTAAACATATATAATAATAAATAAACAAAAGAATGTCTCCTCTACTGGAGTCTTTAAGATTTACAAGCTGCAGTCTTTGTCAAAGCAGGTACTGACAATAAAGTATTTAGCTTGCTGCATTCATGTTTAGTTTGAGCAGTTCCTAATACACTTGTTCTCAGATGTTTGTTTGAGAAAGGTCAGGTGAATGCTGAAGCTCTGAAGACAAGTTGCAGATGGGCATAAACAGTGAAATCCTCAGTTTAACTCCAGAAGTTGGTGAACAAACTCGTTATGAACAAGAGCACATCTTTAAATGCCATGACTGTCCATTTACAGCTGCTCCTCTCTGGACCTTGTTGGCCACTGCGTTAGCTTTGTAAAAGCTAGCCGTTAGCCATAAAGCATCATTATAATTGACCTTTTATTAAAACGTGCTTCTGGCTGCGGAGTCACCTCTGCACCTCTCTCGCCTCACAACCTCTCGCTCACACACTCACACTGTTTGGAAATCACCTACTTAAAATTCAACTCTGGTTTTGTCCCAATTTTAACCTCCTGAGACCTGGCGTCCACATATGTGGCAAACACATTTTGGGGTGTCTATACCACAATACACTATTTTTCTCTATAAGGTCCTGGTGTCCACATCAGAGGTTATTATACTGCCACTTAGTGGTGACAGGAGTGCATAACACATTATAATTTAGATTCAAGATGGCTGCCAACACAGCTGAATGTTCAGTTGTGAACTCCAGGTACAAGTCTTGCCAAGGTAAAAAAATAAATTAACTTTTATGGCTAATTCTTGTTCAGATGTGTATATAAGTGTTCAGTGTCTACTATGGAAGTTGAATTTTAGAAAACTTAGCAACACCAACAATCTAGCATGCTCTTAAACATGCAGTCCACAAATGTGGACAGCGGGAGTTAGTTTTGGTGAAAAGGAAAAATGCTAACACAAATATGTAGAAATTAAATTGTATTTTGGCATGGTTATGGTAGAAAACAATTACTTATTGCAGTACGAACCAATAAAGGATGTGTTCTAAACAAATATGGATAGATTTTAGGTGTTTTTTTCCTCATATAGTTTTTTTTTTATTTTATTTTATTTATTTATTTTTTAATCCAGAGAGCTTATCCTTGTCACAAGCAATAGAGTTGGTCCTTTGATGGAAACAATTCTGAGGTGAAACATTTATCAGACAACAGTGATGCTGTGAGTCCTGAATATCAACTTCCAAGACAGGACCAATGCAGCAGTGAAAAGTACAGGAGTGGAAGTGAGAACTCCATTCTACAGTGGAATCTGACCTGGACATAAACATAAACGTGATTATTATGAAGGATATTGTTTAGATTACAATGTTGCCAGATGACGCTCAGTCAGACATCACTCTCAGACAGAGCAGGGTGTGAATAACCACTCAAACAATGGCCCTGATGAAACAACACCAGGTCCAAGTCATAAAAATCTGTCCAAAAAGGGGCAATAGAAGGCTTATGAGCTAATGCCAAATCAGGCCCAGTTTTAGCATAAGAATGAAACTGTGCAAGACAGAGAGGATCAGAGTCCACTTGAGTACTGCCAACCAACAACATTTTTTTTTAAAAAGGATGGAAGAAGCACCTCAGCACAAAACACCACTGAGGATAGAATAGTTACCATCGCATGAGTGGCTGTACTAAGAAATGGACACTATTAATGATAATGCACATTACAGATCTAGCTTTAGCCAACAGCTTGTTCCTGTACCACAAACACCACTCTGCATGTGGCATACTAAAGGCTGCACTTCTACCAGAGATGGTAAACTTGAAGAATGTCGCATGTGGCAAAGCAAAAGACTAATTTGTTCTATACAGGGTGTTTCTCTGCTTACAGGCAGATCTCAAGTGTCACAAAGCTTTTCAAATATAAGTGGACAGCTTAGAACAGCAGCAGTCTTAATTTAGAATACTTTACAATATAATCAGAATGTTTTTTACAGTGTTAAAAGCACATGTCTTCATGCACTTTCTAGCAACACTTCAAATGAGGCACACTCTTCCGAGTGGCACAAATGCTGTTTCTCATTTTATTTTTACACTCAGGAAAATTTTTTGTTGAGTTCAGGCACTTAAAAAAAAAATTTCAAAATATTATTAAATTATGATTTTATAGTGTTTTATCAAAAATTATTAAAATATAGAACGAATGTCCACATATGTGGACAGCATTTTTCTCAAAAACTGCAAAATGTAAAAAGGTAATTTTTTGTTTTCACACTCATCAGGTTCCAATCACCCCAAATAACAAAGAGAAATTAAGAAAGCATGCCATGCAAGGGTTCGGGTCTCAGGAGGTTAACCTGCTTTCATTGTGACTACTCTGGGTTTAGTCATAGTTTTCTTCTTTCTCTTTTATTGAGTGCTTTAGTTAACGTGGTATTTCCTAGATTTTGTATTGTCACGATCTAATTCTGGTTTAATGCTTAAGGTGCTTTTAGCTTTGAGCCCAGTTTAATCCTGATGAAAACATTGTTACAGACCAGTTAATAGCCAAGTCAGCCATTATTGTCAATTGAAAGTTTTTCAACCCAGCTTTTCAACATTGGATATTGAAATGAACTTTTAATAATGACCAATACTCCAGCAAAGTTAATAGATTTGTGCCAATATCCAATCCCAGTATCAGTATCAATGCATTCTTATCCTGATTTAAACTAATATAGGCAGAAACAGGGGGATGCAAGGCTTAGTTAGAGAATACTTACTTATAAATTTGTTATTGATGTTCATTCTTTCTTTTTTTTACCGCTTGTTAACGTTTGAAGGACCTTGGGTGGGGGGAACAGATAGAGACAGACAGTCATGAGCCCTGTTTCCTTAGGCCCAGGTACGATACAGTCCTATGCTGTTTCCTCTGCGCAAAGCGACCCGTTAAGCCTCGTTTGCTGGATGCGTCGCCCTGCTTTTACCTGGACCCTGGAGCGGTCCTTACCTCGGTCCCCTCTTTAGGATCGATGATTGGACAAGAGAAAACACAAGCTCAGGTGATAACCAGACAGAAAAGAGCAGACAGAAACATGAAATTCTCCTCAAAACACTGTAAAAAATGTAAATCCTGTGTATAATGTGTCCAACATAATCCAGCCTCAAAGCATCGACTAAAACGGGTTTAAAATGCAGCAGAGAGTCTCAGAGGTTTTGGAAAAAAAGTCAAAAACATTTTAATAAACACCAGCATGACCCTCTTGTCACAGCTCCACAGACAAGTCTTTTTGTAAATCACTCAGATTGACACCAAGAAGAAAAGCAAAATTCAGGTACATTTTCTTTTTTATTTATTTCAAAGCTTGTGTTATGTGTGAGTGACGTAGCAGGCCCTCGGGAGCCTGGACCTGCAGTGGAAACACTCACCATCATTGACATAAGCAGCCCAAACTGTTCCAAAGTGAACCGGTCTGGGGCACCCAGGCCAATGGAAACGTGGCTATATTCACTCTTTCTTTCAATCACTATAGGGGAGTGTTTCCATGACCCAAACATGCACGCTTTTGGAGGTTGGAGGAAGAGAGTGTTTTTGGAGTACCCAGAAAGAACACAGAGTAACAAGAGGTGGAACATGCAAACTACACCCAGAGAGATTATGAGATGTTGATTTGATCTGACTCCACAGCTCTAACTCAGGGCGATTCAACTTGATTTTGCAGAGGGCCAGTTTTTACCAAAGACAAGGGCTTTTGGGTCCGGTACATCGCTGCTCTTGTCATGAGGTTGCATTAAATATTCATAGGCCTAGATTTGTTTCTATAATGATGACAACTAATGCTACAATCTATTTTTTCTGCTCTACAAATGTCCAAACCACATAGCCAAATCTGAACCTGGACTATCAGAGCAAGAGTTCTGTTTAAAAAAGACAGCATTTTCTCACTGGAAAAGTGAATTGAAACAGTGGAAACAAACTCGAGATTCATTGGCAAACCTATTTTTCAGACAGTAAAAACATGATCAAACTCACATAACTATATTCTAGTTTATGCACTTAATAACACATTATAGAATTTAAGTTGGCCACTATTTCCAGAGTAATAACCCAGAATTAAATCTACAAACAAGATAAAATATAGTTTTGTAATAGTAGGAAAGTGAATCGAAGGTTTGGCACAAGGGCCTTAAATTGAATATGCCTGCTCTAACACATCTGCTATCATGCACACCATATTTTATTAATATAATTTAGAAATTATTGAAGCAATAACCTTTCTGTCTTTGTTATAAAGATTTTAAAGTCTTCATCGTACAGTTAACAAGTACAATTAGTTATTAATAATTTAGATTATTAATAGCTAATTGTACAACATGGTGACGCAGCGGTTAGCGCTCACAGCAAGAAGGTCCTGGTTCGACTCCCGGGCCGCCCGGGGCCTTTCTATGTGGAGTTTACATGTTCTCTCCGTGTCTGCGTAGGTTTCCTCCGGTACTCCGGTTTCCTCCTACAACTAAAAACATGTCCATTAATGCCTCCCCTGACCCTTCCCCCAGGGCTCCCCTGCAAAAAGATTTTGAATCTCAGTGGGACTTCCCTGGTTAAATAAAGGTCAATTAAATAATAAAAAAAAATTTAAGATTCTTATTATTTCACAATTAGTTCATTAGTCTTTGCAGTTCTAGTTTGTGGGCTTAGTTTCAGGTTAGTCATCTTGAGAAAGTGAGATATCATTTCTAGAAGCAAACAAACTAATCAAATAAACAAGACAGTCTCTATTTCTATGACCATGACCTAAATCCTCGTTGTTTAGTCCTGATTTAGCACCAGATTTACTTGAAACTGGCGTTTTCCCGTCAAGTCCATTTTTAGACTTATCTTTCTTTACATCTGCTGTCGCTTATGTAATCTCTGCCACAGCTGACACTTCCTCTTTTAATCCCATTTTTGCAGTTTTTTTTTTTTTTTTTTACAAACTAGACTTCCCATCGAATCCCCGTCTTCTCTTAATAATTATCTTCTTCGTTAGCCTCGACCACATCCTTTTGTTTTCGACGCTGTTTACTCAGGATTGTAGTTATCGCCGGTTCATCATCTACAGGAAGGATGACACACACGGCTCACATCAGTCTCTGGATCCCATTACGGAGATAAGAGCGGCACATGTGTTACAGCGTTTCCACGGCAACTGCCCGGTCATGTGACGTTTCTGAAGGAGGCAGCGCGGGGTTATGGATTTATAGTTTTTTCTTTTTTTCTCCTTGTGTTAAGTCACTGAAACTGCAGAAGTGTGGAAGATTATTGTTTTATGATTTGCATTCTTGCCTCGTCATCAAATTGAAAATATTTTAATTGGGATTATACGACCGTCGAGCCTATTTTGATAAAAGATTGTGATTGTTCCTGTCATAGATCTAATCATTGTAACTATTTTAGAAACTGTATTAAGTCTATATTATTTGAATTCAATAGTTCAAAAAATGTAATAATAATGTAAGTTTCACTAAAAACTATATATCTAGACGTCCTTAAATTGACTTGGAATTAAAATTTTAATCCAGATTTGAGCTGTTTTTTAACTGGACAAGATTTAATTGCTTATAGAATATTTCACTGGTTTTAAGACATTTTTAACCGGTTGTAAGAGAATTTGACTTAAAGTAAGAACAAAAATTTGCCAATGGGGTAAGAACAAGTTTCTTAACCCACGGGCAAATAATTTGGCTCGAAATAAGAGCCATTATTCAGTTTGAAACACTTTGAAACAAGGAAAATTATCTACATCTCTACAATAAATCGAGGTTAAATTAGTCAAAATGCTTGAAATAAGGCTTAAATCTTAGAATCAAGCAACTTTAACTTGTCTTGAAATAGATTTTTTGCAGTGTGGGCAAGACTAGACACTAACCGAGTCTGAACCAACCAAGTCTAGAGCAGAATTAAGGTTTTGGCAGGCACAAACCAGATTTAAAGTAACGCTAGTAGCCTAAAAGTAAAACAGTGATCAAGAAAAGATGAATTTTCCAATATTTGTAATGGGGGGTGAACTAGCTGGAGAACCTGATTTGGCCCAAGGTTATAATGGGGGCAAACAATTAAAAAATCATCTTTTATTATAATCTATATTAAAACAAATGCATCTAAAAATTTGTTTCCATAAAATTGGTAACAAACTTGAGTAAAAGTGATGTGCTAGACAATCACAATTAAAGAAACTGTATCACAGTGTTTCCCAACCAGGGGTACGTGGACCCTCGGGGGTACGCTAGCCCTCACTAGGGGGTACTTGAAATGATTTCAGACTTTAATTGAAGGTGAAATGTATATTGAATTAATTTAAAAACAATACTTTTGAGGCATTTTAAGCCAGCATTTCAACAAAACAAAACAAAAAATACAAAAGCGACAATTGGCTTTTTTTTCTACTAGAAAACCCATTTGTTGACCTAAAAGCAATTTTGGGGGTACTTGGCGTGTGGGACAAAATTTAGGGTGTACTTGGGACAAATGGAATTGGGAACCACACATCCCTAGATGATACTGTCTATGCCTATGCCTGTTGTTTGACAGTGGAGAGAGGGGGTGAGAGAGGGTTGAGAGAGGGGAGAAGGCAGAGAATAGAAGCAAGAGGGGGTCATCCTTATCGTCCTCCCCCAGACCCGGTCTCAGTGTGATTGTAGGCTCTGCAGCGCTCTGTGGTCTGTGATAAAACACTGTGAGGCTCTTCACATGAGCCGGACTCACTCCAGAGGTTCACATCTGATTCGGGACCAGCCGCGTGTGCCTCATCCTTCCAGGGGCCGCTTTACAAGAAAAATGTTTCGGATAATCTCAAATTGTGTGTGGTGTGGAGCGTGGCGCCTGAATCCAGAGCAGAGGAGAGCAGTTTTAACCAAAATCTGGACCTCCTCATTTTCTAGATCTGTTCAGTGTTTACTCTCATTGTAGCTCATCTGAATACAACTGTGTTTATGTATTTTGAGTGTTGATTTTGTATGTTGTTGTGCTTCTTGAATTGTCACATACTATCAAAGGCTTCAATATTATGCACACATGAGGAAAAAAGGATCTTCTTGTTTACCAGGGATGGAACGATTCACTTAAGTCACAATTTCTTTCGGTTTTTGATTTGCAGCCACAATTTTCCATTTTTTATTTTTTATTTTTGAGGTTTATCTAATGCCACTGTTGTTAGTGCTCAGAACTTGTATTTTTACAGTAAACAGTCATATTTAGTGTCCAAATTTAGAGATCTACCCATCCGTTGTTAATGCAACATAATCATGCACATTCAGTCAAGTCTTGCAAGTTCTTTTACTGTAATATTATTTGTGTTTTACACCTATAGTATGTTTGTGTATAGGTCAGTAACTGCATGTGTATATAGTGCATAAACAACACTCCTCGATTCTGGCTTTTCGAATCGCTGCATACTTCTACAACTCTTTTCCATCCCTAGTGTCTAAATTTGGATATTTAAAAATTTACATTTTGCTGAGAAGTTTTGAGAAGCTGTTCCAAAAAGTACATCTACAATGACAACAAGATTTAAAACAGAAAAGTATGATTAGTATATGAGTCCAAAAGTGTGAACTAAGATTGCAACAAGTCAATTGATTACTGAAATAGTTGTCAACACATTTACTAATCAAATAACTGTTAACTTGTCAATACTGAAAGTTCTTAAGTGGAGGGAAAAAAAAAAAGTTTTATCGCTCACATTTAACAGAAAGGACCTTGACAATGTACAAAATGTGTGTGTTTTGTTTGTTAAAACTGTATATAATTCCAGGTTGTTTTCAGCCAACATTAATTGAGCTTGACTTGGTCAAATTGTGTAAAAATCTATTAGTCGCATGACTTTTGTGACCTAAACTACTTAAGAAATAATACTTCTCCAACAAATTGATTAACAAAATAATCATTACAGCCCTACTGTGACCTGAATCGCACAATTTATTTATTGAAGCGTATGCGAATGTTGTATATTATTTATAGAATGTCAAGTTTCTCGACCTGTTAAGATATTCTTGTGTCTCTTGAAAATTGTGCTTAATTTTCAACTAATTAATGTTCATCTCTATGTTATACATTTTTTAGTCTTCTTTGTAATCTTAAGTGTATAGAGTAATACTCTGTACCACAAAATTTCACATCCTCATATAGATATATAATGACAGAATATGTTGGTATTGGTAATATAAAAATGTTCGAGACAACTGACTAAATTCACTCTTTCTCTCTTGCAGTTTTCGGACGAGTAAAGGCATCGGTTACTCTGCTCACTTTGTGGGGAACTGTCTCATCGTGACGTCCCTGAAGTCGAAAGGAAAAGGCTTCCAACACTGTGTCAAATACGATTTCCAGCCTCGCAAGGTGAGATAAATAAATAAATGCCTGTCTTATCTGTACAGCGGCGTTTAGTAATCCTAGGACACCTGTTTGGTAGAGCGCGCGGGGTTTTCCCTGCAGTGGTCCCTTGTGCTCACCGACAGTGTTGATGAGCGTAGATAAGGCTTTCAATTAGGAGCGCCCTCTAACGCATTGTCAGCATCCCGGCGCTGTCATGGCCGCCTCTCATTCAGCTGATGAGACGGCCTTCCTCTGGATTCGCTGACCCAGAGAAATCGGCCTAACAAAGTCCCCCGCGCTTCCATTTGATCAATGTGTTTATCTAATGTGGCACCTTGTTCAGTGTCCTCAGTGTGTCTGCGATGTGTGCGTGTCATTTTGGTTTATGCATCGTTACAGTTTTCTGTTGTTTTACACTTTCTAATGTTAGAAATATGTCTAGTCAGCAATGATGAGAAAAAACAACCAAACTGAACTTTCTAGAACAGTATTTTGTAGAGTTTCAGAATAGTCTAAAGCTGCATTTTCAAATCTCTGCTTTACTTCTTTTCTATAAATTAGTAGCACAGACATAATCATTTTTGCCATGTTTATTTGTTTATTACTATCTTTGGTAACACTTTAGAAAAACTACATGTTCATTAGGCTTAATAAATCTTAATAATGCCTCTATAAAAGCTTAATTTACCATGAACGAAAAAGTGTATTAATGTTTACTAACTACTTAATTACTCTGAACCCTGCCCCCAACCTTAAAGTGCGTATAACATGTTTCTACAAATTTCTTATTTTAATTTAATTTAGCCGATTAACACTAGTTGTAAATATAAATGACACTTTTACATGAATCAAGAACAAGGTTGTGAAGAAAATATGTTGAAAATAACAGCAAATAGAGGAGAGTTTTAAACTGGTGACATCACACTAGGGAGACTAGATATTTCCAATTTTCTCACAATGAAAATATTTTAATAGCCTTGTAAACATAAATTTAACAAAACAAGAGTGTTGTTGTGATTTTTTTTGTGTCAAGAAGTGAAAATCTGTTACCTTTGAAGAGTTTCGGTCCAATTTATTACATGGTTACTAAGCAACTCCTTAGTGTGATGTCATCATGTATGAACAGGAAGTACATTTGTAATCTGAAAAAAATGCTTAACTGGGATGAACTTTGCAAAATGTTTAGTGAAATCCAAAATCTAATGATCTTAATTTTGTTTTAGTGAAATGAGTAGTTCAACCTGTCATATGCCCTTTAAATTCTAACCATAATTAAGTAGTTATTAACCATTAATAAACTTTTACATTTTTTAATTCACCATTTATTTATGAATAATTATGTTTGTTTATTTTTTTAATTCATTGTTTACTAAGGCAAATTAAGGTGTTGTTAATGTAAAGTGATACCCTATCTTTTATAGTAATAATTCAATGTTTTTTTCTATATTTATTTTTTGTTCTTTATTTATTTTTGACACCTTTAGTGGAAATATATTACTGTCAGTCTTAAGTTGTTTAGTCAATTTATCTTCCATTGGAGTGTGAGACTAACAAAACTTTTCTTTTTCCTCTAATTATTTGATTATAAATGCATCTTCATTTCATTTAATTTTTCATTCAGTTTCTACTGTTTGTGTTTGGGGTCGCAGGTAACTGGAGCCTTGACTTTGAGCCTTAGGCGGGGGAACACTCTGGACAGTAGCTAAAACACAGACACAGACATTCACTCGTTCATTTATTCATTTACAGTGATGCCAATTGATCTACGCATGTATGTTTCTGTAGGAGGGAGAAAACAGAAGATTACTCACGGTAACATAGGTAGAACATGCAAACCTCACCCAGAAATATCAAGAGACATTGCCAGTGACAGTGAACAAACAAAGACAACTAAGATTTAAGTGGACATGTTCTCTTTTATCTTTAAAAGTTTGGTCGTGGCGCATGTTTCTATTTTTAGTATTATGCAAGGCTTTTTTTCTAATTGAACATTTCTTCAGACTGCTCTTCAGACGACAAGCTAAAAACCTTCAAATTGCTCTCCCAAATTAGAAGTAATATCTTGTTTTTGTGTGTTTTTGCAGTGGTACATGATCAGCATCGTGCACATCTATAACCGCTGGAGGAACTCGGAGATCCGTTGCTATGTGAACGGTCAGCTGGTCTCCTATGGCGACATGGCCTGGCACGTCAACACCAACGATGTAAGAGCTCTTTATTAGAAACACTATTTTATCTGAAACAAGCGCCGGCTGCAGAGCGGAGCAGGTCACACAGAGTGCAGCGACTAATGAAAGTATTCTGAGAAGAAGTTTGGATTCAAGTTTAGTAAATAATAACTAAATGAAGCAGAATATATATGTCTTTAGGGGGCAAATATAATGTGTCTTACAAAATGATCTTTTAAAGCGAACCCTGGATATAATCACATGTTTATCCTAAAACACTTATAATATCATCACTTGTATAAATACAGGACAAATACCTTGGAAGTATTTGTAGTTTTATTAAAATAGTGTTATGAAGAAATGACATGAAGGCTGCCATTTTGCTGCAGTTATAAAATAGTGTTGTCAAGGTAACAGGCGTTAGCAGGTAACTAAGCAACATGAATTCCTGGGTTAAACTTTGTCAGTTAGAGCCGGAGCGACGCCAAATACAGAACGATTATGTGGAATCTAGTAAAACTGAAGATAATCAAGAGGAAGAGGCAAGAACTGGACACTGTCAGTGGTGTTTTTGTGGCAACTGTTCACAGATGGAACCCCAGGAGTAACCATGGAAACACTATTTTACGTCATCAACCAAAATGGCGGCTTGAAAACAACATAAACAATGACAATTTTATAAAAAATAGTAAGCAGTTATATATCTGTTTGTAATTTATTTTAATAAGCATGACCAGTACTAGTGTTTTAGCCATATTTGTCTTCATATCCAGGGTTCCCTATAAAGCCTTTTTCTACTGCTTTATTAGAACTAAAAAAGTACAAGTAAAAAGAGATGTGTCATGTGTTGCATACAGCAGGAATTGAGTTAGAGCTCCATCAACTGGCTGTAAACTAAATTACAAAGAGGAAATAATTCAGATAGCTAGATCAGATTGATATGTTAATGATGCAGAAATGCTCAAAGCAAGTCTGGATGATTTATGAAGTTAGTGCAGAGGATTATGGAAACACAGTCACAAAAAACTGTGTTTTTTTGAGGCTCAGGGACAAAATATAATTTTGCAGACAAATCTTCCGCTGTACTTTTATTCCATTAAAATAAAAAAAAAAAAACAGAAAGTCAGTTCTACATGCGTCATTTATAGTCAATTTTTGAGCTTTTATTTCAAATTTCACCTAATGGTTGAGCATGAGCAACAGATAGTGGTAGAGGCAAATTTTCTAATTTCTCTCTAAGGTTAGAATTTGGACATAGAAAATATGGTTTTCCGAGTTGTTGAATTCAAGCAGTCATGTCTGTAATACTATGAGCAACATAATACAGTTTTTGTATGAAGTAAGTATTTTAAATTAATATATACATGCTCAACTCCTTGAAAATATATTTAATTACAGATCTGACTTTTAACATGGCCCATTAGCTCATGAAATATCATCTTTATAGAGAAAAGACGATTGTAGACTCTCTGCCTAAATCTTACAGTGCACATTTAAAACATAGTAGAATATTGATATTCTTTGCTCAGTCCATTATCCTACTAGAAAGCAAATTTAGTTTCTCGTTTTGGGTTGTGAATTTTAAGCCAGTAGATATGGTAACTTAGACTTTTTCTCAGCCAAGTCAAACAAGGCCAAGATAACCTTTAAATTAATCTTTAGTCATTCAGAAACTGCTATTGAGTGAGACGCCTGGACTCTGACACTACTTCTGCCCCTGACCGAAATATTGGCAGCGTTTTGAGATTTGTCCTCTGCTGCGATCGCCCTTGAACCTCGTTCCAACTCACTTCACCAATGAAAAAAAAAAAAAAGAAAGATTTCAGCGCTAAACTTTCCCAGTTCAGTGCAGACAGTTTGAGCCCAGCTGCCCGGCCCTTATCTCCGCTGTGACTCCTGACAGCGCTGCAATTACACAAGCCCTTGTTGGATCTACTCTGCAACATTCTCCCAGACCTCTGAGTTAAATAGCCCGCAGTGTTGTTAAAAACTTGTGAACTACTAGTGTGAGAATGGATTGATGATATCGAGCCTTGTTTTTTTCCTCAAGCTTAGCAATGTTTTATCACTTTGAAAGAAGGTCTTGCTGGGAATAAAGGTTATCGCTCAGCTTATGGGAGCAGCTACAGGAAATATTATAAAAGGTGATGGTAAAGTCGTATCAAAGAGATTAAAATCTACAAAACAGTGTCACTTGAGACTGATGTGATGAATGTATCAGCTGGGTTTGATGTCTAGTTTAAGCAAATTAGGGAAAACAATGTAAAGCTTGTAAACACTTGATAAAACCGGTGGTGAATTTCTAGTAACTTGTTTCTAGTTAAGTCAGTTTGATAGTGGATGCAGGCCAGCAGTCAGGTGGCAGGGACAGGCAAACTCTAATTAGATTGATTGTCTGATCCTTAATCTTATTACACTCGACTAAAGTGACAAATGTTTGTGTGTGTTTTTTCTGAGCTCATTAGCTTCTACCACAAGACATGCCAGCACAGACTAGGTTATTACACTATCACACATCAGTATTTATAAAAAGACTGCATTAGATTAGGAAATATTAGCTACTTTTCTTTATCTATGTCAGTCAAACATTGGTGTATTATTTTTATATGACCATGAGTTTAATTATAATTGTGGTTTAAAACACATATCAATTATTTCTATGTCAGGTCGTGGTTTTCAGTGCTCTTTGCTGCCTAGGCAAGATTTTCATATGGTGTCAACTAGGGCTGCAGTCGACCAAAGAAACTCTTGGTCGACTAAAAACAAGTCCCATTGACCGATTAATCAACTTAAAAGGGGCGTGGCAAAGGCTCTGAAGCTCTGAAGTCAAAAATATTGCAAATCAAATCTAAAACTGGTGTCGAAATTAGATACTCATTCGAACAAATACTGATAACATTAACAGGACAAAAAATAACAAAATCTGATATTTTCTGCAAAAACAAAACAAAACAAACACATTTTATGAAACATTTTAAAATAATCTTGAGTTTCATCAAAACTGGTTGAACAAAATTCAGTCCATTGAATAAAAATCTGACTCTTGAAAGGACATTCTAATTCTCATTCTGCTACCGAGAATCAAGTTTATTTCTTAGTATCAAAATCAAGTTGGAAATTTTAGTTTTGTGCCAACTCTAAGAGACTAATAATATTATGTAGTTCATGCAAAAAACTACCTTAAAATGAAGAGGAAACAGTGTGTTTATCTAAAAAAGGCAGTTCAGACCAATGATTCTGTTACTGTTTAAGACAAATTCCTTATAATCTAAATAAAAGATTTAGTCGACTAATATAATTTTGGTCGACCAAGACTCCAATCGACCGATTAATCGACTAAACGACTAAAGAACTACAGTCCTAGTGTCAACATGACTTTGCTCTCCAAACTAGGTTCAATCAATCACATGTGTTGCCTTTACTACCAGCTGGCTCTGCTGCTTTTAGTTTAGTTCTGCTTAAGTCCAGGGTTACGTATCTGGCTCTTGTAAACCTGGCCAACCAAATTCATTTTAACAATATTTGTGATTTCAAAAAGAGAGAATCCATCTGGCAAAGCGTCTACTGTGTGTCCAACCAAACACAGTGCAGCATTGGAGTCGCAGGCAAAAGTGAAATCTCAAAGATGAGATCTCAAACTAAACCAAAATAACCATGACAACAGAGGCGGATATCAACTTGTTTTAGCAGAATTATTGAATGTTTTTGTCTAAAAATGAAGCGTTTTTGGCATTTGCAAATGGGAAAGTGTTTGTGTTGGATTTCTGAACTTTTTCTATGTTTCAAGTCTTTTCCCATCAACACTTGAAAGAGAGACTTTTCAGATAAATAAATGTATGCAACTCAATTTGCTGTTACACATAATGAGTCATAAACCAGTTTAGACTAGTCCTAATTTAACAAAATACAAAAACCTTACGTTTGAGTAATATGAATCTAATCTATCAGTTCTTCCAAGTTATACTCTACAAGTAAGTTGCTGAAAAATGATGTTAAATGTATTTTTTTGTTTATTACCTCATTTCAGAGCTACGACAAGTGTTTCCTGGGTTCTTCAGAGACAGCAGACGCAAACAGAGTATTTTGCGGTCAACTCGGTGCCATCTATGTGTTCAGTGAAGCTCTAAATCCCGCTCAGATCTTTGCGATCCACCAGCTTGGCCCAGGCTACAAGGTAAGAGCGCTCTCCATCTGCTCCTTATCAGCCGTTTGGTTTGTATTCAACATATGTTTCACTGTATATCTGGGCCTCATGTATCACCGCGCTGCTACAATACACTGACAACCTGAAGATTGCATTGTCAGTATTACTTAGAGCGGCTTTAGCACATTTTGTCTGTCAGCTGCAGGAATCACGCACTCATCAGTCACAGCCAAGACACTCTGATGCTGCTAAAGATGGGCTGTCCCCGTCGCTGGCGTATTACAGTTATTTATTGTTGCTTTAAGTCAAATTGTTGACACCGTTTATTTTGCTGGTGTGAGATGTGGAAGGTTTGTTTGTGAAAGAACTGCTGTGGTTTGTCTGTAATCATTTGCTTGTCTATGATGGGAATGATAATGGGATTTACTTTGTTTGAGGAATTTTAATGATATTCACACTGTTATAGTCAGAGGTGGTAAGTCAAGTCAAGTCCCAGCTTTTTGTCAAGAAAGTCAAGTCATCACCTTGGCATCAAGTCATGGCAAGTCATTACATTTTTTAAAGACAAATTTTAATGGCTACTCAACTAAATAGCTTTGGTGCATTTTAAAATAAAACTTTTTGCATTCTGTACAATTTTTCCAGCCTTACAAAATTAGTTGCAGGGATGTTTTTTTACTTGGTGTAAATTTAAAGGGAAAGTCAATACACAATTTTGTAAAAATAGAAAGTTAACAGCCTACTTTGGGACATTCTCATGAGGATAAATCATTTTTTTCATTGTCAAAAATACAGCTAAAGGAACAACGTGCAAGAGGAGCCCAGGCCAAAACACAGTTCTGTTTGTGGTCATGCACACTCGCTCAAATTAAAAATTGATTTTTATGGTTGTTTTAATGCAATAAAGAAATAAAAAATGTGTAGCCGAACTGAAATATTCTTGGCTTTATGTGACTTAATGCCATGTAGACTGCAGCCAGTTGCATCGTGCGCATGCCCAGAACGCGTTATTTGTAGTCCTGCTTCTGATGGACTCACCTCGAGTCTAATTAGCTCCACGCAGAGAAGCGCAAGAACATAAGCGCATAAACTGTGGTTTATGTTTGTCAAGTCATTCACAAGTCATGTCAAGTAAAGGGTCACAAGTCAAGTCAAATCTTTGGGGTCATAGGGCAAGTAGGTCACAAGTCATGAAAAGTGCGACTCTGACTAGAGTCACCCTTGCTTATAGTATCGTAATTTCTGGACTTTAAGCCGCTGGTTTTTAAAAATCTCTGCAGTCTATAGAATAGTGCAATGAAAACATGAATACAATACAATGGGAGATATTGAGAAGAAATACCCAGTCAGGTTAGGATTCAAATTAAGTTGTGAATATACTTACGGTATATCAACAGGGCTCATCACTGTGACAATCCGTGAAATAGGAACTTTTTATCTACAACAAAGACTATAGACGATACAAAATTGTGTTGCCATATCATGTCAACCCTGTAGAAATATACAAATGCATAACTTTAAATGTGTTAGTTGAGATCCTGTACCAGATTTTTGCTTTCTTCACTTTCCTAATCCATTCTGAGCCAACAGACACTTGCGGATGGGTGAACAATGGACATTATAGACTAGGAGGACTAACGGACACATTTTCACTGAAAAAACATTAACAAAGATCTGTGCTAGGGAGAAATTTTTAAGTTACTTTGATGTAAAAAATCTAGGATAGTACCTTTAAGCCTAAAACAAATGAAATATCAAACATTTACTGAAATAAAATGTTTTATCTTTAGTTCAGTGTTTTCACATATACATATACAATGTCGTTTCTCCAAATTTCATTTATAAAACCAATCATCACATTAGTCCTAAAGTGCACAATATTTTTATTGATCTTATGTTCACTTGCTGATTTACAAATCGGATCAATAAATAAATCACTAATATTGTCGAAAACATTGTCTCACTGCACATTCAGTCTTGTTTCTAACCACCTCCACTCACTGACCTCTAACAATAAACTTGATCCATTGTTAATGTTGTGGCTCTGAATTGCCCTTTCATTAAGTTTATGCTATGACTGCTCAGTACAGTGTTGTGTTTTCGACTGCACCCTCTTTAGAAATCAAGGACATCTGCACACTATTCCATCTGCGCTGTGTGGAGTTACAATATTTAAAGGTATACTTGTGTTTAGCTGAAAAAACACACTTTGCATTTTAATCTTAGCCTAATATTTGTGAAGCAGACTCTTAACTAAAGCAGGTTATAACAGCTTTCCGATTGCCGACCCTTCAAAATCAAGTAAAATACAAAACTTATTTGAATTGTCAGCTCCACTGTCAACTTAAGCGAAACTTTCCAAGCTATTAGTGCTGCTCCAGGTTGAAAAAACAATCTGCAGATGGATTTACACTATAAGCCCAGGTTTAGACACAGACGTGAACGCTCCCGTGTTGATAAAATGCATTCAAATGAGGCTTGACAATGCTGGGTGTACTCGGCTCTGTGATAGCTCCAAACCTCACCATCTCTGCCTTTTGGCGTCTCCACCGGTGACAGGCAACACGTCGCCAGCTGTCTGCGCCTTGTTTTGGCAGACTCAAGATGCTTCGGGCTACTTACGGCTTATTTATGAAGGTGTCCAGAGCTGTCAGGTTTTTCAGCACCACGGAGAGCTCTGTTCCGTCTGAGGGTGAGGAGGTTAGGGTACAGCTGGGAGCGGGAGGAAGTTAGGCTAGTCTGCAGGGCTTTGTATTAGTCTTTATCTACTGTCTTTCATGGGTTGTACTTATGGGTATTTATGGGTTTTAGATTTGCAATAATTCAGACACCACGCATAGGTAAATTTTCACTTTGCTCAATGTTAAACCAGTGAAGATTTTAACATTTAAGTACCAGTCTCTGCAGATGACATCATTGCATTCTAAATGTTAGCAGAGAAACGCTCACATCACAGCCAATATTAGTATAATATGCATAATACAACTAACTGCACCCCGCTGAATATAGAGTTTGTATGTGACAAGTATGAAGACAAAAACAAAAAATGAAAATAAAACTATTTGAGTCTGTTTAACAGAGAAATTATTTGTAGTAGTTGAAATGTCCACATTTTCTAAATGCTCTTAACAAACTAGTTAAAGGGATCTATTATGTCAAATTAACTTTTCTAAGTTTTTAACCTTGTTATAATGGCCTTCCTTCATCATTAATTTACTCAAAGTTATATTTGAATTGATTCCTGCATGTTGGAGTAATCTTGTATTGTTCTTCAGCTGCAGCTCAAGTGCTCAGAAATCCCCGTTCTCACCTACCACCTATCCCCTCCCACTTTCCTGTATTTACTTGGTATATTTCAAAAGATTAATGCTCAAAGTGAAGCTTATATGGTTCAATACTGTCCCATATTCACTTTCCAACAATAAAGAAATGTTTTTAAAAATCTGTTGCTTTTTACAGTTACATTTTAAAACGAAGAGGCGGGGCTTATCAGTTGTGCAGTTTTGAACAGGAAGTCAGTAGAGCTGTTTCTATTTTCAAGTTGTTTTAGATCAACTTTGTGTTTTACAATGAACAAAAGGTAAATTACTGATCTGCATATGTTCTAGATTCTTGCTAAATATAAAAAAAAAAAACACAATTGGACCCCTTTAAGTTCTGCACAGTCACAGCAACTACCACTACAGTTTCTATATCACAACATACAGGTAATTTGATGCAGGATTAGATAGTAAAAAACTATATAATAGTCCGACTCCTAGCTAAATTTTGCTTGGACTGATTATGGTTTACGTCAAGATGGGCAATTTTTTTTCCCTGAAGGTTACATTTAAACCCAGACAAATGGTGGAGGGCCTGACAGCGATCTTTAACGTAACAAATTCTCATTATTTTATTTTTTGTAAAATTTAATCTATAATTTGTTCATTTACTGTAATTCTATTAAGAACACAAATGTAGACACACACTCCTTAGCACGTGCCAGGGACCTGATGAAGACAGGCAGAGGGCTGCATGTGGCCCCCAGGCTGCAGTTTGCTAGGTCTGGTCTAAGTTGTTGTCTGTAGTTTGAAGCATCTGCTGGAAGAAAGCAATCTAATCACACAAAGACGCTTGTAATTGGACACATTGTGACAGCTTATGGCATTATCTCGAGACTTTTAATACTGTATTATCAATTTTTTTTTGTTATTATTATATGTATTGCCATTACGTTTCCATAAAACAGAACATAGAAGTAAAGCTCTAGTTCAGTGATCGATTGACTTGTCTTGTGCTTTGTTTTTGTAATATGTATTGATTTTGTCAAGTTATTTTTGTTAGTGGGGCAAAAAGTTCATTGCGTTAATTTATCTGGATATTAGTTCGATCTATGTCTTTTCAGTAGCATTTTTGTGTGGCACATGAAGGCTTTGTTGTTGTACCCAAACACACAAAGCTGTCCTTATAGATTATTTGTTATCATTGGTTGGTTGCATTGAACTTAGTGGAAGATGAATGAGGCAGACGACAGAGAAAGATACTCTGCCGTCGTATGGATCTGTGCTTACAAACTAGACTCCGATTGAACATCATATTTTTGCATTATCGACTGAGGCAGAGCTTAAAGAGGAAACAAGGAGGCGGCTGCTGGATCTAGGCCACTTACGTCATGTGCTCCAGGTGAACTACTGCAGCACCTCAATAAAGCTTGTTTTTATATTCAAAGGATGCACTAAGGTTATCTTTATTAAAATTGTCCTTGTATAAAACATGAAGCATAACCCGCCTTCAGCAGCTCAGCAGGCCCATAAAACAACATGAGTGCCTTTTGAGTGTAAGTGGGCGTTATCTAAACCCTCGCTCTTACTTAAACCATTGTCAGTGAGAATAGTGCTATCTCATTTCTACCCTAATAACCACAGGCCTGTACAATTGTGCGTTTTGTGATTTTTGTGAATACTGATGCTCTCAGATTCGGCCCCAGTGCCTGGCATCCTGGGGCAGATCACAAGGATGATTGCCTCTCTGTGAGCCGCACAATGGGCTTCAGATGCCCACAAGACACTATTAAATGGCTCAGTTGTTTTGTAGCCCGGAGCGTCAACGCTACTATCGAAATGATGAGTGTGCAGGATTTGGCCGGCTAGAAAAGAAGCCATGAATAATCTGTGCTCGGTATATACACCACTGCTGCTTTGATATAATGTGACTCAAGTATGCACACCTTTATGGATTTGTGTTTATTTACACAACAAGCACAAGCATTAGAGTGTTAGATAAGCCTATTTAATGTAGTTATATGGCTAAAAATGAAATAGTTCAACTGTGAATTCAGAAAACTTGATTACAATCTGGGAATTATAATGTAGAGATAGAAAGAGTCAATGAATTTAAACTTCTTGGAGTGATACTGGACTATAAGTTGGAAGCCCCATATTACAAATATCAAATCAAAAATGGCTAGAAATGTTGCTGTACTTGACAAGGCTGGACAGTTCTTAGACCCTCAATCTCTTCGTGTCTTCTATTGTTCTTTATTATTAACATGTTTGAGTTATTGGGGCACAAATCTAGGGAAATACACACAAATCGAACACCGAATCCTTATTAACATTACAAAAGAAGTGAGAATATGGAGGCTACAGTGAGCATACAAAAATATGTTGTTTTTACCAATGCAAATGATTAAAATCTGAATCTTGTTAAAAATAAATCAGTTCAATTATGTTTAGAGCCAGACATAAACAATGACCTGAAAATATCCAAATATTGTTTAGAGAAAGTGAAGTAAATTATAATCTAAGGCAGTCATGGGCGGCACCCTTTTTGGTAAATCCTATTAAATTTAGGCCAAGTCAAGCTATTTGCATCATTAAATTATTCTTTAAATGCACAAATGGTCATTGGTTTTGCTTTCTTTCTTGCTGTAAAAGTTGTTCCAACCACTTTTAAACTGTGAATCATTTAATTAAATCAGATTAAACTTATTTTATAGATTGAATATTGTAAACTGACACATTTTTCAAGGCACACTAGTGTTCCCCTGCACACTGGTTGAAAAACACTGATCTAAGGAATCAGTGTAATTTAAAAAATTCTTCAAAAATGAAAAAAATGTGCATCTCAAGATCTGGGGTTGATTTATGGAACAGTCTCAGCGAAGAACTAAACTTCTGTCCCAACATTCATTCCTTTAAACAATTATACAAGAAAAATGTATTTACAAAGTATTTATGCAGAAAGATTAGGTTTTTTTGTAGCCTTGCAAATCTGTAATAACACAATATCTATACATTGTTACACACAAATAATAATGATTAAGCAATGATTAATGATTAAGAAATGTCTGAGATATTAGTTATTTTTGTGTTTTATGTGCATTTGTTCACTAGTTGCTATGGTGATGACCACAGAGCCGTGGTTTCAAATGTAATTTAATAGTTGCCGGAACTAACAATCCAATTATTTCTAATCTGTAGGTTCTGTTCACATGACACAACATAACAGGCCAATATTATTTCAGTCAAGTAAAGGGAAGCTAAAATGAATACCCTATTGTTTAAATGCACTTTTTTGTTGTAAAAAGTTTTTGTTGTAAAAGTTTAAGGTTCCTGTCACTAATTAAAAAAAAAGTAAAATTATTTTTTAGATATTTCATTTTAACGTACACTGTTATTAATAGGAAAAATGTCTTAGCCCATAACATCATCACATTCTACAATATGAACAGAACCTTTAATAAGCTGTGTTTTGTGACCTTAAGCACACACAAAAAAAAGAAAAAGAAAATCTGAAATTTTGAGTTTTTATGCTCAGATAGCTAATTAAAGGTCTTGTTCCTTTTCATAAACTTGGATAAAGTCATGTTTAATGAGCTTCGAGAAAATTCAAATGAACTTAAAAAAAAGAGACCCCTTATGTACAAAAAAACTTTCCAATCAATTGGTCAACGTTGATGTTCGTGTATTTAAATGATTTATCTTGTTACTGGACATCTTAATTTCTCATAAGGGTGATCGATAAAGTGTCCATCTACTTCTACAACCCACCAAACCTACTCGATCCTGTCTGTTCTCTTCTGCTGTATAAATCCTGTACATTGCTGAGGTTGTAGGACAGGTCTTGTATTCCCCAGACTTCATAAATACTATGTGCCAGGCTGCTCTCGTGGCTGTGCTAGCTCCTGTTTACAGTTCAGTCTGCAGTGAAAGTCTATGAAGCGCTTTGTGACGGCTCTTTCTCTGCCGTTGTCAGTGTCAGTAACGAGGAGCGCGGTACAGACAAACCCCAAACACAAACCCCTCTATAGTGCCACATTCACTGCCTGTGTGTTCTGGTTCACTGCTGGCCGTCACCGCGCTGCGTTCACTTGTCCCTGTGTAGTCCGACATTCCTGTGCTCTAATAGCAGCAGAAGATGGCACATTACTGCTGCTTTGTCAGTGTTATCGCTCAGACCTTTAGGTTGATTTTATATACAGCTCTGGATTATTGAATTCTCAGTTTGTCTGAGGCAGGGGTCTGCAACCTGCGGCTCAAGGGCCACATGCAGCTCAGTGTTCTTCTTCATTGTTATCAGCACTCATATTGTGTCAATTCCATTATAAAATACACAAATATATCTGCTGTGTGAAGGGACATTTGAAACAAAAACAGGGACAATCAAAAGTATAGTAATAATACCAATCTTGGCCAATCTCATCTCTCCAGACCAAGACTTTTAAGAATATGTAGGCCCTATTGGTATTTTAGAGGTTGTTGACCATTTTTTCAGTTTTTTAATTTATTATCCATATTGTATCTAAAAGGCACCAGCGTGGTTTGCCCAAGCAACTTCAAAAAGGCCTACTTTGTAAAATTTGAGTATATTAATATTGCGTTGTATAATTTAATATTTGCGGCTCTTTCTGACCTAAATGTTCTTCGAATCGTTGCAGACCCCTCTAAAGGTCTATGGCAGTTGAAACTACTAGTTTTACTAAAATGCAAAAAAATTTAAGATGTTTCTAAAGACAATTCAAACTGTAACACAGTTTAGCATGCATCTTTATTTTCCTCAACACAATTATGCCGCTACCTGATTAGCATACCTTTCTCAAATCAATGAACTTAATCAAATTAACTTAACCTAAGTCTAACCCTAATCCTAACCCCAACCTTACCCAAATTCCAGAAGTAAATACTTTAAAATATTAACTTTTGCTTGCATAGCCACCAATGCAAAGAGAGATACAAAGAAGAATCACGTACTTTGACTGTGTGCACAAAGCAAAAACAGAATTGCAGTGACATACAGACATAATGAAAGAAATGACAAATAATCTCTTGCGAAAATCCCTCTTCTGGCTACGCCTCCCTGAACTCGTAAAGGGGCACATCGGGCTTAAAATCGGGCCAAAACCCCTGTTGTGTTCAGAAACCTTAAGTCACGATAAGAGATACAAACAAACTGCTTAAACTAATGCTTCAAAAATGCATTTTTTCATGCTTTTATTAAGCATTTATACATTCACATATTAACTACATGTAATGTGAAGGCTGTAAAGAAATATATAACATACTTTTTTTGCACCATTAGTTTAAACAGAATGTGTTTGTCTCTTGTTGTGACCTAGATAAAATCAGATGCCATTTTTATGACTAAATCAGACAGAAATCCTTTTGTTTCCAATGGTTGTCAATACTTTTCTTTCTACTTTAGATCCGTAGCTGTCCTCCAAAACCGCTCAATTTCCTTGCCCACTAAAAGTAGTAGCTCACTGCTGTTTTTGTTTTGTAGAAGTAGCTCTCCAGGAGAAAAGACTGACTGCTCTACTATATTGTTAGCACACTTGCAGCAAAACATGGCGCATCTCCATGGTAACAGTCTTTTCTTGACATCCCATCTCAATCTCTATATCATGTCGTTGGGGTTTGTAGCTCTCTCTTCATCACTCGACCAGATGTCCTCTTCGTACACCAGTGCCAACAGTCTGGCCGCGACATACAGTAATTAATGAAGCGTGCGGTCTGGACACCTGCATGGTTCGTCTGTTCACGTGCAGATGTTTGTTTAGATCGTGTTGTGTGGTGTTTAGTAACGGCGTATTTTAAGATACATTAGACCTGTCGTGTTTAAATATTGATTGATTGTCATGATTGTAGTTATCATGTTTTCTCGACGAAAGAAAGACATAGTAAAGTGGCTGTATAATCATTATCAATCGTAATCATGTTTGTGTGGTATAAAAGCTGTGGATTTCCAGTCAAAATAGATGCATCAGTTTAGTTTAAAGCAGTTCTGTGTATTTTTGTGCAGCTAGTTTTTTATAGTACCATAATGTGTTGATTTTTCATACAAAACAATTCAAACTTCAAATACAACGACGGCGACAAATAACATTAATCAATGTCATAAAATATAGTGTTTTTTGATAGTCATAATTTGGATTTTGAAATGTATGTGGGAATGAACTTCGCACTATGCATATCCTATGCAAATTCTAAAACACATACATTAAAAAACAACAGTTTTATAACAAAAACAGTGGTGTTTTTATATTGAAATATGTATATAAAAAAGTAAACTGTTCAAAAATGACATTAATAAACAATTCAATCCTAAAGATTCTTTATCTAGAAGTCCAAAGTCATCATAGTTTTACAAACTCAATCTACAAAAAATACATAAATAAATAAACAACTAAAGTTAATGTCAACTGAAAACAAAGCAAAAATTCTGAATTAATAAATTAAAACTTAACACAACTTTAAAGTACATAATGACAGGTTAGACCATTTTTTCAGTAAAATGCAGTGAACATGATTAATTTTAAGATTTCACCAAACATTTTGAATGTTTCCACCTAGTTTGGCTGTTTTTATGAAGTTTGCAGTTGTATTTTGTCTAGCAAATATGACGATGATATGTAGAGGGGAACCCACTCCTGTTACTTAGCAACTGCAT
This sequence comes from Mugilogobius chulae, assembly GCA_038363315.1. Classification (NCBI taxonomy): domain Eukaryota; kingdom Metazoa; phylum Chordata; class Actinopteri; order Gobiiformes; family Gobiidae; genus Mugilogobius; species Mugilogobius chulae. Next base: position 30,435,498 of record CM076399.1, on the reverse strand, counting down.
TGTACATTTGGACCAAAACCCACATAAATGATACAGATGATTTGACAAATGAGAATATTTTGTATCACTTAAATTGTGTTAAATAGTTAGATAAAATACCAGGAAACTGTGTCAGTTTTGTGTAAATTGTCTTTGCATTTCGGTGCTTTTTGACAACACACGTGAAGGGATTCTGTTTTAGAACTCAGATTACTTCCTGTAATTTCTTATAGGTTGCAACTTAACTTTGGTGTGTGCAGCGGCCCATTTGGTCCAAGAAAAATTTCTCTCAAGGGAGACGAATAAAGAAAAACCTTGAAACCTTGAACTGCTGTAAAATTTAGATAAATATTTACTACTAGAACTATCACACCAAACAAAGTCAAAATTTTAAAACTGTGATGATCTGTCCAATGAGATTTAAAGTTGTTAACATGCACTATTTCTCTCAAATGTTATTTTTTGCATTTAGTCATTTTAGTAGCTACTGTGTATGGTGAATAGTGAGTTTAGCAGTCCTCTCCTCTGATAGAAGCAGGAGTCGGGGTTTGATTCCCTCTGGGCTCAAACGGCAGTCACAAGGTTACCTTTGTGATGGTCCCTGGGGAGAGTCACTTCCTGTGCCACACCACATTTGCATATGGATGATTCACTGGGTTTCCTTTGAAGGGGGCAGCTAAAAATATGAGATGGGATGCAATATTGAAATGATGTATTCCCATAATGTTGCAATGGAGTATCTATAATCCTGTATACAAATTTTAATCTTTCTAAAATCTTTTGGGGCATTTTTATATTCATTATTTCAATGACCTTTGTTACATTAAAACAATCAGGATCTTAAAAGGCATAAAAAAAGAATTACTTTAAATTCTCACAGGCATTACATTTAAATATCAGTTTAACAATAATCACAAGATTAGCACATTAAATCTACCTAGGCATAGTCCTCACAAGCCTTTAAGTCAAATTTAATATACTGATTATTATTACAACTTCTCTTATATTTATTTTTGGCATTAATCTCAATATATTCAATTCAACCATATGATAGATGAAATCAAACCATCAAAAATGTATAAGATTGGATTTAAAACACATTGAGTTGTCTCAGAGTTGTGCCATAATAAACATAATCTTGCTTGGACATTGTGCATTCAAGCATTTGCCATACGTGCAAAATAAATGATACAGTAAGTAATAAGTAACTTGACACAGCTGACATTTGTGTCTTACACAGACATTATTTTACTCTGTTCAAATTTTACCATAAAAGTAAAATTTGAGATGGTAGAAATTATAGGCTCTTTTCGCTAGCTCCGGTGTGCGAGATACCTGTGGATAGTTTCTTCTCATTTCATTCATGAGAAGGATGCGCTAAAATTAATACATTTTTTAAAAACTCAAAGCAGAGAGAGGATTTCAACTTGATAACCACTGGCAGTGAGTTCAGAGCTTCACACACAACGTAAATACCTCACCAGGGAAAGACTGTGTGTTTATAAAAGTGTGCAAGTTTGGCGCAATGCTAAATGCTAACAAATACATTAGCATAAATATAAAGCAGACAATTTGATTAAAAAAATACATTACTAGACCCAGAGTTTTTTGTAAAAAGCTAGTTCAGTTTGCAGGGTTATTTTAACATTAATAATGAATTTAAACACAGGTTAGCACTAGCCTAGCACTAGCTTAAATACAGGTTAGCACTAGCCTAGCACTAGCTTAAATACAGGTTAGCACTAGCCTAGCACTAGCTTCAGAGACAGTTAATAAACACATGTTTTCCCTGGTGAAGTATTTACCTCGTATGTGAAGGCCTGAACATGCTGCAAATGATTTTCTGGCTGTAACTTGTTTCCGCATTGAGTCAATTAAATATTTAATTAGTTTACTGCGTTTGAGCTAGCCCCCCGAGGGAATGAATTGACCGGAAACAACTACAACTGTGAGTAGATTCACACCGAAACTAGCCAAGCCACAGCGAATAATGTCTATTTAATGCCAGATTTAAAGATTGTTATTGCTTTTTTATCAATACATTTGCTAAATTGTGCAAACGGGAAAAATGCATGTTTTTTGTGACCGTTTGCTTTTAATTTTCTATTGGAAAATGAACATATAATTTTAAAATAGTGGATTAGTTGCTAAGTGTTTAAGTTAATCAGTTTTTTTTGTTTAATGACACCTTGTTTCATTCAATTAATAATGAATAGACCCATGTGTCTTTTACAATGTTATCTTTTTAAAATCCCATTTGGTCAAATTATTTTTCAAGAATGCTTACATTAAATTAAAATACAGGTTGAGTAGATTCATACAGGGCATGTGGGTTTTTAATTTCAGTTAAAAGAATAGTGACTTATTTCATAGTTTTGGTGTTAGAAATGTCATATTTTTGCCCTTGTATTCGATCATGTTTACACTCAACACTGCTGGCACCATTTCAGATCCAACCTACCATAGCAACAGGCTCAAATTTAAAGTTAGTTATTTCTTGTGAGGTGAAAATCCGACTGGGAGGATGCGGACCTGCTGCTGGTGGCCTTGGCTTGAATAGAGGAAGTGTGCAGCTCTTATCTCCTCAGACCAGTGTGGTATCAGCCTCTGTCAGGTTCCACTGCCCTTAGCTTCGCCTTTCACCGCTCTGCAAGCCACACACATGTTCAGACGACTTGTAAACCCGTGTATTCTGCTGTCTAATTTATATATTATAGCTTCCAACACAAGTCAGCGTATATTTTTTCACAGTTTACCTCTCTCCATCCACGCTACAGTGTGGACGCGCATAATAACTAGGCTGACGCAGCAGAAAATGTGCATCTTAATAAAGTGCAGTAATTTTATATTCAGGCTTTTCACTGTTTCTGCACAGAGACTCCATTAACTTTCAAAATAAACTGCAATTTATCTGTGTGTGTGATGGATTGTGCCGGCGCTGGGTGAGCTGCGGTGTCCGTGGTCGTTTACAGACGCTGTTTGAGTTCACAGTCTTCTACACTCTCGGTCATTAGTCACAGGCAGATATTGTACTAAATTATAACCATACAAATTGGTCATGTAAATTAGTTATTTTGCGAAAACAGATGCGCTGGTCCAGTTTAATCATTTTGATTTCTCAGATCTAGAATATTCTCTTTCTGTTTTCTCTGTATTGTCAGATTGACTTGAAAGCTTATTTAAATGACATGAAAAGAGCTAAAGGCGCTGTGACTAATCATAGTGAGCATGATATAAGCAACATCATTTTGATCTGGTTGCATATTAAATCTGTTAAGAATCTCATTTTGAATGAACATGTTATGTGAATTAGTGTTGTGGCTGTTGTCCGTTTTCAGTCAGTTTACTGTTTTCAGATTTTAGTGAGTTTAATGATCTGTGTTTTTTATTGTCTATTAAAATGTGTAACATCTTTTGTATATGTACAGTAAATCCTCAGCTTTCTATTGTTATTATGTGTGACAATGCTTTGATAATGTTGATAATGATTTGCCAGTAGAATGTCACACAATATGGCTTTAAACTTCTTAAATTTAAACCAGGGGTGCTCAACCTTTTTCATCTCGTGAGATACTTTTAGTCTGAGCACAGCGCAAAGATCTAACTATGAATTAGCGTTATTTTATTTAATTAAGAATGTCAAAAAATCTGATTTTTAGACTAACCCTCTTTTGAGCGAGTGCGATCACGAGCCACGTTGTCGGCCAACGCAGTGCGGCCACAAGCTCCAGGAAGCCGACAGTGGAGAATTCTTGCTGCCACATATAAAACCATGTCTCATAGATTGCCCTCATAACACGTGCTCGTAGATCGAGTGTGTAGTCCACACTTGTGTAGTGTCTGCTCTTGTAATGAGCATGCGGTGCTACCATGCCAAGCTAAAAATCAGATCTGTGGAGAGATGCACCCACATTTTTAGCAATATAAGCACCCAAAGCAAATAAATTGTAGATAATTTTTGTAATGCTTTATTAAGGAAAAGTTTTAGCAGGAGCATTATTGTGGAGGTGGGGTGGACTCCAGTAAAGTTACATGATGCACCTGAATAGATACCAGATACAGTAATTTTGCTGTTTTCATGACAACCTTATGATTCCACAGTTTTAGTAAACTTATTGACTGTTATCAGTTTTCAAGTTGTAGGTCTTCACTTGATTGAATGTGTTACTTTACTGAAAATATAAAGATTTTAAGTGGAAATTCATTTTTTTTGATAAACCTTTTTACATGTAAATACTTTGTTTACTATTACTTTTGCCGTTTGATACACAATAGTTTTAATAGACTTGTGCACAAGCTTGTCAATCGTTTGTCAATCAAGTCTATAGTCAGCTGCATTTGCCCAGTTTCCTTGGCTTAGTGATTGGCTCAAACCATTTCTGGATTAGCCACGCATGCCTACTTTGTATTGTAAAATCTTCAGACCTATTTTTGAATTTGCTGTTTGCTATTTAGTTTCAACAGTGCGTCTGTGATATATTCCTATTTTCACCCTGTGCTCCAATTCCATTTTTGAGAATTACGTAATGTTTTTTTGTGGTCTTGGAGCTGCAACCGCCGGCTGCATTACATTTCAAAATATACCTAACCTGCTAAGGTCGTGTGTGAAAATAACTTACCTTTTCTTTTCTTTTTTTGATGAAGATTTGGATGTTCTGCTCTGCCCTGGTGTTACTTCAAACGGCTCCATTATTTAGAGTCTTTGGCTACAGTAAGAGTGTGAAATTTCCTTGCTCTGGGCCTATTTTGTGCACTCGACCTGACATGAAAAGGTGCAGAAGAAGCAGGTGTGAGGGAGGCCTGGGGCTGTCCTGCTCGCTGAGTTTGGGGTGGCCTCCCGGGGACAGAGCCTCTCACAGCTCCGTAGACCCCCCCTGATGAAGCGTCGGAGGGGGCGCGGCATCACACAGCCTTTTGATTTGGCTTCATAAGACTAAGACTGTGAGAGCTGAACCCGGAGACCTCAGAGAAAGAGCAGCCATATTTAGACACGTTACACCCACATGCGCCAAGCAAGAAAACAACAAGTGTAGTAACAGTTTGTGAGAAACACGGTGAAACGCTGATATCTGATGAACTAATCAATACTCTCAGATGTTTCCTTTCCTTGCAGCCTTTCCTAGAGTTGTTGTGAAAAACGATCTCCATTTTCCTTGTGTGTCCTCATGCAATCATAAAAGTGGAAATATATACAGTATTAGATCATAAGAATGAATAGTACCTCATTTTGGTTTATTCTTGTCTATTGTTTTACTTGTCAAGATTGACTTTGTCTTGTTTGCTGCATGTATCTGACTGTGTTCATGTTTAATAGACTCAATAGTGCTTTGATGTTCAAATAGTGCTTCAGCACACTGATCTGCACAAACTGTCAACTGTGCTTTGGACAAATTTACAATTTGTGTCTTTTTCAATCCTTAGTGGCAAACACACAGTGACTTTACATTTATACTTGATTAACATAACTGTAATAGTGTCATTTGATAAAGTTTTAGTGGATAGTGCACTGCAGCCATAAGCAACATAAAAACGGTTGAAAAACACCTCAATAAATACTGTATGTTCTCTCTCAGTGTATGCAAATAAGAATGCTTGTAGAAGGTTAAAACAGCATTATTTTAAAATCTGCTCATTACATTAATGTTCAAACTCTTAAATTGATATAAATCTGTTTTTATTGCATTTGTCAGGTACTTATATCTGCCTGTAATATACTGTAATCTTTTTAACCTGTTCTGTTTGGCTGAGGGCTGACCTCTGTGGTCCATCACTGGTGTTTTTGTCGACAGGACAAAAGAAGGACAAATGTAGATCATCTGAGTCCTCGACAGAAGTCTTTCTCTCTCTGTTTGCAGCTAATTGAATTAGCGTCCGGGTTAGCGCTCTGTTCATTAGGCTAATGCTGTGTTGTTTACACACGACTCAATGCTGCAATTAGGACGCCTCCATTTTGGACGATGCACTTGTAACATGGGCACACAATGGCCTCTCACGTCCCCTGTCCTCATCGCTGTCACTCTGGGAGCAGAGTGCTTTTGTATTGTATCTATTATCTATTTATTATTGATGTTTATTTCATTTGTTAGTTTGTTATTGCTGTCTCCTTTGTCCGTCCTCATTTATGTAAAGCAGTTGTGCCAACACTGAATTAACCATGTATCAGCAGTGATTATTTATTTATCAACTGTTGACTGTGTATGTGTTCAACATTTTAGAAAAGAATCATTAGTGCCTGGCTGTCAATTTTGTCTTTTTGCCATTTACATAGTTACATTTCACCTTCAATAACCCATTGTTTCATTAGTGTTTTGGTTTCCACTCTGATCTCCCTCTGTCCATCTCATCTGTGTCTCTCTGAATGCTTTTCTCTCACTCTCGCCTGTTTGGGTCAGTTTGTCTAACCCTTCTCCGTCTCTTGTCTCTTCAGAGCACTTTCAAGTTCAAGTCTGAGAGTGACATCCACCTGGCGGAGCACCATAAGCAGGTGTTATACGACGGCAAACTGGCCAACTCCATCTCCTTCACCTACAACGCCAAGGCCACGGACGCTCAGCTCTGCCTCGAGTCGTCTCCGAGGGAAAACGCCTCCATCTTTGTCCACTCTCCACACGCGCTCATGCTGCAGGTCAGTCTGACATCTAAAGATCAACTTGCAAAGGTAGATATTATTTTGGGAATAGAATGTCGTTTGTCTTTGTATGGGAAGTATTGGAGTACCTAATTTTAAACCATGAATAGACAAAGTACATCTATGCTTAAACAAATTGAGCACACTAATCGTTTGTCGCATTTTTGTTTTGTTTTGGCCGCTGTCACTGCTTTCGAGGAGCAGAAAAGTTGAATTTGGAGGACTACATGTGCACAGACAATAATCTCTTGTTCCAAAGAATCCTATAGTGACTCACAAGTTAACAAATACTTATAACAAGATAAAGACAGTGTGTAGAGATGCAAAATTGTTCTTATTTGTTCTTCTTTGAAAATATACTCTTTCTAAGGGAAAAGCTTTATTTACCACTTCTAAAAGTTAGATACCTCTGCACTAATGGTACACCGTGTAACTTTTTAAAGTATTGATTGTATTACTTGGATGTTTTTGTTGGACTGAAAACATAAGGCAAGTGTGTTTTTCCTCTGCTCAGACTAGAGGAGGGCTTCCCTTTGCGTGTTTACATAAAAGTTCAGCTATAATATTCTAAATTATTGCCCCAAGCTAATGTTTTAACTTTCTATTACAATAAAATTATGCATTTGATTTTTACATTAAAAAGTTTCACTGTGTCACTTTAACTGTAGCTCTGACCTGTGCAGATTGTTGGAGGTTTTGCTGTTATTATTTAGGTCCAATTTGCTTCTGAACTATGTTTTATTTACATTTTGCATCTCATGTAACTTCTTTAATAGACAAATATGATGCATTTTTTTGTGCGTGGTTTTCTTTCTTCAAATATGCTCCTGAGCATCCCCACTTTGTAATCTCATGCACTAGAATCAACAAAAAGAGTGTAGTAAAAGTAAACACACATGAAAGTCATGTGTTTCCCACAGCAGGAATTGAGTTAGAGCTCTATCTACTGACTGAAAAAGGAATTACACAGAGTAGATGAATCAATCTTGCCTGATGTACTAATGCTGCACAAATGCTCAAAACAAATGTGGATGATTTATGGACTTAAAACAGTGTAGAAGATCCAGAGATCTATCTGTGACATCACAGATCAGGGCATTCAGAATGGTGTTTTGAGGGGTGTCCCTTTAAAGGAATTGTATGTAAGACTTTGTTTGCAGACTTCAAAAACTTGACCTACTGTATATGTGTCCATAGATACAAGGGAAACACACTCAATTGTAATCTTATTTTGTATTATTCCTAATTAAAAAAGTAGTGGACATGTTGTTCATTTGTTGATGTTTAGATTAGGTGTTTTTGTTTTCAATAAGATTATCCAATCAGAAAAATCATGTGACTGAGAAAGTAACTCTAGGGTGATTACCCATGATTCTTAGCAAACCTTGTCCCTGATTGGTCAGTAGCTTCTAATATTCAGTGAATTGAACATTTCACTCTCATTTCATTTGTGAGTGTAGTACCTTATTAAATCACTTTTTGTGTATCTTAGATATGGTTCCTTTAGGTCTTTTGTCTCAGTTTTATCATTTTCTCCTTCATAACATGGAAGAAGTGAAAAAGTAGCATTTATCTGGACCTTACGTACCATGCAATTTTCATTATATTTCTAGGCTACAGCTGTGTAAAGCAAACATGCTGCAAGATTATCATTATTATTTAAGTTTTCTACACTTAAATCACACTTTCTCAACCAAACCTGAAACATAGCGATAATAAGAAACTCTCTTTTGTTTTATGAACATTACGTCCTTTAGTGGAGGACTACTGTGATACTTTTAATTATGATGATTTTATGCACTTTTAAGCACAGACTCTAAATACACCTGCATTTTTTCTTTTAACAATACTATCATTCACCAAATGAGGCATGTATAATCGGCTCTGCATTTAAGGGCATTAGTATAATTTAGCATTCAGGGCAGAAAACATAATTTAAACACGTCAATGATTGTGGTCCATTAACAGTTAGTATATGGAGCTGAGAGTCTGCAGGTGTGCTTTTGCCCTTAAGCAGACATTGATCGCAATTCACTTTGAGTTTTACGCCTCATTTATAATAATACATGAACCCTATTAACCCCAATGTTTTCCAGACTTCATCATTTTAAGTTTATATACATGTTATGTTATTCAGATCTAAGTTTGCTGACTGTGTCCTAAATGTGTTCTGATGTAGAACAATTAAAGGGAAATGGTGAAAAGCTTACTTTAAACACAAAGGCTAACTAAATGTGTTTATTATAAAGATAAAATATTCCCAATTAATAGAAAAAAACGTGTTTTGCTTTGGTTATCCAGGTAGCTTCCATAGCAAAAGTAACTTGAATTCTGTCAAGCATGTCAACATGACTTTTATTTTAAGAGGGATACATGAAATGTAACTTCCCAATGGCTGAGTCATTCTACAAACTAGTTTACTAACATTAAGCCAAAAATGTTTTCATGACTGTTAAACTTGCCTAAAATTGGGGTTACTAACTTTTTAGTTGTAAATGATTTAACGTTGTGTTTTCTACTAAAAAGTCTATGATAACTGTAGCGTTTTGTGAAAGAATTAGACTATTTAGTACTGTCTGAATTGAATAATAAGAATTTTAGTTCTAATCAGAAGCTGAATGCAGCTCTCTGATTGGCTGAGCTTGGGTGGTCTCCAGTTTCACTTTGTTGTTTGTAAAAAGAAGTTTGTAAGCCAAAAAACGCAACCAAAATGAATACATGTTGAAATTGTGTGTCGAAGGATTTATGTGAGGAAGTAGTCAGATTTAAAAACCTAAATTGTGTTTGCAGTATGAGAATTAAGTACTCTGTCTTTAAGCTAACCTTTTGTAAATTATTTTACTAAGAGTGCACGATTTGACTAAAAATAGTAATTGCAACTTTTAAACCAAGAACCACTTAGGATAATGTTTGGTTCTCCAGATGTAAGCTTGCCTTTTAACAAGCCTAAATGCTCATAATGGTTTAAAATTATATTAAATCAGATGTAAAATAGGACTAGACAACAAAACTTTTGAAAACCAAACAAGCAACCTCAGCCTTTCAAACAAAAGTTATTAAAATAAGACATTGATTAAACGATGAGTGACACTGCAAAATGCATGTTGATTTCTGACAGTGTTAATAGTATTTTAAGCACAAGAAACAACTTTAAAACATGAAATATGTTTGTCCAAGTCCAGTCATTAGTGGGTATACAGTATATTAATTGATCAAACTGTAAAAAGCCAAAAAAATATACCTTTTTAGACATGAAAGTGCAGCTCAGGAGCAAACCCACAAAACTGCAACCCCCAACTGCCAAAATTCACAAGCAACTTTCCAAAAATAAGACCAAAGTTGGAGGAAAGAAGCTGACTTGGCAACTCTGGAGTAAACCATGGATAAGGCAGAGCTAAAGGATGATTTACAAAAACACTGATAGACTAGTCTCTAAATAAAGCAAATATTTAAACCACCAGTACCAAATAATGAACATTTTGGTAAACTAAGGCAGCGTTTTCTAACCAGGGTAAAGGACCACTTGCCAGAGTACTTTGAATGAGTCTGAGATTACAAAACAAGGTCAAATGGGATATCGTTTCAGGTAAAGTATGTACTAGTAAGAAAATACTAAAATAAAATATGATTTTGAGCATTTTGATTTCAGTGTGATTAAAATAGGACACTATGTTGGTAATAAATGCTTCTTAGGGCGAGACAATATTGTGATAATTATCATTTTTAGGCCCATCTATAAGACAATTCTTTTTGATGAAATGTCAAATCCTGATTATCATTTCTCTGTTTTATGCATCTGTCTGTTCAAAGATAAACCATTTTTCCACTTATTCTCCTATTGGTCAGCTTTTGTATATGGCTAAGACAACAGGAGAATAAAAGTCAACATCAATTGTGTTTTACTAACAAGATCAGACTAGATCTGCTGGATTCAGTCGATATTTTCAACTGATGTTTCGTTGCTCATCCAAGCAACTTCCTCAAGGCTAAGTTGTTGATTGTTGCTGCATTCATGTGCACCAGGAAACTCGGAGGTACTTACATAATGATCGGACCAAAATCAAGTGACAGCAGCTTGTGGAACACACGTGGAGCAGTGACACTAACAAACATTTGCATAACTTCATCTTGACTTTCTTTGTGGATTCGTGAAAAAGACGTGTAGACACTCTCAATTGTGCTTGTGCTTTGAGTGCCTTGAAACTAAATCTTTGTCAGTTTGAGTCAGTGCTCTACTCCAATCTAATGCTGCTATGGGTCCTGCCCAATGGTCTTGTCATTTGACGTAAACTCGGGAATTCGGAATCCAACACTTCCGCTGAGTTTCCAAGCGTTCAAACGTGTTTTTCTCACGTTTTTGGAGCTCGTAACTTCCCAGTTTCTGAGAGCACATAAATGCAGCATGAGACTCCCATCAGGTGTGATTGTGGGCAGAGACAATCTCTCACAGTCACCAGGCAATCCAGGCCAAACCCCGGTTCAAATACAGGAAGAAGTTCATAAAACATCCAGGATTTAAATATTTTATTAACAAGATCAGACTAGATCTACTGACTGAATCCATCAAATCTAGTCTGATCTTGTTAGAAAAATAGAAAAATCTTGGATGTTTTATGAACTTCTTCATGTAACATCAATTATGATAAAATCGAAACTGTGATCTGCTCCAAAAAAATTGTATTATTCTTTTTTTGCCATATTGTCCAACCCTTGAGTAATTAATATGATCCAAATTTGGGGAAGTGTGAGACAAATTTTCTAAGGCACTCCAGACAAAAAAGGTTGGGGACCACTGAACTAAGACACTACTGACCTAAAAACCTGCAGCCCTTGTGAGTTTGAACAGTAGTAATCACACGTCTCTCTTGTTTGTCCACAGGATGTAAAGGCCATCGTCACTCACTCCATCCACAGTGCCATTCACTCCATCGGGGGAATCCAGGTCCTGTTCCCTCTGTTCGCTCAGCTCGACTACAAACAGCTCAACGACAGCTCCGTGGACACTACAGTCTGGTAAGAGGCCTCGAAACCACACAAACCCTCACAGGTTCTAAATGTCAGCAGTGAGTGGTGGAAATGAACGAGAGTCAAATTACAAGTTCTTCTGTAAGGGCTCAAAACACTACAAAAATAGGAAAACGAGCTACAGACTGATAATAAATACAAACAACCACAACTACTGCTAAGTTTTGATTTTGTATGTGACATGTAAAAGAGAAAATAAAGTAAACAGTAGCAGAAAAGCAGAAAAACTACATTAGCACTTAAGTTCGTCTCATGTTTCTCACTGACAGAGATTTCTATGCTTAAATAAGGTCTGTTTGTTGAGTGAATTGTTTGTTGTGCGATAATAAAAATGTCTTAAATCTCCAATTCTGTTCAATACAATAGCTAAAGTCAGTGCTGTTGCCGTGACAATAGAAAAGCTGTTTCATAAAATTTCTGCAAACAAACACTCTCTGGAGGAAATATTTATCAAAAAAAAAAAGCTAAAAAACAATTTTATCACATTTTTATCAGATTTTGTCAAAATGTCTGTGCATAACTTCTTTAGATTATGTTTTTTTTTTTTTAAACTAATAATGACACTTTATTTTTCTTCTCTCCTCAGTGCCACTTTGCTTGCGTTCCTGGTGGAGCTGTTGAAGAGTTCGGTGGCGATGCAGGAGCAGATGTTGGGAGGCAAAGGCTTCCTGGTGATCGGGTATCTGCTGGAAAAGGTCAGTTTTAATGAGAGCCTTTTTATAATTGTCCTTTTTCACCTTTAAACTAGAAGCACTTGCAAAAACGCTGCCAATATGGTCTATAGTTAAGGACACTATACCAAACGTTGAGCATGAAAAATATTTGATTTCAAACTTTCTTTTTAAGCTGGTCAAAAATATAAGTATATAAGTATTTTAAATCAAGTTGTGCAAGTCCAATCATAGTACTGAACACGAGAGGTTTAAAATACTTTGCCAAAATACCTCAGGAAAAAGAACTTAAAACATGGAGAGGCCAGACAGTCTCAACACACTTTCTGGATTTTTGTGGCCAAACGATCTATTATTAGACAAATGTTATCACATCTGAAAAAGCACAGATTCGTCACACAATGAATGATTTTTCCCCCTCTCGATGAGTTGCTTCCTAAAATATTTTCCTTTTTCCACAGTCGTCCCGCGTCCACATCACCAGAGCGGTCCTAGAGCAGTTTCTGTCTTTTGCCAAATATCTGGACGGTCTGCCCCACGGAGCGCCTCTCCTCAAGCAGCTCTGCGACCACGTGTTGTTCAACGCCGCCATCTGGATCCACACGCCCGCCAAGGTCTGTGCAGCCCCCCTGCGTCACACACAGCAACACATAATAACAGCGCTTTAGGTTGTAGTAATGGTGAATGCTAATCAAAGTTACTGTGAGATATTGACAAGATTTCACTTAAAAATAGTATAGAATAAGATTTGAATGTACTCAGGTTGGTTTAGGCGAGGGTTTGGCTTGCATGAGATGTAAAACCAATGCTTTAATACAACGTACATAAAACAAAGAAGCTCACTGGTCGTCTGCTTTTTGGAGCATAATCAAATTCTCTCACTCACTTAAAATTCGTGCTTGCTCACTGATTTTACGAAATCCGTGATGTTTTTCATATCTTTGATTTTTTTCCACAAGCAACCATGTTTGTTTTGACGACATTGCAGATGGCTAAAACACTGTCAATCACATCCACCCAGACCAGACCCATACAGATATATATTATAGACCCCTTTCATGCCACGTCACGATCACGTCACAGCTCTAGTGGAGGCAAAGAAAAAACAGTGCTCATAGCCGAGGCGAAGCCGAAGAAATTCTAGCTAACTGTACTGTTGTCAATCATTCCATTTTTAGATCCTATGTCCTCTTTTGCAAAGTCTTTGACAAGAGCTAACAGATTTTCAGAGCTGCAAGCAACCAATTTTGTTGGACTAAGTTAATAAAAAAAAAATTACTAGTAAATGTTTAGCCCTACTGGATCTTGCAAGTAGAACGGGCATTAAACAAATGTAAAAATCACCTCTTCAGTCACGTGAAAAAGCAGATCCTATCCTAACAGACACACACAAGCTCAGACAAAATGCTTCCATCTGTCAGAAGTAATTCAAGTCTGTGTCAGGTCCCACAGAGTAAATCGCCATACATATCCTGGTACCTCCGACCAGAAACTGACATTTTTTTTGTGTTTAAAAATCAAAACGAGCTAGTTTACACTGGTTAAATAGACGCAACGTCGTCTTCTGCCTCCGGCTAAGCTCCGCCCACCTGAATTCGACGCAATGTTTACTAACATGCAAGGGGTCTATATGTTACAGACATATAGCATTCTGGAATTTCCAAGCATTTTTCAGTCATGACTAACATGCTGTCAAAACGTTACAACATACTAAGAAATACAGTTTTGAAATCCCATGAATAGAAAACATCTGATTTTTTTTTTATCACAAATGCCAAACGTGTTTGGTGCCACCATATTTTATTCCCTGGGATTTCCGCTGAACCAACCAGGCCCATACTCTTCAGAGTTTGTGAATTGACAAATATGGAGAGAATCCATCTGATTGGCCAAGCTAGACCCAATCTTACTCAACAAACTTTAGGTGATCTACTTTTTTTTTCATAACCACTCCTAGATAAAAAGAAAAAGAAAAACATAATATTTAGGTTTTTGTCATATATATCCACAAAATGTATATACAGAACAATATACATTATTTTGAACTCGCTCTGACCGAGCTTAACAAACAGCGGTAAATTGAACCAAAATCTGGCATAGATTAAATTGACCCAGGCACTTTTTTTAAGAAGTTTGTGCTCTGTCAGGTGAACCCAAAGGTAACCTCAATTAAATTCACTATTGATTTGTTTTCATGTCCTAAATCAAGAGAATCTCCAGGCATGTAGTGAGTAAAAGCAGTCTATCAAGAAGAGCGCGGACATGTTCTGTGGTCATTGCCCTTTTTACCAAAACAACAATGGGATGAGTCTGGACAGGGACACGTCTGAAATTGGACCGGACAGGACAAACACAGCACACAAACATTGAGACAGTGACATTTGGCTGGACCGGGGACAGCTCCTCCTCCTCGCTCTGAACTGGATGTGGCGTTCCCTCAGGGCCAGTCAGACACAAGACGCTATTATTTTTGGCGCTTCCTGCCCCCTCCTGCCTTCTGACCTTTGACCCTGCGACGTGATTGGCTCTCATCTGCGGCAGTCTCACGGGCGAGTCGAAGTTTAAGATGGAGAAGGAAAAAAGTAGTTCTTTGAAGGCAGAACGTGAGCAGATGGGTGAAAGATGTTTAAAGTAGAAGAGATTTTTTTGATGAGATCGTCTTTGTGGTGAATAGTTTTACATCAAGTTGCAGTTTGTGAAGAAAGAGAAAAGTCAAGTGATTGTTTAATTACTGTTCAAGTGGAAAGATCCGATAAATAAAACAGTATCCCCTTGAAAACGTAGAGACGCTTTTGACATATTTATATTTCGTTTTTATCAGACACATCTCAGCTACAAAGTGAGTTAATTCCACACTAACCACTGCACAAACAACACCAAAAATAAAAATAATTGTTTTGACACATTGTACTTTTTGTTCAAACCATCACAAAACAAAGGAAAATTCAATTGAAGCTGCAAAGTCTATGCACCATTAGAAAGCTAACAACCAGCTGAATTCAACCATAACACAATAATTAGACCATCACCAAGCAAGCAGTCAGAGAGTGCAAAAAAACAGCCACAAAGCAAAAACTTTCTTTCACAAAATATTTTACTTTTGGTGTTTTCTCACTAGAAACTGTTGTTTAACAAAATAAAGGTGTTAACAGGCATTATGATTATAGTAAAAATATAGATTTAGCCTTTGATTACAATATGGTTGCTAAATATAGTTGTGGAATTGTCTTTATTTGTATATATGTATGTCACATCCTTACATAATGAACTCTTTCTTCTATTTGGCTAACCGATGTAACTCAAACTTATCATCTTATTCATCAATTCTTATCATCAAACAAATATATTGACATTCAAAGTTCATGATGCTTTATGTAACTTTAGTGTGAATCCAGTTTTAACTGTTTGGAACAAAAGAAAAAGAGGCTGAGGCACTCTGTTTTGCAATCTGCACTCTCTTTTTTGAAGATCAAGGAGTTGAGTTGGGTTTCGACTAGAACGTCTTCTTCAGGGCTAGTGGAACCATTTGGAATTTCTAGACTGACACTGAGAAGTAGGACAAATTGTAAGAAGTAACAACTAATCAACATGTGTAGTTTCTTTTATTGCAAAGTTTAATCGAAATGACATTTTATTGAATGAATGCAATTTAGCATCATAATTTCCTTCACAAACTACAATATCAAGTTGCCAAAGCTGGATCCCGTCAGATCACAGAAGCTAAGCATGTAGGGTCTGAGCAGTACTTGGATGGGAGACCGCTGGAGGGCCTCAGGAGCCACAGTGGGGCGAACAGAGGAGAAACTTGTCGTTGTGTCTTTAGGCAAGACACTTCACCCACATTGCCTAGTCTGGTTCTGGTGTGAGTGTGAATGGTTGGTGGTGGTCGGAGGGGCCGATGGCTCAAAAATGGCAACCTCACTTTCGTCAGTCTTCCCCAGGCCAGCTGTGGCTACATACTACCGAGTATGGAACGAATAAAGCATAATGTGAAGCTTCTTTGGGTGTCATGAAAAACACTGTATAATTCCAATGCAATATTCTGATTCTCTGCACAATCTTGGTACTTGCACAAAAATGCTCCAAATACAGAGGTAATTTTTTTTAGATTAGTTTGTAAGTTCATAGACATATATCAGTCGTTCTATAAAAAAAAGCGAAACTATAAATCACAATCGGCATAATCAGAAAAAAATCACACTAAAATATTTTTCGCGACTTCTTGCATCTGTACTTCCATCTCTGCTCTGGTAAAAACATAAACAAAATGGCTGCTCAGCCGGCTCTAACTCCTGGATGACCTTCTATATGTTGTTGTTAATTACACAGAAGTCCATCAGAACGAGTTTTCACAGCACATGGCACGAGAAATAATGAGGACAAACTGAGCAACACTCATAAAAATCCCCTAATCCTTTAATCTGACTTTCGCTGAACAACGCTCTGTTATTGTTGTCTACTCTGGACATATTATCACCTTCACAACTGGTGTGGAAAAGCCTCGGCCGTATTCGGGACTTAATTAAAGAAATGCACTTCGACAAGCTGCGTCAAAACAATGTTATCGTCAACAACACAGGAGAAGATGTTTATTACACACAGAGCTTCAGGTGGACAGTCAATACAGACTCTGAATCACATGCTATTGTCTGATGCATCCATGTTTGAAGTTCTCAAATGTACTCAAAAGTAGCTAGAGTACCAGTAAATGTGGCAATCGTGTTAATAAAAAAAATTAATAAATAAATAAAATGTCTTCAGACTAAACATTTTGCTTGTTTTCATCTAAATTTGGCTATTACAATGAGATTTAGATAATTGTCTTTCGTGCAACAAGCGCTAGAGGTAATTCTACAATTGTTACCTAGCAAACCACACTGTAAATATGGAACAAAATCCACATTTGACAAAGAATAATATCGTGTAACATTTAAATTATTGGTTTTAACCACAAAAAAACATCAGCTGTGTAATAAATTGTCTTTGTATTCTGTCTCTTTTTAATGACATATGTGGAAGAACTCTGATTACTTCCTGTATTTTCAACTTTATTCGTCTATTTCTTCATGATTTGCAACTAACTGCTGTAAAACTATGATACATATTTACCACAAAGACTATCGCCAACAGTCAAAATGGAAAATCGTGATGACCTGTCATTAAGCAAATGTATTATGCAGAAAAAAGTTTAGTCAAGGATAAAAAAAATCTGACTCAATGGAATAATTAAAATATAATATTATTGATGAAATCAGGCATTTATTATACAAATTCAGGCACAAATAATGAATTTTTCCAAAGAAATTCAGGCAGAAATTAGATTCTGTTTTTCTTTTATGCAAAGCTTGTTCTCACTTATGATTAGTCACAAATACGAAGTTCAGCCAATTGTCTGTGTTCCAAAGGGTTCAGAAACTATTTCATTTTGAATTTAAGATGATATTAGTCTGGCATTTTAATAAAAACTGGTCGAATTGGTAACCAAAGATTTAAAATTTGCTTTGGATCAGCAAGCAACATTTCAGTAGAAACAGCAATAGTTGATATATCAACAAACTTTAATAATGTATTTTTGTGTGTGTTATAGTTATTTCCACTGTGAAATGTACTTCTCCTTTAGAAATCTTTGGTGGGATAATAGTTGTAATAACTACTTCGATACCATACTCAATTTTTGCTTCCTCAAAAATGTAAGCAAACAGTAATAGATTATTGTAAGCTTCTTACTTTATCGCGATGTGTGATAGATTTTTTTTCACAGCTGTTAGAAGTGAGACGTGCCGCTAACAGCAGTTGTCAACAATGCTAACAACAACATTAGACAAACTTAGTGGAGTTTGGTGAACAAACAGGACATTATTAGACTAGTCAGGACTTTGGTCTGATTTCCACTTGAATATATTTACAAAATATTTGTGCTAGAGGAAAATTGATTTGAAGCAGAACTAAGCAACTTCAGAGGTAGTGCTACCCCTCTTGTGTAATTAAAGTATCGTAGCCGACCGAATCATAACTCAACATTATTTATTTATTTTCTCATTTTTTCGTAACTTTAAGATTGAAATGAGGCAGCAGAAACACATCTAAAGACATTTTACACTGCTAAAAAAAAATAATAAAAGAGCCAGGGTTTCTCGGGACAGAAATTAGACTTACAAAGACATTTAACAAGGTAAAAATGTTACTTGTTCTGCTTTAAGTTATTCCATCGTAAAACAAAATAGAGAACAGTCCCTTTAGCTTTACACAGCCTTATTTTTCTTTGTTCTATTACTTTCTTACTTATCTCAGCAGTGTTTTTACCTGATGACAGTTTCTAATAGTCCTCTCACTCTTCCAATCAATCTCTAAATCCTCACACAGCCACATAGGCGTCAGATCAATAACTGTGACTGTCCCCAAAATGAAAACCCAAAAGGACAAAAACAAGCCTTCACCTCTTTTTAGTAAATGAGGTGTGATGTGGCCTTACGTTAGCACTTCACTAATTTATCGCTCAAACAGAAACACCTCGTTAGGAGCCGGCCCGTCGTGTCGCGGCCTCTGTAACGAGCGGCGAGATTTGTGTCCAATCTCGCCAAAGTCAGAATTGTTAAGAAGATGCAAAGAGGAGCTGAGAGAGAAGTGGTGCTTGGAAAGAAAAAAAGCAAATGAACATTGTAGAAAGGCCTGTTGAAAATGTCAGCCCTGTGTTTTCGGAGCTGCTCAGATGAGGACTGGCTGCTCGAGGCGAAGAGACATCAAACGCAACACAAAACCGTTAGCGCTGCGAGGGAAGCTTTCTCTCTTTTCTTCTGTGGCAATAAAACTCTGCTTTTGTTTAAACGCCGCAAACACGCAGACGATTTGTCCCTCGGAGGCAGCGCGATGTGTCTGTCATCGTCTTGTAAATGCACTTTCTGTCAATACAGGTCCAGCTGTCGCTCTACACCTACTTATCGCCACAGTTTATTGGGACCGCCACAATCTATACAACTATCTGTTCCACCGGCTGTATGTCTGAGCTGTACAGCAAATCTCACAGCACTCTGGATGTTTGCTTTAGCTCACTTTGGAAGTCCTAGTGTGAAAATACAGGACTGTATAGACTCAGGTGTAAACTTAAAGCCCTGACAGACTGTCACATTTTTCTAATTATGACTTAATTTGGTGTGATAGTACTTGTGGTAAATATGTATTATGGTTTTACATGATTAAACTTGCAAATTATTTACAAATAAAGCTGAAAATTACTGCAAGTCATTTGAGTTCTAGAACAAAATCCCTGCACATATACATACATAACATGTAAAAATGGATTTTGAACCTGAAAAATACTTCAAGGATGAAATGAAATCTATTTTATAATTTTTCAATATTCTATTACATGAATTGGACATTCAGTTTTAAGTTTTTGTTTTTCAGTTTCAAACATTATAATCTTAAGCTCCATACTTCCTGGGAGTTTTAACAATCATTTAGTAAAATTAAAGTGTTAGAATGTCAAGCTCTGTGTTATTTTTTAGCCCATAGGCCTTTATACAATATGATTGCTAGTTAACAGTTGTGAAATTGCATATTTGTGAATAATGAGACACCTGCCACCAATTTAAAAGTAATTGTACTTTGTCTTTTACAGCTACATTAAAATGTACGGATAAAAGACCAATTTGTGCTTCTTTAAAAATGTAAACACATTTATTTATTAATTCATATTTTTTTTAACCTTTACTTAACTAGGAAAGTCCCATTAAAAACCTCTTTTCAAGGGAGACTTGGCCAAGTGGCAGCAAAATTCAGTGCAAACAAATACATACATACATACATACATACATACATACATACATACATACATACATACATACATACATAGACATTAAAATTACACATGTTAAAACAGTTACACATTATTGAGGCAGTTTGTAATAATTTTACTTTGGCTTTAAAGACATTTAAGGACAAGAACTTGTGTGTTTTGCTCACTTACCTAATGCATTATGAGCATCCGAACTGTTCACGACAATGTGTTTAAAGCTTTTTTCACAGCTGTTAGGAGCTGATAACAACAGTGTTGGGTTAGATACATTAACAAGATATTTGTGCTAGGGATTAATTGATTTGAAGTAATTTTATTGTAAAAAAATCAAGTTGAGTCCCTTTAAATGGGTATTCTGATTATTATTCTTATAATTTTTCCCCTTCAGTCTTTTTTCTGGCTGTATAAATGTCGCCAGTATGATTGAAATTGAGCCCACTGTTATTTGTCATAATGCCAATAATTGTGGCTTCTCAAAATAATTGTATCGATAACGTTTGATATAGTGACAACCCGTCTTACAGCTATGTATGAAAGTGTAATTTAGATGTGGATATTTTATTCTTGTCTTCTCATTCTCCAAAAGTTTAACATTACAGATTTACTTGAACCTATAGCTTCTATTTTATTATACTTTTTTGCATTTTGATCATGTTTTTGTGTTTAAAATGCGGTTATATGTCTTCACTGAGCTGTTTCTCTCTCTCAGGACAACTATATTATCATCTCCCTTGTGTCCCCGCAGGTCCAGCTGTCCCTGTACACCTACTTATCCTCGGAGTTCATCGGCACAGCCACCATCTACACCACCATCCGGCGAGTGGGCACCGTGCTCCAGCTCATGCACACTTTAAAGTACTACTACTGGGCCATCAACCCGCTGGAGTGCAGTGGCATCTCCCCCAAAGGCCTGGGTACGTTCACTCACGCATACTGTCCCGTAATTAGACGGCAAGATTCAAGGTTTGCCCCAGAGAAACAGCAACGCATCTACTCGATATGCCTTTTGAATAGAGTCAGTAGTGAGTAGGGGGCGCAGGAGCCGTGACCTTTGATGTTTAATGCATGATAATGTAATGGTACAAGGCTCTGTGCGACTGCTGCTGTCAGGGCTGGGACTGTGGAGATGCTGGAATATTTAGTTTGCTCTGAGAGGCTGTTTGTTTAGTTCTAGTGTGAAGGAGATAGATGTAGCACTAATGAGCCTGTGCAGTGGTTACAGCGGTTTGCGACGCTTCTGCTACTTCAGTGTGAGAGTAAAATTGAATGTAGTTCATTATAGTTATGTGTATTATATGGTACATTGAATGCCTATGTCACTTAAAGCAGAACTAAGTAAATGTCTTCATGATGGTTACATACTGTATTTCTTTTTTTGTGGCGTTTGAAGCATGTGCCACCTCTTTCAGCTTTCCCCTTCTGCAAATACAGAACATGCAGTTTTTAGATCCCGCCCACATCCTGACCCGACACAGCTCTACTGAGAAACACTGCATCTTTTTTATTTAGCATTGTAAAATGTGTTCGGATGTGTTTTTGCTGCATTATCTCAATACTAAAGATGCACAAAATGAAAGAGATTAAAAAAATAAATAAATCAGTTTTAGTTTTGATTTCACTGTAGGGGGAGCAGTACCGCAGAAGTTGCTTGGTTCTGCTTTTGAGCTGCAGTAATTGGTATTTAAATGTGTCTGACTGCTCCCTTGCTTTTGAAAATCCCTCTGTATACAGTTAATATCCATATGCATTCATTCAACATCTTTTTGCAGACATCAAAGTGAAACTGAAGTGGTTCACCCAGAGCGCTGCCTTTGGCTAAATACTGTATTATTTGTGGCAAAGTGCTGCGTTCACGGCAATTATTTTTTCTCTCAGGTTTTGGGCCATATTCAACCCGGACAAGTGTAGAGGTATATTTATTGTGATAATTATACGGACAACAGGCAATGACATTTGCCCCACAGCAAATTCAATCAAATAAAACATACATATAAAGAGTTACACTTTTTCTCAAAAAGGTACTGTTTACGCAGGTCTGGTTTACGCTATACATTTTAGCGAAAAAAAAAAAAAAAAACATGTGGTTTAGATCTGAATTATTTAGCAGTTCTAAATAATAATCTACTCTGTATTGTTTATACAGAGTAATTCAGAAAACACACATTCATCTTTTATTTTACTTGCCCTGAAATACTACAGATATACTTAATTTACAATGAACTTGTTAGTGAACATTTTAGTAACTACTAGTGTAGTAGTCAAGACCACACTAATCGAGACCAAGACCTTTCCAAGACCACAGAGTCCAAGACCGAGACACAAGACCGAGACAAGACTGAGACTTTCATAAGTCAATACTGAGACAAGACCAAGACTGCAGTTCATCAAGCCTGGAAACAGATCACTGCGCTGAGGCCTGAACTCCTGGTGCAAGTTTAGCAGAGTGTGATGGGTAAAAATAATGTTGCAACTCAGTTGTCCAAGACAAGACCGAGCCCAAACACCCTGAAAGACAAGACAAGACCGAGTCAAAATGTGCTTGAGTCAGTGACAAGACAAAAAAGCAGTCTTAAGACCGATTTAAGACCAAGATTGGTCTCGAATACTATTACAAGTAACTACTAAATTTTTAAGAGTTTAGGGTATTTTATGTTGCAGTAGAATCCTGGGATACTGATACGACTCTGGCCTATTGGAATACTGCACCGAACTATTAAAATTCTCTAAATCGATATTGATTCTAAATTATTGGTTTAGCTGTCATCTTAGTTGGGTTTATACTTAGATGTAAGAAGACTTTTTACTGGCTGATGTGACCAATATTTAAAGATAACTCTCCCAAAATTGTCTAGTCGTAACTTGCATGAAGCATTGATCCAATAAATTTGTTATATCTTTGTTCAAGGACAAACAATTTCAGTCTCTTCACATTGGCTGATATTTAAAGCCAATTTAAAGTCTTAATATAACTATCAACAAGTATTATGCACTTTATATTCTGTCAAAGATTAACCTTCAGAAAAGATTAAATAAAAAACAAAACAAGGGAATTCAGATTAAAATTGTATTAATATTGTGTTTTTCAATTGCACATTTTTATAACAGCAATCACATTTAAAAAGTGATTAATTGCACTTCTTTAAACCAGAAAAGAGAAAAAGCCTGTCTCATTTCTGTGCACTCTTCGTCTTTACCAGTGAAATGCTGTGCCGTGTTTTGTCGGTCTACTCTTTGTTACCTAGCAGCCAAAATCACATTAAGCTCTCCGGGGAAGATGTATGCTGCTATGCTGCTAATTTACTCTGCAGTTGGGGAAATAAAACAAGACCTTTCTCTGTCTTTGTACACTTACTATAATATATCGACTTCTTGAGGTTACTCCTCTCTGCACTTTTCCACTGCTTTGTTAAGTAAAATAAACCCTGTGGTGGAAAGAGTAATATTGAGCTTTTGTACTCAAGTAAAAGTACTGTTATACGATTAAGCAAGTACATACTGTATAATGCTGCTTAAATTGTGCTCATGTAAAGTTAAATGTATGCATAAAAATATCACTTAAAGTAGTTACATGTTACATTCTAATGCACGTTTTGTAGGATTTTTAATTCATCAAAGAACTTGGTCAGTTTAACAGTTTATTGCTGTGTTTTAAATCATAATCCCCTAATTTCTCAATTTTTGCCAATCAGATGCACTGTTGTCAGGTGCACCACGCGATACTTACACGTCTCAATAAGGTTAATTGGATAATATTAGGTCAATCCGGTGCAAATGTGTTAAAAACTGGTCTTTAAATTTGTTATCATATTATTGCTATCAAACAATTGAGATTTTTTTTTTCCAAATTAATCAATAAAGTGTGGTAATCTCTCTCCGCAATTCTTATATTAGCAGTTATAGTCACAATCATATTATTTGAACTAATAGCTATATATTTATATTTATACTATATACTTACATTAATCATTGTAGTCTTCCAATGAAGATATTTATTACCATGCCAAAAATCTGTTTAATTTCTTAAGGAAAGTACTTTTCTTACATTGTAATAATTTTACCACAAATACTGTACACTGCATCTATAGCTTAGTTTTATATTGAGTCCAAGATGTATTTGATAGTTTTATTTAAAACTAAAAGCAAAAGACTTGAAACTTGACTTGAACTTGTCTCTCTTTAACTTGGAACTTGACTGTACTGTCCTCTGACTTAGAACTGGACTTGTCTCTCTTTGACTTAGACTAGACGACTTGCTCTCTTGACTTGGAACTTGACTTGTACTTGTCTCTCTTTGACTTAGGACTAGACTTGACTTGTCTCTCTTTGACTTAGGACTAACAGACTTGTCTTCTTTGACTTGAACTTGATTGTACTTTCTCTTTTGACTTGGAACTTTGTACTTGTCTCTCTTGACTTAGGACTAGACTTGGACTTGTCTCTCTTTGACTTAGGACTAGACAGACTTGTCTCTCTTTGACTTGGAACTTGACTTGAACTTGTCTCTCTTTGACTTGGAACTTGACTTGAACTTGTCTCTCTTTGACTGGGACTTGACTTGGACTCGTCTCTCTTTAACATGGGACTTGACTTGGACTTGTGGGACTTGACTTGGACTTACCTCTCTTTAACTTGGGACTTGACTTGGGACTTTCTTTAGACTTGCAAAACACTGACTTGGTCCCATCTCTGGTTCTCTGTTACAATTTGCAAAACAACTAAGCCTGTAATGAGAAAATCTTGCAGCCGAGTTATGAAAGAACTGTGAAAACTGTTTTTGCTGTACTTGCAAAAACGAATGTTCTAGACTCTCAATATCTTTTTAATGCGGCGCCAAAGCAGACTGAGTGTAATTTGTTTCTGGAAAAAGAAGAGAAAGCACCAAAAACCATTGCACCCAGTCATCCAAAAGAGCTCGAAAGAGGCCTGTAACTCTAACCCTCCCCCCCCACCTACAGGTCCACATCCCAGGTTACCACGACAACAGACGGGTTTGACTGACAGATCTGAGGGGAGCTTTTGGAATTTCTAATCAAGTGGCTGTCTGGGGTGGCTGGCTTCCCCCGTTTTCTCCTTTGCGTCTGGTGATATTGGTGTTTGACTGCTGGGATTTAGCCCCATTAAAGAAGGGAGCAGCAATTAGCCCGCGACACAAACTGATAGACTTTAACGCTCGCAGCTATTTCTGGGGTTTATGCAGCTGCCAGTTTAAGCGTTTGAATCAGCTGTAAGTGGGCATAGATTCAATTTGCATAGTAATAGAAAGGCGATTTAACATAAGCTTATGGGATAAAGAAAGGTATATTCAGTCAGCATAATTGGACAAGACTGGATCAAAGAAGCAGACACATTTTTAGTGCATAGTTTGGCTCTCTGTTGCTGTTAAAAAGCTTGATAAAATAAAGTGTTATCTTTTTTAATAACGTCTTGAGTGTGCCCTGTGCGCTGTGTACCTTTTTCCTTCAAGAGGATTTGGGAGTTTGGGGAAATGAGTCATCCTAATCAAACAGAAATGGCTTCTGAAGAGCGAGGTGCACCCAGTGTGCTCTAACCAGGCTTTTAGCAGTTTAAAAGTGAACCAAGAGCAGTGTTAAAAGGACTATTACAGCATATGCAAATACAGCACGATGGGCTTTGTGCATGTTTAATTAGGTTTGCAGACAAAATCAAACAATTCATGAATGACAAATTACTCTTTAGAATGCTATGTTTTTTGACAAACACACTGCATTGTCTTCTCTAAATAAAACGTTTTATTTAGTTGTGGATGCAGTTTGCTTATCAGTGCAGCAACGCATCAAGATAAGCAAACTTTATTGGAATTTAACTTTAGCATGTACAATATTTTAGGTTTTATTAAGCTTTCTTAACTCAGAACTTTCTCAGTCAGTCAGTTAAAGTTGACCTGTTTTTTGTTGTAAATTACTGTAGTAAAATGTGTAGTTTACACCAAAAGTATATTTTAAAAACACTTTGTGATAAAATCAGATTACTGTGTTTAAATTAGTGTAGTAATCAAGACATAGTCTATCGAACCAAATCAAGACCACCTTTAAAGTTTTATTTATTTATCAGTGTTTACTTGATCTTTTTGTGCAGGGCTTAAAGCCAACGGTGTCTGGGACAGGTCACTGTGCTCCTGGTGCAAAATTAGCAGAGTGTGGTGGTAATGAAATATGCTTTCAGTGTCCAAGACAAGACCGAGTCTAAGGCCAAGTTCAGGATAAAACTGAATCCAAATGTGCTTGAGGTAATGACAAGACCAAGACCCTAAAAAAGGTCTCAAACTAGTCTTAAGACCAAGACCAGTCTCAAGCACTACTACACTTGTGTTAAATGAAGAAAGAGTACTTGCCCCAGAGGAGGAGCTAAATTAGTCCCTAGTTCCTGGTCAAGTGGAGCAGTAGCCAAAAAGGTCACAGGAACTGCAAAAAGTTTCTACAGTGTGTGAGAACACCTCTTAGCTCCATAAGTTATAGAACACACTGTCACAAAAGTGAGCTAAGCAGACCCTGTTATTGTTGTTTTTATTAGCAGCATTAATAATCATGAATCATTTACATGGTGGTAGAAATACACATAAAAAAACAATATAACTACTATATAACAATAGGCAAATTTCACAATACAATGTTTTTATACTATTCAACATTTACGGTAATTGAAAGTTATGTAATCAGATAAAATGTACCAACAAAAGATTTCTGTCAGTGTTTGTCTTCAGTGCTTTGACAGCATTCTAAATAAGAGTGATGGATGGTGTGTGAGTGCGAGTGCCTGTCCTGTCGCTGTGTAGCACCTGACAAACACCTGCAGGTCACATGGGACCCCCCCCGCAGCATGTTTTGGCCAGCGAATCTCTCCGATAAACCCTCTCACCAATCTGATCCAGGGTCAGGCCTCCATGACGATGATAAAAACGCAGAAAGCATCATATCTCCCGTCGCAGCTGCTTCCTCTGGCTGTGCTGCGGTTATGAGTTTGTCCTGGTCAGATAGAGCTGAGGCCACATGCTTTTATTTAGCTTACTATAAAATACGTTTGCAATCGAGTAAGTCCTTCTTTGTTGCTTACATAAAATAGGTCCAATAGAAAGCTCCTGACGCAGCACGGGGAGGAGCAGTGAATGCAAGCTGGACATTGTTAACGTTTATTGGGGCTTGTAAAACTAACAAGCCTCAAGGATGAAATAGATAACCCAGCTTTAACCGCTGGTTTTGCAAGTGTGTAAAAGGTTTTCATCTGGTTTACTGACTGTTGCTGCTGATGTCGCTGCTATACTAGTCCTCACACTACTATGACTAATACTAATGCAAAAGATGCTTTAATCACAAAAAGACTTAAAACATTGTAACTCAAGACAACATGGATAACATTGTACTTTGCCAAGAAAAATCTAAAAATGTTATCAATTTAAAATCTGGTAATTTCTGATGAGACTAGACCATTAACAGTTTGCATTACAGAATCAAAATACATTTAGCTTTAGCTGCTTTCTGCCTGATTACAATGATGCTTGAACTCGTGAAGAAAGTACAAGATGTTTTTCTACTCAAGACTTAGTTAGCCTCAATTTAAACTTAAAATAATAATTTTCGCGACCTATTGGATCTGGTAGAACTACAAAAAACCTAAAGCTTACATAAACAGAGTTTTGTAGAAAATACTCTTCAACCTTAAATACTGTATGTATTTAAACAAATCAAATATCAGGGTTTTTTTTTTACTAAAAAGACAACAAAAACAAAATAACAAGCTATTGAAGATTACACCCATAATATTTATACAAAACCCATGAACATAAACATAGACAGTACAGTCTATGCAATAAAATAATAACAGTTTTGTGCCATAAATATATCAAATATTTTCAATTCTCCCTTTAAAAAAAAAATGCATCTAGTCAGCTGCCATTTTGCAAATGACTTACTGTGTTTAAATATTGTCTTATGCATGCTTCATACTAACTTTTATACTCCATACATGTACAATGCATATAATGTGATTTGAGCAGTTGTTTATCATACTAAAGTGTCAAAGTCTTGAGATGATTTTGATATTACAATATTTAAAGTGCATTTTTGAGTCAAGGTTTCAGATCATAAAATTAGATTTCACAAAATAATTTAACTTTCTTTATTAACCCTTGTGGCCTTAAAGGATATCTGATGAAACTCAAGATCTTTGTTCAGGAAAACAAGTTGTAAGTTAGATTTTTTGCATAAAAACTTTCTCAAATGAATTTCCAGTTTTATTATCTATTAGTTTTTTATTGTTGATACAATCCTACTCTAGACACAAACATTCTGATGACTTAGTCTTTTTTTTGTTCAGGCTAGTTTAAATACTTTTAATACTCTTCTAATAGCACACACTCACTATTACTGTGTATTATATAATGATTGTATGCTCCTTTGAATACAGTCAGATTAAGGTGTGTACTACTAGTGCTAACTGTAATGCTACTGTCTTATGTACTACTACCTCTGAAGTTATTTTACTGCTACAACAAGCATTTATTTTTACACCCTTTGCGTTCAAACTTCCTCACATGATATACTGCCTTTTTACTCCATTCATGTTTTATAGTTTGACCACTGAGGCGCGTAGATAAATCTCATTTTAAAGCAGATACAATGCAGTACAGTGGCAGCTTGGATAATTGAGAATGTCAGTCATGTTTTGGTAAACTGCCATGTCTTTACCGTAATGATTAAATTAGTATGTCAATAAAACATCCAGCCTGCACACTGCCACTTGAGCTGATAATGGCCGTGATTTACCGTAAAATGTGGTGTCGCGCTGTGAGGGTTTTGTCACGCTCTTCAGAATCATCATTTGGTAAACTTTTCAGAGATAGTTGGGAAAAAAAACTAAGAGGGCTTTTGTAAATGATGTGTCAAGTACAGACCTTGTTGTTTGTAGATTGCAGGCAATTGGCTGAATTGAATTCCAAGCAGAAAATGTCAGTTAGCTCGTTTATATTTCTAAAAACTCACTTTGTAATTATTTCTATGGAGTTTTTTCAAATTCAGTATTAAATCTATAAATACTACTAAAATCAAGTAGTGAACAGTAAGTTATGGTGAAATAACTCTGAAAACATGCTTTAGCGCTAGCATCAATGCTAGCATCAATGCTAATGCTAATGCTAAAGCTCAGCAGTTTAAAATAGCCTACAGAAACAAAATTAAGAGAATATGTTCAGATTATTTTATAAACCTACTTATTTACTGCATTTAATGTTATGTCTTTGTCATTTTAAAACAGTATGAAGTAGGGCTGTGTGTTTAATTGTCTAATTTATTTTTTAAACATTTAGGATTAATTTTTAGCCATCAAAATTTTGCTTGGGTCTTTTTAGCTGAGGCATCTATGAGCCAATCTTCTGTCATTAAAAGCACGCCTTTTAGGAGCCTGTAAAGTTATTTGGAAGAAAAAATGTCACTATGTTTGGTGTCATGTTAGGAAAGACGCTACAAGTGGGTTTTACTCATCATTTTATGAGTAAAAAAGTGCATATAATAATGTTAATTTTGTCATATTTAAAACCTAATAATGTTTATGTTGAGAGGCTAACAAACAGTATAAATGTAATATATCCTTTTATATTGACAGTGTTGATTATAGTGTTGATTTCATACATTGTTTTTTGCTGTAGGAGCTAAATGGATGCTTGCGTGATGCTAAAGAAATTCTGTTTGTATTTGTGCATTCATTTTGTTTGGATTGTTTTTGGTTGATTGTACAAAAACATGTCATTTTTAAACTAGAATACCTTTGAATTTAAGTCTGGTTACTCCATTCTTGCCATCAGTGCCTTGACTAAAGATAACCCTCTCGCATTTCGACTATTTCACCATAATACAGCTTTCTTTGTTCACAGCCCTCGCAGAAACACTGAAGCGTTTTTTGCACATTTTAAAGTCAATTGTTTTGTGTGTGCTCAGATGGACCGCGGCCGACTCAAAAGGAGATCATCTCACTGCGGGCCTTCATGCTGCTCTTCCTCAAACAGCTCATTCTGAAGGTACAGTGTTTTTCAAGTGTTTTTCGGCCCGCAGAGCAAAGCGCAGAATGACTTTTCTCCTGTAGTTTTTCACGCCACAGGGAGCAAACGGGCTAATCTCAAATGTGTGTGGAGAATCAAATTATAGATCAGTGGCTCCGGTTAAGCACAGCAGCCCTTGTGTTGGTGTGAACTCCTATTGATTTATTCATGCATTTACATGTATTTACTTATCTGTGTCTGCATCTGGCCCAGGTTAAGGTGCCGTGTCCAAGGACAGGATTAACAAAGTCATTTCAGGCTAATTACATCTAATAATATTCTACAATCTTGTCCGCAGCACAAAGCAGCTCTGTTTCTCGCTGTCTAATCTTTGCGTTCTTGTACAAGACAGATGTTCTTACAATGCTAATACTAGAAAATGTAATTGTGTTATCATTTGTGCACTGGTAAGAGGTTTAAGAAGTAACTGTAACACAATATTGATCATTCAGTTCATTTACAAGTTACAATTATGTTATATTAGTGCTGCATTGAGTGAGTGTTTTAGTAGTTCAGCAATTACTAACAAATAATTTAACTTATTTACCAAGTCTCTGCCCAGAGAGTAACGAAAGATAAAGTATATTTCAAAAGGTATATTATTGATTTTTAATTTTCATTGTTTACTTGATTTTAGGTATTAAAGTTGCATTTTTTCTCCAAGATATTTTTGAAAAATAAAAACAAAACATCTCATTATGAAGAGAATTTTAGATACATGTTTTTAATAGAAACAAAGGTATATTCTAGGCCAGTCCTTGGCATTATTTTTTCCCTCGGGTCATATTCGAATTCGGACAAGGTGAAGGGTCAGACTGTGGTCATTGGTGTAACAAAAATAGTTTTATTGAAAACCCATTTTGTAAATTATAGGCTTTTTTTCTACTATTTTGACCATTTCTTGTGATAATATTAAGACAACAAGTAATGACTCATGCCCCATAGCCTAGATAATCTAATAAAAGAATTATAAAGAGTTACACATAGTATCACAAATGTGCCGGGGACCACTTTGAAACAGTCGATGGCCGCATCTGGCCCCACAGGCCACAATTTGTCCAGGTCTGTTCTAAGCAAAAAACAGAACATCATCATGGAGTCAGACAGGACTCGAAAAGTTACACAGTGCACCTTTAATGCTACTGTGTTTGCCATTGCATTTGTGTTGTAATATTGACAAATACAACCATCAGAATCCAACTATTTTGTATTACTTCTACAGAAATGGTAAACTAATTAGTTTGACTTGCAAATTAATCATATCGGTCAAAAAAAAGAGAAAAAAGAAAAGAAAACAAAAGAAAAGAAAGAAAAGGAACTCTCAAGTCTTTTATTACACGTCAGCTTATCCCATATAGATTTGTTTGATTACATATACATTTGCACTTCCACAGTATATGTCTTTTTGATCTTAGTGAATGTTTTATAAATGTACTAGGGGTGTAACGATTCACCTAAATATTCGAAGTATCGATACACAGTCCTTACGATCCGCTGCATCGATCGGCGTTCTACTAGTTGGCCTTAATTCCAGCCACACATCGATGCAACTTTGAATCGCTTCGAATCTAAGCCCAAAGAATCGATTTATTTAGATATATGGCGAAACATAAACATACAGACAAACAACATTCTTAGTAGTGTATTTCTCACATAAATGTTTCATTAAATGCACGTTTAATACGCTGGTTTTCCGCGCTGCGTCATCATCAAGAGCCTGCAGCACTTGTTTCACATGGAATCTACTCCCGGACGGAACCGCTGCCGCACAGCCCAGCGGAGGGGAAGGACAGTGCCCATCCCGCGGGCCCGCGAGAGCGCACAGAGCGGAGACCATGAGGACAAAGCCGTAAAGGCGAAACCAAACTGGCCCACGGAGGTAACGCCGCGAATCGACTCGAGCGAGCTCCGAAAAGAACCAGACGAGCTGCAAACACGCCGCCGCCGCCCCCCCGAGCTGCAACGCCACCGTCATAACACAGACTCGCGCATTTGTGCAGGCTTATGACTCCGCTGCCAGTCGGCGGCATATGTCACATTTTGGACATATAACGTACTTAAGACGCAACATCACCATGCTTTGGATCTAAGCTTCGAGTCTGCACATGTTTGTGGATTTAATATTTAATCTAATGATAAGTCATGAAGATACAGTAAGTTACAGACTCCCATTTCAACACACTCTGCATTTGTGTGAAAACGATTCAATAAGATGTGAAATGTGAGTTACTTATTTTATTATGATACTAAACTTGTGATTAAGGGAAAGTGCAATGAAAAATAATTGTGTTTTTAAGCTGAATATCTTTATTACCATTATTCTTACTTATCATTTATTATTTGTTATTGAGTTTTTGATTTAATGCAAATCTTGGTAATTATTTATGTTGTAAGTTATCAAACTGAATCGAAATATCGTTTTAAAACTGCTGTATCGTTCTGAATCGTATCGTTCCCTGAAACCCCAAAATCGTTTTGTAATCGTATCTCTTGCCTCATATCAAAATGTATCGTATCGTTCTAAAAACGTATCGTTACACCCCTAAAATGTACATATTCATAAATAATAGTCTATAGCTACAAAGCAATAAAATACATTAATAAACACAAACCTTCAACGACAAACTTCTCAGTATGTCTCTGGATGGAAAGTACTAATACACATGTTAGAATTTCACTTTGAATTGATGACCGAGTTGTAAAATACTCCAATGATTTCAATTATCTCGTATCAGTTGCTACAAGACTGCAGTTTTGCCCACAGTATTTGTAAAGATATTATGTCCATTTCCTTCTCACTATGTGTATGCAAAACTAAAGTCACTAGGCATTAGAGGGATGAAATAGCATTTTTATCACCCTGCATACTTCTTGTTCTGCATTCTGACATATTAATAATATTTTGTTTCCATCCAGGACCGAGGAGTAAAAGAAGATGAGCTGCAGAGTATCCTGAACTACCTGTTGACGATGCACGAGGTAAGTCCCACATCTTTTAAAACGGCCAAAAAGAGAAAGAGCGTCTATCCATCTTCCTGCGCATGACCGCCCAAACGCACATTATAATTTGTGGGCTGGAGTTATGGTCCACTTAAACAAGCGCGGCGAGTGTGAGTCAGCCAGGATCCAGTGACAGCATGAAAAATAGCAGAACAATGGACTGAACAGAACGTACTCTTCCCAAACAATTATATCTACTCTGGCTGCGCTCATGCCACCTGCTCCGACGAAATCACGACATGTCCAGCAAAGACTCCCCCTGCTCTCTCCCACCTGGACTGAAATGCTCTGTGAAACTGTGTCTGTTTTTAGGATGAGAATATCCACGACGTCCTGCAGCTGCTGGTGGCTCTTATGTCCGAACACCCGGCCTCCATGATCCCCGCTTTTGACCAAAGGAATGGAATAAGGTACACAGCAATAATTACTTGTTTTATATATTCACTTACAGAATTTTTATCACAAACAAAGCAGAGAAAAAGCATAAATGTTTGACTTCAACTTCACTTTGTACTATCTACATATTTCTATAATAGGCTACTGTTACAATATGTGCACAGCAAAAAGCAGGTTAGATTAGAAAACTTGCATTGTCCATTTTTAAAAATGCCTTATTCCTCATTTGTGGAAATACTTCAGCCAGCTGCCTCAAAACAGGTCCAAGGACAGGCTTTTCAACAAATTTTTCTCGAAGACCAGACTTTTCAAAGAGCTAGAGGCCACTTTGCTGGGTAGTTCCACTTCATGTAACTAATGTGGCCAAAATTTTAGGGTTGTGCAGTAATGTTAATTGTATAGCTTGTGTTAGAAATGTATCGCTCCACAAAATGTCCAAACCAGCATTGAACCAGAATAAAACAAGGACTAGCCAAGTCTGAAGCAAGTGTAACTGGCATTAGGCTACTAGTGGGTTACAAAAACAAAAAAATCAGGTTTAAGTACACTATCAGAATTAAGTCTACAAAGAAGAAATATAGGTATAATTGCAGATGAGTTGAGGGCCAGATCAAACCTTTGGAGGGCCAATTTTGCCCCCGGGCCTTAAGTTGAATACACCTGTGCTAGGAGCTACTATAAGTCAGCGATTCTCAACCTTTTTCAGCCGTAACCCCCAAATAACCGTAGGCATTTTTGACCCCAAAGCACACAATGTAAGCCACCCACAGTGATAATATTCCATTGTGTTTAGTCATTGTTTTGATTTTATTGTGAAGCTGTTAGCCTAGATAAATTAATCTGGAGACAGTGAATCTACATCTATCACTGCATTTGAAAGGTGTCCAACCTTGTTTAGGATATCAAAGTTAAATTTCACATAGTATCAGGGGAACCCAACAAATCTTTTTGCAACCTCCATGGGAGTCCTGACGCCCAGGTTGAACCACTGCTGTGATCTAATGCAGGTTTCCCCCATTGTGTTAAAATACATTTGTATTATTAGTATTTTGCTTCACAAGACCAAAACCTGATACTTCTACTCAGAAAACAGATTAAATACCAAGTCATAGTTGTAAAATTACATGTTGAAATTATCTCGCATTCCCCAGAATTTGCTTTACAACCTCCACTTTGTGATCCAAGATGGGGGTCAGGAATGCAATGGACACATGCTTTAATTATCCAGAGTATTAGTATTTGAACCCCCTAAAAAAGAGATGATTCATCTGTAGAGGCAATGCTTGTATAAAATAAATCAATACATTTTAGTTGAAGTTGAGCTTACAGTTATTAGATTAATAACAATCTCTGTCTGTCATTCTCTACAAAAAGCAATAGAAAAACAGTATGATAGAAAATGGCTTCGGCTGCACTGCTGGAGACATTAGTTTGCAAAAAACAATAATTTTAATGTTTTTACATTTGGCAGTTGCTGCTCAGTGGTTGTTGTTGTGTAGGCTTTTGTTGTGTCCTCGAGCAAGACATTTTCCTCTCACAAAAGTTGAATATTCAGACTTCTAAAATATCCTTTTCACCATTGTATTTTCAATAGTATGTACATCATGTTGCCCACAAACAGAGATCCCCCTGAACTCAAGCTGTGTTTTCTACTCTGAAAAGCCTCTTAGTGCTTAAGTATTGTCCAAAAACCCAACGCCACACAGAGATATGTCTTATGTTGCCATGGAGACTCTTGTGTTGCCTGAGAACAAGAAAACAACATCATCCTCGTGTTTTTCCTGTTGTGTCCTCTGAGCTGGCGGCTTTGTGGAAAACGCTGCAGTCAGCACAGACCTGTGTGCTCTAACTTTGAGGCTTCACTGTGACTTTGAGCGTCTCACTGTGGAGCCTGGATAGTTCCCTGATAATACGCTGTCTTTTATCCAATACGACAAATGAAATCAGCATAAACGTGTGGATGTGTTCTGTGTCTTGTAGGGTGATCTGCAAACTGCTGGCCTCGAAAAGTGAGAGCATCCGAGTGCAAGCCCTCAAAGTCCTGGGATACTTCCTCAAGCATCTGGGACACAAGTCAGTACATTTTTATCTCATGTTTTTTTGGAACACTTTACACTTTTTTGCCTACAGCTTTGGTGTTTGCTCCAAAGTAATAACTTATTCTTCATAACCTTATTCTGATGCTAATTTGACAACAACACTAACTCCAGCCCTAAACTAAAAATACTTTTTATTTATGCTTATAGTGTGATCTTAAAGGCACATGTTATGAGTTTTTATCCTGTTCCAGCATTGCTTTATTTAAAAAAAAAAACAGCATTAGTATTAGTATTTTTGTTTCCGTTTGAGCCTGAGGTGGATCTTTGATATCTTCTGCATTGTTTTTAGCTTCAGCCTCATGTTTTTCTGTCATCCAGACTGGTTTGAGCATTTCTACAGCATTAACGTATCAGGATAGATTGATCTGAACGTTTTCCCGAGTGTAGTTTTATTTGAAGCAAGTAGCTGGAGCTCTAACTCAATTCCTGATGTGGGAAACACAGACATCATTTCACATGTGTTGCGCCCTTACCTATTGCATTACAAGTCTCGTGCTTCATCACGATAATAAGAAGCCCAAAAGTGTTTGGCTATCAGGGTAAAGCTAATAACAACATGAGCATGCTAACAGAACACGTCCTGGTTTCGGGGAATAATACAAAATAAAAAAAAAAAATATTATAAAAAAATTGTTTCTCATATTAATCGATCTCTATTTTGTTTAAACTTTTAGAAAACAATAGAAAAATGGCTTTTCTAAACATAAACAAAAAACTTTTAATATGTCCCTTTTTTTTTTTTTTTTTGAAGCTATGTATCAATCTGTTTCAAAGTTTGACTTTTGCTCTAAACCACACATTTTTACTAACAAAAGATTGTTTTTTGATTTTTCAAAACACACCAACAAATAATTGACGATTCGGTTTGATTTGATCTCAATCTCTCGATTTTTCGATTAATGGCCCAACCCTAAATAAAACACTTTATAATTGATTGTCGACAAGGCAATGTAAACTAAATTTTCATTGTTATAGCGAAACAGATTTTTAATACATAGTTTGTGACATCACTCTTTTAAAAGCTAATTGTTACTAAATGTCTAATAAGCATCTTGTACACAAAGGGAAATAGCAGCTAGTTAACCTGTCCTAAAATAAGATTTAATCCATCTTAAATACAACAGTAAAATTCTCTCTTCCTTTTGTGGATCAAACAATGACCTTATCACAATGTATGTCCCTGTCTTTGGGTGTTCATTGTCATTCGATTCAAAAAATCCTAATCCCTTGTCACTTAACATAACATTACCTTTAATCTTTACAGTCCCCTGTCACAGGCTGTAATACTATGCATAACATTAAGATTGTAATTAAAGTACTCCTGACAGATGGGACGCTCCAGTGCTTCACCTGGTGGAGCCCACACCACACTGGTCTGATTTCCATTATGCAAAAACCAGATTCAAGTCTTCATCTACTCATTTATTCATGTGCACTTCATTCATTATGTGATAGACTCATATGTTCAGTGCAAAGACAATTTAGTGATTTAATTGTACGGAGTGTTTCACCATTTTCACATTTAGAATCTAAAATAGCCAGTTATTTGAGCATAGTTGGGCTTTATTGTAAGAAACTTATAATATTTTTCAATTTGTGTTTTATCTTTTCAAATCAGGTCACAGTTTACATTCCACTGCATAAACCTATCCAGAAACATCTGAGAGTGGATTAAAATATGAATTGCTCAGCTAATTCAAGAATCTGATGTATTTCATAATAACATTGGTAAAGTCCTAAATTACATGGGTAACATTTTTAACATTTTGTTATGAAATGAATTCCAGTTTTGATTTCAATGCTGTATATTTGCATCTCGGTCACTCACAAACCTCCAAGCATTCGGTCTGTGATCAAAGAATTCTAATTACTGGATCATACACTGTGAGATGTAACAAAATTAAAAATCTTAAGACAGTTGCTTTCTCACTCTGCAATGCTTTACACAATCACAAGTTCATGTTCATCAAAAGGAGGAGGTCAATATACACAGGCGCATTGGTTTTAAGCACTTTCTAAGTTCTATGGGACTCGCACCAAACTCTCACTCAGTGTACACATGGGGTTAGACTTGGCTACAACACAAGTTTATTTGAGGAAACGTCAGGCTTTAGACTGCTAATAGTAAAGTGATCAGAGTTTTGCTAATAAATAAGCTAAGACTAGCACAACATGAACTCTTCACTCAATAGTTCAAAAAATACAGTATTGAGCACACTTGAATATAAGTGGCACATAAGTACATACTGTATATATAGGCTTCACTTCTTTATAGTAAGTCAATGGGAATCTATAATTTTTCCACATCGATGTATAAGCTGCAGAGTTCAAAGCTTGTGAAAGAAGTAATGGCCTATACTAAATGAAAGATGACGTTAGTTTGAGCAGCGCTGTTGTTACAAACAAAGATAATCAAACAAACAAAGACAAAGATAAATTATAGACGTAGTGTCTCACTCTTGATATAAATTGTGGAAACGGTTTTATGAGACCTACAAACCATGATTTTGAGCTATGACTGAAAGCTGAGTTACATGACTTTTTAGATGTTAATTAGTACACTTGTCTTTCCAACCTAAAAGTATTGTAAACACGATACTTCAGGACAAAATCAGACCGTGGTGTTTTTTCTGATAATAAAGTATTAAATTTCTCATAAATAGCCAAAAGATTGGCTGTGCATAAGAGGTCCACCGCAGTTTCACTTTGTGGACTGTAAAAATATGTTCTTGAGCCATAAATACTGCCAAAAATTAATATACAGTTGTGTGGATAGTAACCATGTGCTGACAGCGAGTAAGTACCTTGTTGAACAAATTCAAAGTTCATAGTGTGAATATCAGGTAGCCAAGACTTTTTCCATGATCAGAAATCTTCGGCTGTAAATGGTCAAAATGACTGTACATACATTTCAGTCGTCTCTTTACTTCAGATTCATGCATTCTTGTGATTTGCTTTTGATTCAGTGTTATTGCCGCCTGGGTTAAAAAGACTCAACCATCAACAGTGACATTTTCCCAAACACAACACCACAAGGTCATCCGTATTAGCAGCCTTTTACTTCCCGAGCGTAGAGCCAAGCAGTAAAACTAATTACTACAACAGCGTCTTGCGTGCGCCTCCGAAGTGTCGTTTGTTTTGGTGTTTGTGGAGATAATGCACTCTTCATGTCGTCCGGCCGGGATAATGAGTCTGACAGGGAGGAGCCAGTCTTGATGAACAACACGGAGGCTGCAGGGGTTTGGGTTTTATCCCTCATGGCAGGAACTCTCAAGCAGCGCGGCATGGGAGCCCGTTAGAGAGGCGCACCTGAGTCCTGCAAATTCACTCTCCCACTTAGAGAACATCTGCTGCCTGCTAACGTCCCGGAGAGCTGTCTCTTTAACTTTACGTGTCTGTTTTGTATCTATTTCAGACCATATGAAAGAGAATTTGTTTTTGTTGAAGTGAGTAAGAAAGTCCAGAATCTCAATAAACTAATCAAAGAAGAATGATATTTCTACAACTTAGATGTGGCACTAGAGCTGAAAAAAATCTAACCTTTAGAGATAATAATCTTACCATTTACTTCTGTACATACATGTAAATAAAATCTATTGTTTGTGTATCTTGTAATGTTTTAGTACATAAACATTACCTCAGTTTGTTTTGTTCAAATTGATAATATTTAGTTCATAGATAAATCCCTTACTTCATTTTGTGGACTCAACAGAAATACCAATAATAGTCTTAAATATACTAGATTAAACCATCATTTTATGACAATTTGTGCAAAATATTAAAGAAGTATTTATCTTCATTTGCTGCACCCACTTAATATGCCTATTGATACAGGCAGGCGTTTCGGAATACCTAAACATGGACTGCTGCTGCTTTAAAGCTGAAACTGTTGAGCTGAAAAATGACTTATTCATAGGACACTTGTATGTAACATTAAGAGCAGTGTGAAAACACAATGTTTCTGCATTTTGTTAATCAAAGTTACATTCTTAAAATTGATTTTAACGAGAGCTGTACTCAAAAACATGTTGAAAACATTTTTGCAAGTTAAATACAATGCTTTTTCTATAGTTTTTTCACAAATTTTCTCTTTTTGGTCAGTAAAATATATCCATACTGAATCATGATGTGTATTTTATTTAGAAAATTATATCGATATTCACATGTATCAAGATACGTATCATAATGTGACCCTTGTATCTGAATACGTATTGTATCAGAAGGCTCTTCGCAATACCTACAGGCTAAGATGTTAGCTACCCAAACAGAACTAAAGAGGAAGTGCACTGCCAAGAACAGTCAGTGGGGCAGAATAAGGCGAATTATTCTTTGAAAGCTTGCTGTCTGTGTAGGTGCTGCTTAAAGATTTAAATGAAAACTGCATTTTGAGTAAATATCCAATGTATTCCTTTGTTCCATAACTATCAATTTTAAGTTTTGTTATTGAATAAATTTTTTTTTTTAAATCCTAGGTTTATATTGGACAATTTTGTTGTCATTTCATTGACCAAACTTATCAAGCTGACATAAGCTTTTTCTGTTTTTTCTACCACTGTCATTGTACAACAGTTCCAGTTATCATCATCATCATCAATCATAAAGTAGCATGAAGTCAGACACCTGTATTGTCCTCTTAAAGGAAAATAATATTGCTAACTATAAGCTTATATGATTAAATTGAAGCCGTGATCTTTAGGGTAAAGCTAATGTATGTGGGGGAAAAATAAACTGAGTTAAATTGCTGTGAAAAAGACAGTAAGACAAACAAGTATCATGCAAGAATAAATATTCATACAAAAGCTGATAATGTGTTAATTGATACATAAGTTCATCTAATTACATCTTGCAAACTGGCGTGGTTTAAGTGCCTCTGTGAAATGTAAATGATAGCAAATGTCAAAACAACCCAAACGTAACATGAGGTGCAATTATTTTACAATTATAGATTTAAATAAACAACTTCTTAGGCTAATTAAACAAGTAATTAAAATGTGAATCCGGAATCTAATGTGGCCCAATGCTGAGACGGATCCTCATCTTTGCCAATATTATAAAACAGCGCTGTAAATTAGCATTATTACTTTTTTATATTAACAAAAAATAACATTACAAAGGCATGTTTATTACTATCAAAAGTTCAAACATCTTAAATTTCATCAATAATTAGTAATGCTCCTGATTACAATAAATAATCTTAGAAACAGTGTTTGCGAATCCATTGTGTGCACCATTTCAGAACAGTTATGTAAGATTTTGGACCAAGCATAACAAATAAAAACAAATAAAAATGGTTTAAGGGGTGCTTGCTCAAACCTGTTAATGTGCTATGTACAAATGTGTTATAATCAACTCAAGCCCAGTTTATTCAATGCTTTTCCAACATTAAAAAGCCAAATTAAACCAAGCAGCGCGACCAACAGAACATGCAAATAAAGAAATTAGCACCTTAGTTTTAAGTGCACAGAAACACAGTAATTAGAGAAAAGAATAGACTTTTTCTTCTCTCATGATCGCCTTGGAAACGTCCATTCACGCGTTTTAGCCAAATAAATTATACTTTTGTGAATGTATGTGTGCTTTTATTTTGATTCCAAGTTTTATTTCTGGCAGATCTCAAAGACATTGCTTTGTTACTTGGCAGTCCCAGAACAAATATTTGATCATAAAACACAGCTTATAATTTTCTTTTATTGAATTTTTGAAATGATATTATTCTGTTTTATGGTTGCAGATATTGATTCGCTTAGCAACAGATAGTTATTGTTATGTCTCTAAATCAGGCATTGTATTGTTACTGAAGGTCTGTATTAGGCTTTTTTATGTCAAATTATTTTTTCTTCATCAAAGACTTGAATGGAGTTTCGTTCGCCCTTTTAACACACAAATATTGCATTTTTAGGCTGTGTTGTGCTCTTGAACTGAAAACATTCACTTTCACCTTGTATGTTATTACATAATTAGAGTTTCTGTGGCAGACCTCTCCAGCCTGTAGCTAGCTACCAGTAGCCCTCTATCACCTTCCAAGAGGTGGTCCAAATCATTTCGGAATGCTTTTTATTAAAGCAGAACTAACTCTTGTTTTACTCTAATAATTGTCTTTGTAGTGGTGCGTCCAGTCAACTGGAATCTGGGATATTGTCCATTTCCAACTTAAAATGCGCTGTAACACCATTCAGACTGATAAAATACCCCTTGTATCCAGGGATCTGATCAAGGAAGTTCAACATATGAGATCAACATTCACAAACCAATTAATCTTTGGGTTTAACTGCCACAAAAATTCTGTAAACGTTGGTTAGAGGTTATTTAACGTATCTTTTGTTTAGCCGAAAGTTAGCATTAGCCATAATGTTTACATAGGAGTCTGGGAGCTGGGAACTGGTATTTTTAATCTGGGAAATAGTCCAGTTCCCACTTGCCTGGAACAAAGCATAGGTCTCTATGATGACTACATGTATTTTTGGGAGAATTTGAAGCATGTGTCGACTCTCTGTTGCCCCCAGTGAAAATCCCACATTTGCAGTTTCTGAATCCTGACCCGACACCAGTTCTCTTGAGAAACCCTGGCTATTACCTTGTTTATTTGACAGTTTAAAATGTGTTTGAATGCATTTTTGCCAATAACTACAAGGCTAAAGATACACAAAAATAGACAGAAAAAAAGTCTTGTTTATCTTTGTTTTGATAGGCATAAGGGGGCTGTAAGGGGCACCCTGAGTGTTCTTCTTTAAATACATGCCTATTACCATTCTAAAAAATTCCTGTAGATATTCCCAATAAATAGATAATGATTAAGGTTTAAAATAGACCCAAATTTTGAAGAAGTAGCTCTCTAGGGGGAAAACATTTTGGGGACCCCAAAAGGTTAAACATTGATTCTTGTTTTGCTGATTAAAAGTATAAACTCCCACTTCATTTTAAAAGTGTACCTTTAGATGAAATGGTTTTATCATGGTTCTGGTCAAGCCTGTTTTATTTTATTTTTTTTTTATGTCTGTATGTTGCTGTCCGCTTGACGCGGGAGTCTTGTGTTTTGTTGAATGTCTTTTTTACTTACTGCAAAACCAATTTCCTTACGAGGACAATAAATGTACTACTACTTCATGACATCACAAGGTATAACATACCATTTTAGACCTTGGATATAGAATCTTAAGCTAATCTAATGGACATTATAAAACGCTAAATAAACATTGACATTCATGAGTTTATTGGGCCAGTTTACTTTTCCAGTTTGTAATATGTAATTTTTAACAGATCGCAGTCCAACTTGTTTCCCTTGTGACCGCAAACGTTAATAACACCAATCATGTTTCTTTTTTGTGCGTTTTTGCAGGAGGAAGGTGGAGATCATGCACACCCACAGCCTGTTCACTCTGCTGGGGGAGAGGCTCATGATGCATACCAACACAGTGTCCATCACCACCTACAACACGCTCTACGAGGTACGCCTGGCACACAGTCAGGTTTCCATGGAGACGCGGGGCTGTCTGTTTGGAAATGACATAATTAAAGTGGCCGTCATGCTTTTCAAATAGGCTTAATTAAAGGCTGTTTGTATGTGAAGAGAACGGTGCTATCAGTGAGTTTCATATGGAAATAGAGATACAAAAATAACTGCTATGTAGGATGTTTGCAATGAAACTGTGGTGGTACAAACAATCCACATAAGAATCATTTAAAATAATACAATTTTTGGACCATAAATGACAAGGTAACACAATTAGAGTGTTACAAGATATTATCATTTGTCAAATCGTAATTTTTGTGTCACATTTGTTGGACAAAAGACAATGCATTTCAATTCAATTTCAGTTTATTTGTGTTGCCCAAAATCACAACAGGAGTTATCTCAGAGGACTTCACATGATTGTTGAATTAGCAAACAAAATGGTCAGACAATCAAACAATGAAACATGTGGTCAATACCAACAAAAACATTGGAAAATCAGAAACAGACATTATTAGGAAATACAGGCAGATTGTCCAACAGCAAATAGGCCCAGAGCATTCCCTTAGACCCTCCTCTCGGCAAGGAAGAACTATTCATCTTATTCCAAAAACCCTTTTTCTTGGCAGCTAACTTCCTGTTTAGCTCTGTTAAGATGGCAAACATGTTAGCTTATCTGTTTGCGAGGCAAAAAATAGCTATAACAACAGTAAAATAAAAATAAACCCAATGAATTCTACAGGCTAACTGCAGCTAGGAAGTGCACTAAAAAAAGAAAAGTGGGTGGGCAAAATAAGGTGAGTAAGCCTCATCAAAAAAGCCAGATAGGGTAAAAAAAAAAAAACGTAAAATATCAGTGAAATCTCAGTGAAATTGTATCAACTATGTTAATGCTGAAAAATGTTGTCTAACCTGTCATGCATTTAGGTTACTTCTTTGTTTATGAGATACTAGAAAAACATATTTTGCAAATATTTTGTTTCACTTTTTCAGCTTTAGAGCAACTTTTATAAGTGAATGCTGCACATAGAGATCATTATTTGTTATTATGGATTTCAGGGACAGTATTTTTTTTTAATTGTATCTCATTCAAGAAGCTTTGCAAGTTTACCCTTTTGATCTTGAGCAAATTGTCTATGACACTACTATGGTACACATCTGCAAGAGAAGATGGCTGCAAAGACAAATAATAATGTTTAACAAATATATTTGCATTTTTGTTGGGTAAACATCTACTTAACCATATGAGTGATGTGTTTCAACGACTAAACACTGTGTTAGAGGTG
Source organism: Mugilogobius chulae (assembly GCA_038363315.1). NCBI lineage: Eukaryota > Metazoa > Chordata > Actinopteri > Gobiiformes > Gobiidae > Mugilogobius > Mugilogobius chulae. The sequence goes on along the minus strand of CM076399.1, from coordinate 30,391,121 downwards.
TGGATAGGCTGATATGGATTTTTTTTTTTAAGCAGGTCACTTTCTGCTGTGGCCAGTTGCAAAAATTTGCCAATACCAATATTTCCATCTTAAAGTCAATAGCAAGGCTCACAAGATCTCAAACTTCCTTTTCACTTAAGTAAGAAAAAAAACAAAATGTATTTATCTGGGAAATCTGAGAATATAAAATAGTCTGTGGCATTATGATTTAAGTATGTAGTATGTAATTGTTTAGTTATTTCTGTTTGTATACTTTACTATACAAACCAGAAAGACCCAAAACCAGGAATATAAGGTCTTATCCGTTTAAATAGCATACCAAAATCTAGATAAAAGTATGCAAATAGCATAGCTAAGATAGTGCACTAAGAACAAAACAGCCTATCAAGCAATGTAATCCATTCCAAGGCTTTTGTTTCGCATTTGGCATCGTGCCGTATTTGAATAGCCCTGGGTTAGTGCATTTATTGTTTTGAGGACAAATTAGGACTGACACATGTCATAGAGACTAGAGAACTTCTTTTAAAAACATCAGGGCAGATCATTTTTGATATGGGTTGATACTAATATTGTCAAAATATACTGTAAACTTGCCAGATACTGATACCATTCTTAATTTCACCAAGAAGCTAATAACTTAAGATTCATTTACTGTATATATTGTAAACTCAAGAAATGGCTGGTAGAAGTATAAAATATTGTGTTGTTTTGGAGAATGGAAATCTATTACAAAATACATTACAAACAACCTTTATTCTACAGTTAAATTGACGCAGCATTTCTTCTCTCCTCAGATTCTGACAGAACAGGTTTGCACACAGGTCGTCCACAAGCCGCACCCGGAGCCCGACTCCACCGTCAAAATCCAAAATCCAAGTGAGTACAAAGACGTTCCCCTCAAATCTGCTGCGCTGTTCACTTTCCACTGTCAATATCACACTGTAGCTTTAATCCAAGTAAATAAAACAACAAAGCCTATTTCCTGAAGGTGACACAGCCGCCGTCTCCTTCGCTTGATCTCTATCACACCTCTCTCAGACTTACGCCTCTCTCTATAATTCAATTGTGTCTTGGAATTTGTTTCTATAATGTGTCCCTGTTCCTGTTTTCCTGTCTGCAGTGATTTTGAAGGTAGTGGCCACTTTGCTGAAGAACTCCACTCCGAGCTCAGAGCTGATGGAGGTCCGAAGACTGTTTTTGTCTGATATGATCAAACTCTTCAGCAACAGTCGTGAAAACAGACGGTAAGTGGTTTCCTTTCTCTGATCCTGGTAATAATTAAGAACACACTTTGTACAGTTAATGGACTTTGTGCTTAGATGCAGTCGGAATCATATCAACACCGCTAACAACCAACGCAGAGAATGAAGAAATATAACTGGTCCAATAAAACAGCAGATGGACTGAAGGAAATAATATGTACATTTTACATAATCCTAGTGCCGCCAGGGAGCATTTTCACAACTACAGAACTTTATGTTTACTTTTCTGGATAACTCCACATCCACAATTTTCATTTAACTTTGTTCTGACTCAACTTACATTAGTTGTGCTAAAAATGCACTTTTTCCACCAGAAAGTTCCTAAAAGAGGTAAAAAAAGACTTTCTCATAAATTTTTGCAGGATTTTCCCCACTGCAGGCCATGCCCTCAAAAATAACATGTTACACATCTTTAGTTTTCCCTGCGCAGTTATGGCGCTACCCAGTTAGCATACCTTCCAAATCCTTAAATTTAACCAAATTAATTTACCCTAATCCTAATCCTAACCTTAATCTTATCCAACTCCCTGAAGGAAATATTTTAAAATGTGACATTTGCACCATGCAATGTAATGGTGTATGGCATAACTGGATCAGATAAAAAAATCCGGCGTTACTTGCTGTAACTATGGAAGTTGTTTATTTTTAAATAGCTTAGCATTAGCATTAGCATTAGCATTGGCAGACAAACACATCCTTTTAAAAACACACTTTGGCTCTTTAATGAAATATTCTCCTGTTTTGTTCAGTCTAAACCTCTCACACATTACCGTCCACTGCCTGATCTTATTATAGTATTTATTCATTTTAGATGAACAAAGTGAAAACCCCATTGAAATGAACTGAACAGGAAGTGAACATGTCGGTAAAATATCGGCTCTATAAAATAAACAAGACGACTGACGTTCTGTGCACAGAGTGAATTAAGGTCCTTGGATTGGTACATTTACACTTAAAGAGCCTTTCAGCAGAAAACTGTGAAACTTTCAAACGCAACTTAGTAAATATGTAATTGTGTTTTGCAGTTAAATATGAGCTGTTATGCTAATTGTCTAAGCGCAGCTAAACATAATTACAGTCGGGTCAAGTCCATACTGAAGCTTCAGCTCGCAATTTCAATCAGCAATCATTATAAATGGTAGATGGTAAAATGATATCTTATATACAATACTTACTGTACTGAAAAAACATTATTGTGCCATCTTTATTAACATTTGTTTAAAATAAATACCCTCAAGAAAATGCTAATTTAATATTTAACACTGCAGCCAATATTTGACTTTCCATGAATGCAAACTTAATCCGTAGCCAATAATTTGATGTATTTTGCATTTAATCCCAAAACTCACATTGTGCTCTAATAGATGAATGTTAATATATCTATATTGCACAACCCGTATGTTCAGTTTTCATGGTAGATACCAGTTTAGCCTATTTTTAAACAGATTTAATGATATTTAGTAGACACTCAATTTTACCATATAATGTGCTTTAATTAGACGATTAGGTCCATCCTGTGTCATTCTGTGTGTACCCCTGTTGGCCAACCAGACCCACATGTTGTGGAGAAACTCAAGCATAAGAAGAATACCAAGTTGGATTGTGAACACTTTGTATGTAAACAAATGAAGCAACATTCTTATATGCAATGCTAGGAAACTGTGTATTTATTTTTGCAGTAAAGGGTTAGTCGTCTGCCTTAATTAATTAAGTTTTAGCATTAGCATTGAGTCACAAACACAAAAGTCAATTGGAAATATTTTTTTGTGTTTGTTTTTTATACTTGTTTTCAAAACATCTTCTACAACTCACTGTTCTTTGCCTTTTGCAGTATCCAATAATGGTCACTTCTAACTTGGCTATGCTAGCTAATGTATTTAGTTTTCAACATTTAGACCCCAAAGACGGGTAAGGTTAGCGTTAGAATTAGGGCTGGGTTTAGATCAGATAATTTGGGTAAGTTTACAGCTTTGTGGAAAGTTGAGGTGGACGGCACGAAGGCAGTCAGACGCCTCTCCAATTTTGACCCACTATTGACATTGAAATGAGTTGAAATCCAGGAAACAAAGCATCTCCATTATTTGCATGACATCATCAAAAATATCAACATCAGGATCTGAGTATCGATACCAGTATCAGCAGTTCACGTATCATAATACAAGGCTGAATTTTTTTTGCAGTGTAGAATAAAGATAAAAGTTGTATCGTTGACATTCTATAAGGTTAAAGCTGTTCATTATAATTCCCATTACATAAGTGCGGTGTTCATACAAATTAGACACGTACATTTGCATTTCTCCAGTTTTCAATCTTGCTATTTGGAGATATCTTTCATCTTGATTGCTTTTTCAATTAGCTAGCCAGCCGTAATGATAATAACCCATCCCTGCTAATCTAATCGCCCCTCTCTCGCTGCCCTCAGATGCTTGCTGCAGTGCTCCGTGTGGCAGGACTGGATGTTCTCCCTCGGATACATCAACCCCAAAAACCCGGAGGAGCAAAAGATCACCGAGATGGTCTACAACATCTTCAGGATCCTGCTCTATCACGCCATCAAGTACGAGTGGGGCGGGTGGCGAGTGTGGGTGGATACTCTCTCCATCGCGCACTCCAAGGTAAGAGAAAGCCCAAATCATGCTCGTGTGTAATTATATGCCTTTATGCTTTGTCTGATGTGTGATTGATGCCCTGAGCCACGCCGTACATACTGATTAACAGAAGATGTGTGGAGATTGCAGATGAGAACTGACATTTTTCTAGACCTTTCCCACTTCAAATCAATTGCACCCATAATGGCATCGTAAAGATTTGTCCAAGATTATATTAGAGCTCGACTTGCTGTGGGTTTTATTGACTCTTTTAACAGGATTCTTATTGTAGATCTAATTTAACCGAACTTCAAGACAAACCCAATGAAAATGACATTGTGTGTATATGACGATGTCATACTTTCAGAAAATGCAGGGGGTTTTTCATGTCCAAAAATAAAACTAAATCTGAATGTTAAAATCCAAATAATTTCTCAAATAAACAGTACACATTACATGATTCCTAATCTTTGCTGTTTTGAGAACACCCTAAACTTGGTCAATAGGCCCTTTTCATGCTGCGGCTTGGCTAGTTCCGGTGTGAATATACCAGCGGTTCCGTTGTTTCCAGTCAGTTCATTTCCTCGGGAGGCTAGCTCAAATGCCGTAAACTAAATAAAATAATTAATTGACTCAAACTGGACAACAATTGACAGCCAGCGAATCATTTGCAGCGAGTTCAGAGCTTCACATACGAGGTAAATACTTCACCATGTGTTTATAAAATGTGCTGTTTTCTCTCTGAAGCTAATGCTAACCTGTATTTAATTTATTTAGTACTTTTAAAATAACTCTACAAACTGAACTAGCTTTATACAAAAACACTCAGCCTAGGATGTCATGTATTTTTATCAAATTGTCTGCTTTACAATTGCGCTAATTTTTTTGTTAGCATTTAGCATTGCGCCAATCTTACACACTTTTATAAACACACAGTCTTTCTCTGGTGAAGTATTTACCTCGTATGTGAAGCTCTGAACTCGCTTCCACTGGTTATCTAGTTGAAATCCGCTCACTGCTTTGAATTTTTTAAATATTAATTAATATTAGCGCATCTCGGCAAACTTCCCATAAGGAATGAATGGGACCAGAAGGAAGTGTCCACAGGTATCTCGCAAACCGGAGCTAGCATAACCGCTGTGTGAAAAGGGCCCATTCTTCTTTTAAAAGTTTAAAACCACCTGGAGTCCCTGTTTAAAAAAAATAACCATGAAACTAACTCATGTACGGAAGTCCAGAGCTGCCAGTGTGGAGTAAACATTTTTTCCAGCTTTTCTCGTTATAACGACTTTATATTTACGTTCAAACGACAATATTCTCGTTATTACGACTTTTTATTTACGTTCAAACGAGAATATAATGTCGTTATAACGACTTTTTATTTACGTTAAAACGAAAATATATTCTCGTTCGAACGACTTTTTATTTACATTAAACGACAATATATTCTCGTTAAAACGACTTTTAATGAAAAATAGACAGCCCTTCCCACGATGCTCCGTTTATTAATCATCATACAGATTAAACAGGATTCTTCCAGTGTTACGGCTACATATAAGCGCTCATGGCTCCTTTTTATAAATACGTACGGTGGTGCGCATCGCAAAATACGCCGTGACTTTCGTCTTTCCTCATTTCTCCGCTGCCCTTTCTCATCTCTCTCTCTCCCCCGTCTCTTCACAAACGCCTAAATTCTCGATCGTCTCTGATTGGCCAGCGCCTCGTCTTTTTAACTTATTTACATCCTGGTCCGGACCAGGTTGTGAGTTTGCCGCATGTTGCCATAGAGATCTGCCCCGATAGGAAGTGATCCAGTTTCGTAGGACAACCAGACCAGGTTTAACCCAGGACCTCGCTAAACCCCAAATCTAGCTTCGTAGTATGGCTCTGAGTCATCCAGCTTGTGGCGCGCATGGAAGAGCAGTCTTGTTTATCATAAAAAAAAAGTCGTTCGAACGAGAATATATTTTCGTTTTAACGTAAATAAAAAGTCGTTATAACGACATTATATTCTCGTTTGAACGTAAAAAAAAGTCGTTTGAACGTAAATAAAAAGTCGTAATAACGAGAATATTGTCGTTTGAACGTAAATATAAAGTCGTTATAACGAGAAAAGCTGGAAAAAATGTTTACTCCACACTGGCAGCTCTGGACTTCCGTACTCATGCCCCCCACAGCAAAATAAAATAAAAGTCTGTAATAATTTCAAGTTAAAAAAATCATTTAAATTGTATCATTACTGTATGACCTAGCTTCAGTCAAATATTGCTTCCAGTGGAAAAACAAATGAATTCCGAGTCATAAAAGTAAAATTACATTTTTAAATCATCTTGTGACTGCCAAATTATTTAGAGAAGTAGTTAAACCTTTTTTCCAAGTTGCACCTAAGAGAAGATTTGGTTTTTCAAGAGACATTGGGCCCAAACTCAGACTTTATTTTGCCTATGTTATGTGAAAGGCAGGATTTATTTAGATATTTGAATTGCCAGAAAATTACTAATCTGAATATTTAGGAGCAAATTACATTTTTGAGTTGAGTGCTTCTAATTAAAAAAAACAAGCAAATGCATATTTACCACACTTCCCACTACAAATAATCAAAAGTTAGGCTAAACTTTGACTTAAATGAAAGCAGCATAACATAAAATATAATCCAAAGATCGACCAACATTCATATATTTGTCTCTAAACTTACTAAATACTCAAACCGCATTAACTTTATTAAGAAGTGAAGCATCTTGAAGCTAAAATAGAAAAATTCAACATGAAGCCAATGATTTTCTGTTTTTCTTTTTTTAAATTTCCATCTTCACCTCCTTTAACACTCGGCAGAAAAAAACACAACATGTAGAGCCCAAAGCAAAGGTCATAGTGTTTTTATTTAATGTTTAAATTGTAAATGTGTTTTGTTGACCTCTAAGAATCTCCGCTGCTTTGCCGGGTGAGAGGGCAAACTGTTTTAAAAACACTCTGGGGAATTGCATTTATGTATGTGAACAAACTGAACTTATTCCTCTGACCTGGAGAAAAATTATGTAAAACAGGAATGGACACTGGAAATATAGTGGTGCATATGAACAAAAATGTAATGTTATTAATTTTAGGGTTCTTAAATGCATCATAAATCTGATCTTAATGGATGGAAAAATACATAAAAATATAAACTTGACCTTTCTGGAATAATTCATGTTATGTTTTACCATAACTACCATAAGGCCACATGGTTTTATAAAGAAAATATCATTATTTTTTGTTGAAAATACCTGAGTAATATCTAAAAATAGCATTTTCAATCATCAGTGTGGTATAAAAATAGGTATTTTGATTGATTTGAGCTTGTCTTTTAGTATTGAAGTCGAATTTGAAGTGTTCTTGAATTGTAAATAAGTGTGTACTTTCTTATAAACTAAGTAAGTTTATTTGGATCAGAGTTTGTACAATAAATAATTCATAGTGAGTCACAAACAGGAAAATTAGTGTATAATGAGAGCTTGCAGCACTTATAATAAGTAAGGAATAGTATTTTACGTGTCTTTAGTAGATTTTATTGGTTTGGACATTGCCAGTGGAGCCAATGCCAATGGAAGTATAACATATCTTATTTTACATAAAATAATAAAAATACACACTATGTGTAATAATAAACACAGTTTACATGTTTGTTTTTTTTTGCCAGTCTTTATTTAGGAAAGTCAAAACATGCTCAAAACACAATAAACACTAAGTCATTCAATCAATTTTAAATAGAGGTGTCAAATTAAATACAGACAGATTAATCAAGTTAATTTTTTTAATTGTATTAATCTATTTTGAAATCTTTAACTTTATTGTTTCCGTATGTGAGTTGCAAAGTGGACATAAGGGTTGTTCACCTTGACAACAAAAAACTTCCTGAAGTCTTCATTTTTTGCAATTTATTAATATTTCCCATCTGCAATAATAATGTAAATTATTTAATTGGATAAAAACAAAACAAAAACACTTAAGTGCAGTGTTTTTTCTCAGCAATTTTTAGGTGAGATTAAAAATAGATTAATTACAGTAATTACAGATCATAATTAATTAATCTCTTTAAAGGTGCATGGCGTAAGTTGCAAAGGTTTTGAACAAGGGCGCCATCTTTGGCGTTTTGTGGCACTGCACCCACCCTACTATCAGCAGCTGAAGACGTATTTTAGGCTTAAAAGATTCTTTTGACATATCGTTATTTTCTGCTAAATGTTTTCTGACTTAAGAAGACAAAGGCTTTTGTATGAAAAAGTAGATGCTGACTATCTTATGTTCTTTTGACTGAATGATCAGTTTACACACTCCAAAAGTTATACAAGAAAAGATTATTGAGAGTTTGAGGAAAAGCTTTGTTTTAGCGTGAGAGAAAATTGTAAACAAGCTTTTTACAGGCCTCATTTCTCTTAAACTAAATGCTCAATGGCAATTTATTACTCTAATAAAACATAAACCTTACCAAGACAAACAGCTAAGCGCTAAGCTATTAAATCTGTGTCTAAATGTGCGATGTACTTGGACAGGCCTGAGAGTCTTACCTTCTAATGAAAATAATCGCCAGATGAACGTCTTATTGATCTCCAGCACAATTCCTCTTTCTCAAAAACATGTCCAAGTGCTCCTCGGCCCTGCAGTCGGCTTCATGCCATGCCGTTACGGTGGGCTAGTTGTTTTGAATTCTTCCGTGTGTTACGGGGGTTCGGAAGCTAGATGGCAGTATTTACCAATGATTATTTATTTTATTTTCATTAAACAGCCTTTACAACAGTCGTCCATTGTATAAAACCAAGAGCTTTTGCTAAATAAATAGAAATAATGACGATAATCCAGTGAAGGAGAACTAGCGCGGGAAAATGCGACCAGCGCCACTCACATTTATGAGCCTGTGTGCGCTTATATAGGCAACCTCGGTAAGTTTACAAAACGTCATGGCGCATATCCAGGCAAGTGCCAATGGACGGTAATTTGATATATCGTAATATTGAACATTTTAACTTACGCAATGCACCTTTAATTTTGTAATCGCTTGACAGCACTAATTTGAAACTTCCTGGCATATATAAGGTGGTTTTCCAGCTGAGCAAACAATTCAAAGAATGGTTTTAATATTTATGTGGAACTGACAGAATACCGTCCAAATATCATTATCGAGATACAACCAAAAATTATCGAGATATTCAGTTTTGTCAATATCCCCATATCCTTTTTCAGTTTCATCTTGTGACTTGTTTATTTAAGCTTTTCTTTGGACATTTTACTACAGTAATTGCTTGTGCGCTGCATGTTTTCTCACATCTCTTCTCCTCGTTGCCTAGGTGACGTATGAGGCCCATAAAGAGTACCTGGCCAAGATGTACGAGGAATACCAGCGTCAGGAGGAGGAGAACATGAAAAAGGGGAAGAAGGGCTCTGTGTCGACCATATCTGGGCTTTCGGCTGCACCTGCTCCCGTCGTCAATGGCAACCTGGAAATCGACGATAACTCCCAGACACAAACACCCGAAAGCGAAGCCGAGTACAGTGAAACAGGCGGCGCGGATTCAAGGAACTTACTCGCTGACGGGACGGTAAAGCGGCCCAACGGTGACGCCTTATCGCCCGTGGAGCAGGTCGCAGGGTCAGGGGTGCGAGTGGAAGTGCACGACCTTTTAGTGGACATTAAAGCTGAAAAAGTGGAGGCTACGGAGGTGAAACTGGACGATTTGGATCTATCCCCAGAAGCTCTTGGTGGGACAGGCGGAAACGGGACGGGCATGGAGAACGGGCCGCTGGTGGAGGTGGACTCGCTCCTGGATAGTGCGTACTGTGCTGTGGTACAAAATCTGAATGGGAATTTGGCGCCTAAAGATGACACGTCGGGGTCAGGGGTCGGGATCGGGACAGGCCTCGGGCTCTCGGGGGTAACACTGGAGGATGATGGGAACATGGGGCCGCTCATCACTCTGGCAGACGAGAAGGACAGCCTACCCAGTAACAACGGATTTTTATTCAGCAAGGTACGAAAATATAACTTGTGCATGCTAAAACAGAAAAAAATATATGCTGTATTCATTTACTGAATCTATCTATATTGATTATTCATCTAATAAAACTACTCTATAAATGAATTGTAGTTATATTTTGGTCATCATAATCGTGATCTGATCTGTATACAGATACATTATACTGTATCTAGAAGCTGTAGGTTGACATACAGTATGTTAGCATTTGATAGTTAAAAATATCCATTGTTTAAAGGGGCACTGTGTAAGATTGAGAGGAATTTTGATTATCACATATAGTCCACAAACATTTAAATCATATTTATTCTTTACAACATGAATACTTAAGAGAGCACTGTTAACCAATCCACATCAACTGTGATACATTTATGCGTATTCGAAATATTTTATTACGGCCGGAATGTGTATTATTGACGCTAGATGTCAGCATGGTAAATAGGCAAAATGCATGTGAAAGGCTCCCTCTGGTGTTCAAAAGTGGAAATTACTTGGATCACTTTGTTTGTTTGTTTTTCTTACACAGTGCCCCTTTAAATAAAGTTGAAATAATCTGAATTGAACAAGTTATAGCTGACTAAAAGTCTAAGAGTAAAGTTTTTAATGTACATTCATACAAGAAATCGATACTTCTTTATAATAACTACACCTTAATAGTTCCTAATAAAGCATGAAAAAAGCATTAATAAAGACTGAAATATTCATAATCAAATTACAAATAATGTATGGAAATGTTTATTATTGCTAAATTAGGATATAGAATTGGAGGCAAGAATGTGGGCTAATTAAGTAGATGCTAGGTCTTAAAAAATTTTTTCACCCATTATTTACCATTTGTTTATGATGAATTAACTCTTCATTCATGACTTAACCATGCTTTTTTTATTTTAACTGGGCTTTATAAACATGCGCTGTGTAACTTTCTGCAGAAAATTCAGCTACACAATTCACTAGAATTAGAAAGTTAAAACTATACTTTGCAACATTCTGAATGGGTCTGAATACATTTTATGCCATAATGTGAAAAATACACCTAGAGTAATTTCTTTTCTATAGAAACAAACATTGAGCGGGCCTCCTCCAGGACAAATAAGAGGCCATTATTATTTGTTTAGTGCAACAAAGAAATCTAAATGTCTATAACAAGTCTATTTTTGTACATAAGGTTGCACAGTGCACCTTTAAGGCTCAGTATAGGGTGTAGATATTATACAGCAACAAAAATATTTTTTTGTTGTTGAGGCTGTAAAGCTTTTGTACAGAGGGTTTGCAAATGACCGTATGGTATTCTAATCTGTGTAGTTTTAATATGTTTTAATATAATTATGGACTAAACAATTAGACATAATAGTTATTTTAAATAGGATTTGGAAAATGTGTTTGCTCAGCCAGCAAATAGAAGTAGGTAATGGAAAATATAGACAACGTTTTAGTTAAGGGGATGAAAATAACACGTTTACCTGCGCAGAAAACTTTACGCACATCTAAAATTTTCTGTGTCTGTGAGCTGGGTTCAGAAATTAAAATGTAATTTTGGGCGCTTTCTTTTTATTTTTCAGTTAACATGTGACATTTCTCTTCTTCAAACATCTGTCTTTCCCACGGTTTCTCACTGTAACTGTCTTCCAGGTGGATGAGAAGTTGCTCCCTGCTTTGGCCTCCACAGACCCTCTGGTTCTGCCTAGTCCGGACCAGCCCAGCTCTGTTCCGGCCCACACCTCAAGCGCCAGCGACGACTTAAGTCTTTTGGCCCACATGACCAGCTGCGGGTCCGACCTGCACAGCCACGCCACCGGAGAGCTCCCCGAAGATGGCCCCTTCAAAATCCAGAGTCCTTTAGCTGACATTAGCTCCATCGCAGAGGCAGAGAGTCAAGCGCACGGGGCCAGGCCGGACTTTCCTGAGGGAGAGGGGGCGTCTGGGGGAGAAGGGGACAGTACAGGACTCAAAACTGGAGGTGGAGACACAGCCAGCACCACGTCGGACACGGAGAGGTCTGACGATGGGAAAGATAAGGACACCAAAAAGATTCAGACCACCGCTACTACCCAGGTTTGTGCATGAAAGTAGAAACATTTGGACAAACTCAACCCACAATCACATTCTAAACAGAGCTGGTAAAGTGGGCAGTGCAGGAAGTGTAAAGATTGAGGAAGGAGGGGCTGAGCGTGGAAAAGAGTATGAGTGGTTTTACAGCTGGTGTTTATGATCAGTAACAATCAGGATAATCTATGATGTTATATAAACAGTATAATGTAAACTAAACTAAACATGTCATTGGCCACTGCAATAAGCACGCTTTCATTTTGTTTTACTATATTTATCTGAAACTTGCTAATTGGCCTAGTTTGTACTAAAGCTGCCAAAAAACACCCCAAAGTTAAGTAGCAAAAAAGTTGATTTTGTGCTACATTTCATCTGGCATTGGTCCTCCAGACAGAATCTCATTGGGATGTTAGTTAGTAAGGATCTGCTAAACAGTTGACGTTCATTTATAAGCTTTAAGGCCAATTTCAGCAATAAACTGAAACATGCTTAGCAATTTAAAGTTTGTATTGCTGTGATAGGTGGTTAAAGCTTCAATAAATAGAATATTTTACGGCTTTTTATAAATTTGTTTTACTTTTCTGAACCTTTGCATTGCATATTAGCCTTTCTTGCTGTTATTTACTGGTAGGAAGTGCAAAACATTGACTGTTAGATTGCGGTCCTATCTACTTTTCCCAGTTCTATACTCTGGTTAATTAGTTACATTGGTTACTGTCAGATAACTTTAACCCAAAGCAAAGCAGTAGGTCTCCACTCTGAAAGCAGATACCATTTACGGTCCATTAAATAAGTCGATACGTACTGATATGGGCTAGTCAAAATATACCTTTAGTCCTGATTGAGTTCCGCTTTGGTAAAGTCTAGTTTTAATGTAACAAACCCCTATCTATCAATATTGAAATCTTACTAATTCTTTGATCTTTTCTCAAATGTAATTTTCTATTTATGCAACGCTTTATTTAATTTATTATAGGATTTTGAGACCCAAAAAGTTTCTAAAGTAATCACTGTCACTGTCATTGTAATATAACTATCCATATTACAGTGACAGTGAAACTAATTACTTTTGAAAATATTTGAGTTTCAAAATCCTATATTAAATTAAATTCTGTTCATTTTCTCTGTTAGGGCCATTATTAAATCTTGTCTTTTTCCCTGCAGGCCCTCCACGGTCGCACTGCGGCCCAGTTGGAGAGGGACCTCCGGGTGGATCTGGGTTTTAGGGGGATGCCCATGACAGAGGAGCAGCGGCGACAGTTCAGCCCCGGCCCACGCACAACCATGTTCCGTATCCAGAATTCAAGTGGTCCCTATGCACCAGAGACTGCTCACTGACCTGCTGTTTGCCCTGGAGACTGACGTGCATGTGTGGAGGAGGTGAGGGACAATTTGAATACATCAGTGACTTTGTATGAATGAATTATTCAATGATCAGGCAATGGACTATATAGAAAAGAACAGTCTAACTTTAAGTACTGTAGACATTAGACAGCTGAATGTATTTGTATTAGATTATAAGAACTAGCATAAAAGCTGTTTCTCCTAAATGTATTTTTGACCTAGACATAATGAGTAAGCATTTGTTTGATATGATAATGATACACATAACATTACACAATCACATTAACAAGCTGCTGCATGTTGTGCTAAGTTGCACCTGATTTAAGTTCAGTTTTTTAATATATTAGATACAGTTTATCTCTATACATATGATTATTTGACATTGTGTTTTTGCCTGACCTGAGATTTCTTTGTTTTCAGCCACTCCACCAAGTCTGTGATGGATTTCGTGAACAGTAATGAAAACATCATCTTTGTGCACAACACCATCCACCTCATTTCTCAGATGGTGGACAACATCATCATCGCCTGTGGAGGCATCCTGCCTCTGCTCTCTGCCGCCACCTCCCCCTCTGTAAGTGGCTCTACCCTGCCCCTGTGTGGTAGGAGGGGTAACTGCAGGTCACCTAATAAACAGCAGCTCCTTCTCACTGGTGGTTCAAGCATTTCATATCTTAGAAAAAACTTGATGATAGTTCGGATAGGAATTAGTTAACTTTCTACAACAAAAAACTAATTTAAAATAATAAAAAACACAAAATGTAAATGTATTGATATAATTAACCAAACATTAACTCATTACAATAGGCTGGATGTTACACAATGTATCTTTTATTTTGAAACAGTTTCATATAATTTCGTAAGAATTTATTTTAATAGTTTTCTATTTGCTTTCCTCTCTGTGTTGTGTGTATTGTGTATTTTCTTGTGTGTTTTGTCTGTTTTTGCATGTACAGAGTTCTAAGAGTAGTGCCAACACTGTAAGTTGCAGTATCTTACTCTTTTTTCTACTTTTTTACTAATTCTTTGTTTTGGTTTATTTTCCATTGTGACACTAACCCTTGCTGCTTGTTCGGCACTCATAGTGTTTCTATTTGTTGTGCTCCTTTGCTGCTAAATAATTCTTTTACCTTCTGAGCTTCTGTGAGCATGCACTAAAGGTTTAGCTTATCCTGAATATATCATTTAGTAGACTTGAATGGGAATATAATTAGCTATTAGTCAAGCTATTTGAAATGAACTGTGGGAGAAGCATGACAATGATCTGAAATCCTTGGGGGTGTCATCTGCTAAGCCTGTCCCATTTGTATCAACACTAAAGAAGGCAGGAGGAGCCGGACCCCTGAAAGGGTCAAAGGTCGAGGAGGTGACCCCTCTTCCTGGGGCAGGATGCGCTGGGGTGAGGTGCGTAAAGAGCCTGGGACTCCCACATTACTAGAAGAGCTAAGAGCACCAACCCGAGCCCTTATGTCCTCACTGTGTGTGTCTGTTTCTCCCAAATGTCTGTGCTCAGGACTCTGAGCTGCACCCTCACATCCTTCTGCTTACTCAAGCAGACCGCACTGGTTTGATGCAAGTCTTTTCCCCTCATGCAACCTCTGGGTTTTCAGTGTAGACTTTCAACTGTTGGAGGACAGTTTGTCCAGTATTTTACTCTGTGAAAGCACATTGTCACTGACAGATGTCCAGTGTCTCTGTCATTACCTGTCTGTCATCAGGCTGTACTATGTGTCGTGGTGAACCTCATGTTGCTAGAATGACCATTGAAGTTTGTATCTCACTGACCCAGCATGATTCAAGGCTGCCTCTTCTGTCTATTGGTGTACACAGTCATGATTACGGTCATGCAAAAGTCTTTTGAATATAAATATGGATGTATAATGAACATAATCTGACTGTATGTCCCTTTAATAACACTTGAGCCTGTTTGTTTGTCCCCCTCAGACGGAGTTGGAGAACATTGAGGCGACTCAGGGCATGTCCTCAGAGACGGCGGTCACTTTCCTGTCTCGGCTCATGGCCATGGTGGATGTACTTGTGTTCGCCAGCTCTTTGAACTTCAGTGAGATCGAGGCGGAGAAAAACATGTCCTCTGGAGGCCTGATGAGGCAGTGTCTCAGACTGGGTGTGTAATTTACAAGTAAAGGACCACCTGGGCCAACATGACATGTGACAAAAAGCAATTTGTACATCTTAAAAGTACTTGTTTTTAAACGTTACAAATGCAAATATGATTTAGTTCATGTGTATAAGATGAATACATACAAAAATGGATAATTCAAAGTTATTTTTTGTGTTGTATTATGTCAGTGTACTTTAATTACAATATGTATATCTGCTTGACATAGTTAAAGTTGATTTTGTTCCACTTTTGATTCTGGTCTGCTCTGTTATAGTATTACAAAAAGTCATTACTCAAGTCAGTTTGAGTTACTATTCAGCCTCACTCTCCTCATCTTTAATAACCTCCTACTATTTTAATGTGCAACTTACCTCTCATATAAATTGCACGTCGTTGTAATCTATGCACGTAACCTGACTTACATCATCCGTCTTACCTGTCAGTTTGCTGCGTGGCGGTGAGAAACTGCCTGGAGTGCAGACAGAGGCAGCGAGACCGAACCTGCAAGTCGTCTTTAACCAGCAGCAAGTCCCAGGACAGCCTCCACAGTGCCTCCACCACCACCAAGGTACCACACACACACAAACACACATGCTTTTATTATACACAGGCAAAGCAGGTTAGACAACATTTGATTTACATTTTGATGTAAACAGACACACAAAGCATCAAAATAACCAATATATTTTTAAAATTCTAATGTCTGTGTTAAACCAGGGCTATTCAACTAAGTCCTGGAAGTCAGATTAAGCCCTCCAAATGATTAAATTCGACCTGCAACTCATCTTCCAAACATTAGAAATTAGCTTCAGTTATACAGTAGCATTGCAATGTTGTAATTTTTTGTATTGTTTCCACAGAAATCTAGTTATTTAGATCTAGATTTGTATATTTTGAGTTTTGACAATTCCTACGCAAAAGCTGAAGTTAAGTGTGTTAAAAATGAGTTTTAAGAAGATTATTTAGACAGAGCCAAAACAAAAATTCTATTACATTTTCGGGGGAATTACTATTATTTTTTGTAAGTTTAGAGTAGAAACTGAGCTTGATTTATTCCAAAATGGCTGATTTGACTTTAAATAACAGGGACACAATGGTATTTTTATCT
The DNA here is from genome assembly GCA_038363315.1 of Mugilogobius chulae. Classification (NCBI taxonomy): domain Eukaryota; kingdom Metazoa; phylum Chordata; class Actinopteri; order Gobiiformes; family Gobiidae; genus Mugilogobius; species Mugilogobius chulae. Next base: position 30,374,646 of record CM076399.1, on the reverse strand, counting down.
TTGACATTTCCAGCTGCTTCAAAGTATGTTTTTTCATATATGAAACAAATAGGAATTTATTAAGAAAAAGTGGGACGGCCATTTGAAGGGACGTTGAAAATAGAAGGGTTAAGATGAATAGCCCTGATGTAGATCCTCAGTAATCTCAATAAATCAGATATCAATCAAACTACAAAATTGTGTTTACATTATTAAAAACAACAACAACAAAACAAAACTAATTGCTTTGAAAAAGTCTTTCGATTGAACTTTGCCTCGCCACTGGAAAATCTATGATAATCTGCTGTTTTTGTTCATATTCTGTAAAATGTTAGTACTACACCAGTACAAAATAAAAGACAGACCACATTTGATAACACTGGTTTCTTTTCCAGCAGGATCCAGACAGACTTCTGCAGGACGTAGACATCAATCGTCTCCGGGCTGTGGTCTTCAGAGATGTGGTACGCCATTTTTTACTGTCTTATGATGATAAATGTGGTGTCTGTGTTGTCTTAGATATGGTATTTATATTCTATTGTTATGCTGTTGTGAAGTGTAGATAAGATATTTGACACAAATACTCACCCACATCAATTATTTACTTTGTTATGGGCAGGTTACTATACATCATTTGATATCGTGTGAGAATGATTTGCCATCATCGATAACATTTGATGTTTATGGCTTACTAAGTACGCTGTATATATAAATAAATAAGTCACTATGTTAAGAATGTTTTTGGTGTATTGTGGTTGTTATGTTAATTTTACACAAAATTAATGAAGAAAAAAATAGCCTATGCTTTACAGAAATATACTTATAATGAAAACAACTTGTTATACCAAAGATTATGGTCTGTGCTCTGTCAAGATTGGTCCCCCTTGTTTAGAGTTAGTGCTTGAAAATCTTTATATATCTTTAAATTTTATTTCAATGACTTTTGCTAACTTTCACCCAAGCCCCAATCCTAAACTTAGCCGTCGAATTATGCCTAACTTAGCTGAATTATTTGTAAACTATTTAACACTGAAAGCTTGGTGTGTCTTGAACACTCACAAAAACTAGTGAGGGAGACCCCTCACGACACCACACCGGCCCACCATCATTTGTCTGTGTTCCAAAACTTCAGTAAAAATAATTGTCCTGTATTTGGAATGAATGTTTCTTAAGTAATTTAGAATTGTATGCAAAATATAATAATTGTATGCCAGATATAAATCAATAATCAATATTAATCAGACATGCTTCATCAGAGCTTAATTGGTAAATTAATAAATGTAATTTTCAACATTGGCCATGCAAAATTAGCCACGTAATACACAGAATTAAGTAGTATATTACTTATTACTGTATTGTAGACAAATTGCCAATAAGTTTGTCTTGATGTTATTACCGATACTTCGAGTACAGCCCTAATATTAAATATGAAATCTTTCCAAGTACTTCTAATAAGTGTTTGTTTAAGTGTTTAGGAAATACTTGTAAACGATCTTGCTTATTTCTTACTTATTGTCTTGCATGTGTATAATCGTGTTATGTCATATTTAAGTTTTTATCTCATTTGCTGTCTTTTCTGTTTCCAGGACGACAGTAAACAAGCCCAGTTCCTCGCTCTGGCCGTCGTTTACTTTATCTCAGTTTTAATGGTCTCTAAATACCGGGACATTTTGGAGCCGCAGCGGGAGATTGGCAGGTCGACCAGCCTATCAGGGAGGAGCATCCGCCACGAAATCAACTCCCCCACGAGTACAGGTGATGTTTCCTTGGCTGCGTTTATCAGTGTGTTGCAGCAGCAGTGTTGGACCGGGACGCCAGCGATGAGTCACTCTGGTGGGCTAAAAACAACAGCTTAGCGGGAAAAGTGATGAAATGAGTAAAGACGAGAGACTTGAAAAGCAACTGGAAATGACTGATAAAACATGCTAAATTAGATATTGTGAGGTGTTAATCTAGAGCAAATAGACTCGGCATGGGATTTTCACACATGTCTAGCTGCTGCTGGAAAATCTTTTTGATTTTAAGACGTGAGATAAATTGTTCTTTTATAGCAGAATGTAGCTAGGAGCAAATGGAAGTGGGTAAAAAGTGTTACACCTCGTTCAAAAGACATTTCTGCAACATGAGACAACTAAACTAAATCAAGCTAACTAAAACTAACACTACATAGTTATTGTAGTAGTAGTTGTTGTAAGAGGAGTATGATAATAACCAAAACCCTGAGAAAAATGTTTAAATGCACAGTAGAACTAGTTGTAATGTTCAGCCAAAGTAGGTGTGTTTTTAGGTAATGTTAGCAATTGTTTTGCATTGAAAGGGGCATTACTCAGTTTGTTCTGTCTTTGAAATGTAAAATGATTAGACCAACACCATTTTGTCACTTAAGCCAATATTGTGGGAAATAGTCTGTTTATTATCTATCTTTACTTCATTTAGTATATTAGTATGTACTTTTTGCTTACATTTACGCAGTTGTTAGCAGGGCTTGTACTCATGTAACTGCAATTGAGCAAATGATTTTTATTCATTATTTAGTATATTTTAAAATGCGTACTTGTTCTTGAGTAAGTTTTAGCATGTAAATATAAATGGTACATTTAAAAATCTTGTGAATAATCATTACATCACATGTTCATGATTGTCGTTTAATTCAGCTTTAACCTGTTTATTTAATCTACGGTAATTTTAGTCTTGTCTTGTGTAGGTTTTATTTTCACTTGTTTACATTTTTATATCAATGCTTGTAATTGTAATTTGTTACATTCCTAGCCATGTAACTGCTTTTACTTTTGCACAAATATTCAGTACTCTTTTAATCACTGCATATGTTAATTTACCTTGTTTTTGATGTTACTTCTCAACCTTCTATGCTTTAAACTGAATTCCTCTCTCATCTCTTCTTGCAGAACATCCATCTTCTGCCTTCTCGGACCGGGACAAGCAGACCCCTACACCGGTCGACGACTCCCCTCGAGCTGGACTGCCCCACACAGATTCAGGCATTGGGGAGGAGGGTCACGTGGCTGGCTCTCTGAACGGGTCGGACATGGGACTTGGACTGGGTCTGGGCCTGGTGGGACGAGAGACTGACAGAGACAGGGACGTGGGGGCGTGGGGAGCAGCACCGACCTGTTGTGTAGTCTGTCGGACGTACGAAGGTCACAGGAGAGTCTGCTCGATTCGCCTCACAATCCAGGCTCCACCCCCTCCAGTCAAGCCCCGCCCTCGTCTATATCCAGCATCAGCCAGACAAACAAAGGCATCAATGTCAAGGTGGGTTTAACATCACACTGAAGACACTGTACCGAACACATACTTATGACAAACAAAGGTTCACTGTAATCAAAGAGTAATAGAAAAGAATGAGGTAATCTTATATTTACTTTAATTAGCCAGAGCAAAAAAATCTACAATAATCAAAAAACTCAGTAATCCTGACTGACATTTGATAAATCTGATCATCAAACGTCTGGTAATATGTCAGTTAATTACTCAAAATTCATTTAAGTATCACTGCCGTTTTTAGCCAACAAAATTCTCAAAGTAGGAACTGTGATGTTGTGCAATAGTTACGTTTTCAATCTTAACCAATTGCTCTATTATACAGTATATATTTAAAGGTACAGAGTCTCATTTATCAATGCAGGTGCTCACTTGTAAGTAAATAAACAAACAAAAAAATTGCATGTGCTTATCTTACTCAGCTTATTGTTGGAAGATGCAGATATTACATCTTATACTAAGCATAAATGAACCACCTCATATTTTGCATTTTACTGCCAGTGTGAGACACACATTTTTTGCTTTATCAAGTTTTTGCTCCCCACAACCAAGCCCTGGTGATCAAATATGGCAGGTGCTTTGTGTCAACGGCTTTGCTCACTAGTGTTCGCAGGGATATTGGCCATTAGCCTTTTGCTAGGGGCGCTACAGGCTATCAGACATGCACAAAAAATGCTTTCTTACTTGTAGTGATGTTCTTATTGCAGTACCAATGGAGTGGCCACTGGACCTGATTTACAACAACTACAAGTTAGCAGGATTTTATAATCGATCAATACCCTTAACCTATCAGGCAAATGCTTGATAAAGGTAGTATATTTTTGCTCAGATATGAAGAAAGATATCTCACATTTAATGAAATCAGATAATGATTTGTGGTGTGGGTAGCCAGTCTGAACTGAGCCGTTAAAATAGTTGTCATATTTTCATTAATTGGTGCTGTAAATAGTTATATCAATGTAAAAATCCCCCACATAAGTTTTATTTAATCTCCTACATATTGTACAACAAGGACACAGTTTGTTTCTGTTCCCTTACATGTTTTCTGTTTTTAGGAGATTTTGAAGAGCCTGGTGGCAGCTCCGGTGGATGGAGGCGATCTCGGTCAGGAGTCCGGTCCGACCCCGTATCACCCGGACCCCGCCCTCAAAACCCACCCCATGCTACCCATGCAGTTCCACTCCTTCGACAGGTCAGCGCCGCACCTATGGAATCACAAAACCATATCCGCGTCGTCAATAAATGATGACCCATCTGTGAAAATCTTTATTTCTCTCCAGTACCGTGTGCATTAGTGTTTTGTAATGGGGAAAGTGATGTTTGTTCTTTGGGAAAATATTGGTTGCAGGAATCGACCGGCGTTTAGACAGTAAAGCTTATTGAACCGAGCCTTAAAGCCATCTGAACTGCATCACTTACAGGCGCACAGTACCTGCCAGAGGTCATATTGATTTTCTTTTATTTGAACTCTCATATTCCTCCCGGCATTGCTTATAACATGTGCATTCAGCAGAAGAGCCATCCAACTATGTCAGAGAAATGGAGGATGCAGGTTATGCACAGACAATATTTAATTTGGTAAAAGTAGGATAAGAACACCTGAAAAAATGTGTTTCTTAGCGTGGTCAAATTTTCTTGCATAATTTAAATAAAATACAACTTTATATATATCTACATCTTATTTTGCCTTTGTAAAGCATGAATAAAACAATAATAAAGCCTTAATTATTTGTAAACAGATAATGAATTTATGAATGAAAAAGATTATTAAGGCTTAGTAAATTTTGGGATAGGGTCATAGTAATTAAGTAGTTACTAAGCCTTAATAAACTTTTTCATCTATTGATTAATCATTTGTTCATGATGAATTAAGTATTTATTAAGGCTTTTCTAAAGCTGATTAAGCTGTAGTTATTATAAAGTGTTACCTAAAATACTTTTTCTGTTGTCACGGCAACACCACAAATTTTAGCTAGCTTGTTTACTTGCAACAGTTGGAAATTTTTACTGTCGCACAACAAATAATTCACTTGTCAACGGACTAAAAATATATTTTTTAAGCATAGATACGTATGTAATGATTTCAACTGTGTGCGATCCTAAATTTTCTATCATTGATAAATGTGAGAAAAACATTAGTTTTTCTGCTTTTCTACTGCTGTTTACCTGATTTTCTCCTTTTCCACATCACCTACAAACTAAATTTAGCTGTAGTTGTGGTTGTTTATATTTGCTATCAGACTGTACTTGCTTTTTTGTATTTTAGTTGTGTTAGATGAGTCCTAACTGAAGAAATTGTAATTTGTGTCCACTGACTCTCATTCATTTTCAGCACTCACTGCTGACATTAACATGTATGCAATAGCAGAATATATTCAGCAAAATCCACAATCGTAACATACAAGACACTGCAGCTTTGGATGAAATAGATTTCTTGGTCAAGGTCGTAGCTGTTTTTGCATCGAATTGAAAAGTGGAAATGAATAAATAAATGTTGAATTTGAAGACGACGCATGAGCCAGGCTAGAATGTTTTACTCAAATATCACAAAGCTATTTTACATCGAAATAGGTTTGATATTAGTCACCTTTTCGCTTTTAAATTGCATTTCCTCTCAGCTTTTTTCTTTTTTAAGCGAGGAACTGTCTCTCACCTGAAGTCACCGTCATTATAATCAAACTGGGCAGCACAGGCTTGATTAGAGGTTTTAAATGTCAATTGTGGGCTGATTTTTTGGGTAGACTGTTAATAATGACCTACAAACTCTGACTCATTTCCTCGGTTTCCTCACAGTTAGATATTGCACATGAGGAAAGAGGAACATTTAAGGGCACTTTTTTTCGATCAGGTCTCAGCTAACTTCATAAACGTTGATAATTGTGGCTTACACAAACTTTACTGAGGCACTGGGGAAATTACTTACAGAAGCTCAAACATTACACTTTATGAAACACGTCTAAATTGTGACTAATTCTGTTCATGATCCCTGCGTTATTTAGTTTGCATTGATTCGCTGTTGGATTTAACATTAGTCTCATTTTTTTGGTTTTGTCCCCTCGTTAAAGGGGTAATGCTAGATAATCTGATCTGGAGGGATGAAAGTGAGCTGGTTGCCATGGTAATGAGTTTATTTCTGTGGCTAAACTGGCCTAAACAGTTATATTTTTTATCTTCTTTCCCTAAGCTTAAGCATTATCCTAACCTTTTCCTTAAACTTAGCCATTCCGCTAAACTTTACTGTCCCTCCAGACCCGACATTCTGGCATTAACCCTGATAAGACGGGGGTGTGACCCAGCTAACAATTTATGGTTTCCGGAATGTTTAGGGACGGTTTGTTTTTGATTACTTTGAAAAAGTAACCTTTAGCGAAACCTAGGCTAACGTTTTGTGAAGTTTTCCTGTTTTCCTGGTTAAAAAGGAGAGAAAAGTTTGGTAACCAAGGATGTAGAACTATTTGTTTTTATGTATTTTTACAGTATATAGTTATACATTGAAATATTCTATTCATATCCAATGCAGGACTGTCTTGACACTTTCATTTTCACATCCAGTTATTTAAATCTACTGTATATATGTGTTAATAGTATAGCTTCTACAATATTGAGATTTTAGCTCATAATGTAACATATTATCTCTGGTTATTAACTGTATTCAAATCCTGATCTGTGTTTTGTCTTTGTCTTTCGTAGGAGTGTGGTGGTCCCGGTGAAGAAGCCCCCGCCCGGCAGCCTGTCGGTGAACACGGTCGGCACGCCAACCACCAGCGGGACAGCCACGCCTGCCAGCACGCCCAACATCTTTGCTGCTGCCACGGCGACGCCCAAAAGCATGATTAACACAACAGGTGAGACTTTACAGTTTTCTTCCTCCGTGCACCCTCCGTCATCTCATTTGTGGCTCTATTTTAGGAAGTTTGAATGTGTTTGAACACTTGATAAAGCTGCAAACAAGCATCAGCACAATGAGTTTCTCTACAGAGCCTAAAGTCATTTTTAAGTGAAGCTAGAACTTTTTAACCTAAAGTTGTTTTGTTTTATTTGTCTCCTAAATTTAAGTGGAAACCTGTTTGTGTCTATTAATATACATTTTATTTTCACTGTCTAAATGGCTTAGTGTGGTCTGGAGTGGTTGGAGAAGCAGTTACTTTTCTTTCAGTCTGCTCCAAAGTGAATTTATCTGATTTTAATAGCTGTATTTTCAAGAAACAACTAGTTAAAGAGCTTTTATTTCATTCTTGTTTCTGTATCTTTTACCTCCCAAAGAGCTGTTTTGTGTAAGATTTCACAAAGGGGAAGAGAACAATAAGAAGATAGAAACATCAGTTTAAAAAAAAAAAAACAAGATCTTAACTTCAAAAACAGATCTAGCAATAGCAGTGAAAATTAGACACTAGATTTGTTGCTGAAACTGGTTGGTTACTTAGTGTAATGTCTATTCATTAGTTTTAGAATCAAGTTTTACATTTTAGTATGACACATTTCCATAATCTTCCCATTTTTATGCTACTACCTTACTATGATGACAGTTTTGATATAAATATTTTAATTTAAGTCCGGCTGTGGGCTTTTTCGCTCGCCTCTGCATGACAAGCAGATTCCCCAGGACCAGTGTCCACTATAATAGAAATGGATACTTATTAATGCTGCGGCTGAATTGAATTCAGATGGTATTTGGCCGGACATGCTGCTGCTTGTGTTCTGGTAATGGGCTCGGTTTGTGAAAATAGCTTTGCAATCAATACACGCAATCCACTCAGAGGAACAAATCCCATCCTTTTGCATTATGCATGTATCATACGTACAGTATGTGTGCGAGAGCCTGGTCAGGAATACTGATCCACCTACTGCTGATGGGCAGGAATCAGGTGAAATCTGCCGAAAAGACCTGCTGATGGTTTTGAGTTTGGGAAGAAATCTGTTTCTCTTCTATTTCTATTTTATGTTGGACTTTTTGTTTTAATGAACAGGATAGGAAACAGCATGAGAGAAAGAGCAGTGACATTTAAGCTCATCGATTTGAATTGGAACTTGGGTCACAAGTACATGACATTTTGTCTATCAGAGAAACGGTAAAAGCATACAAATTTCTACATAGATCTGTCTGCCTTTCTGCCTTTTCTGTTAAAGCAGAGCATATTTGTTAAGAGAGTTTTTTAACCTAATAGGCTTAAAATTCTGTGTATGTTAGATATAATGAAGTAACTTATGTCTAGTTAAAAAGACTGGTAATGTTAAAATGCATCTATAAGAAATCTACCCAATGTTCCCACTGAGATCACTTACTTTTTATGAATTTAAACAATTAAATGTTATTTTTATTAAAAGCATTTGAAACCTTTTAACAATACTGTATATGAGACGTGCTCACAAAATTATTTCTCAGGTGTATATGTATAACTCACTTTTTTGTTGTTAATATTCTGCTCTCTTCTTCTGTGTTCAGGTGCCACAGACTCCGCCTCCTCTTCCTCCTCCTCGTCTTCGTCGTTTGTAAACGGTGCGACCAGTAAAAACCTGCCGGCGGTGCAGACGGTCGCGCCCATGCCTGAGGACACGATGGAGAACATGAGGTCAGATCAGCTGTCCCAAAAATACTGTTCAAACTGTCACTATTCTCCCCTTTTCTTTACAATCCCCTCATTTTGTGTTGATTTGTTTGTTTTTCTTGAAATTCAGCCCCTTCCACTTCATTTCACATCTCACTTGTAATAATGAGATTCAGCACAAAAAGAATCCTGTGCAGTTCTTTTGTTTATGCTAAATCAACTCAAGTCTGTTTCAATTTGCTTGATCTCTATTGTGCTCTTGTTTTAATCTGCAAAAAGGAACCAGATATACAGTTCCCAATCCTTCATTTAAGCAATCTTGGGAATAAAGTGGTGCCACTTCATTAAAACCACAGTTTAAGCAGCCTTATTAACACATTTCTGAAAGAGTAAAAATTGAATGAATAAAATGTTTATTAAGAATTATTGAAGCTTAGAATTTTCTGATTTCCTATTGATAATGCTCTAAAATCTAAAATAAAACTGAAAGCTAGTCAACTGGTAACGACGATATTTTCCTTAAAAACAACAAACAACGAAATCCTGACGTCAGAGCGTGCCAATAATTTGAAATTGTATGTAAACTAGAGATGGAAAATCGATCGAAAACTTCCAAAATTGATTGAAGTATGCAGCAAACGAATCGAAAGGCCAGAATTGATCAGTTTTGCTCTTGCAGCCAGTGGCTACGATGTTTGAAGAAACAAAGCGTGAACTTGTGCAAGACCTGACTGAATGTGCATTATTATGTTGCATGAACAACTAATGGTGAACCTCTAAATATGGACACTAAATATTAATGTTTACTGTTTGAATGGTGACAAAACTAGTTCTAAGCACTAACAACAGTGGCTTTTAAAAAATGTCATGTATTATGGTTTATTTTGTGTCTTAAGATGAAAAAAAAAAAAAAGTGAATATAGATAACGAACAAAATTGAAAATCGTGGCTGCAAAATCAAAAACTGAATCGAATCTTGACTTAAGTGGATCGTCCCATCCCTAATGTAAACCATATTGCTAATGCTAACATAGGCTAAACAAAAGTAAAAATTAAACATTTATAAATTGTTAAAAATAATATTTATAGTCTGTAACCAGAGTTTATCAGGGGTTAGATGCAGTTTTTGTGGTAATTATTGATCTGGTATGTGAAGTTTGGGTCGCTCTTCCAGAATCGAGTTTAGGTGCAAGTGGGATTTACTAGTTCGACTGACACGTTTTTCAAGTGGGACGTTTGAAATATCCCAGTTACCAGTTGTCTGGAACGCTACACAAGGTTCCTTAGTTCCTAAAATTATCTTTCTATGAGCATTTATAAGACATTTACAACAGTTATTACTTGGTAATTAAAATATTTAGCAGCACATTAACACTTTCACAAATGTTTTGTACATGGTTTGTCAACAAAGAAATGTTTTTTGTTAATGTGTACTCCATTCATAAGCTATCATAAGTTATCCTAGTAAGAGCCTCAGACATCACTGTGCATAAACCTTATTTATAATGTTATTGCTAGCCTCTTAATAAAACTGCCACTATACCTGAATAATGCTAATAAGTTATTGTGTTTATTATGTTCCTGCTTTAATAAGGCTAATTAAGGTGTTGTTATGATGAAGTGGTACCTGAAAACTGTTTCTATCCAATTAAATTAAGTACTGTTACAAACCGAGTATAATGTATGCAAGTATCATTTGTTATTTTAGATCTGTCATTGAAGTCATCCTAGTTGCCATAGCAGTCGTATGAACATGTTTCTCTACAGTAATGTTCTAGCTGTGTGGTTGTCGGCAGTAACAGTGTGTGTGTGTCTATATATGGCTGTATTGTGGTTTGTATTGCAGTGCCTATTGTGAAGTGCTGCAGACGTCCCCTGAGTCTTTTAGCACTGTGACACTTCTGCAGGCTGCCCCTCGAGATGCAGGACAGTGTTTTAGGCAAGGAGAACCCCGCCCTAAACCCACGCCCCCTTTACCCTCCACCACCACCCACACACACAGCCTGCTGCACCCAACCACCACTACGTGTTTACCAGACGACACCATGCGAGAAATGACTCGTGCCATTTGTGCAGTCATCTCTTGGATGGTCGTTTTTACACTAACTAAGTCCTGTTTGAACTTGTATTTGCAAATAACCGCTTAATAAGACTTGAGATTGTGTTTTAACCTCTTCTAGTGTCAAACGGCTTTAACTTAGAAGCAGGTTAAAACAACAAGTTATGCTTCAAGTCCGCTACAAAGTCACCTTCCCCTAACACACTTATCAGGAAGTATTTGAATATCAAGTTAACTTTGTTATTTAAAAAAATCAATCAATATTTTATTATAATCATAGACCATATATAGGAGTGGACATTGAGATACTGCTTGCAGATACGTTCCAGGATGATTGCGATTTGGCTTCCTCGGCTCTTTCCCTGTAACTACAGACCTCAAGCTCATTATTTTGGACTTAGCTAGTTTGTTTTACAATATCTGTATGATCCATGTGTTTTAATTTTACGTTTAACTTGTAAATAAAGATATAAACAATATTAAATGACAATCAGATGCTAAAGCCCAGTTTGTTTGACAGTTAGCACAGCTTGTTACTAAGCGTCCACCCTGAAGAATTGGCTCTGTGCAGTTGGCTTGTTTTCGTTCAAAATAGTACATCTTGTACATACAACCATTTTCTGTTCAATTAATTTCTATGAGGTTTTGACTACATCAGTTTAAAACAAATAAATACTCGGAAGATCAGATAGTTGTTTTGAATGTTACAGAAAACATGTTAAAGACTTTACAAACAGATGAAAATTTCACCATTGGACACTTGAATGTTTAAAAAGAGACGTGATTGTGTCTAAATGCTAACGCTAACAGGAAGTGGTTGTATGTACAGAAGTTAACACAAACCAACTGAAGTTTCGTGCACAGAGTTAATTCAGTGGAGCAGCCTGAAGGGTTGTGTAACTTGACCCCTGATTGGCTCTGAGGTTGCCATGACACAGATTTAAAAATATGGAACTTGACTCTAAATTAGCAGCTATACCTGCTGACCACGGAAAGCTTCATTCAGATTCATCCACTCCTATTTACCGTCTATGGTAACAAAGGTTACTAGCCAGTCTTATCAAACAATGTCCCTTCAGAAATAATACAAGGCAGACTGTATTATTATTACACAGAAGGACATTTAGCCTTGATATTGAATTGTTATTTTTATTCGTTTCTAAGCACAGACATTGTTATTATGTCTCATACACAGTTGTACAAAGCTGTAGTCGCAGAATAATATTTAGTTTTATAGCCTGACTTAAGCAGAAGCATTTCTGAAGCCATAAACTGCAGCTGTACTTGTGCAAGTTAGAAGAGCTTAGCCTTCAAACTGCAGTGCCATCAACTTAATCCAGGCCTAGTGCTTCCTCTACACTCAATGATCATTTCATGCTTTTTGATTCTGTGATCATTTAGTCTCCCTGTTACTCCTCTGTATAATTTGTCCTGGCTTTTTCTTGCATGTTTCTCCTCTCACGAGTCTCCCCTGAGTTTTCCCCTCATGATTTTCAAACCTCATTTAAATGCTAGTTTTTAATCTGTTCTAAGTCTTAACTCTCTCATGTTTTATGCCTTCTACGTCCTCCACAGCATCACTACAAAGTTGGAGCGAGCGCTGGAGAAAGTGGCGCCGCTGCTCCGGGAGATTTTTGTGGATTTCGCCCCCTTCTTGTCTCGGACGCTGCTGGGTAGTCATGGGCAGGAGCTGCTCATTGAAGGTACAGGTGCTGTACACGGCTCCTTTTCTCTAACTGGCGTCTCTCTGTGGAGTCTTCATCACTGTGTCCCTCACTGCAGCGTGTGCGTGAAGGCCTCACTGGGGCCCCTGTGTGTGTGTGCGTGAGTGTGTGTAGGGCTGGCCTGTTTGCTAACTGCATATTTATGAACTGATCTGCAACAAATTCTGTTGTAAATCTGTTAGATTTAATCAAAAGTGCCAGTTTCCAGCTGTTGCCTCCGTCTGTCTTTTATAAACTAAACACTGATATTGGTGGTGAGTTATTAAAATGTGACTATTTCTATAAATAATTTGTGTCAGTTCAGTGCTTCTTATATTAACTAATATATATTTATAAACACATAAACTAATAGCCTATCTAAGAAGTTCCAGACAATTTAATAAAGTAGATTATGCTAATTTCATTGTCATTAAAGGCCTTCTAGATATGCATTCTTTCAAACTAAGGCAAACATTTTATTTTTTTAAAGGCCTTAAGCACACGTGTCAAACACAAAGCCTGGATGGGTGGATGCGGCCCTCCACATCATTTTATGTGGCCCTCAAGGTCTTATAAGATTTCTTAACCTAATGAAATATTTTGTCTGCTGCTGTTGCCTAAAACTTCACATTCAAATAAAATGAAATATCCATCAATACTAAATTCACATCAAACGTCAAACTATAACAGCATAATTTTGCTAATGTGCATTTTCCTATTTACTTCATATTTGAAAATGTTTAGTCTATGGAGAAACAATTAGCTACATGCTTACTTGCTTAATTCCTTGATTTAATGTACAGACTAGTCAACTCAAAATCTATGAATACATTAAAAATATTGTTTATTGCCGCAATTGTTTTTGGATAGTAACATACTTCATTCATACATATTCTCTTTCTAAAAGCCTTATGTGCCCATTTTTCAACCTTCAAGTTTTGTTGTTAATGTAATTAAAATGTCAATGACAATAGAAATAATAGAAGTTATTGCTGACTAACATTTTAATCAATTAAATGGATTTGGGTTCATATGACCAGCTCTACTCGAGTGTCTGTGTGAACGAATGAAAGTGTCTTTGAGCTGCTTCCTTCATCCGTCAACAAGGTACAATGTCCGATTATTCTGACAGAGCTAGCCAGTTCAAAGGATGTATTTTAGAGAAGATTATTTCCTCTGACTTTTGTATAAACCGTGAACACTTCCCTGCCCACCTGCTTCCTGGCGTCCTGTTCTTGTCCTCCACTGTCTTAATGTTTTGTCTCTGCCTTTCCCTCTCTCACTCCCTCACTGATCCCCCTCCTCTTTTTACGTACTGTTTGTTTTTGTCCTTTTTGTAGCATGCTTTTTAGAATTATGACAATAGTATTTAAAATTATAGTTAAGTACTGTAAAACTATTTGAACTATTTTGACTTTAATGGTAATATTATGTAATTTTGTAGTTTGCATAGGTTGTCATGGAAGCTTAAGTCTAGTTCTGATTGCTTCTTGTCTTCCTATTGTAGGTTTGGTGTGTATGAAGTCGAGCACGTCGGTGGTGGAGCTCGTAATGCTGCTCTGTTCACAGGTTTGAAACAAAACTCTATTTTTAAAAGTTTTATTAGTGTCAAAACAAGATAAACAGTTTGGGCACTTGTCAAATGTGTCCCCTGTGAATCTTCAGCCATTTTCACAATAAAGCCAGAGAGATCAATATAAATAATTTGAAATGAGGAATAATGAATAAAATAGTATCTAAAAGAATCAATAAAGATGTCTGAAGTTTGACTGGGCGGTATCATCGGCCTACGTAAAAGGCGCAATGCAGTTGTAATACAATATCTTTGAACTCAGGTTACAATCAGAATACTGGAAAAGAAACCCACAAATATCATTAAATATACAAATAATGCAACTGTGAAGTATGCAATTCATCTGATAGACAATAATGGAGAATATTTTGCAACCCGCGCATTGATTTAGAGACTGAAAGTTCATTTGTAGAGCATAGTTCGTAAACAAAGTAAATTCAAGTGCTTTTTCTGAATATCTGATGCCTTAAAATCACAATAAAACAAAACAACATAAATAACAGTTAGAAAAGTTCTTTTGACAGTGAAGCATGCAAATAAAGTCCTTTCAGTCATAAAAAGTTAGCATAGACTTAATAATATTGCATCATGCCATCGTTAAGCAGTACTTTACAATTGACTTTGTGCATAGAAGCTGTTCATTTTTAAATTGCTAAGCCTTTAACGTTACATTGACAGATACTAATTCTTTTATAAACACAATTGATGCTTTGTTGATGTAATATCTTGATTTGTAAAGTCTTGAACATGTCAGAGAAAACCATCAAAGACTTGTTGGTAAAATGTTAACTTAGCACACAATCAGTTCAAATCAAAAAAGTTATACATACCTCCAGTTAAGCCCCTTTCTTCTCATTTATACTCCAAAAATAGTGTTTTTGTCATTTTCTCGTGTCTAAAAACAGCCTTGTCCCCGAATGAGGCCACTGCACTTTCCCAGAATCCTCTCTGGCTCTTCTGTTCTTGAACATTCTCAGACGCACGCTACTATCTCGTCTGTTTTAACATTTCAGCGGCTGTAGCTTTCATCTTCTGAAATTTGCCACAGTACCCTCCCCTCCCATTGCTCCATTTCCCGTCAGCGAGGATAGTGTTACCCCTGGCTCCGGTCGGGCTGCCATTAGAGGCCCAGCGAGAGCAAACCCTACCCCAAATATCGATCCTGCTGATGGGATGAGGGCGGGACAGGACGCTCCCTTAAGGCTCGGCTAATGGAGAGCTAATAGTCCAAAGCTTTCAGCGCTAGTTATCACGCTCACACATGCAAGTTTGCAAAATTATGCTTTGAATATGGCGTTTTGATTGTTTTTGTGGTGGCGTCTACTGCTTTTTGACTCTGAACCAGTGTTTTTTCAGGAAATTAAAAAGCGTTTGAACTCATTAAACAGATTTTTTTATGAATATGTTTTTTTTGCAATTATATTATTATGAAATCCTTGTATATTTTAGCGTGAATAGCATAATCTACACATCTAATAGCTTATATAGAGGGTTCAAAACATGCCCAGGGACTACAACCCAGTAGTTTGACAAAATAAGCACATACTAGCTGTTTTGTTTTGATATCAGTTTTGGCAATAAAAATCCTAAATTTGGCACTCTATTTGATTTCCTGAAAGCTGCATAAACAATGTGAATTGTATTTTATCAGTGTGAATAAAGCCAAATCAAATCAGTAGCTAAATAACAATACTAACCAAAATGAGCCATCTATCCACTCACCAAAAATGTTTTATTTTTTAGGCAGATGGTCTCAGCTGAAGTACTTGAAATTGTAAAATGAATAGTCATTTTAATTAGCTTCATGGTTGATCTGTAATGCTGCCTGGATCGATTTCACCTCAGACTTCTCAAACTTTTGCTATTATTTGTGATTTTGTAGAGAAGTATTTTCAACTATTTTACTAAAGAATGCTACCTCTTGCATCACATGTTCAGTCTGCACTGTTTGCCCACTCCCAAATTAAATATTTAAGACCTGTTTGTGTGTTTTTGTGAGCAGGAGTGGCAGAACTCGATCCAGAAGAACGCTGGACTGGCTTTCATTGAGCTGATCAATGAAGGGAGGTAAGTCTGATTATTCTGTTTGATTCTCACATTCACTCTTTCCTCCAGAGAGTCTGTTGTCTGATGTGAGACACGCCCTAAAGGGACCTTAACCACCCACTGTCAAGAGCAGTCTACACAATAATCATTAACACAATCAGATCTGAGCTCTTTGTGTTACTCTGTTTGTATATTTATATGTATTCTTCAAACTGATTCAATCTGTGTGTCCAGACTTCTGTGTCACGCCATGAAGATCACATTGTGCGAGTTGCCAATGAAGCAGAGTTTATCCTGAACCGACAGAGAGCAGAGGATGTGCACAAACACGCTGAGTTTGAGGTATGTTCACTGTGGGAAAATAAATATGAAATGCACAGTGTGAAAAGTATCATTTTCACTAAAACCCAGAACATGACAAATTTCCTTTTTATAACGTTAATGTCTTTGTGCATTATTTCTAATCAAATTAATGAATGTAAATATAATTGTATGATTCATTTTCAATTGTCTTTTGGGAGACAAACAATAACATATGACTGATTAGACAAAAAATGAAGTAATAATTGACCCTACTGCTGCATATATTATTGCAAAGATAGGTTGGTTCTATTCACCTTCAGTCTTCAGTCACTTTGGATATAGCTGTGGTTAGCATAAGTTACATTAGCCACAATCAAACATCAAATGTTGTAATGATCACATACATGGCTGGTTCGTTATGCATGTCGTACATCATGGAAAACTAGAATAGTCATGGAAAATCAAATCTAATTTTGGCCTGGGAAGTTTGAATCTACTGGTTTAAAAGTTTTGTAAAACTAGAAATATTAGTTAAAAATAGAAGATAATCGTTCACTTAAACGCACTACTGCTTGTGTTACATAAAAAAAAAAAAAAAAAATATATATATATTATAATATATATATATATTATATATATATATATAATATATATATTATATATATATATATATATAATATATATATATACTGGGCATATCAATAAAATAAAAAGCAGATGTGTTGAATGACTTACTTAAATGTATGAATTTGCAGCTGAAACTTTTGAAGTCCTTTGTGCTTTTGTTTGAAACTAAAAGCACTGAATATGAAAGTTTGTTGTAACCAAATGGTCAGTGCATTTAGTCCTAGTTAGTTACTGAAACAAATATTATGTGAAACTTATAGTGAATAAAAGGTCATGGAAATGGTGGATTTGTTTGGAAAAGTCTTTGAAACATTATGGAAAAGTTACCTGTACAAACCCTGTTATATCCAGACAGACAAGCTAACATGTTAGCTATCTTCTACAAGAAGTGTGCTGAATAATGGACAGAATAAGGTGAATTCATTTCGAAAATGTGTCTGACTTGCGAGTACTACATAGATAATAGGAGAGAAAAAAAGCCAGTCAATGCATATTATTTGTGGTTCTAATCTTTTACATTGGCTGATGTTGTTTTGGTGTTTTTCTGTAGTCCAACTGTGCGCAGTACGCAGCGGACCGAAGAGAGGAGGAGAAGATGTGCGATCATCTCATCAGCGCGCCAAACACAGAGATCACGTGACCGCCAACCAGCTGAAGCAGAAGATCCTCAACATCCTCACCAACAAACACGGCGCTGGGGAACCATGTCTCAGAGGTCAGAAGAACAGTTCATTTTGGGTTCATATACAAATGTCGACACTGTAGGTCAGGGCTATTCAACTTTATTTTCCGGAGGCTTCAGCTTCCGGGCCGGGTAGTTCACAATATGTCACTTTTGACATGAGGTTGTGCCTAATATTCAGAGAGGATTGTTTTACAATAATATGCTGCAATTATTTTATGCCAATAAAAAATCTGAACCTGGAGTATCCGGATCTAAACCAGAACCAAACAAGGTCTAAAACAGAATTAAATCAAGACTGAAACAGGACCTAATCAACAACAATTTTATACTTTATAATGAGTGAATAAATGCTTAAATTAAGTCAGATTTGTTTTTATTTGAGCATATTTTAACTGTCTTAAAAACAATATCTGCCAGTAGAACAAGAGCAAAACGTATTGTTGCTAAAATTGAAAAACACTGCATTTTGTCACTGGAAATTAGTCAAAAATGCAACTGGAATTGAAACAAGAAAATAGACTAGATTCATAGGCAAATCTCTTTTTCAGACAGATAATATAATAAAATCAAGCACATATTACACATTAATAAATTTAAGTTGGTTCACTTTTTCGTGATAAGTAACCCAGTAACCCAGACTTAAAATAGTTATTTTTGTAAATTTTTGTAGGGCTGATTTGGCACCAGGGCCTTAAGTTGAATAGGCCTGCTATAGGTTATGCAGAGACACAGCCTTCTAATTAGCTGTGAGTGACAAAAATGTATGACAGAGTTTGTTAATAGTGCAGTATAAAAGATTAGGGGCATAAGAGGACATTTGGACACAGTCATGGTTTTAAACTAGTATCATACAACTGTAATAAACTTTTGGCCATGCTTTTTCTAATATACAGTAAATACATATATATTTTCAGAGTTAATTAGTATATATTTATTTCTCCAAAACAGCAGGCAGCAGTAGCTCACTTCAAATTCTCATTCTAAGCTGTATTTTGTTCATGTTTATTATTTTTTCTGTTGACATAGTAAAGCACTTGTCACCTCGATCAGGCTCCAGGCTGTCAGCAAACCCCAGAAAGAGATTTTAATATTGGGACAAGCTGTAGCCCAGGCTTGTCATTCTCATGTCGTTGTAAATAAATTTCAGTGTCTGAGCAACCTGCTGCTCGAACAAATCTAAAATTTGGAATGAATAATAAAAGTTTTTGTGTTCAATGTTTTTCTTTCTAAACTGAGAAAAACAGTGGAATTGTTGCTTACTACTTCAGCCAACAAGCATATCCTTAGTTTTATTCAGTTTTTTCCTAAAATAATAATATGTATTTGTCTTTTCTTAATTTCCAGTCAGTTACATGACTTCTGGCGTCTGGATTATTGGGAGGATGATCTTAGGAGAAGACGGAGATTTGTGCGGAATGCCTTTGGATCGACTCACGCTGATATTTCACTCAAAGCTCTGGAAGACTATGGTCAGTATTAAAACCTTAATGTGTACTAAAATGTGTAACTTTTCTGATGGAGAGTACGCAAACTGCTTGTCTTCATAGAGTTGGGATTGTTTGCCTAGAATGTTCTGTAATTTTGCATTCTACTCATTAAAGTGACACTATGTGTTTTTCAGTTACAAAGCTTAATGATTCTCCATGAAGTGGTATTGCTTTGTCTGAAATGTTCAGCTATGACATTATCTCTATGAAGCCCAGGACACATTACAGGTCAGATCTGTGGAGTGGCAGCACTTCGCTCCGTGTAAAAGCTCTGTCTATACGTTTGTATTAGTGATTCTAGTAAATTATGCAAAATAGATAAAATAGATAAGCATAAGTCACATAGTGGAATAGCATGATAAATAATAACATCTATGGAAACGAGCTGAAAGTTCAGAGTGGAACGAATTAATGCAGATTTTTCACATTATTGTTTTCATGTCACTTTTTTTTATACACTAGAAGCTTATTGCATTCACAATTACTTCTGTTTTAGAGGAAAGTTCTGTTTTACATGTAAAGTTCAGTTTTTGCATAGTTTCTGTTTTATGAGAAAGCCAAAAACAGGCCAGTGATGTGGAAGTTTTCTCATTCCAGCTCAAAACTATTAATAATTTCCCTCACTGTCGTCATGACAGGACTGGCGTCAGGAACGTGGTACATAACAGAACTTTTCACAGTTAATACATATTTGCCTCGACTTTTTGCAGAAATTTTTCTCTGTTAATAACATTAGCTTGTTGTCCACAATCAAAAACAGATAAACAGAGACTAATTCTAGCTAAAGTTAAAAGAGTATTAGTAGTGGCGGGCAGAATAATAATAAAAAATTTCATGTAAATACAACTTTTATGTTACAAAGTTAAAAACAAACTTTCTGTAAAAAGACTGGAAAAAACAATTTCAGAAAGTTGCATTGTGCTTTTTTAATTTAATGATGAATATCTCTAACTTATTTGCAAACTAACTAATCCCAAAACAGGGACAGAGGAAGAGGAGGAGGGTGTCAAATCGAAGAAAACCTTCCGCAGCCAATCAGTGGTCGCCCAGAACCCGGAGGCGGAGCTAATGCTGGAGGGAGACGACGATGCTGTCAGTCTGTTGCAGGAGAAGGAGATTGACAACCTCGCTGGTAAGTCAGATGTAAGTTACATTTATTTATAATTTCACTTCATCAACACACGACTCCAGAGCTGACTTTGACGACTCTCATTTATAGTACGTCCTTTTCGTCCTCGACTTTTTACATCCAAAGGCAAGTTTGGTGTTCGAAAACATTTAGCCAATACTAACTTTTTAATTACCCTTTGAAACGTGATCATGGCTGACACAACATGAAGCTAAGATTTTAAGCTCATAAGCTTTTTTTAATTGATCAAATATAGAAAAAGTTCATTGCCATAACCCAATGATTCTTAAGTCAAATAATAATTGACTCACTGACACTTAAAAATGTTGTTCACTGCAGACTTAACAAACTAAAATAATTACGTTCTTACCTAATAATTATATTTTTGCAACAAGTTCTGTTCACGTGACATTACAGCATTCTACAGCCTAATGTTATTTCAATTAGGCTCAGGCAGCTAAAATTAATATAGTTTAAATGCAGTTTATGTTTATACTACAAAAGTTTAATGTTAACGAGTCTAGTTACCAGAGGTGGCAAAATATTGAAGTACATTACTCAAGTAAAAGTACAGTTACTTGTGTAAAGCACAACTCTTATAACAGTCAAAGTCCTGCTGAAATTTCTTTACTTGAGTAAAAGTACAAAAGTTCACCAGTGTTAATATACTTAAGTAAAAAGTAATACAGTAAGTAAACTCACACTGCAAAAGTTATTATATAGTCAGTTAAAAGACTAGAAATTTGTCAGGTTATTTCACTTGTTTCAAGACATTTCTGACTCTTTTCAAGAGAGTTTAGCTTGACTCAACTTTGTCTATAATGTGAGTAAAAATGCCCTGTGTCATCAGCAAACAATTTGGCTTGAAAGAACAAATTTATTGAAACAAGGCAAAAATATGTATCTTGAAACAAGTCATATAATCTAGGTATATCAAGTAAAACCACCTTAATCAGAAAAAAATACCAAAATAAAGGTTAAAATCCAGGTTTTAGGACATTTTCACCAATCTAGAAATACACTTTTTTGCAGTTGGTTTGTGATGTTGTGGAGTGTGAGATGTGCTTTACAGTAAATTAAATATAATTCATGTGACTTTTATCATGTTTTTGGCGATTCATGGCAGCACAGCAGGTCTTAGCTGGTTTTAAGAGGAAAAAATATGGGCTCATTAAGTAACTAACCTGTTTTTGAAAAGTAGGGAGTAAAAAGTACAGATACTTCTTGAAAAATGTAAGAAGTAAAAGTCTCACATAAAGTACAGATAATCAAAAATACATTACTTGAGTAAAATACTAGTTACTTGTCACCTCTGCTTGTTACCTCAGAAATGGGCTACATTTTAAATTAGCGAATTCTTTAGATATTTCAAGGCAAAGTACAATGCTATTAATTGGAAAAATTCTTGTCCTCAATCTGGCTTTTTTGAATTCTACAACGTGAACTGAACTTGTGCAAAAGTAAACATTAAACTCCTTTGCATCAGAAGTAATATAATTTAATGTTTCTGTTCCTCCAGGCCCTGTCGTTCTGAGCACTCCTGCACAGTTGGTTGCACCGGTTGTAGTTGCTCGAGGTACACTGTCCATCACCACCACCGAGATCTACTTTGAGGTGGACGAAGAGGACCCTGCCTTTAAGAAAATAGATTCACAAGTAAATATTTCTTCGCGTGTAAGTGTGGATTCTTGTGGAGGGGATGTTCTTTAATGTTTGGCTGTTCTCAGGTGCTGGCCTACACCGAGGGGCTCCATGGGAAGTGGATGTTCAGTGAGATCAGAGCAGTGTTTTCGAGGCGGTACCTGCTGCAGAACACAGGCCTGGAGGTCTTCATGGCCAACAGAAGTAAGGATGATGTTGACTGGAATGGCTCATTGACTTTATTTTTTTATTCCTATGGCAATATTACAATGCTATTAGGTATATAAACAGTTACAAAAGTGCTCACTCGTGCCTATTAGTATTTGGGTTTGATCTGGTTACAATAGTACAGGGGTGTCAAGCTCAAATGGAGCTGAAGCCAAATTGATCAAAGTCGGAGTTGGTGGAGGTCCGCAGTTTTAAATGTACAGTAGGTTCTTCTGTGTTATATTCAGGTATGGCAATTAGGGTATATAAAGCTTACTATAACACGTGCGTAATGTAATACAATATATAAGTTCACATTTATATTGTATTACATTATGCTGTATTGACTTCAAAAATTTTTTTTTTTTTTTTTTTTTTACAAATTGTATGCAATTTACTGCATTCCAGTGATTTTAGAGGTTTTATAGTCACATC
This sequence comes from Mugilogobius chulae, assembly GCA_038363315.1. Lineage (NCBI taxonomy): Eukaryota > Metazoa > Chordata > Actinopteri > Gobiiformes > Gobiidae > Mugilogobius > Mugilogobius chulae. The sequence continues at coordinate 30,351,944 of CM076399.1, read as the reverse complement.
TTAACAGTATAAGCCTCGTGCTGCTACACAGTTGCTGAGTTGGTGTTAGGCTGCAGTGTGTAATGTGCTTTAATAGGCAGGCCATTGTCAATAATAATCAGAAATCATCCTTGAATCTGCATGAAACCATCTCGTGGCCACATTTGACCCCTGAGCTGCCAGTTTGACACCTCTGCAATAGTACATTGTCCTTTCCGACTTCATAAATTGGCATTATAGAACGCTGTACACTTTTGTTTTAATTTCTAAAAACTAGATATATAGAACTATTTAATGTAAAAAAATTTCAGCAGTCACATGTTTTGCTCTCTTAATGCATTTTGAGTCTCATAATTTTTTCACTGCAGTAAGTTTAGAAGCACATTTCACATATTCAGTGTCATGTCAGTAGGCTAACAACAGTTAACACAGGATAAAAACATAAAAAAGCCACTTTCTGGATTTTAGGGGACAAAACACATTTACTATTACATTTAGACTATTCCACTTCCTGTACTCTTTTCTGCTTTAACACAGAACTATAGTCACTGCCTATAGAGGACAACTATTTATATTTTTTTCATCTTTTCAGTACATGATCATGCCTTGTCCTAATGTGTATTCATTATTGAAGCTGTACCTTCTATCTTGTAACATTTTTAAAAATTTTTCCAGCGTCTGTGATGTTTAATTTCCCGGACCCTGCCACAGTTAAAAGGGTGGTCTACAGTCTCCCTCGAGTCGGAGTTGGAACGAGCTATGGTTTACCACAAGCCAGGTAATTGACAGTAGTACACTATATTAACAGAATAGACTCAGCAATAGTCATTTTGAGTTGTTTAGTTTTAAACACATCAATGCACATGTTTCAAAGTTCATTTAATGCTTTTGTAAGACGATGATTAAACCTTCTCGTGATCACTTTCTTATCGTTAAAATATTCTGTGAACATCTCTTACGTCTCATTTCTGTCATTTTCCAGGCGTATTTCTCTGGCCACTCCTCGTCAGCTCTTCAAATCCTCCAACATGACGCAGCGCTGGCAAAGGCGAGAGATCTCCAACTTTGAGTACCTCATGTTCCTCAACACTATCGCGGGTAAACTCCACAAATATTTAAAATGTCTTTCTTCACACTTCTACTGTCTTTGGCAATGAACTTGACGAGAACATAATGTGCCCCATAAAGTTTGTCTCTGCTTTTTGCTCTTGACGACCTCATATAACCTTGGCACAACGTGACACCCATCATTACCTTTGTGTTGTGAAATTATATAGGTATAATAGATTTTTCAGCATTAGCAATGACCTTATTTAGCCTTTTATGGTTCGGTTAGAAATAGCTTTGTCACAGAAAAGGAAAAACGCAGACATTCTTGTATTTCTGTCTATACGCTTGAATAATAATGTACACTGCTGCGCTGTTATTGAAGAGATAAAGGATTTGAATTAAGATGAATGTTTGACAGCCACCTCAGCAGCGATTCCATAAGAAGTCCCTGGAGCAGAATGCTTTCCTCCACCTTTGTGACCTGTATTGTGTTTATGCTGATGCGTTTAGAAACAGCTGTCTCCAAGCTGTCTTTACTGTTTATAATTGTTTTAATTGTGCATATCTTTTATCAACAATTAGACAACAACCTATGATCCTAATGTTTGACAACTCTAATTAAGATACAAGCTTGTTGGTTTCACTTTGAGCACAACTGCCTTGAACTGAACTTTATGCAGGAAATTTAAGTTATTTAAGTTTGTCAGGAATCTCAACTTTTCACCTTTTTGATGTTGCAGGGAGGACTTATAATGACTTGAACCAGTACCCGGTGTTCCCCTGGGTTTTAACCAACTATGACTCAGAAGAGCTGGATCTCACTCTGCCTGGAAACTTCAGAGATCTCTCCAAAGTAAGTCACTAGTGTTAATGAGAAATGTAGCTAATGATTGCTTTAGCACTCGCCTAGTCAGCAATTATTTCTATAGTATATTAGAACTTTTAAAATACAGTAATTATTAACCATTAAAGGTAGAAATACTTGGTGGTTGATGATGTTTTTATAATGTTGAATGTGGCCTTTGCGTTTGACCCACGTACATTTGAAGTTGCACTGTGTTGCTTTCTGGAGGTGAAAAGTCATTATTCAATTTAACAGAAAGTTACTTGTGATGCGCCAATCAGATACTGAGATAGAATATCGGCACTTAGCCATGAAATTTTGCTGGACAGGGTATCGGCTTCATTATATCAGTTCAACCGATACACAATAAATTACAGTTACATAGCACTATATAAGCAATTTTCTAACACGTAAACAGAGTTTTGGCAAGTAAAAAGCTATTTTTAGTCCTTACACTGGTAACGGCCAATAACAGATATCAACAGATATCGATTATAGAAATTATTATCAGAATTGGTAATAAAAGTTTGATTGATGCATCTGTAGTTAAATTACTACTTACAAATTGGAGGATTTGTAATCAGTTTTTTCCATAGAAAACTTAGGCCTATTGTTTTGTTGGTAGAATGTTACACAGTGTGACATTAAACTTAGATATCTCCTTTGAAATGAGCCTGTGGCTCTACCAGACCAAGCTACAACACAGATCTGTATAGAGGTGTGCTCGCTCACTGTAATAAAAGATATTTTGTGTCATAAAAACAATAAGCAAAAGCAATGCAAGGTCACATACTCTCTGCTAGAAAAGTTATTGTACACTGCCCAGCTATAATATTGTAATATACCAGTGTTACCAGTATTATTCTCCATATATTTGTTGTATGTTAAACAATGGTTTGCTTAATATAACTATTTGCCTAAATAAACTGAAACAGCTTATTATTTGTTTTTACTAATTGTAACTTTTTTTCTGCTCTTTAGCCTATTGGTGCTCTGAACCCGAAGCGAGCAGCCTTTTACGCAGAGCGGTATGAGACATGGGACGATGACAGTGTTCCTCCTCACCACTATACGACGCTGTACTCCACGGCTCACTCCACACTACTGTGGATGCTCAGAATAGTACGACCCACCTTTAAAAATATTTATCTTACACTTAGACTTTTCAAACAACCACACGTCTGTTTTGTGTTTGCAGGAACCTTTCACTACATTTTTCCTGAACGCAAATGAAAATAAGTTTGACCATCCAGACAGGTCCTTCTCTGGTATCGGGCGATCATGGAGAAACTGCCAGAGGGACACAGCTGATGTAAAGGTGCGTGTTAAACTGATTATAGAATACAAAACTTTGAATTTTACTTGTGGGCCTATTGAAAGTAACATTGTGACGACTGTACATGTTACTCCACTTAAGGTTTAAAGTCACGTGTAAAGGCTTCAGTCACCTGCGACCCCTAACAGGAACAAGCAGGATAGAAAAAAATGAATGAATGAAAGTAACATTTGCTCAAACAGCTTTGTATCAGTTTGCAATAGTCAAAATAACATATTCAGAGGCAAACATTTGACGAAACTTACATAAATCCTAAATCATGGAGAGAAGTAATCAAACAAAATAATAGTGAATACTCTAACTTGCAATACATGTTATATTCATCTGAATTAATCAGATCATAGTGTAGTTTGTTTAAATAATATGGCTTGTGTCAGGGCTTTATAAACTTTCTGACCTCAAGGACTTACTTTTTTGTGCACAACGGGTTCCCAATCTCATATTTAATTCATTGTATTTTGCTGATTGTGCGGGCCTCAAGCAGGTGCTCATGGTCAAACTACAAAAATACATAATTTATTTGACAGGGACAGTGTACATTGGTTTCTTATTTGTGTCTGTTTTTGAGACATGTATCACTGATAATGAAGTAACTGACTGTGTGCCCCTTCAGGAGCTGATCCCAGAGTTTTACTACCTGCCCGAGATGTTTGTGAACAGTAACGAGTACGAGCTGGGCGTTCGGGACGACGGTGCTCCGGTCTGTGACGTGGAGCTGCCGGTTTGGGCCAAGAAACCAGAAGACTTTGTGCGGATCAACAGGATGGTACGAACACCTCTCATAACTGGTTATATAACAAAAAAACTAAAATCTAAAATCTTGAAGTTTGTGTGTAGCAGTGTTAATTTAGTTTAGTTATGAGAGGCCAATATCTTAGAATTATGAACGAATAGTTAGTAGATTTTTAGTATTTTTCAATTCAACCTAAAACTGATCTACATCTACATTTAGAGCGCCTATTCACCTTATTCCGTTTGAAATCCCTTTTGATAAAATTTCCAGTTGAGCAGCAATACAGTTTGTGCTAATAGAAAACAGTAAAGTATTACATAGTTCAATGTTCAATCTTTATTCATCAACAATCCAACAACGCACTGTTTCTCTGGTGGCCTAAAAACAGACTATGTAAAGTTGTTAAACTAATTACTACTGAGATTGGCAGTTCTATGCAAAATAATATAACCCAGAAGAAAGATAACATCAGCTGGTGGTACCAATCAGATGTGGCGCCAACTTTATTCACCTTATTTGTTTTAAATTATTTGGATGTAATGATTATGACTAATTTTTTTCAAAAAGTCACTTTATAGTAACACTGTAAATGTAATACAATTTTTCCTACAAAAATTATGTTAACTGTAAAAGTAAATTTCCTCCACAATAAAAGTTTGTCTAGTTTGTTTGCTAACAACTGTGCAAAATCAGGTATTTACATTATACAGACACGGTTTTAAAATATATGTACTATTTTAGGAGAAGATAACCAGTTAACGTGAACTGCACAATAATCAAAATCAATAGGTTAGGGATGTTCATCATGTCTTCTTAGTATTAGGTCTCTGACAAATACGGAAGTTGCTGTTGAAACTAGTCAAGTGATCATCTCTTAACCTCAGTTTGTCTGTAATTTAATAAAACTATTCAAAATCTGTCAGTGGGTGCAACTCGCAAATTGCAAAAGCTGTCATTTTTTAAGTTCCATTTTTTTTTTTTTACAAACAGCAAAATAGGTGATTTTATGCATATACATCAGTTATTACTCAAGATCAGGCCTATTCAACTTATGCCTCTCCAAAAATTTGATCTGTCCCTCAACCCGTTTTCGCACTATTGCAAAAAGATTTAAAATTGGTCTACTATACCTTTGACTTGATTGGGTCCTATTTTTGTTCTGGTTTAATGCTGAGATTTTCTTAGTACTGATCTGGTCCTTGTTTAATTGTGGTTCAGCACTGTATTAAAAGTTTTTAGAGCTTTCAAATTCAAACATAGAGTATAGCAGTTTCGTTTTCATTACTGAAACAGATAAATTGCTGTGGATATTTGGCGTAACCCTAAATTTAGACAAAAGTGGTGATGTTTTATGCAACTATCCGGCCCAGAGACCATGGTCTTCGGTAAAATTTGTTAGTTGAATAGCCCTGCTCTCGATTATAAATGATTATTTTATAAATGTGTATCACAAATTGAAATGCAATCAGAATACTGGTCAGAAATATCACAGTTAAATATTTTTCTTCCCACATCATACAGCTCTACCATTAACTGTTCATGTATTATGTGATATATACATTTGTAGCTGCAATGGTTATCTGTTTTTTTCTAGTGTTTCTTTTTTTTCCTGTAGATATCAGATACAAACTAAACATTTAACAGTGATACAGACCTTTATATTTTCTTAATAGGTTTTTCCACTTTGGATTTGTTTTGAGCTGTTACAGGACCATCAATGACTCATACATTTTAATTTTCACACTCATACTATAACTATAACCTACTGTGATATTTTTGCTTAACGTGTTTATTTTGTCTTGCAGGCGTTGGAGAGTGAGTTTGTGTCGTGCCAGCTTCACCAGTGGATCGATCTAATATTCGGATACAAGCAGCGCGGACCTGAAGCCGTTCGAGCGCTCAACGTCTTTGACTTCATGTCCTACGAGGGAGCAGTGAGCCTGGACAATCTGGACACAGCCCAGCGCGAGGTTTGTTCTCATCACAACAAAACAGTACACATCCAATTACTTTTACACAGCACCAGTGAGCTCTTTTATGGTCCAATCTTGCCAAGTTATTGTGCTGTAATACTTCATAATGGATCAAGCTGTTGAGATTGATTAGCCGCTTATTACGCTCAAAGAAATCATTACAACATAATTACAGTGTTTTGAGAGAAGTATTGACGTTCTATTGTTGTTGCCGAGAGTAAATGTGTCCAAAAAACGCTGTACAATTCAAAGCGAGCACGTTTGTACTGTTGATCTAATTAAGTTTGTTTTCATGTTTTTGTAGCTGATTGAAGCTCAGATTCAGGTCTGTGGACAGATTCCCTCACAGCTCCTGATCGAGCCGCATCCTCCTCGATCCTCGGCCATGCACCTGGTGAGTTATTATTATAATGAATATGTATTAAAATATGGTTGTAGCATAAGCTTTTATTTATTGTAGTGAAGAAATGAAGTTGCAACTGGACTACTAAGCCATAGTTATACCAGTGTTTCCCACAGATTTCAGAGAGACTATGGGGGGATGAGGTCTCAGCCTTGTCGGGGGGTCTGGGGGTCCTCCCCCAGGGAAATTTTGACGCAAACACATGTGCTTTCCTGCATTTTGGTGAATTTTAGATACTATAATTTATATCCCACAGCTTTGCCTTTTTGTTTGAAAGAAATAGTGTAGGTTTTAAAATGTAAAAACAATTACTGCACATATGAGCCCTTATGACTAAACATATCCTATTTCTTGTGAAGAAGGACTTAAAAGTGCTTCTGTTCATTGAGCACAAACCTCCAATCAAATTAGAATATTTGATAAACGATTCCTAACCTACAATTATTAACTCATAGCTGTACATCAGTGCCCCTTGTGATACAATGCTGCATTCACAAACATTTTATTGTTCATATTACTATTAATTTCAACTCAGTTATTACAAAGTAAGTTAGAACCATATGTTACAAAAATAGGGGGAATAACAATTGCTTTTTATTTTAATGTGCTATTTTTATATATTTTATTTTAAAAAATTTTGTGTGTGTCTTAAAAACATAGATAATACATAATAAATACATGTTCCTTTTATCTGGGATGTTTTAGAACAGTAAATCCATTAATTTCAATTTTTTCCAAATTGCTTTCCAGTGGGGCCCCATCTCTCTTCGCCCCTTCAAACTGCCCTCTGCTCCGCCACTGTTCCTTCTCCTGCACTCACTGACCACAGCTCAGCGTAAGCTGCATCCTCGCGCTACAGTTTGAGGAAATACTAGAGTCTGTAACTTTTGTCAGGACAAATAGACTAGATTCATGGTTTGTGTTTGTGTATGAAAGAATCTAAACATAAATGTGTCAAAATCCGCCGTATTTCGCCGCGGTAATTTGCGTGTTAAAATCTGCAGCCGTCTTAATTCATCTGCTATTTCTGCTCGTAACTGGCTCAATATGTGTCCTATTGACGCAAAATAAAGATTGGCTAAGACCTTATGAGTTGTAGAACATGTTTCAAAAGGGTTTCCAGGGTCTTTGATTTCGCGCTGTGTGTTAAGATTCATCATGCACAAGCGTCTGGACCAGACTTTTCTGTCACTTATGAGTTCAGCAGCTGGACGGCACAGCTCGGCTTGTTGGCCCATAGCAGGTGATGCCCTACGCGCTCTGCGTTATGTGCGTATCCGTGCGCTTTACAAGGCACGGGCTCAGCCAGGCGGGTTGTCCGTATACGAATTGGACACAGTTCACTTCGGCGCGAGCACAGCTCACTTTGGGGCTTACGCAGTTGAGGAGACGGTGGAGAGAGGGAGAGAGAGAGAGAGAGACAGAGAGCGAGAGCTGCAGGCACAAGCTCGCGGTGAGCACGCGGCAGAGGGAAGAAAGTCGGAGATTTTGTGAAAAGTTGGTCCGTGTGTTCGTTTGGGTCAAGAGAGGCTGGGCTGGTGCTGGAGCGAGCGGAGAATTTACCGTATTTGCAATACGTTGCCAGGCTGCAAAACATGCTTTTAATAGACCTAACGAGTAACAGGAATTGCAATAATAATTTATAAAAAAAAAAAAAAATGTCAAAATGAGTCTATGGCGGCTAAAAATAGACTATGGCGGCCCGCCATGAATTAGTCTATGTATGGGAAACACTGGTTATACTGTTCTTTATGATGAAATGATTTGATAACAAGTACCAGTAATACTATGGCAAGTGTCTCAAAATATATTTTATATCGAACTATTACAAAGAGAAAAACTAAACACAAGCACAGATAAACAAAATATAAACAATGTGTTTTAAGTAATAAAATAAAATATAGATTTTTGAGACAATTCAAGTCACAAAAGAGCTCAACAGTAATTGCCCACTTCCTGGTTCAACAAGTGTGGGCTCCAATGTTAAATCTCCATAGGGGTTTCAAACAAAAAAATCTATTCTATTTCTAGCCCGCAATACATCTTTAAACTCTAATACTGTATTTGCAAAAAGCCTATGGCATTTTACAATGGGGCAATTAACGTCCGGAACCAGGGCGATCTTCCACTGTTAAGCTCCATGAATGTGACAGTTTCAGATGAAATTATTGTGTTTTTTTTTTTTTATTCAATCTATAGTTAAAAACTGCAACATAATAAATAAATGCACATATATAAATGTAAGCTTTTTCATCTTGCTATTTTTGTCACATTAAATTCAGTTATTAATTCAGAAATTTTAATTTCTAAAAGTTAGTTACAATATTGCTATATACTACTGTGTTGTTCATTGTCTCAGTAACTGTGAATAATCGCTAAGTCATACTATTTTTTCTTTCAATATTAACATAATTGTTTGTTAATGATCTGTATTGTAAAAATACAACCTTGAGTGACTTTTTGTGTCACTCAAAGGGTACACATGAAACATGAAAGAATTTCTGAGAGCAGATTAAGAATCTAACCAGCAATACCAAAGCTTAAGTCCTCCTATCATTCCTGATTGAGACATACATGTGATACTTTTACATGCATGGGATGTAGAGATTACAACTATGTATGTAGTAGCCCCTCGCCTCAAAGTAGTCCCCTGCCTGGTCCAAATAGTGTGTTTGGTCCTGACTCAGCCTCTTCATTCATGGACCTCATTCAGTGTCTCCCAAAAACTCTACCATCTCCCCTAAAAGACCACCACAGACCTCTACCTCAGTGTGTTGACCTGCTCTGACCCTGTCGACTCCCACTAATGAGACCTCCTGCTCCTCTCCCTGTCTTCTCCCCTGTCCCATCTGTCTGCCCCGCCCCCTGTGTTACCCCTCCCTCCCCCATCTTTCCTCTCTCTCTCTCTCTCTCTCTCTCTCTCTCTCTCTCTCTCTCTCTCTCACCAGTGTTTCCTTCCTCAGAGCCCCTTGATGTTTAAGGATCAGATGCAGCAGGACGTCATCATGGTGCTGAAGTTCCCCTCGAACTCTCCGGTCACACACGTAGCGGCCAACACGCTCCCACACCTCAGCATCCCGGCCGCGGTGACGGTCACGTGTAGTCGCCTGTTTGCTGTCAACCGCTGGCACAACACTGTCGGTGAGTTTAACATCAGTGCAGAAATACTGAGCCTTTTAACTGGAATTGGTTTACTTGGATGTAAAATGATAAATTCTCATCTGTGATTGGCCAATAATTGGTCTTCTTAACTTATTTGAGAACTTGTCCTGTTTCAGAGCAGGTTATGAGTTCATCACATGTTGCCATAGAGATGTTTAACCCATAACCTAATTCCAGCTTCATAACACAGGCGTTTTCAGTGGTCTTTCTTATACAAGTACAAACAGAACCAAGCTTGCTTTCGAGATTAGTCAAGCTCAGGTCGTCAAGCAAAAATGTTTGGTTGCTAATGGGTGAAGTCTAGAAAATTTACCTTAGCTCAATTTTACCATACAAAATTATAACATTTTTATATTGACCATGTTTAAAATAATAAATACACTGCATGCTGGCTAGAGTAGAGAGGAATTATTTGTTTATCAACACGAGAGATGCTGCTCATTGACAACAAGTCGAGCCAGCGCTGTTGTCAGCTAACTACAAGAGTTTATCACTGAAAAACAAAAGTTATGATGCTAAATCAACATTTGTGAATGAAATTCAACCCCACGACCCTTCAAAGTTATATTCAGGTGAGTAAAAAATGGCGAGAACAGCACTCAAGCTTCAGGAAACAGACGTCTGTCAGACCGGTTCATACCTGATTAAAACAAGTAGCTCTTGTCCCATATTGTTGTTTTAATTAAAGAAGTTTCTCCAGCTAACTAGATGGACAGCGCCTCTTTAGAGCGGAAACCGGAAAGTGACGTTGACTGATAATCCCTCTATATGCTTTTTTACACAACAATAGGGCCAACATGTCTATAAACAATTGTCATACTTTGCAGTAAACTTAGTGCTGGACATGAGTGTTGCATTAAATCCTACTCTCAATGTCTTTCAAAGTTAACAAAACAAACTCATCTTATTCCTGCAGATTATTATTTCATAAAAGGTTACAGCAGCAGCTTAGCGAGTTTCATCACTGTTGTGGCATGTTGCATTTTGAATTTAGGCATATTTTAGGTAATCTTCTCCTTCCATTCGTTCTGCTTCTAACCAAATCAAAAAACAATCAAAGAACAAGTTTGAGTTTAAGATGCTATTGCTAATTTGAGAGCATAGATTGTTTATAGGAGGTTTTACTCTGATAAAGCATAGAAACTGTGATGTGATGTTGTTGAAGTAATTTTTATAGAAATGAAAAGCAAATAATATTCAACTGGTTAAATTACAATTAGCGTTTTCAACAGAACATAAGTTTTACCCTACATCTTTTTAAATTTAGAGCCGTTTGGTGATAGTAAACTTCATTTTTATAGTAATTGCACCCTATTTCACCTTAACAAATGATTAACAAAGACTCAGTTGTGCATGAGAAAATTATGAATTAATGGATGAAAAACATAAGACATACTCGTAACATTATGTAGCAATGAGGGTGGGAATAAAAACGTTTTAAATTGTTCCCACTCCTTTTCTTGCTTAATTACTGTCAGTTGTATTGATTAAGAAATGTATACATTATTAAACAGATTTTGTTAATTTAGTTATTTTGTTGGATGAAATATAAAAATGGTGGAAATTATTTTGACAAGCTTGAAATAAAATGATTGATTGATAGTTAAGCGTAGAAATTGGAAGTTAATTCCAAACATTTGGAATTGGGGTTTTAATTAACTGGTTACTAAGTATTAATAAACTTCTACATCCATTACTTTGTTTATTGATGATGAATGAAGTCTTTAGTCATGTTTTTTAGCTGTTTATGGTTTTATATTGTATTTCATATAACTTGATATGCTGCACATGTGGAAAAGTTTAGAATTCTTATTGTATTAGTGATTTGAAGTGAATGAATGAATGCCCACAAGTTCAAAATATGAAGAATGGCCATCACAAAATGTTTTTTCATATCTTCTCATACAATAAATAATACACAACTAAGTCAAGTCCTCTCTGAATACAAAACCTCCTGTCTTAAAGTCCAAGCTTTCTCAACAAAATCTTTTTTTTTTTTTTTGTCAATAACCAAGCCAAAACATTTCTTCTTCAGGCATCCAAAATAAACAAAGTATTTAGTATTTTAGTTTCTGTTTATTTCTGTTTTCTATGTGAACCTTGAACTGGATCCCACTACCTCACACAAATTACAGATAAAAATCAAAATTAGACAATTAAACAAATCATTGACTGTACTTTCTGAGATGAAAGGTTGCTTGAGGATACTGCTGTTGCGTCATCCTGGTCTCGTATTGCAGTGACTGTTTAGTAATGTGGTCATGCTGCATTGTACCAGACTCTGCATCATATTCGAGTCGTGCCCAGTGAATGGATGTTTAAATAATAGCCCATCGGTGTTTTCATTTACTTAATTAATGCTTTCATTAACCAGAAGGTGTAGGTGTAATTAGCCGTGTTCAGAGGCGGGTCGCGACTTTGAGGGCCTCTCTCATGACACATCTGTTTTTACATTGCAACAAAAAGCTTCATTAGCTTAGGAGAGCAGCCTGGGAAATGAGCAATCAATATGTGTAATTAGCTTTATTTAGCTTTGATTATAGACTGTATTGATTCACATGTGATGTATATTACTGCAGGTCTCCGCGGAGCGCCCGGATACTCTCTGGAACAGGCTCATCATCTGCCCATCGAAATGGATCCACTCATCGGTCTGTAAACCTTTTTATTTTTAATTGTTTCAATTATGTTTTAGTACATTGTATGGCTCTGTGTTTTATAAATCAACTTTCATTCAACTTGTACCTTATTTTCAATCTGTGGATAAACAAAAATGTGCATTCAAAAGTTGTTTGGAGGTTGTTGTTTTTTGTCAAAGTTGAAAATAGTTGTATAGATATTATGGCTGCTCAATTATGATGATTGTTTAAATCATAATTGTAATCACCATCTTTCAAACGATTATTTGCTTAGAGAGAGCACAGAGCCCTTAAATACAGAGAGTTATAAAATCAATGACAGATCTCACAGAAATACTATTGTAAATGTATTTTACTATTGTAAAGAAACTGTCTGGGACATATTTTTCCAGTTCAACAAAATATATGAGCATGTTTGAACACACTTGAGTTATGGTAAATATCACGATTACTCAACTACACATTTTTTGCAAACAGCCATAATCATAACTGAAATTGAAATTTAATTAATTGCACAGCCTTGTACTTACAATAAACAAGAAAAGAAACACAAAAAGATAAACTGGGGACAAGGTGAGGCCAATCAAACGTTAGCCAATAGAAAACAAGGCTGTCTTGTTATCTATTGGCTTGTTAATCTGTTAGTCAAACCCCCTATGTTTTTTTTTGTTTGTTTTTTTTGACAAATCACTAGTTTTATTGCAAGGACATTGGTCACTGGTACAGCTTTAGAACAGTTTTTTCAGACACAAAAGTGAAACAAGTTTACACCACTCTCTGCACAGCCAATCAGCTCTCATCCCAATGGGTCATATTCTGACTTACACTCAACCCTCTGTTGAAAGTTTAAAAAGATTTACATTTAAAGATAGAATATAGAAGTCTGATTTTTTTTTCCCACAAAGTTCTGTTTTTTAAAACTCACTGTCTGGGAGGAAAACTAAATATTCTAAATATGAAGGAGAAAAAGGGTTTTGCAGTTTTAACTAGTTGAATTAAATAGAATGGCTACATGCTCAACTTTCAGAATGGAATTTGTCTCTACCGCACATGTTTATTTTTATTACTACTTTTTAACATGTTAGCTTATCAGGTTTACATAATCACTCATTTAGTTTAGTTTACAGTGTTTAGCTTTAATGTCCCTTCTTTAACTATTTTTTTCCTTTTCACATCTTCATATATTGCCTTTACAATGCAGATAAACACATTTTTAGATCATCAAACTGTTTGAGAGCCGTTTATATCATAAGCTAATATTTGACCCAAGTACCACCAGATCTAAAGCATGTACCATCTGGACTAAAGCATGTTTAAAACTAATCCTAACACAGGTTTAAAATGGATAAAAAAGTATTTAGCCCAAAAGAGAACAAATACGCTAAATGCTTTCTCTAAAAAAAAGGGCTTCAGAGGCATCAGAGACAGCCCACATATGAACCAAAGTGTAATTAATGTAGAATTCCCTTGTCCATTTTATTAAATTTTTATGTTCTGATGTTTAACTAATCTTGGCATTTCATATTCAAATGCTGAAAGAGCGTTTTCCCAGATTAAGATCTACTAATGAGGTCAAGACCGCTGAGGACAAGAAACAAATCAAATTATTTCACAACTCAATACATAAATTATCATTATTATTACACGTTCGGGTTAGATGATTTTTCCACAAACAGTTTATGATTATGTAACAGTGTTGTAACTGATCTGTCCTCTTGTTTTTTTTTGTCCAGCTAATAACTCTGGAGTGAACAAGCGCCAGATCACGGACCTGGTGGACCAGAGCATCCAAATCAACACGCACTGTTTTGTGGTTACCGCCGACAACCGCTACATCCTGGTGTGTGGCTTCTGGGACAAGAGCTTTAGAGTGTACTCCACCGAAACGGGTAAGAGCGCGCCGTTTTAGCTAAGCCTCTTGTTTAGCTGGTGCTGTTGGACTGAAATCATCAAACACCAGCTCAGTGAAATGATTTGAGATATGTAAGTGAGAAGTTATTAATGAAAGCCATTTATTTAAAACCAAACCAAGGGAAATTACTGTTTTGACATGTTTATTTTTATTTTTCTTTGTCCTAAATCTAAGCTACTATATACATTATTTGTTTTAAGTGCATATGACAGGTTTTAAAATGTTCTATTTTTAAATTTTATTTGAAAGCTTAATGCTTCTTCTACATATCATTAATAAACCGAAATAAACAAACTAACTATAATGCACACCTTTTTGTTTTAAAAATTAACCCTTTCAGGAATTTTTTCCTTCAAAAATCTAGGATTTTTTCAGTCAGGTGACTCAGAGGGGCCAGTCAGACTTATTATAATAGCCATTGGTCTCAGGTGTAATGCACACCTTTTAGTTTGAAAAATTAACCCTTTCAAGATATTTTCCCTTTTTTCCCTTAAAAAATCTAGAATTGTTTTCAATAGCTAAGAGCTATTGAAAAAATCCTAGACTAAAAGGTGTTTATTATACCTGAGACCCAGGACTATTGTAATAAGTTGGATTGGGCCATCTGAGTCCCCTGACCTAGAATCTATTGATAAAAGAAAATAACTTAAAACCCCAAAAGATTAATTTTTGGAAATTCCAAAAAGGGTTTATTTTTTTTAAGCCATACAAGGTTTTCCAATACTTATTCTACTGATACTAATTTGTATTTCTTTTTATACATTTTTCAATGAATCAAAATTTCCAATAAAACGCGAGTAGTTGCCTAGCTGAATATCCAACGTCCAACGTGAAAAGTAAAAAGCATGTTTTTTACGTGTCAACTCATTTAAAACAAGAAGAAGTTTGGCCCTTTGTCCATGGGCCCATTTTGAGGTTCACGTGTCTAGGGTGATCCAAAAGGTGCTGAAGGGACCGGACCTCATGCAGCACCACACTCTCCTGGCTTTATCTCTCTACTCTGTCGTGGGTAGAGCTGCATTCACACCTACACTGTCTCATGTTCACTCTCACATCTGATTGTCTTTTTTATTAAGCCAATAGGTTTTATGTAAAACAAAAGACAAATTTTTAGACAAAGTTGTTAAAGCCTGTCATTTAACTTAGACTTTCACCAAAGAAATTTCTATTATTACACTTTTTTCCAAACTGAAGCTGCTGCTACAGTTTACTTTTACCTGTGATCTTAATGCACTGCTCACGTGTCACAGACCTGAGCACATCTCAGGTTCACTGAAGGAAATTGCACCCTCACATCTGGACTGGAGCCACACCTACTGCACTCACAGCGTAGCTCTTGGAGAGAGCTCACTAGTGGCCAACAGAGGAATAACTAAGACCACCCGCTAAGACAAAGAGCAAAATCACAGCCTATATTTCCTTAAGTCCACATTTGTTGTTGTAGTTGTTGAGCAGTGAGTGATAAAGCTGTTGTTCTGAACTTCCGTACTGAATAAATGTTAATATGTTAAATTATAGCTACAAAACTAATCTGCAGTCCATTGACAGCTAGCATAAACAAATACAAGATACAAGAGATTAGTTATCTGAGCCAGTGTGAAAATGGTTTATAATTCTGTGAGCTAGATACAAGATTAAATTGAGTATTAATTTGTCATTTTTGGCACAAAAACAACAGACAACAGCCTGAACTGAATACCTGAATACTTTATATTTTTCCACAAATATCCAAAAGTGTTAAATATGCACAGTCTAAACCCTAAAGTTAAGCTGCTGATGTGGTGCGTAGTTTGAATCTTGACAAAATGTTTCTTAAAAGCATTTTGGACAAGTACAAATATGTTTGTGCCAATATTCAGTGATTTTAAAACCCTTTATCTATGAACTGAGTTTGTTTACTTGTCTTTTAAACTTCATATTAACGACAAGAGCAGGAATCTGTGTCAGCCCGTCGCACTTTAATGGATGAAGTCTGCATTCATGAGCCATTTTTAGAAGTTGACTGTATTTTGTCACTGGCATCCTGTTTATCCGAAGAGTCTATAATGAAAGTCTTTTTTACTCTCACTTGCTGTAGCTATAGAGATACCTGATAGTGTTAGGAGTTTTGTGTGGAAAAAGTATCACATTAAAATAACTGTTGACAATGACAACAATAAAATATTTCTTTTATCCCATCCTACCTTTCTATTACATATCTATTCTTTAAAGGGGACCTACTGCGTTTTTTTGTATTTGTATGTATTTAGCAATAGTGTAGATCAGTGATTTACATTTAGTTTTTGGTAAAACACAAAATTTATGTAAAACAGCCCAGAAATAGAAAGCGGTCCACTGACTTCCTGTGCAAACCTGCAGAACTGTAAGATTACTGTAAGATTTTACTGTAACAAGCAATTTGTATTTTTAATTGTTGTAAAGAGGCTATGTGACTATTTTGAACCATACATGCTTTACTTTGAATTAGGGCTGTGCGATATATCGATATATATTGTAAATCAAGATATGTACTGGACATACATTTAGCCATATTGTACATATCGTTATATTGTATCACTGGTAAAAAAGAGCTCCTAAAACTGATGAAAAGTAGTTACAATTACAAAGAAAAGTGACCAGGAGAAGGAGATCATGTAATTGTCAAATGATAAACTTGTGTTATGTATAGAATTTAGTTTTACTCAGCAAAAGGCACAACAACAAAAAAATCTTTTTCAATGAAATTTACATTTCTACTTTCTATTTAGTAGACTAAAGGCTTAGAAAAAAATATTTTTCCTTAAAAATGTAATTTCAAAGATATCGAGATATATATCGTCTATTGAGATATGAACAAGATATTGTCCATATTTTTGTCCATATCGCCCAGCCCTAGTTTGACTCTGAATTTCTTAGGCAAGGCAAGGCAAGGCAAGGCAAGTTTATTTGTATAGCACAATTCATACACAAAGCAATTCACAGTGCTTTACAAGGCAGGAAAATGCATCAACAATAATTAAATAATCAGCATAAAATTTACTTTAAAAAGAAGTAAAGAAATAAAAGTGCAGACAAAGTATTTCAGTCATATGCACAGATAAAAAGAAATGTTTTCAGCCTAGATTTAAACATTGTCACAGTGGAGGCCTGTCTTACATCATCTGGAAGACTGTTCCAGATCTTAGCTGCATAAAACTGAAACGCTGATTCTCCATGTTTAGTCCTGACTCTGGGCACCAGCAGGAGGCCGGTCCCTGAGGTCCTCAGAGTGCGAGATGGTTCATAACGCACTAACATGTCAGAGATGTACTTTGGTGCTAGTCCATGGAGAGACTTAAACACAAGCAAAGCTGTTTTAAAGTCTATTCTCTGAGCCACTGGAAGCCAGTGCAAAGACCTAAGCACAGGACTAATGTGATCGTACTTCCTGGTTCTGGTCAGGACTCGAGCAGCAGCGTTCTGGATGTACTGCAGCTGTTTTACAGCCTGTTTGGATAGGCCGGTGAGCAGGCCGTTACAATAGTCTAACCTACTGGAGACAAATGCATGGATAAGCCTCTCCAGGTCAGGCTTTGACACTATACTTTTGATTTTGGCAATGTTTTTTAGATGGTAAAAAGCTGCTGATGTTATTGACTTAATGTGGCTGTTAAAGTTCAAGTCTGAGTCCATTATTACCCCCAGATTTCTAACTTGACTTGAAGGTTTCAGAGAGAGAGACTGAAGGTGACTGCTGACAACCTCTCTTTGTTTCTGTGGGCCAAAGATAATAACTTCAGTCTTGTCTGAGTTAAGCTGGAGAAAGTTGTTTTGCATCCACACACTGATCTGTTGGATGCAGTGACAGAGTGAATCCACAGGCCCATATTCACCTGCTGTTAATGACACATAGATCTGAGTATCGTCTACATAGTTGTGATAGCTCACATTATTATTGCGTATTAACTGACCTAAAGGCAACATGTACAAATTGAACAGAAGGGGTCCCAGGATTGACCCCTGAGGCACACCACAGGTCAAGGCCATGTGCTCAGACACGCAATTTCCAATTTCAACAAAATACTTCCTGTCTTCTAGATAGGACTTAAACCACTTCAGGGCAGAACCAGAGATGCCCACCCAGTTCTCTAGTCTGTGTAAAAGGATGTCATGATCGACAGTGTCAAAAGCAGCACTCAGATCCAGCAGGATTAGGACAGAGACTTTGCCAGCGTCTGTGTTCAGGCGGATGTCATTAGTAACCTTGATAAGAGCTGTTTCTGTGCTATGGTGGGGTCTGAAACCTGACTGGAAAACATCAAATGTGTTGTTTATTAGGAGAAAGTCAGTAAGTTGTTGGTAAACTACTTTTTCAAGAACTTTTCCTAAAAATGGCAGATTTGAGATGGGTCGATAATTGTTCAGTACTGTGGCATCAAGACTACTCTTCTTCAGGAGAGGCTTAATGACGGCAGTTTTTAAAGCACTTGGAAATGTTCCAGATTGGATCGACATGTTCACTATTTGAGTGACTGGTGCTGACAAACTACTCAGCACAGACTTTAGAAATCTAGTGGGTAAAACATCAAGGCAACATGTAGATGAACTCAGACTGGTGATGATTTCTTGGACAGTTGTGTCAGTGACAGGTGCAAAGTCAGTCAGTTGTAAGTGACTAGGTGGTTGTAAGGTAGTTTTTTGCATTGTGGAGTTAATGGCATTTTTAATACCCTGAACTTTGTCATTAAAGAACTTTGCAAACTCATTACATTTAGATGTAGAAACAAGTTCTAACGGCAACTGAGCTGGAGGATTTGTTAATCTGTTTACAGTTTGGAATAGGACACGTGCGTTGTTACTGCAATTACTAATTATTTCAGAAAAATATCTTTCCCTTGTTCTGCATAAAACTTGGTTGTAAGTGTACAACTCTCCTTTATAAGCTTCATAATGAACTTGGAGTTCTGACTTACGCCATTTTCTCTCGGCTCTGCGGCACACCCTTTTCTGTGCTCTGACCGAATCAACATTCCTCCAAGGCGCTTTGTGCTTATTTTTCACAATTTTGACCTTCATTGGTGCGATGGTGTCCAAAACATTCAAAACATTAGAAGTAACAGAATTTAACAAACCATCAACATTAGAACATGAGATATTTTCAAAGTTAATCATTTCTATAAACTGTACACTTGTGCTTCCATTTATGTGTCTTCTCTGAACAACTGAGGGACCAGGCGGTGGTTTAGGAGCAACACGCAGATCAAAGAAAACACAGAAATGATCAGACAACGCAACATCAACTACACTGACATTTGAAACATTAACTCCCTTTGTAATGAGCAGGTCCAGAGTGTGCCCTCTGTTGTGGGTGGGGCCACTCACATGCTGAGTCAGACCAAAAGCTTCAAAAATGGCATTGAGCTCTTTTGTATTTCTGTCATTAACATTGTCGATCCAAACATTAAAATCGCCTGTAATAACTAAACCATCAAAGTCTGTGCATATGACTGAAAGCATTTCAGTAAAATCATCAATAAAACTCTGGCATTGTTGGGGAGGCTTGTATAAAACTATGAAGAGTATGGAGGGAGATTGCTTTAGCTCCATTTTAAAGGACACATACTCAAATGATGAAAACACCCCAAATGACAACCTGTGGGTCACAATGTTATCTCTAAACAGTGCACACACACCCCCACCCTTTTTGCCTTCTCTTTCTTCAGATTCAAATTTATAGTTTGGTGGAGCTGATTCCACTAGAACTGCATTTCCTGTGTTTTTGTCAAGCCATGTTTCTGTTAACAACATAAAGTCAAGACTGTAAGAAGATATAAAATGATTCATTAAAAATGATTTGTTACATAAAGATCTGACATTGAGCACAGCAAGTTTGAGATTAGTTTCACTGGGACTGAACGTTATCTTCTTACATGGGATATGAACTAAATGTCTTTGATTGGACAGTCTGACTGTCCGTCTCTTATCTATTCTGTGTGACGTAATTACTGATATAGCTCTAGCAGTGAGTTCTCCATCACAGGGCCTCAGCATGACATCAGTCCTGGTACACTGGAGGCCCATTGCATCCTAGCACTGGGAGATGCCTGCTCTGGGGGCAGGCGGGGGAGGCCGAGGAGGGGGGAGTTTGGGTGATGGATCTGAGGGGACTTTGGGTAAAACACGGGGAGGGGGAGGGGGGGTATGAGTAGAGCTCCTGTGTGGCTTAAAGGACAAAGGTGTGAGGGGAGCCATCTTAATACCTGTTTTGATAAGACTATTAAGATGGCTGGGAAGAGCCAGGGGTGAGAGTGGGGATGAAAAGGAGAGTGAGCCTTTGGTGGGAGTAGATGTAGCAGTGGGGACCCACTGCTGCTCAGGGGTTAAAGGAGGTGAGGCAAGAACCTTTGGCTGTAAATCCAAAGCCTGTGATGAAGGCCCCAGGGATGGTAAAGCTGGTTCTGGGGCAGAATCCTTTGCCGGAGGTGGTTGTTGCGGTGCTGCTGTTGGAGCACTGTCTTTCACCGCAGGTGGTGGTGATCGTCGTGGAGGTGGTTGTTGCTGTTGTGGTGGTGCTGCTGTTGGAGCCCCGCCCTTAACTGCAGGTGGTGGTGATCGTCTTGGAGGTGGTGGTGGAGGTGGTTGTTGTTGTGGTTGTTGTGGTGCTGCTGTTGGAGCCCCGTCCTTCACTGCAGGAATAAGTCTCACATTCCTCTTTTGTCTCACTGTTTGCTCAGGACCCTGTTCAGGCCCACCCTTATGCCTTAGAGCGTGAAGTAGGTTTTGCGTCAACTCTCTCACTCCACCTCTGTTCAGATGTGGGCCCTTTCCCTTGAACAGGTCCTTTCGTTTCCAGAACAGATCAAAATTCTCAATATAGCGTATTCCTCTAGAAGCACACTCTTTGGACAGCCATGTGTCCAGTTGTAGCAGCCGGCTAAACTTGTTTATCTTCCTGTCAATATTTGGAAGAGGTCCACTAATGAAAACATTTGCCTCCACTTTATCCAGCTCCTCAAATAACAGTATGAATCTCTCTTTTAACACTTCAGATCCTTGATCTTTGATGTCAACTGCACCCACATGCAAAATCAGGTGTTTAAATCCCTGGTTTATAACAGTTTTAATGATTTCTTTAATCTCTGTGACAGTAGCACTGGGACAGGAGCATGTTTGCATTCTTCCGTGGCTGACTCCACTGATAGCGCCATCTCCAAGTAACAGTGTATCTCTGACCTTGACGTTTGGCACAGATTCTGCCAGCTCTCTTATGACGACATTACGGCTTCTTTTTTGTGAAAGTAACTCATCTTCTCTTTGTTTAAATTCAGATTGTGACAGTGGTAAAAATCTGTTTGTAAGCTTTATTTCAGGCATTATGTAGAAACTGTCTTTTCGCTTTGGCTTTGTGCCAAGTTGGTCTTTTGAAAGTTTCGGGAAAGACACAACATCATCTAGCACCAAATTTCTGTTTTCTTTAGAAATTGTTTGCTTCTTACCGCTGGATGATACTGGAAGCGTCTTGTTTAGTCCTTTTCCAGATTCTAAGGCAAATATCCGTGCTTGTAGCTCGTTAATTTCTTGTTGATATCTCCGACAGTGTTCACAGTTTGTTTGGTTTCTTCCCTCGGACATGTCGCTGGCTCGTCAGACGAATAAAAACATCCAAAAATAATCTTAAAAGTATTTGTTTGGTTAAAAATGGTAAAATGATGATATATCCCAGGATTTATAGATGAATTTGATTGAATAAATAATTAAAAAGCAAGTAAAGAAGGAAAGCAGCAGGAGCAAGCAGTAAAAGCGTCTGCACTCTTCAGAAGCAGGAAGTTGTTAGGTGGTAGGTGAGGACAAAGTATGTATGCTTTTTACATCAGTCCACAATATGTTTTACCTACTGCAATCTGAGCTTGAAATCTGAGCCTGAATCCCAAGCTTTTGAGTTTTGTTGTCAGAGTAAAGCTGTCAACAACATTAGCATGCTACACTTCCTGTTTTTTTGGAGAACAAATTCCTTTTTGATTAGATGCAGACAATGCACTGAGAACACATTTTAAAATATCTCTATACCAGGACAACATCATCAACTGTATCTCACATAAAAGACTAATGTATCTCACTCTGCTCTCGCTCCATCTCCAGGCAAACTGACCCAGATAGTTTTCGGGCACTGGGACGTGGTGACATGTCTGGCCCGCTCGGAGTCCTACATCGGTGGAGACTGTTATATCGTGTCGGGCTCTCGAGACGCCACTCTGCTGCTGTGGTACTGGAGTGGAAGACATCACATCATCGGAGACAACCCTAATAACAGTGAGTGAGACGAGATAATTCGTTATAATTTCAGTAAAGGTTTGGAGTCAGACAGCGCAGACTATTGACGGGTGTTAAAAGCTGTTATTGTGTCTGTTTTTAGGCGATTACCCCGCTCCCAGGGCAGTGCTGACAGGTCACGATCATGAGGTGGTCTGTGTGTCTGTGTGTGCAGAGCTCGGCCTGGTCATCAGTGGAGCTAAAGGTCAGTGTGAACTTTAAACAGGAATTTAACACAACACAGCACTTTTGTAATTCACATACAAGAACATGTATACATGTTTATGATATAAACTTACAACTTAAATTTCTTTATTAACTAGTCTTTATTAACTAGTTTTGCATTTGTCATTTGTGTTGGTCTTTGAGAATTACATTAGAAAACTATATATTCTACTAGAAGGACTTTCTTATTACTTCTTAAAAACTTGTGTTGTCGTTTACCACTAAAAAGCAGCTAGCTTATATTCAGGTGCGCTCAATAGGACAGAAATTACAGTACTTCTTATGCCTTCCTCATAGTTTTCTTTAACATAGTATTCATTTTGGAATGGAATTATAAAGGTTTTTGTTTTCTATTCACATGAGCAAAGTAAACCTACACAACAACAATATTGTTAGAAGTAACCTGGCTCTAGGTGGATTCTCACAATATTGGACTTTCACAAAATCTTGAAAATCTATCTGTGTACAGTTAAAGATGACCCCTGTGAGTCCAGACCAATCACAGCGCAGCATCAGGGTTAGGTGCAAGCGTACATAGTTTGAATTATTGTAGCAGAAATATGGACCACGTTTATCAGTCTGGGGTGAGGCAGGTTATTAGGGAGATTAAGTTGTGAACATAAAGAGGTCTCATTGCATTTAGACGACTAGTTTAAAATACATCATCTACTCCAAATAGTCTGAAATGTTGTGATTGAAGGCTTTACGTACTGAATATTGTTTTTTGAAGAAAGCTTAGCTGAAAATGAGAAGTGACATTTTATTACCTTTGTAAGCTATTATACCACTGTCTTTGTTATAAAAGGCTTATTGTGTGTAAAACTGTTATAGTCTTGTCTAAATAAGAAATACAATATCAAAATGCAACAAAACACAAATTATTCTATAGGCCTCTAGTCATGATTAGTTAAAAAGACAGAGCTTCTTCTGTCTTGTATCCCAATCATATAATTTATTGTATACGACTGCAGAACAGTTGAAGTTGCTAATTTAACCCTTGTCGTTATGACCCTTTGCTCTCTCCAGAGGGTCCCTGTCTGGTCCACACCATCACAGGAGACCTGCTCAGAGCTCTGGAGGGTCCGGAGCTGTGCCACTGCCCTCGCCTCATCTCTGTGTCCAGTGAAGGACACTGTATAATCTACTATGAGAGGGGACGCTTCTGCAACTTCAGCATCAACGGCAAACTGTTGGCTCAGATGGAGGTCAACGACTCCACACGGGTACGGTCCTTTGTGGTTTGTCAATGAAATATATTTTAGCAATAATATTGAACATCTCTTTAGCCGCCTCACATTAGCAGATATTTTTTGGAAATGCTCTGACCCAGTTAAACAGCCATTACATTTGTTACTTACTCCTTAAAAGGCATTGTACCTGATTTTTAAACTTTTCAAAATGGGATGAACAGTTCCTGTGTTTTGATCCTGAGCCACTTTTGCCTTCATGGTAAAGCTAACAGTAATTAGCATGCTAACTGTTGTTTTTATATAATTGTTTTGCACGAAATAATAATAAAAATGTGTGTATTTACTTTGAGCAGACTTGCTGGTAAAACTTTAGAATAACTACAGAATAATTAGGCCTAATAAATGATTATCTACACCTTAATAAAGACTTATTTCTTCATGAGCAAATGATTAATTACTAGATGAAAAAGTTTATTAATGCTTAGTAACTACTCCGAATCCTGCCCCCTAACCCTAAATTCTAACTTTAGCTCCATTGTTAGGTAGTTACTAAGCATTAATAAACTTTTTCATTCATTAATTCACCATTAGTTCATGATTAATTAAGGCTTTATTTATGCTTCATTCATGGTTTACTAAGGCCAATTAAGGTGTAGTTAATATAAAGTGGTACCGACTTGCTTGATCACAAAACTGGACTGTTATTTGGCTTGAAGGAAGGTTTCTTTCTGTATGCTTTCATAGAAAAGCTGTTCTTATAGCCTTTTTCACATTTTGGCATGAAACGGATGTATTCCCATTAAGTATTTTCCAAAGTGTGATTTTAAATATAGACAGTGTACTGTGGCCTCATTTAGTTCCAAATAGAGGCTTGTAAAATATGTCTGTGCTGGGACAAAATGCAGTTTACTCTTTAACATCGAAAAAATAAATACATTTTTATAAATGGGTGCTGCCTTTTTAAGGACAAAAATCACATAAAAAATGCCACTTTTCTATCTTCAATTCATTTAAAAGGCTTTAGATGAAGGGATCACTCACCCGTTCACACACACACATTCAGACAAAGTGTTGCAGACTACAGTTGCCATGATGAAAAACATGTAATGAATGTAATTTTATGTCTGAGAGGTTTCTGTTTTGCTGTCTGTGTATCTCTGTTTATCTTCTGCTGAGATAGAAATCAATATATAACTCTTCACACGTCTGACCTTGGCTGTCTTTGTCCTCAGGCGATCCTGTTGAGCAGTGATGGGCAGAACCTGGTGACAGGAGGCGATAACGGAGTGGTGGAAGTGTGGCAGGCGTGTGACTTCAAACAGCTTTACATCTATCCAGGCTGTGACGCCGGCATCCGCGCAATGGACCTCTCACATGACCAGAGGTAAAACTGAACCCACCTATATTATATACCTCCAGTTTCTCTTTTACTTTTTCTTTATG
Source organism: Mugilogobius chulae (assembly GCA_038363315.1). NCBI lineage: Eukaryota > Metazoa > Chordata > Actinopteri > Gobiiformes > Gobiidae > Mugilogobius > Mugilogobius chulae. Next base: position 30,326,787 of record CM076399.1, on the reverse strand, counting down.
CCTGGTGTCAGTCTGTTTTCATCCAAATTTAAAATAAAAAGAAGCTCATTATGTTCTTTGGTAGAGAAGCAGAATAAAGAAACACCAATAAATCAATTGTTCTCTTGCTGAACTGGGATTTCACAGTAAATAGAGCATCTTCTTCATGGGCTTCAGTTCGCTGTATAGAGGTGTCATATAGTTAGAACTTTGAACCAATCAGAAGATAGAATCATAGTTAATATATGTATACATCAGGTGGTAGTCATTCTTCTGCCCTTAAGTTGTCCATGAGGTAGAAACAACCTAAGTCATGTGGATGTTGTTTAGAAAATTGCCTTTTTTTGAGCTCTTAGCCACGTTTTGACATCAAAGACATACCGAGTGGTATTTTGCTGTATTCACTATTTTAGCAACCTTTTAAGTTTGATTTATGAAAATATATCAACTAATGACATTAGCATATTTTGTCAAAAAGTCGTTTTTAATGTTACAAATACTGCTATAAAATGCCAAAATTATTAACACTTGTTTAGTGATGACACACAATGTTATTTGTATATTTTAGTTAATTGTTTGGGATTTTTTTTCAAAAGCTTGGTCGCCTGTTCTTTGAAAATCTGGCAACCCTGGTCAGTCTACAAGAATCATGATAAAACCAAAATCATGATCTGGTTCTAAAAATTAGGGATGTAACAATATTAATAATATCATGCTATCGCGATACTAAAACGTCACATAATATTGCTGTCATAACCTGACAATATTAAACAACATGAAAATAACACACAAATATTTTTAATAAACAAACAAAGAAACAAGACATCGTTGCCTGTCTGGTAAGAAATTTTGAGAAATTTAGTCTGAAGCCATGAATTTACACCGAAGAAAAGGAATCACAGAGAGATAAAAAGAATGACTGGAATATATGAGTTCAATGTTTATTATTGTAAGCAAAATCGTGGACCCTCTGTAATATCGTGATATCGTAAACTTTATATTGTGATAAATACGTACCGTGAGATTTGCATATCGTTACATCCCGACTAAAATATTTTGTACTATATGTCACACCCCTAAATGTACGAGTAAATACATATTATTCTGTTTTAATTGTCATTTATCATTATAATTTTTACCCCTCAACTGACTGTTCTGTGCTTTCTTAGGACCCTGATCACCGGCATGGCATCGGGCAGCATCGTGGCATTCAACATCGACTTCAACCGCTGGCACTACGAGCACCAAAACCGGTACTGAGGCAGAGGAGGAGCTGAGTGTCTGAGGAGGACCGTGGAACGCAGAGGAAGGAGCGAGTGGACTTGACTCCGGTCCAACACTCCACTCGAAGAAGCGGCGCTGGTGGATACTTCTCTCACTCGTGTTTGGCTGACAGACACAAAGCCCTGAAGATTCGCACCAAACCTGCTCCAGACGCAGACAGAGGTCAGAGGTCAGCCGGGCCTCGGTGGACTGATGGCTGCTTAGCGCTTCACAAAGAACCAATCTTTGCTTTTCTCTCGTATTTCTTTATATTCTTATAAAACAATCTCCTGTATTGAAGTTAAGTTACGCGGGTGGACTACAAACACTTGTCTAAACATCTGAAAGCTGTACCAGCCACACCCACTTTAGTAATACAGGTGCTATTTGGCTTGATCTTAAAATCACAAATTGCGTAAGGTTTTATTTAATTTTATTCAAAGTTAATTTTTACTCTTCTTTTACCTCTCTGTTGATATTTATGTAAATATGGCTCTGCTTCTTTGGGGCCTACACTTGTTCTTTCACTACACAAACTGCGCTTATCACCTTTAATTTATTAATGACTTGCTGTATGTAAAATATTGTGTAATAATTATTATAATGTTGACAAGACTGATGGTAAAAACGGGGACGAAAGGACGGTCATTGTTCTGATGGTAAAGATTGTGTCAGCGAGGTGAAGGAGGAAGAACCACAAGACGAACATGATTGAAATCCTTTGTAAATTCCGTGATTGTTTTGTCAAATATGTACATACAGTCCGCGGAGACTAGAAAGCGCAACCTTCACTTAACCCACATTTGTTGATTATTTAAAAAAATAAACTCAAATTAATGTAAAAGATTGTTTTGTATTTGCACTTTGCACCAATCACATATCATTATTTATTAGCTTGGTTCTTTACGGTCGGCTGCCATTTTGTTTTTAGGTCCATTTTCCTGACGGGAATTATTTGTGCATTGATGTTTGTATTTAAAGCGTTGAGCTCATGTGTGATTATTATGTTTTACAACCTCACCGTTGTAAGCAATATCATGATTCTGTAGCTGATAGAGTGGTTCGATGGCAGCAGCAGCAGCAGCGGCAGAAGAAGAAGAAGAGAGGAGTAAATGTGTAAAGCCATCCGGATCAAACGCGCACATGCACACACTCTATCGACAGGTTCAACTTACGTATCCAAAAAAAAAGTGAAATATTTTGGATCTATGAAACCCTAAAAACTATTGTATTCATGTTTTATTGCAAAGATGTAAAATATGACATGTGTGAGTTGGAAAAAATCATGATAAGAAAAATAAAATATGCAAAGAATTTGACGACTTGACTTTTCATTGGCCATAATAAGTTTAATAGTAGACTTTTCTGATGATGACTTGTTTCTATGGCGACAAGTTTCCGGAAAACACACTGAACACGGACTATAATTAAAATTTTACTAATATTTTGCTTGTTTTCTTCCCATTTTTAGCTGTTTTGATAACGTTTTATAATTATGCTTCCCGGCTGGTCATGAGCAGCAGATATGATAGCATTGTGGAATTTTCAACTGTTACCTAGCAACTCAACTGTAAACAAGGGTCAATCCAAATAAATTACTTGGTAGTGATAGTTTGTCGAATAATATTTCCTTATAATAATTAGCTTTTTGATTGGCTCTGTGCACGGAACTTCATTTGGCTTGTTTATGTTCAAATAGCTAACTTCTGTACTTATAAGCATTTCCTGTTCAGTTCATTTCTATGAGGTTTTCACTACATCAGTATAAAACGAATAAATACTCAAAGTGAACGGTGAGTTGTGATGAATGTTACAGAAGACATGTTAATAAATCAGGAATATTTCACTATAAGACGTCTGTTTAAAAAGAGACGTGTTTGTGTCTAAATGGTAACGATAACAAGAAATGCTCAAAACTAGGGATGCACCGATCCAGCTTTTTCTGTTCCGATATCGATCCCGATATTGGCTTTAACTATCTGCCGATACCCGATATCAACCGATACCAGTGAAATGACTGCAATTGCTTCTTTTTCTAATAAAACTTAATACTTTTGGTCATATTGTGTTATGTAACTGTTGTTTATAGTACAAGTCACAATTTAACAACTTAATCTGAATAAAATGCCCAATATTATGAAATGTTCTGGATCAACACCAGCCTGTAAAATAGTCTCATTATGTCCAATTAAAGACACAGCTATGATATCGGCTGAACCGATATCATGGGTCGATACCGATCCAGCAAAATGTCCTGGATCGGGACCGATATCCGATTCAGTATTGGATCGGTGCATCCTAACAAAACTCAAATTAATATGTACATTCATTGATCATTTTGCGTTAAAAACTGGCTTTGTGTTCACTGATCTAGAAATCTGCAAACTTTGCTGATGATATTATAATTTCTAGCTATTACATTTGTTACATTGTCCCACAATCATTCCTTTGTTTAGTGATTTTCTTGGCCAAGTCTATTTTGTGAATTTTATAGGAGTGATGAAGCGCTCTGATATTACACAATAATTTTATTTAGAGGAACAATTTATCTCACAAGCAAAACTTATATGCTCTGGGCCCTTTCCTGCCCTGGGCCCAGAGAAAGTAGTATCATTTATCCCCCAGTCTACACCCCTGCTAAACTTTTGGCGGCCCTTAATAAAACGTCATTGGCCGAGAATGTTGTGATGTCACGTGAACACCTTATTTTGCCACGCCCAGATTCCTTGGCAGCAGGCTTCCTGATTAGCTTTGGTAAGTTTGCTAACACGTTAGCTTGTCTGTCTTGCGCGGTGATCTCAAACAAACAGATATAACAGCTCAAATAAACCCAAACTAAACAAAACAACTGGGCAAGTAAGGTGAATTGGACTCTTAAAACAACTTTTTCCCAAATTGTATTAATCACTGAAAGCACGTAAATGACACAAAACCTTGACAACGTAGCTAGCCCTTATCAAACCGACAATCTGCTTTACTGCAAATGGAGAACAATACGTGTCAGTTTCACCTGCTTCGTTGTTTATTGTCAGTGCCGCTTTATTACCCTGCGTGACTTTTATTGAATTCTGACAAAACCCAGACGCAAACTGATTAACTTTCATAAATCTCGCCGTTTTTACTCTGCTATTTCGTTTCTGCCCTGTCAAACTCTTCTTCCAGCTCCGCGCGCAGACAGATAGCAGGACTGACAGCTCATCCCAGACTCAGGTGGCAGAGATCAGACGTCTTACACCGAAAACACGAGCACGCGGCCCTTTCACAGTTACAGCGCTCACTCACGAGCTGGATTTCATCTTGTAGTTCACTTCACAGTTGACCTTCTGTCGGATACAAGCTTCATTTCATTCTCCGCGTCGCCTCCATCCTCCACTCCAGGATTAATTACACACTTTCAGCTATGAGCGGCAATAGCACCCAGAAAGCAGCCTTTGAGTGTTTTTAAGGTCAGCCAATACACTTTTACCCTCTTCTATTTACTTGAAATGTAATCTTAGACGGAGCTACAAGAGCTGTGAATTGTGGATCAGTCTGAACTATTTGTTCTGGTGTCATCAGGTAAGATTATTGTTTATTACGTTTATTTTAACATCATGTTCAGTTTGTTGAAATACAAGTAGATCTATGAACAATAATCCTGCATTATCAATTTCTCCTCTTGTAAATAGGTTTGTTTTTCTCCCCAAATGTAGTGCTTTTGTTCTGCCTGGTTCTAATTATATGTAATTTAATTGTTTTGGGTGAAATCTGACAGACAGAGCACCTGATTCACTTCTCTCTCTCAAAAAGCTGTTCTAAAGTTGTGATAATGGCCCAAAAAATTATGCATCATGCACCAAAGTGAGAAGAGAAGAGCCATTGATCTGTTGGATTTAATATCCATCTTTTGAAGTTTGTAAAGGTACCCCAACATTCCTATAGAACTAAAAAGATCTTGTTTGCAAGCTGGTCAAAAACTGGTCATAGTTTTTGGTAACACAACTCTTCTTTAAAGTTATCTTCAGCAATTGTACTTCTCAATAATAAATCATCCTTCCATAGACTTGAGTTACACATGTATGTTGTGGACAATCGGCCAATAAATCTGTCAGGACAAAGTTAAAGTGAAGCTGACCCCTAAGCTGCTTCCACAGACACATTTCAAACAAAACTATTGTCTGGAAAAGCATGAGGAAAAGGTGAAAGAAAGCGTTGAGGGAGGAAAGCACCAGTCACTGCGGTTACATGATCAGGGAAATCAGACTAGGCTAGAAAACCGGACTCTACTTGGTTTCCCCTCAAACCGGTTGGACCAGTTTTGCTCCTGTTTACATGTGAGAGAGTAAACCGATTACCCTGGAGAGACATGTTCTGCTGTGTCACTGCTGCATGATTGAGGCTGTAATTTGTTGAACTACTTTAACATTGTTAATGTTGTTTATTTTTATTAACTGTTTGTATTACTGTTTGTTAAATGACATGTTTTTTCTGGAACATGTAGGAAGTTTTAAACCTTTAGAACAGTATTAAACATGTAGTTAAATGTGAGATTGTGTGTGCCACTTTGTGCAAGGCACTTTATTGTTCTAAAATTCTTAATTTATGGCTGGAATGTGCTGTGGGCAGGGGTTGTGAGCATGCTCAGTTGCGTTTGTCCAGCTGTAGACCGATTGTCTGTTTGCATGAGTCTGAAATCAGACTACAATCGGTCGAGACCACGTGCGCCAACTGGTTTTCCGAAAACCGGTTTACAGCTCCTCAATAGGTCTGCCCGGGTTTACGTGCGCTTTGGAAAACTGGTTTAAATCGGACTAGGCTAGTTATCCAGTTTTCCTGGCCTCCATGTAAACACCCTGACTGTGATTGGTTTGACAGCAGGTGTTTGTGATCAGCGCACAGATTTGAGTGGACAAGCCAATGTTGATGTGACTGTTTCCCAAAGCCTAGGTGCCTTGCTTTGCCTCGCCTCAAAAGCCAGTTCTCCAAAGCCAGTTCCTTCCAATCCAAGGCATGTGACTTTTTTCAGCCCAAGCTGACGACCAATGGAGCCCAACCATGACCGCCTACTTCCTGGTTCAATATGCACAGGCTACCATGTTAAATCTCCATAGGGGTTTTGAAAAAAATGATAATAAAAGTTTGAAAACGTCCTCGGGCGTCATGTGGTGAGTCATGAACATAAGCCTACATGTTTGTTTAAAATCCATTTCTGCAGCTACGATGTTCTCAAGACATTTTGCCGAATTTGAAGTTATACAGTAGGTGTGCTTTTTGGTCAGAAAACACAGGCCTACAGAGGACGTGAACATTGGAACATGACTTGGATAATGGCACAGTGAGACACATTTGGGACCATTTTAGACTTTTAAGTTTTTAAATTGCTCATGTTGCAGAAAAATGACGAAAAGTAAAACGAAAGTTGATGCGTAGTGTTGTGTTTAGCTTTGCTTCAAAGTTGGACAAAAACAAACAAGAAGGACAACTTAAAAATGTTGTCATTGCTTTTAATCCAAAATGTAAGTAACTATGATTGTGAGTAGTTTATTTTATGGGCCTATATTGTATATAATTATATTCCTCAAGGCTCAATGCTAACCTATAGTTTACAACTCTGAGGGATTAAATATTCCAACCTTAAACTCACTCATGATACAATTTCCAAAGCTTAAATGTAGATAGTTACACTTGTGAACGTAATAGGTAAATAATATGACAATATAATCCTAAACATTCGGCTTTTCTAATACAAATAAATAGATAACATTTCTAGATTTCATTATGTGGTCATCTTTGAAGGCTCTTTACAAGTGGGATCATATCGGCTTCAGTTTTTTGCTAAAATAACAATATTACCACTTAGTACATCATTGACATAACTCAAATGGTGATTGGTCAGCTGTTACATGCAGGAGGAACGTGGGTAGTTTAGTAGTTCGTCTGAGCACATCCACAAACCAGTCTATGCCATTCTAAACCCAAATGTCTTCACAGGGACAGAGTTGAGATGGTGGAGCGCTGTGAGGAGATGCTGCAGATCTCCATGTTGGTGAAGGAGCTTCCAGCCTCGCTCCCACAGTCCGGGACAGGAGACGCAGAACCGATGATGTTTTTGAGGCGGTGCAGGGAGATTATGAGCAGGGTGAGCAGGAGCACCAGGAGACCCAGGAACAGCCACACGTACACGTACACGTTCCCCGGCCTGCCTGGAGAGGACGCGGCCGCAGACGTGGAGGGGGAGGTCGGGGAGAAGCGCAGCAGAAATGTCCCATTGTCAGCGCCCGGAGACAGTCCTGTGCTGTTGTGATCCACCAGAGGCACAGCGGACATCCTGGAGCTGCAGAGACAACAGTGTTAACTTACAGGTCATTTTGTTCTAATTACAGGCTTTGTTGAGCATCCATCTTTGAGCTGATCTTGCCTGTTTGCTGCCATGTTGACTTGAGATGTGTTTTTGCAGAAGAAGCAGGAAACAGGACAAAGACACTCATCAAACTGTCAAAGTTTGAGCCAGGACAAGACAACATCAGGTAAGATGCTTTGTTCTGTTACTTTCCCACACTTGTTTACTTGAAAAACTGCTGTGTTTATGCAAAAGTGTAAAGGACAATTTAATATTAGTTTATTAGTCGTTTATGTAAGTTAATTTTGCTGTTCATACTTTGAACCCATCCCACCTTGTTAAAAGTTTTTGCCATTTGCCATTTACAATTACCAAGTCCCAACTTTGCACAAGCGATGTATAGTCTTGACAACAACAAAAAAAGTAGGAAATTGGCTCAATTGTTATACTTCATTGTCAATATTACCGCACAGTATATTATTTTTTTAAAAAGACATCACACTTACTATTAAACAATGACAAATGTATGTTGTCATATAACAATAACATGCAGGTTATAGGGAACATTTGGTGGCAGTCGGAGGTTGTTGCTGTTAAACAATCTCACTGCTTATTATTGGATGTAGAATTCACACAGCTTAACGTTGTAGTGGACTTGTGTTTAATAAAGGTGTACTGTGTAAGTTTCTGGAGGTGAAGAAAAAAAAAAGTCATACTTTGGGAGGTTTTCCATAAGCACAAACAAGAGGAGGCTGTTCTCTCGGCCAAATATTAGTCTGTTTTGTGGCTATGCAGGTCCACTCAAAGACACATTTTTATTATTTATGAAAATGAATTTCGGATGTTTAACCCGAAGTTAATTTCTTGAATGAAAGTAATTTAATACCAGCAGTCTACATGGTTGTGGGCGAAGGGTGGTTTCTAAGCTAAGTTGCAAGACAAAACAGGGCAAACATGCTTCAGACAATTAAAAAAGTTCTACTAAACTAATGATGATGAAACACTGCTGTTACAAGATTAAAGGCGGATTTTCCATATGTCCCTTTAATGTGATGTCTACCTATTTGCAATTAAATTGAATATTTCTTCCAGTCCTGCACATTACTATTTATATTGACAACTGAATCACACTTTGCCTTATCACGTTTCAATAGGCCTCTTTTTGGCATACATATAATGTATGTGTCCCACACAAGCATTGGAACTGTAAATTCTGTTTCTTATGTTCAGGACATGGCAACACAGTAAGTTCAATGTTGGAAAAGCTCTCTTGGCAGATGTGGCTCTACATAGAAACAGTAGGGGGAGTGCTTGTCATTGCAGTCTCTCTCTGTTTCTCTGGGCCTGAAGCTGGATAGTAAATGAAGCCATATTCTTATCTGATGAAATTAAAATCGTGGTAATCAGCTTTCACAAAGACAGCCTGGCCTGATCCCGCCTCCGCACACATTAATAACCTGCTCCTGTAAGTGACACCAAACTCAGGCTTACAGTACAGTGTGTAATACTTTATACTCATACTTTAGTCCAGGCTGGTTTTGAACTGTCATAGACATTAAGTTCATAAATGCTCTCTTCAGGGTCTTAGTTATTGTCACGTTGCAATTAAGCCTCAGAAGTGACATAATGCTAACATAAAGGGTCACATAAAGGAGCTCGATGTTTTTTCAATGTATTTAGGAAGAAACTGTGACAAGTGGATAAATAATTCACATGTTGTAATTGTAACACACACAATCAGCTTAGAAATTGAAACCTTTCACTGACTTCCTGTTCAACTTTGCAGAACTGATCTTTCATTATATAATGTAACTAATATGCAGCAGAGTTTAAATAACTACTCATTATTCAAGCTGTACATATCTAACAACACTGGCAATGTGGTTGCACAATTTTTTTTATTGGAATTGCGATTAGATTTGAACTTGATTCTGCACTACAGTGACATTTCTTTGAGAAATTACAAGAATAGATCTATGAACTGGCTGTTTAAGAACTTTTGGCAGTTTTTATTACAGTTTCTGTGGTCCAGCTGTTGTGTTGCAACACTGGAATTTCCTTGCTGTGGATCCAGAACCCACGCTTCAGCAATTCTTTGCAAAGTATGTCAAAAAAAAAAAATGCTTGTCAAACCCTGATCCCGTCAGAGTTAAAGCCTGGTTAGTATTTGGATGGGAGACCACTGGAACACCAGGTGCCACAGTGCATCGACAGGAGTGGATTGTCGTTGGGTCCTTGGGCAAGACATTTAACCCACAATGCCTCAGTGTCTGTATACACTGGGTGAGTCTATACTAGATTGTAAAGCGCTTTGAGTGCCTGGAAAGATAGAAAAATGCTGTATAAATAAAAGATTTACCAGTTACACTCCCCTAACACGTCTCAGATCAACTCCACACTGAACGGGGCAGTCAGATTATTTTATTTGTTTGACACAGAATAAACGAAGGAGCTCTTTGGTTGTCTGTCATTTAGAAGAAAACTCACCTCATATTAAATAGTTTTTTCTTCACTAACTGATTCTGCATTCCTCGTGTTTTTCCCCCCTTTTTTCCATGTATTTTTTCCATGTTTGGATTCTTATTTTGTATATAGCACATACATATTTGTCTCTTATTTATATTATTAGTCTCTTTCTATTTGTTTGTTGCATCTATTTTTGTGCTCATTTGCATTTGAATTAACCACGTTAATCAGTCAATCAGTCACACCCACTGAAACTCGAAAGAAGAACAGAATGGATTTTACAGGCGAGGAATGACCCCCATTATGGAACATTTACATATTTGAAACATTTTTGTACAGATCTAAGCTTCAGGGTTTGCCCTTTTTAAGCAGATTATGGCAGGAAATTCCATTTGAGGATGACATTTATAAACTTTAAACATTATATTTGATTCAGTTACCATTAATGTCTGATTTACATATGATCAGTATTCAAAGTAAAATACCGGTAATTATAATCTTGCCACTGTTCTTTCTGATGTTGTTTCGCTCTGCAGCAAATAATGAAAAGTGATCTAAAAACGACTTTTCTATTGTTCTATAGAGTCAGCCCAAACCAAACTGCCTGGAGGCTTTTCTCAGTCTTTTTGAAAGTGCCATAGACTTGAAGTGTTGTCCTTAATTGACTTCAGCAGCTCCTCGATGCACAGAGATGCCCCAGCGCTATTTTCTTTATCAAATGGTCCCAGTGGTGTTCTGGGGCCAGTGCTGCCTCTTTTAACTTATCTCCTCTCATTTCAAATCTTATTCTTTATTCTTTCTGCGCTCAACTGAATTATTTAGCATTCGCAGTGTCCATAATATCACCCAAAGCTCTTCTCTGTCTTGGTTATTTTTAGCTCTTTTATTAAGTTTTATTTGTATATATGTATTAAAGTTGTTGTTAAAAATATGAGTTTGTTTAGCAGCTATAGTCTGTAAGGCTTTATAACATTTGCTTTAATGTACTGCAACAAATGTTTTCCATTTTTATTCTGACTTGAGAAAGAATACATGTAATTGTGGTAAATGTTCCTGGATGTTCTTAAAAAACTGTATTATCACTTTAAAGTGTCTTTGACAGGTTGATGATATAAATATACATCGTCTGGCCTTTTTCAAATTTCAGTGAGCGTGATTGACAGTTGAATTAACCAGTCAGGGATGGGCATCGTCTCCGGAATGAAAACAAACATGTCTGCTTATGATTAGGAAAAGTAATGGAAAAATATGGAAAGATTTACTTGAGGGACTGAAAAATATTGCGTATTACTGAAGAATCAATGAGCGAAGTAGAATGTGAGGTGAGTGAAGTTAGATTTTGTTCTGAATAACAGACGGCCAATCAGCTCCTTTGTTTCATCTGCTTCACATAAATAAACGAATCTGATTGCCCGGCTCTGGATTCCTTGCAATTATTTTTTAGGATTAAAACAAACGTTGCCAAAACTCCTCTAATGAATTTGGATGTTTTAACGTAAAATGTGTATGACAGGTGAGACTACATTTTTAGTAAAACATTAAACATGATTATGATTAAGGTTTCTCTAAATATTTAGCTTGTTTTTACCCAATTTGGTTGTTTTGGTGAAGTTTATTGTCGTCTTTTGTCCAGTAAATGTGACATAATGTGGAGAAGAATCCACAAATGTTACCTAGCAACCATATTGTAAATCTGGGCCAAAATCAACATAAATAACACAGGAGTGACAATGTGACAAATTATTATAACTTGTAACAATTTAATAGTGTTAAATTATTGTTTAAACTCCAGGAAACTGTGTCAGTTGTGTGTAAACTGTGTTTGCATTTGGTGTTTTTTGACGACACGTGAAGGGATTCTGTTTTAGAACTTAACCTTCCTGTAACAACTTTCTGTGACAACTTTTAGTTATCATTTTCTTCATAAATTGCAACTTAACTGCTGCAAAACTATGATAAAAAGGTGGAAATTAGCATCTTTGCTATAATCTGGCATATTTACACTGTTACAGATGTTCATTAATATGCACTGTCCCTATCAATTAAATAAATAAATAAATAAATAATAAATAAATAAATAAATAAATAAATAAATATTACTACAAAAACTATCACACCAAACTTAGAAAGCCACAATCATAATTTGTCATATGGGCTTTAAGAAATAAAAATACACTAGAGCACACTCAGTGGTTAAATTTACATTTACAGGATCATTGTGTTTCTCATGAGAAAATGTCCTAGTCTCTCTAGTGTGATGGCATCAGTTTAAACTCTGATTCACTTCTTGTTATTTTCAACATATTTTCGAATTTTTTTTCCACAAGCTTCATTCATTTGAGACCAACATTTATATTTACAACAGATATTAATCGGTGGCAGGAACGGACGTACATCTTTTTTGTGCCTGCGTCGGTTCGACTATTGAATATGGATCGATTGAGGACAGCTGTAATGCTTTGTTTTTTCTTTTTTTTTTTGTAAAATTGATGTATTTAGAATGTAGAATGTATATTTATGAGTTGTGGCTTTTATCAAATAACTCTACAGTACTGACAGAAGCATTTATTGATAGCCCATGACAAATTTTCTGTTCTTGGGACAATGAAGTAAATCTTGAATCTTGATTTTTACTAAAGTAAGTTAAAACTGGAAGACTGTAAAAACCTGAAAAACACACTATAACCACACATTGTCTTTCAACAAACTCCCAATAACTGTAATGTCTTTGAATTCACCAATGTCTCCAGCCTTTTCTGAATAAACATTTCTCCAAACACATCTACCCCACAGCGGATCTGTGCTCACATTCAAGTCCAGTCGTTTCAAAGTTCATTTCACTGCAGCCTTTTGGGTCAGAGCAAAAGTCAATACTATTGATGGCTGTTCTATTGCACAGATCACAACACGGCTGCTCTACATAAAGACATCAATACTTCTGCTTAATTAGTTCAGTGTTCAGCACATGGTGCAAAGTGGCCTAAACAAGAATACAAAGTAAGTCACAGGAAGCCTTTTTAAATGAACAGTTTTTTGTCACTGCGTTTAAAAGTTTAATATAGGTCACTCTGGTACTATCGCTTTTCTTATGTTACGCTCAGTTATGATGTAATTTCCTCACCAAAAACATATTTAAAGTTTGGTTACATTCACACTTGTTCAAAACAAATCCTGCACATTTATGTTTTGTACTTCACCTGAACTGAAAACACTCTGTTCCACCTTGTGATGTCATTAAAGGGATTATACCTGATTTTTGCTTTCTTAAAAATATAAACAAACAGAAATAATACATTTTAAGCTTTTTACTTCAGTCTGCATAATTTCCTGACTTAGCTAATGCATTCTTAGTCTCAGAATTGTTCATCATTATGTGTTTTAATGTTCTTTCACAGTTGTTAGCGGTGACGTGAGCCAGTATGCTAACAGTTAGCCACAATGCTAAAAACAACAGAAGACAAAGTTGGTGGAATTTGGTAAACAAACCTGACATTATTAAACATAGACAGTACATTTGGGACTAATTTCCACCTTAATAGATACATAAATTATTTTTAAATGTTTCAGCCTTGTGATTGTGAAGACTTTCTGAGGAAAACGCAAGAAAAGCTAGAATAAAATATGCAACAACTTAAGATAGCCTAATTAGTATAGATATGTAGCCTATAGTTCAACTGAGAATAAAGCACTGTTAAAAACCAAGAAACCAAACAAGAATTCCAGAATCTGGGAGCAACAGCTTTGTTTAGTCTCTTCACCAGTTTGTGATCCACAGACCTCAGAGTTTGACCAGATCACCGATATAATGGAGATTTTTTCATACAGAGCTCTAAATATCAGCAGTAATATTTAAAATTGTGTTCTCAAGGAAAAACTGAAGCAAATGAAGAGCTTTTTTAGAATATTTGTGAACCCGATGAGTTTAAATGAATAAAATAACAGTGTTTCTAATAAAGTAAATTTAGCACAACATGTGATCTTTAATTTCATTACTTTCTGCTATTGTTGCAGTCAGTTCATTAGTTTATTTTTTTGTTATCTTACTGAAAGAAATTAGTAATTTTTTTGGGATAGATAAGAAATATTTCTGTTAATTTGATTGTTATAGAGTCTGGTCCATAATAGTAGTTTGTGTTTCGCTCCCATGAGTCAGTGAGCACCTGATGCCCTCCCACTCATTAATGATATGTTGTTTTGAAAACGCCGTTGGAGCCAGTTCATTGTCGACAGAAGTGGCTGATAATTGTGCTTAATGATGCTTTTTGTATCCAGGCAACAAGGTGCAATCGGTAGTGTGTTTTTTTTCCTCAATAATCTACTTTATGAGCTCACGATACGCTCCCTCTGAGGCCGGAGGGGTCAAACACACAAACTCATAACACAAAGAATGAACACTTGTAATTTTATCCAATCACAGGCAGCCTTGTAATGACAACAAAATAAGCTAAATAGGAAAATTATCTCAGGCCATTAATAAAATTTATGTTGCACTCCTCATGTACTGCTATGTAATGGCTGTTTATGATTTCTTTAAGCGAGGCCTGGATTTCTAAATGCTCCTGTGGTCAAGCAGAAAGCCCTCTGGCATTTTATTCACACAAATAATTAGCGAATGTTGACGGACCTAGTTTCTCCTTGGATTGCTCTTTTGCTGATCTTATGTTCTGGGCTCAGCTGCAGTTGAATGTATATTAACGGAAGTTAATGAAGTGCTCAAGGCCAGATGCTATTCGTAGTGCATAATATAGCAGTTTATTAAAATGACTAATAATAAAAGGAAAAGTGTTTTGAAGATGTATGGAAAATAGGAAAAAATATTTTATAAAGGATCATTTTTCATAAGATTTAATGAATTGATACTGCTGTATTTTTTATAATCCATATATTATTCATACAACAAATCAACATACATTTTATATACAGTATGCAGCATAGTTTGAGTGGAAGCCACAAATAGAATTTATTGTTCTTTGTTTATTTTAAGGCCAGGGCAACCATTGCGGAGAATACCTACACAGACAGGAAGAACATGCAAACGCCACATAGAATTATAGATGATTTAGAATAGATTATGCACATAGGTTATTTGTACATTTGTGGATGGAAAAGTAACTGTGATTTTCTCTCAATTAGATTGAACAAAAGCTTTATTTCAACTCTTTTGTTGTTGTGACGCTTCAACTTCAGATATTTGCCTTTCCTGAACGATAATCATGTGCAGAAGTAAATTCAGAGTGATACAGAGGCTTAAGTGGCCTATAGGAATTGTTATTTTGGGGCCCTGATGGTCACTGTTTCCTTAGTGGTTGCTGGCTTGTTCTGTTTGCTAGCTAGTAAGTAAGTAAGCTTTATTTGTATAGCGGTTTTCATAGACAGAGTCACAAAGCGCTCCACAGTGAGATGAACCCCCCCTTCCCCACTCAGTGATAGTAAGCTGCCCTGGAGCAGCTCAGCAGAGGCGATTCGCCGAAACACCTGATGCCTCAACCTCCGACTACCACCAAGTGTTCCCTAACCTGCATGTGATTGGTTGGTGAGGAAACCACCCGGAGGAAAACCATCCAGACACGAGGAGGAACATACAAACTCCACACAGAAAGGCCTGGGCCACGCGGGAGTCGAACTCGCGATCTTCTTGTTGTGAGGCCCAAGCGCTATTCGCTGTGCCACTGTGCTGGCATCGTGGGACTGTGTATTACAGTATTAGCCTTATTTCTACACCACTGAGGAAAAAAATAAATGTTTTTACTTTTTTTTGTTTTTTGTTTTGGATTCATTTGAATTTATTTTTAGCTATAATACATGCCTGGAAAATTATTATGTTTATCTTCCAAGTGTCAGTATGATTGACAGATGGATCAGCTAATCAGAGATGCTCATTGTCTATCATATAAAAAACATGATTGCTTACGAGGAAAAAATACATTTACAAAATATCTCGAGGGAACTGAAAAACACTTCAGATTTCTGCAGAATCAATGAGTGAAGCAAAGCAAATATTTTTAATATGAGGTGGTTTGATTTAGTTTCAAATGTCAGACATCCAATTAGCTTTTTGTTTCGTGTGCATCACACAAATGAGCTAATGTGAATAAATGATTTGTTGAGGAATTGGCACAACAGGGGGAGAGGTGACCAGGCCGATTTACTGATTTAGAACTATCATTTTTCAGATCATTTAACCTACCTTTTCCCAAACATTTATTCGAGGTTTTGTCCTGACTTAGCCCTCGTATACTTTCAGTACCTTCTTTTGTTGCCTTATTTACTGATGCCCCTTTGTTACACTTTTGAGCCTCGCTGCCCCCTGTCATTGGCTGTATTTTATCCTAATTTAAGTGTGACCATCTCCTCCTCCTTTTCCCTTTAGTTTGGATTGTCCTTTTAAAGCCTGTGGTAATGGTTTCTTTGTTGGGCCTGACTTCTGCTCCTCAGCCTTTCATTCAGGGGTGATGAGGGTAATCACTGTTTTGGGTCTTTTCTCTTCACTTAAACTTTTGTCAAGCGACTTCTGTGAGATTCTTGTGCTGTGATTTTGTCTTGCTGCAGACGCCTCATGCTGTGTGGCTGTTTCAATCTTTTCTCACTCCCCATCTCTAACAGTTTTTAATGCTCTGATATCAAGGACTTGTATCACTTTAAGCAGTGCTATCAAGCAGAACTTTTCAAGTGTCACAGCGGAGGCTGGCAATCATATCTAGACCCATCGCTGTGAAGAAAATCTGTGCAGAAATACTGATGCAGGCCACCATTGTACTGCCATTTCTATACCATCTGCACAATATATGCCAATGATGTTCATAACATCGTCAATGTTTTTGTTGGTGTTTTTTTAATATATTGTCAATGATTAACTACAAAATTAAAATGTTTGTCCGGATTAATCGTAAGATGCAATCACGCTCTTCGTCATTATTTGGTCTAGGTCTAGTTAATTGATTAATCCCAACTAATCAGTGACTGAAGTAATCATCAACTTCAAACCGAATGATTAATTGAATCGAATAATCTTTAACTGGCCCATTCACCTTATTCTGCCCCGCCCACTTTTCTTGGCAGTACACTTTCGGTTTATGTGCGCTGTTGGTTTTATTTTACTGTTATATATATTTGAGACAGACAATCTAACACTTAGCTACCTTAATGGAACTAAACAGGAAGTGCACTGTCAAGAAAAGTGGGTGGGGCATAATAAGGTGAATAAATAGGCTTCTGCTATGTCAGATAAACAGCAATGGCATTGACATTGAAATTGTGTTTTTGATGTGGATTTGTAGGCAAAGTAGCATTTCCACAACCAGAAAGTCTTCAAGCGACATGACTTTAGGTCAAAATGTGTCAATATTGTATTAAAATAACGATTAATTGAAAAGATGAATCACTTAATCACTTAACAAAAAATTGTCAGTCGCAGCCCTAACTTTGTCCCACATTGAGCACATTTTAGTCCTGATCTTGTCCAGCTTTAATTCTGAAGTTGCATGTATTGTTGCAGTGGTCAGAAAAGGACATTAACAGACAAAGATATAGGAGTTTAATTTGCCATAATTTACATTCAAGTCTTTTTTGATTAACATATTTCAGATTTTTTTTAAAAGCTTCATTAGTATCCTCTAAAATAATTATGCTGCCTTATTTGCTTGTACAATTTATTTTTTTAAATGACTAAAGTTAGTTTCTATCAGGCATTCTTGTCTTCTTAGAGAACATGTTAGAATATAGTGTCAGTTCCAGACTCTGCAGCACGATTCTGATCTTACTCTTTGTTTAAGCAACGTCAAACATTTGTTTACAGTTGAGCAGCTCATTTTTGATTCCTTTTGGAGACCCCACCACCACACGCCTTTGAATCTCTGTTGTTTTGCTTAGTTCTGCCATCTGCTGTCTTCTGTGACCAACACCGCATCAAACTATATTTGACTGTACATTTCTGACAGCTGGAATCTTGTTAGACCCAACACAGCTTTCGTCTTCTCAGTCTCCACAGAGGTGTCTTGACAAGGTAATTCTACGCTCTCCATCTTTGTGTGTCAGTCTCGTCTTGTTAGACCAACCTCCTCTGGACTCACTGGGTTATCTTCTCGGCATATGCTTTTCCCAATCTCACATTTGATTCGACTGGCAGCTTGTCTCGGCTCCCTCTGCTCTTTATTCCAGATCAAACAAGTTCTTTTCTCCTCTGTTGGTGTAGTTTGTTAAGCCAAACTCCTCCTGACTTTGGAGCGACTGTGCCGCGTTGCTTCCTCTGCTCTAGTTTCACACAGACTAGTTTAGCCTACTTTATTTTCTCATTATCTCTTTGAGCTGTAATCTTCTACTACTGTCTCCATGTCGCCATGTAACATCAGATAAAGGATCGCAAAGCCTGGAGCTGCTTAGATTTCCCCAAGTGACAATACAAAATCCCT
The DNA here is from genome assembly GCA_038363315.1 of Mugilogobius chulae. Lineage (NCBI taxonomy): Eukaryota > Metazoa > Chordata > Actinopteri > Gobiiformes > Gobiidae > Mugilogobius > Mugilogobius chulae. The sequence goes on along the minus strand of CM076399.1, from coordinate 30,308,352 downwards.
ATAAGACTTAAAGAGAAACCCCAAAACAGCAGGTTGGAATGTTATGAATTTTACAGAAAGCATAGGAATTTATGGAGTAATGGAAGGTTGATATTGATTTTTACAATGTTAGATGGTGAAAACCTGCTGATGTAATTTATTTTGCTGTGGCTGTTGAAACTCTGAGTCCATTATTGGCCCCAGATTTCTAGTTTTAATTTGTACGTTTAAGAGGTAGAGACCAGAGGTGACAGCTGACACTTTCTCTTTGTTTCTGTGGATCAAAGATGATGACTTGAGTCTTGTCTGAGTTTAGTTAGAAATTCATGCCCTGATCTGTTAAATGGAAGCAGAGAGACATTGATATGTGTGTTTAATTGTGATTAGACACATTATTTATTTGTATCAACTGGCATGTAAAGGATAAACATTAGAGACCCCAAAACCGATCCTTGGGGAACACCACAATTCAAAGCTGTGTCGTTTTTCAGTTTGTTTTTATTTGTATAACTTTAATTTAGAGCAGAGTCAGTGATAATCACAGCAATTTACTCTTTGTAAAATGAGCCAATAATCAATATTTTCACAACTTTGTCTATGTCTATGCTTAGGTATATTTTCTTACTGTGTTAAACAGAGAGCTATGCAGTACATCTTAACTGATCATGATAATATTTTATTGTTAATTACGTATATTTCGATGTAAGAGAATACAGTAGTACCAAAATTCCAATATCTCTCAAGCTTTCTTTTTAATAGCTAATCCGTTCAGCTATCCAAAGGAAGAGCATCAATTCTGTAAGATATTTTGACTCTATCTTGAGTAATTTTAGTCGTTGTTATGCACCTTGCCATTTTTTATTTTTCAAACTGATCAACTTTGATTACATTTTTGTACTTATTGTATTGCATTACTGTATATTTCACTTATGAGTCAGAGTTTTACCCTAGACTTCCTTTTGCCTCTTTCAAGGGGATTATGAAATATGACGACATAAAAGTATTTAGCGATGATGCAGTTTCGTGCTCGGAGCTATTCGAATAAATTCTGCTAGCTCCTTGAAAAATAGATCTTGTTTTAATGCTCCTTTTATGCAGATTAGGTTCTAATGTTGCAATATCCTGACTTGTATTTCCACATCCTCTGCACTTCTTCTGCTGGGAATCAAAATGCGGCTCTTCAAACTTCTTTTATTCAAATGACAGTTTCCGTGTTTCAATGCAAAGTCTGGCAAAGCAAATGTTGTCTGCAAAGTGCGTTATCAAAAACTAACAAAGGCTGAGTTGTATTTTAAATGGATGACCGTTATCAAAAGAATTTAATAAAAAGCCAGAAGCAGAGAATGCTAATGGAAAGCTTTTTACATTTAAAATAGAATTCTAGGCAAACACAGTTTTGTTTTGTACTATAAATGTACAACAATTTTTCCAGTAACTAAAAAAAAGAAGACAACTGTCAAAATCAAATAAAAGTAAAGAATTTCTACAGATTTTTGTATGTTTGGTTCACATTTTAAGTAGTAGAACCAGCTAACTGTAGCTAGCTATAATACATTTATTTTGATGCAGTATTTCTCCCTATAAAATCTTGAAAGAAGCCCTCTATGTTTCAGAGAATGAGACATGAGCTGTCCTCCTCATAAATAATGGAGGGACTCGTCATGCAGTGAAATGTCATGGCATTTGGGCCTCAGTGTTGGGTAAATACAGAGTGTGTGAATAGTTATCCTGCTGGAGTCCTGCCACAATCACTGAGCAGACGGCAAAGAAGACAACTAATGCTATAAACGCCGAGATGTTCCCTTAGAAGAATGCACTAAATACCACCAGCTTTTCTCCGTCTAAATCAGGACAAAGCTTTGACAAAACCAGGGCTAAACCAAGACAAAACAACATAACCAGGGCTAAACCAAGACAAAACCAGGGCTAAACCAAGAAAAAACCACAAAACCAGGCTAACCAAGACAAAACCAGGGCTAAACCAAGAAAAACCACAAAACCAGGGCTAAACCAAGACAAAACAACATAACCAGGGCTAAAGACAAAACCAGGCTAAACAAGAAAAACCGGGGCTAAACCAAGACAAAACGGGCTAACAAGACAAAACACAAAACCGGGCTAAATTTATTGTAAATAAGAGTCTTTTAACTATTGTATCTTTATACATATTTTAAGTCTATTTATTTATATTTTTTTGATTGCATGTTTCTATTTCCCTGCTGCTCTTAAAATGTGCGTTGCAACACTGGAATTTCCCATTGTGGAAAAATAAAGATATCTTATCTTATCTTAAAACCAGGGCTAAACCAAGACAAACGACAAAACCGGGCTAAACCAAGACAAAACCAGGGCTAAACCAAGACATAATGACAGGCAGAATCTGGAGTCTGGAGAAATGATTTGGTGAAGAACTACTACTTTAGCACTTAAAGTTTTAAAAAATTGTTGTAAAGTGTCAATGTGGGATGAAATGGTGTTGTTGATTATTAACAAAAAATAAAATGAAAAAAAAAAAAAAAAAAACGCAATAAAATGGCCTGTATATATTTTATGCGTGTTGTTGCCTAGATTAATTTTGATGGTGCTATTAGTCATTCATCCCCAAATATTATCCCCATGTGACCCATATTGTGACCAAAACACATGCTTATAAGATGCTAGAAAATCTTAAAGTAAAGTAAGTCTTAATAACGAGTCCTCCAATGGTACCAGGACTAAAGGTACTTTATTGAAACAGAATTATTCGTCAAGGTTTGCTTTGATGCGCTTTTCACAACTTCCAGAAGACAGTGTGAGTAGTGTCAACATGCTAACAGAAGCTAGACACATGCTAACAACATACACAAGCTCTTACTGAAACAATCTACTGTTAGATGTAGACAAGACACTCAAATCTCAAATATAATCCAGACTAAAGGACTAGAGCAGACCTGGAACAACCCAAAGCAGGGTTAATCAAAGTTGGTAAAGAGAAAACTCCAAAGGACAAGGTCACCCACACGCCACCACATTTAAAGTTTTTTGGCAGGAGACTTTTCCGTCGCTAACACCCTCTCTGATTCAGACGGCAGATTGTGAGGTGATAAGGGAGACGTGGACTTTATATTCAGAGCCAGATCATCCCAAACAGACCGGAGGCTGAGCCCTAATTCTGCAGATAACCCTCCGCTGGGCCGTGGTTAAACACGACTGGATGATGAAAGCTCAGGAAAAGTGATGGGCCGGTTCACAAGAGGCAACAACACAGACACTTCCAGAACCGGATCTTCCTAATTACGCCACCTTAAATTTGTTATTAATAGTTTGAAGCGAGATCGGACCTGACTTTTTGAACCTTTCATCAGAGAAACGCCATATTGGAAAAGGGACTGTGATGTGCAACTAAGAAATTCAAGTTTGCTGTGTTAACTGGTAAAAATACTTTTAAAGTTCACTATGCATACACCTAATCTGTAAAATAAAAAAAAAATAAATACAGTAAACAAAAATATGTTAAATGTGCTATTTTATGAGTAACTATTAAGAATAAATTGTGGAGTTACTGTTTCTAAACGTACAGTATATGACAAAATCATCTTTCTGTGTACCTCATCACATTCACTTTAATGTAAAACAAATGTCCTTGAGCAGCCAAATTGCATATAGACATTAACCTTGTGTTGAAGGAGCAGTGAAAGCAAGGAAGTTGGACAGATTTGTAAACCAATATCCAGATTTACAGTGTGAAAATCAAGATTCAATCATTTTTAATCATCACTTATTTATTAATGAAGAGGTGAGCAGTCAATCTTGTCTCAGGACTAAAAGCATGTAGATTGGTGCAGATTTGGATGTTTGAGTAAAAACTTTTCTCCAATTCATAAAATTGAGAACATTTGGAAGATGTTTCATTTGTTTCAACAAAATAAAACTGAATGTAAAAGAAAAGCATGCTTTCATTTGCCTTACTAGCAGTGTAGTAGTCAAGACCCCACTAATCAAGACCAAGACCTTTAAAGGACCACAGCTTCTCCAAGACCGAACCACTGAAGGTCAAGACCGGGACTTTTACAGGTCGAGACCGAGCCAAGTCCAAGACCACTCCATCCAGACCACATCAAGACCACCTTTGTAATTTTGTATATTTATCAGTGTCATTTATTCATTTTCTACCGCTTGTTCCTTAGGGGTCGCAGGTGACTGAAGCCTCAGTGACTTTGGGCATTAGGCAGTGGCCAACTCGTCGCAGGATTAGACAGACAACCATTCACTCTCTCATTCACTCACAGGGAAATTTACAGTGATGCCCAATTAACCTAACATGGATGTTTTGGAGGTGGAGGAAACCAGAGTACCCGGAGAAAACCCACGATGACATGGGGAGAACATGCAAACTCCATCCAAAGAGATCGTGACTTGTTGATCTGGTCTGACCCCACGACCTCCTTAATTTGGAAAATTCCTTCTGTCTACTTCGTAGTTTTAACTTTCTTTTTTCTTGTAATAAGACAGCCTCTGACGAAGGCGGAAGTCCTGCCGCTGAAACTGTCAGGTAAATGAGCAGTAAAATCCTTATTGGAAAGCCAGAGCTCTAACCACTCTGCTACCGTGCATTGTATTAGTGTCAATATAATCTTTTTGTGCAGTGCGTATTGCAAACTGTGCCAGAAACAGGTCACCACGGTCCTGGTGCAAGTTTAGCAAAGAGTGGTGGTAATAAAATGTGGTCTCAGTGTCTAAGACAAGACCCAGTCCAAGATAGGACTGAGTTCAGGACAAAAAGCGGTTCTGAGTACTACTACACTACTTGTGATATCTTTGGTTGATTACATAACTGTGGAATGTACACACATGTATGGCAGGTGTCATCACAGTGTACATCTCAACGAGCCACATGTTCTCATAGTGATCTTAACACAAAGGTTTAATTTGTGATAAGATACAATTTTGGATTTAAATTTAAACTTCCCTCCCATCAGCCTCGGCACAGCGAGTGTTGACTGATTATGCTGAATCTGAATGACAATCACACTGCCCACCTGAGCGCACTCGAGGCAGAGCAGGAGGTCGAGAGGCCACAGTCCCACTATTATCCCGTTTCCTCAGATATTGTGCACATCAAAGTGAGGCGCTGTGCTGCTGTGTGAGGGACAGAGCGCGGACACTCACACTGAAGCAGCTGCAGCCTGTCAAAAAGACTCATCAGAACAAGTGTAGGAGGACCAGGCGCAGGTGATGAGGGAAGCAGGAGATATATGATTGCTCTGTAATAATTTGATGATGTGTGCTGTATGAGGAGCCATAATAAGTTTAAAAGAGACCCATTGTCTGTTTTCTATGTATTTAGTAATAAACTGTGACATGCTGTATGTAGGTCAGTAATTTAGTTCATTGTAAAATACAAAATCGATCTAAAACGGCTAAGAAATAGAAATGGGTCCTTTGAATTAAAACAGCAGAACTGTTAAAGGTTGTATGGAGGATTTTTCAAATCTAACAACTGCTTGTTGTTTTTCAAATGATGCACACGTTTTCCTCCCAGCTCCACACCCTTCATTGCTAACTGGGCCAATGAGTTATTTAGGAACACTGAGGGTTTGCTTGACAGGTAACAGGCCAATAGATAACGAGGTACCTTGTTATCTATTGGTCAACGTTTTATTGGCCTCATCAGGTCCACAGTTTATATATTTTTATAATTCTTTTTTTGTTTAGCATAAATACAAGGCTGTTACAAATTTATACAACTGTTTTGACCAAGACTGACAAACAATTTGTCAAAATCCTCCATACAACCTTTTAGACCCACCTTTTCAATGTAAAACTTTATCTTACAAGCAGCACATTTTAAATAACTTGTTTTCTATGTTATAACAATTGTAACCCTACACAATTGACTTAAACCTTTTTTGAGTAATTGCAAGAAATTACAGACATTTGGATGGAGATAGGTGATAGATGAAAACATCAGCTTCATGACAATGCATAATACACAAAAATGCAAGAATCAATATGAATACTACTAAGATGATAAACCATGGTAAAAACTCTTTAGAATATTTAAATTCACAGGTGAATAAAGTGAATCAGATTTTTGAAAGACCAGGCTTAATTTTGGACAATCCATTGATAAGACGACCAGTCAAAGTGATTAATAAAAAGTACAGCTCAAAGATCAAAATTAGTGCTTAGAGATGCAATACGAGCTTTTCTGTTGGAGGCTAAGCTGGTCTCTATGGACATTCTTTTGTCTTTAATGTTCCACAGAGCTGTCATTTTATCCATGTTACATCATCTTCAATACAATTGTTATTAGTCAGACCACTTCGAGTCTAAACATCTTACTTTGAGTGCTTGCCTCTCCACAGACCTGACAATAACATAATTTTGCGAATGCCGACTGTATCTATCTCCATGGAGACAATTTCATCTCATACTTTGAGAAAAAGAAAAGCTGAATAGTGCACCTTTATGTGGAAATAAAGGTACACTATGTGGACATTTTAAAAGCTTTGCAATCATGCAAAATGTATTATTAGATCAATTGGACATTTTCTTTTTCAATATACTGTGTCCTAAGTCCAGAGACGCCAGGCGGTAAAACTGATAATGACGTTGAATGGAGAGAGAGGAAAAGAATCCAGTTGACCTAATAATATTGTTTTGAAATGTTATGAACCGAGCTGAGTACACAGATAAGCAATTAGTTTGTTTATATAGTATAATAATAAGTAATGAGATGTGCAGGCTCAGAGAGTGTCCAGCTGCTGTCCAGAGCTGATCATTCGCCTCTTTCATTGTTGTGCTTTTGCATGTTTCCACAAGCTCACATAATTTAGATATTTCTCACTTCCCCTTCTCTTCAGTGCTTATAATTACTCCTGATATCGCTCACAGATGCTGCCAATATTGAGTCTAGTCTGCGCCTGCTTGAGCTCATTTTAGTGAGTGAGTCACACATCACATTAGGCATAAGCAAACTCCATTTATTTTATTGTACCCCTAAACCATATTGTGTTTGGGATTATCTGTTTTGAATGGCAAGGCTATTTCCAAAGCTCGCTACATTAACCTTTACCATGTGTGCCTGCTTATTGCCTCTGAAACGGGCAAAATCTGTCTATTCATTAAAGAGTTTGTTTAAAACTTTCAAATTTTCTATATTTTTATAAGACATATTTTTTGTCTTGTTTTGCAGAAGCTGATGAAACCTTGCCAAAAACTTTCCCACAATGCAGGTAGATACAGCCACTGATTTTGTAGGAAAATCCTGGTTTAATGACTCCATCCAAACTAACCTCTTGAAGTAAAACAGATTTTTTTATTTTTTTTTTCAATAAATATCTGCAAGTAATGTAGCACAACTTTAATTTTGAATTGCCATAAAGATGAAAATGCTCCAAGAGATACAAATGTGGTGGAAAACATGACATCTGGACACTGGGTTGAAAGTACACTAACAATTTAAGATGCTTTAGAGTTGTTAAAATGCAGCCTCAAAATGAATAGCATTTTTTTTTTTTATATCAAAATGAAAAACTTAAAGATGGGGTAGGTGATTTTCACACTGCAAACACAATTTAGGTCTTAAATCTGACAACTTCCTCTCATAAATTCTTCAACACATTGTTAATATCAATATGTATTAAGTTTGGTTGCAATTTTTGACATAAAACCCTCAGTTTTCTCTTTTAAAGTGAAACTGGAGAGGACCACCCAAGCTCAGCCAATCAGAACGCTGCATTCTGCTCCTGACTGGAACTTAAATTCTTTATTATTTGATTCAGAGAGTACTCTGGGGTCTAATTTTTTCACAAAGTGCTGCATTTATCATTGACTTTATGGTGGAAAACACAAAGTTTACTTATTTACACAACAAAAAATTAGCTACTCTAACCTTAACCCAGCATTTTTGTAACATGTGAACTCATTAACAAAAATTCACTCAACATAAAATTCATTTGCAAAAAGAAATCATCATTACGACTACATATATCACGGTTTTCAAATACCATTCGTCATTTACTTCAGAGAAAACGTGATTTAAACACCTCTTGATAAATCCATTCAACATTATTGATAAGATAAGATAATACCAAAAAGAAAAATTATTTTGGGCAAAACGTGATGTGCATCTGCGAACTCTTCTGTTTCAGTCAAAATGTAGTTAAATAGTTACAAACTTAATGACATTTCAAACTTCACATGAATTGCATTAAAAGCTACATAGTCATGAACAGTTCCAAACCTGTTTAGTCAAACTCTGTCCTCTTCTGCGGTTCACGTTGTGCAAAAATCCATCTTGTTGTTTGATGTTTGGAGCAGAACTAAAGATGTCTTCTCAGAGGCAGAATCTCTCACTGTTTCTTTGTCGTCTGCAGTGACACGCTCTCCTCTCGCTCTGCTCGCGCTCCAGCCGCTTGTGAGCGCCGCCAGTGAATGGGCTCACGTTCAAACGCACAAAGACCAGCCTCTGAGTGACGTGGATCCACAGTTCAACTTCAATTTGGCTCATCTAATCCCGCCCACTTTCCCTCTGCGAGCAGCCTTTGCATAAAGAGGTAAAGAGTTAAACATTATATTCATTTTTCTTCACTGATATTTGAGAAGTAAATAATAAAGTGTTGAGAAGTAAATAAATAATACCAAAAAGAGCATTTTTCTATTTGTAGTTAAAGTGATTTTTTAAATCTGAAATACATGAAGTTTTCTAATTATGTCTGCTTAGAAAATTTGCCCCCCAATTTTGTGTCTTTTTGTTATTATCTTTAATCCGTATAATCAGTGGCAATCATGTTGGATGAATATTATCAAGGAGGACTGAAATAATGTCTTAATTGAGGTAAATTACATTTGGCATTTGAAAACACAAAGAGCAAACTGCAAGTCATCGATGATTTAAAGTGACACTGATCTGTTTTTTGCAAATGAACTCTTCACATTTTGATATTTCAACGCGCAATTTAGAGTTTAAAGTTTAAACGTTTCAGAAATAATCAAACTGTGAAAAAAGCAGCTCTAATTGTGAAGGATGTGCAATATTTCCTTCTCTAAGTAATGAGAGATAATTTTTTATCCTTGAAACAATGGAAAAACAGATTTTGAACAAAAAAAATCAAAGTTTGAATCTTTCATCATATTTTTACACTATAAATATAATGTATTTCAGTGTAAAAGTATTCTAAGTATTTGGAATATACTATGATTCGACTTAGTAAGAGAATGCATTACAAAATACAATTTATGCACATTATATTCTGTCACTAAACACGTTTACAAGTGTTCCTTTCAACATACCTGCTTGTCAAAGCCTGATCCCGTCAGATCTCAGAAGCTAAGCAAGAAAGGGCCTGGTTAGTACTTGGATGGGAGACCATTAGAACACCAGGTGCCACAGTGGGACGACAGGAGTAGATTGTTGTTGTGTCCTTGGGCAAGACACTTAACCCACATTGCCTCAGTGTCTGCGTACACTGGGTGAGTGATTGCTAGATTGTAAAGCACTTTGAGTGCCTGGAAAGGTAGAAAAGCGCTATATAAATAGACTATTTACCATTTTACCATTTAACACATGCATAAAGCCTATAGCTACATTAGGATCAACATTAAACGCAAGCCACATCCAAATTTAGCTAGGTCTAAAGAAGAACTAAACAAATAAACAATTCGTGATATCATTCACTTTTTCCTCATTGTACATTTATCATACAACTACTTACAAGCATTCAATAAACCTCCAGCACATTTTTAAAACCCACATGCATAAAATTTTAGCTGCAGTTTTGGCTTAAGAACATCTTTTAACTAACAGAAAGAAAGAAAAGGGAAGTGAAAAATCCATTCACAAAGACTTATTTTGTAATGCTGTGCTACACTTACATTCTACTTCTTGGTGGAAAAGACAACACTACTAATTTATAACCAAAATGTCAAGTTCTATAGCTTTAAGAATTAAGTAAAGTTGACTGAACAGACACAAATACGTAATACATGAGACTTTAAAGCTTCAAAGCCTTAACAATGTAGGCTTAACACTAAACCAAGACTATCATGCCATCTGCTTTCCCTTCATTTAACATTGACTCTTTTTTGTGCAATCCTAAATGAGATTAAATCAGACCTAAACTGGGTCAAACCAACAACTACTGGCAAACTACAATGTCTAAATCACGTCTAATCCAGAACTAAATCAGGACTGGCCTCTGATACCGACTCCCACCTCCTCTCCAGTGCGTCACCTCTAAATAATGGCCGCATTAGCAGTCGACTGTGCTGCTGCGGTGTCTTTATTGCCTTCTCGTATGGAAACTACTGAGCCCAGCATTCTATCTAACATGAGCACAACACGGGCAGATATCGATCAATACTGTTTGATTGATTGACCAATAATTGTGACCGGGTCAGTCCACCCACGGTCATGTTTTTTTTCCAAAGCTAAATCTGAGATACAGTTGTGTTAATCCAAGTTTAAAGACCAATTTTCACATAAAATTTAGTCAGTGAAGCAAGGTTGAACAATCAAAGTGCAGTCAATCATAAAGCTACCTACAGGTGTTACTTCTTGTTAGTAATCAATAAAATACATTATTAGTGATTGTATAGAGACAGTGGTCTGCATCATATTGAAAACTCACTTACTTAAACATACAAGCTTGATAAATAGACACATGCTTAGACCGTGTCAATTACAGTTAAAAAAAGGATAGAACTACATTAGCCAATCAGGTGAAATCGACCTTAAACAAAACAAAAATTTAAAGTACTTACTGTAAATAATGTTGAGGTACTTTCTTAAATGTTTAAAGATATACTGTAACAGAATTTGTACGTTAAGCAATTCAAAGAGCTTTATAAAACAGGAACATTTTTTATGATAGTAGATTGCTAAACGTATGTGATTAATTGAAATACTTGTTTTATAAATAAACACTGGGAAAAAAAATACCTTCTTAAATGAGAAAACAATGTGTGGTTAGAATGAGAAGTCTTTTACATTGCTTGAGTAGATTTTGATTGGTTTGAACCTGATTTACTTGTTCTACTTTATTTAAGACAAACCTACTCGAATTACGACAAAGACTACGTCATACAATGAATTTTTAGCTTATTAGAATATTTAAGAATGTCATTTATGTTGAACTGTTAGAATATCGCCCAAATATTGTTATTGAGATAAAAAAAATATCAAGATATTAAGTTGTCAATATCACCCAGACTTGTGTTCTAAAACGGTCACATTTGTCCTTTTCTGTTTCACACTTATGACAGTATCTTTCTCAAAACCAACGCCTTAATCCAAATCAAAGCTAATCCATTTGCTATTTGTGTGATGGAAAAGTATTTGCAACATCCATCAAATTATAATATGTACAAACCCTTCTGTGTTTGGGTAATACACATTTCTACAATAATTGTTTACAATTATTATTTTTCTTTCCATACTATATCATGGTTCCCACACGTCCTGGAAAACCAGAAACAGTTGAATAATAATTTGTCAATTTTCCAGTCATAAAAAATAAAATGTTGTTTTGGAATAGGATTTAGTCTATCATAAAATAATGCACAAACTATATTTTTACTACCATTTCAATTAGTGAGCAATATAAATGATATCTTACGCAAAGTTTGGTTTTACTGTAACTCATAGGCCTACAATAATGAATAATAATTCACTGAAACATAGAAGTGATGTATTACTACTATAACTAAAACTGTATATTTCCTTGTTTAATCAACCAATATGTTGTCCGCTTGTTCAGACAGCCAAAATTGACCAGAATGCAGGAAACATCGTCATTTGGGGTCATATTTTCCTGAGGGAGGACCCCCACTTTTTGGTGTTTACCTTTTATGCCGAAGTTACTGGAGTGTGGAGTACAATGGGCCACTATAGACTTTCCTAATAATCTAAAAAATGCTAAAATTCTGTTTGGAAATGTCCTGGAAAAATATTTTTGGCATATGAGAGGGAACCCTGTATAAAGACCTCAGGAGGCAGTCCATACTATATAGGCCAAATGACCTCAGGGGGTAGCAAGCACTTACAAGTACTACAGATGTAGCACCAAATTCTGGACCCCCAAGGATCAATAATGTATATAATTTCTGTGTAGAGTCATTAGGGTAATCACTCTAAACAGCAAGCAAGTGAACAAGTAAGCGTATTACATCTATAATTTTAAATTTTTATTCATTAACAATTTGGCAAACAGCTACAATTATTTTTGCAGAAAAACTTAAAAAGGTTGGGAATCACTGCTTTGAGTAGTACTAAACAAGCTTTGTGTTAAAAGTTAAATCACATCTGATCCATGTCAAGTCCATGTCTTCCGTCGTTATTCCTCCTTCAGCTCACACCGGGAGTCATGATCCTATTCTTACAGTGAAGTGCGTCAGTCGCCAGTATCCAGCGGAGAGCAATAAGACTGTGCAGTGTTTCTGCCAGGACCCTGTGCCAGGATCAAACCCAGACTGTCAAATGAATGAGGCGAGACAGGAACAGCTTTCACACCTCTCCAATGTCCCTGCCTTTATTCATCCTAAAGCTCTCATTTTGTCTGCTCTTCCCTCTGGGTCCTGCCATGAAATATTACTTTTCTGTACTGCACCAGAGCACAGCTGTCGGGCAAACGAGAGACGGTTTTAGGAACTTAATATGAAGATACTGCTTTTGAGAGTTGTTTAATAACAGAAATGTTTATTATTCCTCCTTTATTTTTTTTTTTTAAATGAACAATTTTGCAAAGAGAAAAATCCATAAGGGAATAACGAATAAAACCTTTTCTTAAAACTTGCCATTAAGCACTTTAGTGGATATGGATTCAAGAAGAGATTTACTTTGAACTTTGCACAACCCCAAACTCCATCAAGAGGTCAGAACCATGTGAAAATTATAGTCACAGCCAAACACGCTTAATGGTTATAACTGTGTTTGTGCTTTGCCACTGAGCAGCACTGAACTCTGTGACATCCAGACTGCACGTAATCAACCTATGACCAATGAGGTATTGTTTAAGGCCTTGAAGTGCCCTTTGTCTCTCTTTGCAGTCAGAAAAGACAGACTCCTTGAAAAAAAGTTTGGGGTGTTTTTTTAATTGTTAGGCAAATTAAATGTTTGTGTGTGATTTTTTTTTTTTTTTTTTTTTCAAGATTCTGAATCCGGTGATGATGATAAAGATGATAGTGATAATGATTCTGATGTTTTGATGATGATTCAAATTCTGATGATAATGATTTTGATGTTTGTGATGATGATTCTGATTTTTTTAAAGATGATTCTGATGATAATTCTGATTCAGATAATAATAGGGATGGGACAATATATGATATTATCGCTAATCACGATAATTAAGGGCTGCAATTAAATAATCATGGCATTTTTTTCATAATTGTGATAATCATACGTGACGATAATCGCAATTATAGCAGCAGCACATCTAAAATCTGACTGCTGTGAACCCAGTAAGAAGGTGTATTATGGTTAAACAAAGAAAAGGTTCATGAGTTAAAGTTAATTAATGACTCTGAGTCAGTTAATAGATTTTTGCTCAACATTGTAAACATTTGTTCACTTTGAATCATTATTGATTGTACTTAGACCAAAATACAATAAGTAGTTGTTCAAACACATGCATATTGTGCGCTAAAAAAATATTTCAGTGATTTTGAATCTGTGCACTTTTACGTTTAGTAAATTATCGTGATAATATCGTTAATCACGATTATTTTGGTCACAATAATCGTGAGTGCAAATTTTAATATCGTCCCATGCCTAGATGATAATGGTTTTGATGATGATGGTGATTCTGATGATGATGATTCTGATTTTTTTTTTTTTTTGAGGATGATTCTAATGATAATTCAGATGATGATTTTGATGTTCTGATGATATTGATGATGATGATTCTCATGATGATAATGATGCTGATGTTTTTGATGATGATTCTGAAACTCCACAAAGTTGGCCCCCCATCAAACACACATCTACACAAAAACTATGTCAATCGTTTGTGTCTTGCTTCTGCTGTTTTTTGCTACTTTAGTTTTTGAGATAATAACGATTCTTTTATAGGTCGAATTAAGCTTAAAAGGAGGCCAACTTCACGGAGGTTGAGTCTGATGATGATTCTGATAATGATAGTTCTGGTTCTGGTTCTGATGATGATGATAATCTAGACAAGTACAGTTCTGATGAATATTTTAATGACAACAATGATTCTGATGATAATAATTCAGATGATTCTGATGATGAGGATGGTTCTAATTATTTCAATGACAATGATGATGATACGATGAAGATGATTCAGATGATTCTGATTATGATGATTCTGATGGGTTGATGTTGTTTCTGATGACAACTTTAATGATGATGATGATAATGGTAATGATGATGGTGATGATGATGATGATGATGATCTAGATGAGTATGGTTCTATTGAATATTCAAAAGACAACAATATGGCTATGATAGTGATAATGATCTTGATGATGGTTCTGATGATTATTCTAACGACAACAATAACAATGATGATGATTCAGATGAAGATGATGATGAGCTAGAGTAGATTTTGAGGCTGGTTATTGTAATGACGATGCTTATTCTGATGATTCTGATGAGGATTCTTACTTGAATGATCCTGATGATGATCTAGAGTAGATTTTGAGGCTGGTTATTGTAATGACAATGCTTATTCTGATGATTCTGATGAGGATTCTTACTCAAATGATCCTGATGATGATCTAGATCAGGGGTGTTGAACTCATTCTCACAAAGGGCCACTTTGGCATCAGTGTTGTCATAAATAAGCCAGTGATGACTGTAAAAAACCCTACCTAACCCTTTGAATACAAATAATATCTTCTGTATTTGATTTTGTATATTTATTGAAGTTATTAATGCTAGAGTACATTTGCATAAGTCTGTTACATGCACTGTTGTTTTACTTTTTCAGACTAATTATTTAATTAAGTTATGACACTTTGATTATTCCCAGTAGCATAAGAATAAAATAAGTCTTATAGGACCTTGAGGGCCACATGAAATGATGTGTACTTTGTGCTTGACATGTGATCTAGATGTTGAGGTTGATTTCACTGATTATTCTAATGACGATGATGATGATGATTATTGTGATAAAAATGATGATGACGATAATGATTTTGATAATGATGGTAATAATGGTTCTGATAATTAATGTGATAGTGATAATTCTAATTTTGATAGTTCTGAAAGTGTATTTAGGTCAGTGATGGGGAAGAGCGGTTGTTTATACAGGTCAGTGATTTACACAAAGGAGCTGCAGGGGCCACTCTACTGAACTAAGAAAGTGAAGTGCTAAATGAAGAAATAATTTCCATGGTGAAGGATTAATTAAGTATGGCTTTCTAATACTTGTACTGACAATGAAATGCTGGTTTATAATCTAGTACTTTTCCTTAGTTTTTGAATATATTTTTTGCCCAGATGTCTTAAATCTTTCAAGGTTTAATAGTGAATGTTTAATTAAGATACATAAATGAACTCAGATGCCATTTCAACAGCCACGATCGACCAGACCACCAGCAAATCAAAGTCCTAAAAAAATAAATCCCCTAACGTTTTGAGATTAAAAGCCTGAGCACATGATCCACCTGTCTGTGAGTGCAAGTGCGTCTGTTTTCCGCTTCCAGACTCGATAATGTTATTCATGAAAGTGTTAATTGTGCAGCAGATGACACCTGTCCGGCCCTCCTCCTCCCCCTCTGCCTCTGTCTGCTCCATCTGTGCTCTCACTGAGGATCACAGGCTGCAGACAGGAGACAAGACACCATCACTTTACAGCCCGGCCAAATGCAGCCTGCTGAGCCATTCATGTGCACTTCAGACACTGACTTGACAGGGATCTGAAGGAGGTCTGGGGAATCAACTAGATCTGAATACTTCTAACTTAAGAGAACAGTTATTGATGCATATTTTAGTGTGCGGCTGGATCTTGAGGCTAAGGGCAGCTGCACTGGCTACAAAAATTGAATTTCAGAATCTTAAAAAAAAAAAAAAGTCAATAAAAGTAGAATGACAATAAATGGCAATAACTATAACTAGAAATATCTGTTATGCATTAATTTTGATTTAAAACAATTCAAAGACCCTGCGGTAAGTTGGCCACTGTCCAGGGTGTTCCCCCGCCTAAGGCCCAAAGTCACTGGGATAGGCTCCAGTCACCCGCGACCCCTAATGGGATTAAGCGGTAGGAAAAAAAAAGAATGAATTCAAAGACTAAACATGTAATGCATTGTTTAGAAATCAAAACCTATTTTTCCTGTTCTTACTCAAAACTTAGATTAGTGACTCCTGAAAATCACAGGACTTTACATTTGATTTGAAATGAACAGGGTTTGTTGAGTTTATGCTGCAGTAACAATGCATATTGTCTTATCTTATGACATTATGCCAACTTTGCAGAAAAAGTGTCTACTGTATTTATATGCAAAAGAGTTTTACCAGCACTTAGTGTTGTGAGTGGATCCAAAAAAAAAAGTATAGTAAATAGGAGACACAGTGGCCGTGAAGGCTCTGCTGTATGGCAAGTTTGCATGTTCTCATGGTCGTGGATGCTCTGAGTGCTCTGATTTCTCCTCCTGCCAGTTAAATAACTTAGGCTCCCTTAAGGACATCCTCTCTGAATAGTAATAGAAAAGTAAATGTACCAAATGTCCACAACAGTGTTGTTCATTTAGTTTCCTTTCCATGAAATGCACAGCATTACATTGCTTTGCCTGGGGTGAGACACAGAAATCCTACATGACTTCAAAACTATATTTGAGCCTGAAATTCCTGCCATGGACAGAATTGGAACATACTTCTGGCTCCAGGGCAAAAGGCCATCATGATTGAAGACCGGACTGACTGACATTGTAATGGACTGTCAAGTACTGCTTTACATCTTTTTGTATTAAATAGTTTGATTGATTTATTGCATTTTTACTGTGAGCGATGTCAGTTCTTCACAGATTTGAACTGGAAACACCTGGTGTCTTCTCCTGCTCGTTTCCATGGACACAGGCATAGCCTTATTAACACAAAAACCTTAAATTTGTTGAATGAGACTGAGCAGCTCAACCAATGTGAAGAGCACATGTCCCTTATTTTTTCATCAATAATTATTCCACACTTAAAAACTAATCACACTCAGCAAGGCCTCGTCTCACAAAGGAAGCTCTTCATTTTCCATAGCTCCAGTTTATTTGCCAAAGCTAATTAAGACTGTGTGAAAGTGTGTTCTTGACTATTCTTTCTCTGTCTATTGTCTGTGCATTAAAGCCGACTGAAGGACGGTGATAAGAGCTGCGGCCTCGGATGGTTTTTGTCGCTAATCCCGTCGAGTCGAAGAAGTGTCGGCCATTTCTGTGTCATTCCCACATATGCGCCCCAACTCAGGCCTGTTCAGTGAGAGAGCTGCCCTTGTGAGGACACCAGCATTCGCTATGCATGTTAATGAAAGCCACGACATGCATGCAAAACACTTCTCACTCGCACACTATTTTAAGGAGCAAAGACATGTTCAGGGATTTGCTAAAAACTCGAGGGAACCGCATTAATTTATGAAATGCCAGACAGCAAAGTGTCAAGATATGCATTGTAAATATGTCATCTGTTCACAGAGCTTAGAATACGTTACCAGATACAGCCAATATCAGTTTGCTAATCTGAAACAATTTCCTGAGCTCCCTACTGAGTGAGAAGCAATTTGGCAGACTTTGAAGCATGGTGGAATAGCTGACTTGTCGACTTCTTGCTGGATAAAATAAAAAAAGCATATACCCAGGAGAAAATAAAACAGTTAAGCTGCTGCACTGTTTCGGAAACTTTAGGAGAGAGTGATTTGTGATGTTCAGACAAGCCTTGAAGTTTTGCTGTTCACTCGTTTTGTCTCGGGCGATTCCTAAATTTATGATGAAATTGAGTCAAACTGCTTTTTGACCTCACTGACAATGTAGGTAAAAGAAGTTGTCAAACGTTGCTGCCTTTAAGCAGACGATGCACTTTCAAAAACCACATAAAAATAATTGTGATAAATGCAGTTTTTGCTCTTGAAGTTTGGCAAGTTACAGAACATAGGCATATCTTGTCAAGTTTTAGGAGTTACTTCATCCAACCTCACAAAACTAGAAACAGCAGTAGAAGTAGTAGCAGTGAAAGGTTTACAAAAAGGAGTAGTATAGTGGTAATGTAATATTTTTGTCCGTTAAAGGTATGGAACAGTAAGTGCCCACTCCTTGATTTAGGAAGTACAGGCTTTTATATTTGTTTCTGCAGCTTTATTAAATATTAACTTGTTGAGCCAAGATTTTTTTCTAAATGTGCTTTTTAGACTAATAACAAGTGCAATAGTTAGCATGTCTTTTCTAACTTCCTATGGGAGTTTATAATGGGGCGGTGTAACTCTGCAACAAGGACAATTGTTCACTGTTGAGCTAAACTGAAGTAGAGTTGGAAATCACAATTTGATTTATGATACAGATACACAATATCATCATAATGGAAACATTTTCTGTTACATACTGTAAGAATATTTAAGCTTTGTCAATAGTATTGTGCAAAATTTCACAATTTTTAATTCATTTAGCCCAAAATCACAACAGCAGTTATCTCAGAGGACTTCACATGATTGTTTAATTAGCAAACAAAATGGTCAGAAAATCAAACAATGAAACATTTGGTCAATACCAATAGAAATTTGGAAAATAAAAACAGGAAATACAAGCATATTGTAGTAATGTAATATTTTTGATTGTTAAAGTATGGAACAGTAATCGCCCACGCCTTGATTTTGGAAGTACAGACTCCCCCAGGCTCAGGGCTAATCAGTTCTGTCGTCAGTCATGAGCATAGACCTACATTTTTATTTAAAAATCTGTTTCTGCAGCTTTATAAACTGTTAACTTAATGAGATAAGACTTTTTACTATATGTGCTTTTTAGACTGAAAACAAGTGTGTTATGCATCTGAGTTAGCACATCCTTTTCTAAATTCCTATGGGAGTTTATAATGGGGCGCCGTAATTCTGCAACAAGGACAATCTTTCGTTGTTGAGCTCCGCTGAAGTAGAGTTGGAAATCACAATTTGATATGATACACAATATCATCATAATAGAAATATTTTTCGAAAGCTACTGTAAGATTATTTTGTCAATTGTATTGTGCAAAATTTCACTATTTTGAAAGAACTAAATGTATCGGATTTACAGTAATTCTTAGTTAAACCACAACCTGCACAATCTTAAAGCAGACCTCTGTGAAAATGTATGTAAGTACAGTATTTCAGTCATGTCTTGCTCGCTCACATGCCAGTATTTTCTTTCCAGTAGCAACAGTTTTCACAAAAGTGAAGCTAGTACTCATCCAATTAAAACAAAGTGACTCACATGACTTTCTAATTAGTTTGAACATGTTAAATGTTTAATAATTTAAAGAAGACAGTGTATAGAAATTAGTATGATTTTCTTTACAAAGTCATGTCTTTAGGCCAATTTTAATCGGAAACTGAAGCAGAATCGAGTAATTATGAGACATAAAAGTTAACTTCCCAAGCTTTAATAGATGAAATGCATCCAATTTAATATTCAAACAGTGAAAGACATAATTGTAGCACTGTCACAAAAATCTGCAAAATATGCCAGTACAGCATGTTGATACAGAATGTGATACTGATACCGTGTCACCAAATTTTGTGTCATTGTATATTAACATTTTGGCATATCTCTGAAGTGAAAATAATCACTCAGTCAATTTCAGTTTCCGAAAGTATCATTTCAGGTACAGGACATCTACCTTTATATCACATTTATAAAGAAAAGTTTATAAAGAAAATATTGTTTTAACCAAACGTAATTAAAAATTTGAATTTGGTGCAATAGAATAGCCCTCATTGATAGTCACAGCTTGCCTCATCACCAGTTTTCTGGTTTGGTGGCGGGTGATGATTTGTGCTCATAAAGTAGAGTAAGGTGTGCAGAGAAACTTAATAGACTCTGCCTTGGCATTGACGATTATATGAGAATGACTTGCAATATTTGCCTATTTTTGGAGTTCGACGGAAGACGTAAGCTGTGATTTTCAGACAACCCTTGAAAGTTTTATTCTTTTGTCTCGGGTGATGTTGTGCCAGTCAATTTTATGTCCACAGATGTGAAGGCAGTGAGCGGAGAAACATACTGAGCCGTGGCAGTGACACCCTTTGGACAGGAGCTCGACAGGCCAGAGCTGCTGCTGAATAACGATGAGATGCCAGTGTCTCAGAAGACCTCCACTGTGACACCAAAACAAGTCAGAAATTCAGCCCAAAACAGATACAAGCAAAATGAGACTTTTTTCACCTTTTCAAATCACATACAGAGAGAAACAAGAGATTAGATTTGGGCATTTTTACTGGCCTTAAATTACAGCAGAAAACAACAGCAGTGAAAATAGATGGGTAGTGATATTGACAAAAAATTACCTCAAATATTTTGATATATTTATACTATTCATGAGACCTTTATACCTTTAAAATGTGACTTGAATAATATTAACTAGGAACTCTCACATTATAAGGCTATGTCTTCCAGCTATGGTAGTTCTGACCAAGTCTAGCAAGAACCTCTGGAGATGGGTACCTGAAGAGATGCCCCAGAGCCATTTCTCTATGGGACAATAAAGTGAACCTCTTCATACTGTATTTATACTTGTTTTTATTGATTAAGGAATTCTTCTTTATACAGACCTACATGTCTACTACTAAAACAACAACAACAACTGCAACACAATTGTTTTGGGAGTGAAAGAAAAAATAATGTTTTAAAACAGAAACAACACATATAGAAGTAGAATACATACAGTATTTTTTGTGTGTGTGTGTGTGTTTATGTATCTCTCTGTGTTATTTTTCTTCATTAGTTTGTGTTTGGTCTGTATATGCTGTTAAAAAATAAGTCTAAAAAGGATAAAACACTCTTGACCTCATTGTGGATTTAGCACTGCTGTGACAGTTCTGATTAAGCCGGAATTCAGTTTAAGTAGTAAACAAGGGAAAAAAAAAAAAACCTTTAAACTATTACATAAAGTATGTTGCATTTAAGCTCTGCCTTGTTTTTGTCTCAGGTCTCGAGGTTTGAGATCGAGACCACATTTCATTATCACCATGTTCTGCTAAACTTGCACCAGGAGTTCATGGCCCCAGCGCAGTGACATGTCCCAGGCACAGTTTGTAATAAGCACTGCACAATAGGATCATATTGATACTAACAAATGTTAAAAATGACAAAGATGGTCTTCATTTGGTGTTGATGGACTACGGTCTTGCTCTCGTCTCCATCTTGTCTCGATCTTGACCTTCAGTGGTCTTGGTCTTGTCTCGATCTTGGAACTCTGTGGCCTCAGAAAGGTCTTGGTCTAGATTAGTGTCATCTTCACTACTACCAGGGTTGCCAGATTTTCAAAGAGCAACAAGCAACAAAACCTCTGAAAAAAAAAAAGCCCAAAACAAGCGACCTCAGCCCCTCAATAAAAAACTAAAATAATCATTTAATTAAGCATGAGGCACAGCAGAACGAGAGTTGCTGATTTTGGCAGATTTTAAACAGTATTTGATCACTAGTGAAGATTTTAAAGATTTATGCAAAGTTTATATTTCTTTCATTAGTGAGTATATTTCTGTGAACAAAACCTGGGAAAATGTCGAAAAATCACCTTGTTCATGACGTCAAAATGCCTCTCAGGAGCAAGTCCAAAAAACCGCAAACCACGACTATCAAAATTCACAAGCGACTTTCTAAAAAAGAAGCCCAAAGTCGCTATAAAGAAGCGGACTTGGCAACTCTGACTACTACACTGATTTGTGTGAAATTTTCTCTCTTAGTTTGCATCAACAATTCAACAATGAACTGAATGTATGAAACTTATTTACGGTTGAGGTTTTATGTTAAATAATACAACTGGAAGAAGAATTACGTTTAATGGTCTGCCCAGAAAATCTTCTAGAAAAAGATGAATAAATACACTATAATCAATGAATATTTATAGACATTTAAAGTTTGTGTGGATTCACAAAATAATAATGGCAATAGAAGTAAGAAATCACTTGTGATACTGAAGCTACACTACATACTGTATAAGCGACGGTATAGTTTTGGACAGACGAGCATTGTTCATCATGCACCTCAGTCTTAGCAAGTTTTTCAGCATCTTTCTAAATTCATTGAAAGCGGAGAAGAAAACTGCCCACAATGCTATTTGAATATATGAATAATTTAGAGCACCCAAGATTTGAGTCCCTAAATTACAAATAAAGGCACCAGGCATTTCAAATTCCCTCACAGAGGATTTGGCTGCTGCGATGGAGGTGGGAGCGAGGTTTGCCACCGTGGGCTAAGGGAGTAATTACCAAGTCGGTTTGTCTATGAAGTCCCCTGTTGAATATCAAATAGTTCAACTTGCCTCTTCGCTGTAGCATTTTAATGAAAGGGGAAACAGGAAGCTAAAAGTAAACAATTAATCTTTCATCAAAGCATTAGCGCATTGTTGCAGCTATAGCTTCTTATTGTTATGGTATAGAGTCTTTGCCCTCTGGGTCTGCGTGTGTTAAACAGAGACAGCGTTTTGACATTGCGCGTCTCTCTCAAAGCTCCTTCCTTCGGCTCATTACGATGATGGGACTCTTAATGAAGCCGATTGGCACCAAATTTCACAATCATATTCCCTACAAAAAGGGCTTTGATCAGAACAAATGAGGTCTTTTTAATAAAACATTAGCGCAGAACAAAGGCTGACTGGAAGTTCTGACCTTCACACAACAGACGAGACTGATTAGAATGATTAAAATATGCAGATGAAATAATTCCACTGATGAGGCTCACGCAGATTAATAATTTGACCACATAACAGGGTAGTTATGGGCTGACCTCATTCAAACTCAAGGATATTAGCTTTTAGTTTTATGGTTTTATGTTTAGTGTTAATCTTTGTAGACTACTATGAGGACTTTTGTTAATCAGAATATATGACTAGTCTATATTATATTTGTTCAAGATATTTTTTCTCTGGAAGAAGAGACAAATAGGCTCAGGAGCTAACTCTGGAGGCTAACTATACTAGATTTGGACCTCTGAAATAGCCGACTACTGTTTGCACCTAGAAGAACTTCCAGAGAAAACACCTTATTAAATTATCAATCTTGGGAAGTCCTGTTACACAAGTGGTCGTGTGATTTTGGGCTGTACAAAAACAGATTTAAAATTAACTAAACCTGCTCCATCTCCATCTGACTGCAATGTGTTCCTAAAATGTATCTGCTCCACTGAGACCTGACTGTCACTCGGTACATGATCAGGGAAATCAGACTAGGCTAGAAAATTGGACTCTACTTGGTTTTCCCTCAAACCGGTTGGACAGTTTGCTCCTGTTTACATGTGAGAGAGTAACCGATTACCCTGGAGAGACTGGTCCTGCTGTTCAGATTCACTACTGCATGATTCAGGCTGTAATTGTTGAACTACTTTAACATTTTAAGGTTGTTTATTTTTATTAACTGTTTGTAATACTTTTGTAAAATGACACATAGTTTTTTCTGAACATGTTGGACTGTTTTAACCATTTAGAACAGTGTTAAACATGGAGTTAAATGTGAGATGTGCGTGCCACTTTGTCAGGCACTTTATAGTTCTAAATTCTTAATTTATTGTTGGAATGTGCAGTAGACAGGGTTGTGAGCATGCTCATTGCATTTATCCAGCTGGAGACGATTGTTGTTTACATGAGTCTGAAATCAGACTACAAGTCGGACCACGTGCGCCAACTGGTTTTCGAAAACCGGTTTACAGCTCTTCATAGTCTGCCCGGTTTACATGCATTTGTAACGTTTAAATCGGACTAGGCTAGTTATCCAGTTTTCCTGGCTCCATGTAAACGCCCTGTGTGACGCGTCTCCTGTTCATCGAGTAATGAAGTTATTTATCTTGTGGAAACATCATAAGCTTGCCTAAATCTTGACTTGTGAAGACAGTTCTTCTAGTTTAATTACTTCATAAGGCTTCATATCTGTGTCTTTTGTTTCAGCAATTTATAAAATATTTTGGAGAGTATTTCTTTCATTTTCAAATTTAAAACTCATACATTGCTACAATTTCATTAATGAACTATGTGCTTTGAGGTTACAACATAACAACAATTTTAATAAACTGTGATAGAATAATTGCATGCTTAAAAGAAGTGTTAGACCAAAAATAGACTTAACTAAATATAAATGGGAAAGACTAAAAGAAACAAGTAACAGGATGTTGACAGTTGTTTCAATAGTCAAAATCATCACAATATTAAAGTAGGAACAGTTCTTTCTCCACCTTTTTAAGCCTTGAATTCTATATTTAGTTCAAATAGCTTTTAAAACATATTTTCATCCAATTATCGGAGTTTTCAGATGCTGTGTTCTGTTTCTTCAAAACATTGTCTAACCTGGCTGGATAATTACTAGCACTCTTTGAGTCTATGAGCAGAGCTGAGAGTGGTGCATTGTGGGGAAAAGTCATTAAAATTACACAGAGTGTAGAAGATAAAGCAGAAAAAGCGACGTCTCGCTAAAACATGGAACCGCGCTGCATTAACTTGTTGATGTGAATGAATTTTTAATCATGTTTACAGGATTTCATATATGTTCTTAAAAGACTTTTATGTTTGCCCATAAATCTCAGCGGGAAGGACCTCATCTCCTCTGCAGCCACTTTACAGTCTTGTGCAAACTTATCACACTTATAGAAAAAGTTTTATAGAACTTTTATTTTAGATGTATCAACTTGATACACAAACTTAACACAACTAAAGCAATCACAACTGTATAATGACTGACAACTAACAATAAAAGCTTTGGCCTTTTTCTCAACCTCTCGTTTTCAATTTACACAAGACTGTGAGTTTTCCCGGCTGTTTCTCCAGGGAAAAGGAGCCAATCTAGTTTCTCTGTCAGGATCTGCAACCAAATGAGACAAGACCATCTTCAACATGCAGCATTTCCTTAGTCAGTGTTTAGTGAAGAGTTTTCCATCTCACCAAACTCGAGAGATTGAAATAGAGAATGGATCAGCGCAGAAGACAGGTGTGACACTTAAACAGGGTTAAATGTTTTATGTGTGAACACTTTGACATGTAATAAAGTGCTCTCGCGGCTGAGTCTCTCCTGAGAATAGCTGTCAATCCACGTCTGTCTTCTCAGATTTCTCCACATAAACAGAAATATATCTTGATTTACATTTGCAGATTATTTTATGCTTTGTTCAATAAATCATCTTTTTATGTTCTGTTTCTCTTAAAACAGAGTGCGGTGCTCTTCAGGATCAAAGTGACAAACACTAATAAAAGAGAGAAAATCTAAGGCACTCTGATTACCACTGCAATCAGGAGGGTCTCTGATTTTCTTTCTTTTTACTACATCTAAAGCTTACAGAACATATGAGCCTCTCCTAGGAACATGATTTTGAACTGGGAAGACAAACCCTGAAGTCTATTTTCTATTTTTTCACTCTAAATTCACACCAACATGGAACACTTCTTTGGCTGCGCCTGTAGGAACTAGCAGCCAATCTCACTTGTAATCTGTAAATTGTTACCAACACATTGTGGTGAACTGAGCCAAATGTGACAGGTTCCTCCTCAGCTGGAGCTCTCTCCCTGTTTCGCTCTCTCCCTCTTCTCTCACTCACTTCTCTCTGGCACAGTATCTCTCTCCTTCTTTCTCTCTTTGCCCGTCTCTCTCCATCCTCTCTTTAGGTCTCTTTCTATCTCTCTCTCCAACACAGTACCTCTCTCCCCTCTCTCTCTTGCTCTCACTCTGTCTCTCAATCTGACACAGTACACCCCCCCTTTCTTTTTCTCTCTGTCCCTCTCTTTCTTCCTATCTCTCTCTCCTTTCTCTTCACTCTCTTGTCTCTCATGCTCTCTCTCTCTTTCACTGTCTCTTTTTCTCTACCCCTCCCTCTCTCTGCCTCTCTCTGTTTGTCTCTCTCTCTCTCTCTCTCTTCTCTCTCCTCTCTTTCTCTCTGTCTCTCGCCCTCTGTCTCTTTCTCTCTCTCCATCTCTCTCCCTCTATCTGTCTCTCTCTCTATCTCTGTCTGTCCCTCTCCCTCTCTTTCTCTCTCTCCCCTCTCTATCTCTCTCCTTCTCTGCCCCCTCTCTGTTTTTCCCCTTTCCCTCTTTCTCTCGCTCTGTCTCTTTCTGTCTCTTTCTTTATCTCCCTCTGTTTCTCTGTCTATCTGTCTCTCTCTCTCCCTCCCTAACCGTAACTCTCTCCCTCTCTCTTTCTCCCTCCCTCTCTCTCCCTCCCTTAGCTCACCCTCTCTCCCTCCCTCCCTTCACTCTTTCTCTCTGTCTCTCTCTCTCTCCTTCTCTCTCTCTTTCTCTCTCTCTCACTCTTTCTCTCTCACTCTCTCTTTTTCTCTCTCTCTTTCTCCCTCTCTCTCCCTCCCTTAGCCCACCCCTCCCTCTCTCCCTCCCTTCACTCTTTCTCTCATTCTCTCTCTCTCTCCTTCTCTCTCTCTCACTCTCTCTCTCCCCCCTCCCTCCTCCCTTCTCTCTCTCCTCTCTCTTTCTCTCTCTCTCTTTCTCCCTCTCTCTCCCTCTCCCTCCCTCAGCCCACCCCCCCTCTCTCCCTCCCTTCACTCTTTCTCTCATTCTCTCTCTCTCTCCTTCTCTCTCTCCTCTCTCTCTCCCTCCCTCCTCCCTCCCTCCCTCCCTTCTCTCTCTCTCTCCTCTCTCTCACTCTCTTTCTCTCTCTCCCCTCCCCCTTCTCCCTCTCTCTCTCTCTCTCTCTCTCTCTCTCTCTCTCTCTCTCTCTCTCTCTTCTCTCTCTCTCAGTCACAGTACTTAGAGACCCACCCAACACTCCCTCAGTACAATCTGGACCCAGTCCTGCCTGGCTCGGCTCTAATCAGATGGCATCAGTCCACACTTATCTGTCCAAGGCATCTGCATCTGAGCCGAGACAGATAAGACCAGAGGGGCAGTCTCCAGCCCGCCGTGTTTGTGTTCTGAACATGTTGGGTCTTTGGGTAGCTTTCAACACATTTTCAGCAAATATTGATTTCATTTTGAGAGGCGAAAACAGTCACAACAGGGCACACATTGTCCCGTCTCCACTGCACAAAACTGAAACATTATTGGAAGTGTGTTCAAACAAGGGCAGTCTGCTGTGAAGAGAAGCATTTGTGTTTGAATACCTCAGACCTAAAATACTTCACAAGCCAGACAAAGAATATGAAAGAGTCTGCATAATAACCGTAATATGTGCAGAAAAGTTAAATTTAGAAATGAGGACATAAATACATCAAATAACTGAAACAATAGTGCTTTGTATTACTGAAGTCATTTGAAGCATATTTCTGTAATCCCAGCTCCAATCAGTGCTGGTGTGTCCTGGCAATGCTTGTCCCTCACAATACCTTGTAGTTATTAGAGTCAAGTTATTGTGAATTACACTATTATGCACCTTCATTTCTTTAAAAAAAAAAAAAAAATCTGTTCAGATTTAAATTCTTTAAAGGCAATTAGTGATGTTGCAAGACACTGCACTCATCATACATCGACATACAATTGTTGTGACTCTGTGATTGACTACAACAGGAGTTCCTAAACTTTTCAGATCTAGACCCACAAAATGATGATGTGACAACCCGCGACCCCACAGCAAAATAAAATAGACATTTCAAGTTTGAAAATTATTTAAACTATGCTAAAATGCATTTATTTTTGTAGTTTATTGCTTTATATGACCACAATCTAGTCAAACCTCATGCTAAAGTTATACAATCTGATTAAAAACCAATTAATAATAGTAAAATTAAATCTAGAAATCATATTGCGATCCCCAGATTTTGCTTCGCGACCCCTGAAGGGTCCTGTTCCCCACTTTGGGAACCACTGGTCTATAAAACCACTAAAAGCATTGGAATACAGCAAATTGTATATAGTTTGTCCAAAAATTTTGGAAGATCTGGGTCCGACTGGGTAGGACTGTCTGACCCTAGTTACCAATTAAAGTATTTTTATATACTTTTTTTTCCCAACTGCATGAACTATGCAGGTTAATATAAAACAATATAAAATAATGAATGTGGACATATATTGTTTTTTATCTAAAAATGCGTATGACAACAGTTTTAGTAAAACATAGTTAACATGATTATGATTAAGTTTTCACTAAACATTTTGCTTATTTTTACCCAATTTGGTTGTTTTGGTGAAGTTTATTTGTGTCTTTTGTCCAGTAAATATGACATGTGGAGGTCTTGCCTATAAGCAACCTCATTGCAATACCACAGGAGTGACAATGTGAAGTATTATACTTGTAACACTTTAACCGTGTTAAAAGATTGTTTAAACTCCAGTAAACTGTGTCAGTTGTGTGTAAATTGCCTTTGCATTTAGGTGCTTTTTGACAGCACTGTTTTAGAACTTAAATTACTTTCTGTAATGTCTACTTTTAGTTGGCAATTTCCTCATAAATTGCAACTTAACTGCTGTAAAACTATTGTAAAAAATAGATAAATATTTTAAAAAAGACTATCACACCAAACTAAGTCAAAATTTGAAAAATCTGTCATTTGGGCTTTAATGGCATTGAATGTTTATTTTAATGAAAATTGTCTATGTACAACATAACGTCGTCTGGTGTATTTATTAAAATCTCTTGACCAACTCTGACTTAGATCATTTTGACCTGAGCTGAAATTGAGTTTGAGACCCCTGGTATAAGTTATTGTTAAGTAAGAGTATTATTTTTTGTTGGTATTATTATTATTTTTCTTCATAAACACGACACAGCTGTTTTTGTCTCTTAAATGTATCTTTCCAAGTTTGTTTTTTCCCCAGCACCAGAACTGCAACATGCCTGACAATTACAGAGAAGTTCCAGAGGTTTGCATCAATACAGCTGTCACACGAGAATTAGGAGAGATGTGGGACTCAGGGTTCAAGAGGCTGCTTTCAGACCAAACTGTTGCAAATTGGAAAACTTAATCCCGGGCTGCTCCAGTGAAGCTGATTACACTGGGCTTTAACTCCACAGTGAATACGTTTGCTCGCTCTCCCATTTCCCAGGCTGCTGCTGCTGCGATCCTTGTTTCTGCGTCTGTCTCTGCCCACTGCGTTCAACATGAGCTTGGAGATTGATACTGCGCACAAAATTAGTTCCTTAATTACTAGTCTATCAAAACATAACACCTAAATTATCTATGACGCTGCTTTCAACCTTAACCTTAAATTTGGGTTTTAATTAAATGCGCTTGTACAAAAAGAATTCAGAATCTGTATAGGTAAGGAGACAGTCTGCCACCTACTGGGCTCTGTGCAACATGGCACTTTCATTCCACAATAAGTCACTGGGTGGATACAATAAGTACAGTGTGTGCATGTCCTGCTCATGGATTCAAATAATAGGTTGCGTTCACGTTATAGAATCTGATAATGTCATGAGGCTAGATATCTAGAGAGAGAGAGAGAGAGAAGAGAGAATTTTCCTATTACAAATGTACCTTGCCATGAAATATCTAAAAGGTCATTTCACAATTTCTCTGTCTGGTGATTTCTATCAGTGACTAGACACATTCACTTTTTCAAAGCTGGTTCGACCTAAATGCAATTATAGTCTAGATTGAGCACAAAAGACCTATAAAAATACATATAATTAATAAGCTTTTAGGCTTGCTTGATAATGATTCTAATTTTCTTTGGTGCAGTTTAGTAAGTGATAAAACAAAAATCAAATGTCCAATGTTTAGAAAGAAAAGTAAGCTACAAAAAAAAAAAAAAATAAATAAAAGTTAGAATTGGCTAAAAACAAAAATGAATCATCATTAGGCAACACACAGCCCACAGAACAAAAGTAAAATAGATAATAACTAAAAGGAGAACTGAATTTAGTGACGCACGACGTGACGCCGCTCTTCAGTCACGTGATTTGTCGTGGATTCGACGCAAACAGCTGATTGGACTCGTCAACAAAAAGTCAACAAACTAGACAGGAGCGTGATTTTTTATTGCTGTGAGCACACGATGGCGCTGTTTATCTACCTAACACATTGAGAATCGTGTGTGAGATCTGTTAAATTACGTTTTAGTTGCTTAATTTGATTAACTCGTTAGAAGATTGAAAGTTGCGTCGCAAGTTTGGTTTGGGGCGAATGTGACCACGTTATTCAGGCTTGGGCACGGTGAGCAGGCCTCTTTGTCCAGTAGAAATGATCTTTTCTCTCTTTATTGCTCAATTACCCATTCATTTTCTGCTTTCTCGGACTGATGGGATGTTTTGTCTGTGTTTGATGGACTCAACATGGTGTAACCATGGAGATGTGCATGTGCAGACAATGGAATCAATCTCAACTTTACAGCCTGCAGACATTTAATGCTCCCATATCTAGCAACCTTTAGCTTAATACAAAACTGTGTAGACCTAGCTATTAGTAGCTATTTTCTAATATCAAACTTTTTAAGCTGGTGATGCATGAATATATTATTTCTGATATACTCTCTTTCCATTTGTAGTAGCTGAATGCATTACACCTGCTCCAAAGCACAATCTACTTCCCAGCTTGAGGACATTTTTTCTTTGTATATTTTTTTAAATTTTAAGAGGTCTGTTGATTTTAGCTGTGATTGGCTAAATCGTCCTGTCACTCAAAGCATTATAGATGCTGACCAATAGGAGAACTTTGCGAGAAAGTGTCTTTTATTTATTTATTTATTTATTTATTAATTTAAAAATTATTACCAGAAAAAATAAAAATTCAAAATCGGAATAGATTATCAAAATCAATAGAATGTCAAATCATAATAGATTACCATATTCAAGGGGACTTATCTTGTAAAATTTACTTTTCTGAGTTTTTAACCATGTTACAGCAGTGTTTTCTCTTCATTACTACCCAAAAGTTGTATTTAAATTGATTCATGCATGTTTGAGTAATCTTGTATTGTCCTACAGCTGATGCTCCAGTGCTTAGAAAAACCCTGTCTTCATCTACCACCTATCCCCGCCCACTTGTCTGTATTTACTTGCGATTTTTCAAAAATTTGGATTCAGAGTAAAAGGTTCAAAATGTTCATAAGCCACTTTCCAACAACAAAAAATAAACATTTTTAAATCTGTGACTTTGAACAGGAAGTAAGTGGACCTGCTTCTATTTCTAAGCCATTTTAGATAATTTTTGTGTTTTGCAACAAACAAAACATGAATAACGATCTACTTATGCCATAGTTTCTTCCCAAATATACAGAAAAATCACAATAGGTCTCCTTTAACTTGATGCTCAAAGAGTTTTACAATACTGAGTGAAGCCAAAATCAAAAGTTTTCAGAGGGATCTCATTCATTCATTTTCTACCGCTTAATCCCGTTAGGGGTCGCGACTCGCGAGTGACTGGAGCCTATCCCAGTGACTTTGGGCCTTAGGCGGGGAACACCCTGGACAGTGGCCAACTTGCCGCAGGGTTAGACAGACAAACATTCACTCTCTCATTCACTCACTAAGGGAAATTTACAGTGATGCCCAATTAACCTAAACATGCATGTTTTTGGAGTGGGAGGAAACCGGAGTACCCGGAGAAAACCCACGGTGACACACTCCACCCAGGAGATCGTGAGATGTTGATATGGTCCGACCCGGGAGTCGAACCCACGACCTCCTTATTGGGAAGCCAGAGCTCTGACCACTTGGCTACAGTGCAATGAGATCAGAGGGATCTCATCGCACTATAATTCAGTTGTTAATGCTAATTTTACCTTGTCATATCAATGCAAATTAAACAATGGTTTATATTACAACACTGACCACCAGTTTAAAGGTACACTGTGTAACATTTTGAAGGTATAAAGTCAACTACATAATTCAGTAGAATAAAAAAGTTCAAACCAGCCTTTGGGACATTCTGATTGGGGTTAAATCAATTGTGTGTCATAACATGAAAAAAATAAAAAATCACCCACATGAACCGCTTTTCTGTGGAAACAAACATGAGTGGGCCCTCCTCAAAGGCAAATAACAGTAAATTTTGTGGTCATGCAAGTCTGATTTTTATTATTTATTTAGTGTAACAAAAACATCTAAATGACAAAAATATGCTTTTTGGACAAAAAGTTACACAGTGCACCTTTGAAAACAAGTGTTAAAAAAATAAACAATGTTCATAAAATGTATCCTTTTTTATCCCCACAGATGAATTTCTCCCTGAACGCCCCGGTGGCACTCAAATAATAAACGAAAACAGTCGTTCGTCTACCAAAAACTCTGTATGCCAGTTTCAGAAGACCAGGCAGAGGACAGTGCTGGGTGTCCTGAGTGAGAATGAGCAGAATGTGAGGTCCCACAGCCAGGTAAAATACAGTGACCCCCAAACACACCTTTCCTCAGTCTTATTTATATTGTGATGGCACTCTGTATGTTCCCACAGGGCAGCCAGTTCTCCAGGCACAGCTCCGTCACTGACAGCTCTCAGCACACGTTCCTCTGCCGCACTTCCAGCTCCAGTTACGACCTGTACGTGGAGGAGGCCTGTGAGGTCGTCCTGGCAGCCTCCGGACAGGAAGTAGTATCAGACAGCCGCTACCTGGAAGACCAATCAGAAGCGCTGAAAAACGAAGATGCAAGATTACTACTGCAGCTGAGTTCAAGTAATTATATCTTTGTTTAGTTGTAGTTCTTTAAATGTGCACAAAAGTCAAAAAGTGATTAGGTGGCAAGTAACTACGTATTTTTTACTCAAGTACTGTACTTAAGTAGTTTTTTGAGAATCTGTACTTTACTTTTACTCTTACAAGAAATACCCTTACTTTGTACTCGCTACAAATTAATAACAGGTTTGTTACTTTATAGGTCCATAAATAAATAAATAATAATTCATTCACTGTAAAGGGCATCTCACACTCCACAACAATACAAACCAACTTTATTCACTGCAAAAAATGTATTTCTAGATTGGTCAAAATTGTATTTTTGGTATTTTTTCTGGTTAAAATGGTGTTACTTGGTAGACCTAGATTATTTGGCTTGTTTTGAGATGTTTCTGCCTTGTTTCAATAAATTTGTTCTTATTTCAAGCCAAAATATATAGTGTCAAATTTGATTCAAGTTAAAATTTCTTGAAAACAGAAATGTCTTGAAACAAGTGAAATATGCTTCCAAATTTTAGCTTTATCATTCTAATCTGGCTAAAATAATAACATAGTTGAATAACCTGAATTCTAGTCGTTTTAACAACTAGAGAGTTACATTTGGCAGTGTGATTGTACTTTTTACTTTTTTTTTACTTAAGTAAATTTACAAGTAAATGAATTTCAGCATAACATTGACTTTTACCAGAGTCATATATTACACAAGTAACAATACTTTTACTTGAGTAGCAAACTTCACTACTTTTGCCATCTCTGGTGATTGACGGTGTGCAGTAAAAATACATACATATCCAGAATTTGATGACAATGAGAATGTAGTTATGTTTCAGTAATTCAATAATGAGCGATGATGCTTTTGATTTATGTACAGTCCTTTTTCTAGCACTCAGAATGTTTAGAGTGTTTTATTAATTTACTCCAAAATTGGTGGTAAGCTAATATTATTGCCACAGCTGTCACACATCACACTCATTCTAGGTAAGGTGGGTTAGTGTCTTGCTTAAGGACATAACAAAGTTTGCACTAGAGCAAATGATGATCTACCATTATAGTATATTTATGTTTTTACTCTATAATAGAATGCATTTCGATGGGAATTTATTCTAACTATACAGATTGCAGCACTGATTGGCCTTTACATTATGCATTACATTTTAAAGCTGCCAGGTTTAGTATTCAGTAAATAAAACTAGTCAAGAAAACGAGGAAAAAACATTTTGACCTAAAGTTGTTTTCCAGGCTCGTGCCAGGATGCGGATGTGTCCATGCATTCTGAACACAGCGAGTCCCAGTTGTCAGGAGTAGCTCACGGTCTTTCAGAGTACGCTGAGGACATCTACTGGAATCTAAGGCAAAATGAGGTGTGTGCTGGTTAATTTGGAGTTTAATACACTACTGTTTTTTATTACTCTTTAAAATGTTTTTTTTTCTCTTTCCATTCCTTGCCTCTCTTTGGACACACACATGCTTTGCTGGGTCACAGTGGGCTACTTAGATCAAATTCTTGAACTCATTATTTAAAGCTCTTACTGTATAATAGATGTATGGATTTTTCAAATTTTGACTTAGTGTGAATGTCCATTTCATAAATATTTATCATAGTTTTACAGCGACTAAATTGCAGATTATAAAGAAATTGACAAATGCTGAAAATTAGAGGAAGTAATTCTAAAATTTCTAAAACGCAATCCCTTGACATACAGTATGTCATCAAAAAGACAATTCACACACAATGGACACAGTTTCCTGGGAGTTCATGCAATCACAAAACACAATTGTTACAAGGTTTTATCATTTGTCAAATCATATCGTCTGTGTCATTTATGTAGTGCTGGGCAATTAATCCAAAAATCGAGAGATTGTGATTAAATCAAATTGAATCATCAATTATCTGGTTTGGGTTTTGAATTGAAAGATTGAAAACAAATCTTCTAACAATAAAAATGTGCTGTTTGGAGCAAAAGTCAAACTTTGAGGCAGAATATTGATGTATATAGTTTCAAAAAATCTAATAAATGGGTATTTGCTGTGTTATGAGTGTCAGTTTTCATTTGTTTTTTTAAAAAGTAAAAAAACAAACAAAACAAAAAAAAAAACGAAAATTGAGATGATAGTTTTAATTTTTTTTCCCAGATTGCCCAGCCCTTTGCCCATATTCACAGTGTGGTTGCCAGGTAACAATTGTGGAATGACCTCTACATACTGTATGTAATACTTGCTGGACTATAAACCATCAAAGCAACTAAATTGAGTGGAACAAGCAAAATG
The DNA here is from genome assembly GCA_038363315.1 of Mugilogobius chulae. Taxonomy (NCBI): domain Eukaryota; kingdom Metazoa; phylum Chordata; class Actinopteri; order Gobiiformes; family Gobiidae; genus Mugilogobius; species Mugilogobius chulae. The sequence continues at coordinate 30,273,458 of CM076399.1, read as the reverse complement.
TTTAGTGACATCTTAAATATAATCATGTTCATTATATTTTACTGCAAAACATACCCACATACGCACTTTAAAGCAAAAGTTATAACAGTGTCTTTGCAAACTATTGTGCCCACTTGTTCACACTATAATCCATTTTCTGCTTTGTCTTTCACTGTCAGGTTAAATTGCGCCCTCAGCCTGATTACTTGGACAAGCATCCGGAGATCACCGTCGGCATGCGCGTCATCCTGGTGGACTGGCTGGTGGAGGTGGCGCAGGAGTACAGACTCCGCTCCGAGACTCTGTATCTCGCCGTCAACTACACAGACCGTTTCTCTCCGGCACCGCGTTTGTAAAAAGAGGGAAACTGCAGCTGGTCGGCACGGCTGCGTTAATGATTGCTGCGTAAGACAACACATCACATACAGTTTTATTTATGAGTGTGAAATCACTGAAAGTTTAGTCTTTCATTTACATAGCTGTACAGTATTTTACACATGGACTGTATTTATGTTTTAATAGTGCATTATTTTTTATCGGAATTTCACTTTAGTAAGATTAGAATAGAAGTTAGTAAGTCACAAAAATATACAAAAACTACATATACAAAACCAATACTATTTAATACAGATGGATAGTAACTGCCATGAATATTGTTTAAATGTGAGTTTGTGTTGTTGTAGTACAAAATATGAATGGCTCTGGTCACTAATAGAAATCACCAGTTTGAGAAGTTGTCACAGATTATTATATTTTATGGCAAAGTACAAGTTTATCAATAGGAAAAAATGTCTCCTGCCCATCTACTGTATGACATTATCACATTCTCATTTACCTTTATCTGTATACAGCATTTCAAAGCCATTTTCATTTTAATTATCTTTATGTTGAAGCAAATATGAGGAGATTTTTCCTCCCGAGCTGGACGAGTTTGTGTACATCACGGACAGCACGTACACTAAGAAACAGCTGATTCGAATGGAGCACGTCTGCTAAAAGTGCTCGCTTTTAAGATGGCAGCCGCAACTGCAAAGCAATTTCTTCGCCAATTCCTGCTCGTGCACCCTGTCAGTGCCATCACAGCGAACCTGGCAATGGTGAGTGGCTCTGAATAATTGTTTTTTAGTCAGAGTTCAATCTGTTATCTTGTTCTGATGTCTTATGTATTTTAGTATTTATCCGAGTTAAGTCTGATGGAGATGGAGCTGTTTCTTCAGTACAGGCCGTCTGTAGTGGCAGCCTCAGCTTATTGTTTAGCCAATTACACAGTGTCCAGGTCTCTGTGGGTGAGTTCAGCTGGATTATTCACTGCAGTGTGGCTGCTTTTATATTGTGAAGGTCAGAATATAAACCAAGTGCTTCCTCTATTTTAGCCAAGTGCATTGCAGAGTTTTACCAACTACAATTTGGCTGAATTTGAAGAGTGTCTCATCGACCTCCATAAGTTCTACAAAAAGGCAGAAAACCTCCCTCAACAGGCCATAAGGGACAAGTACAAGAGCTCAAAGTAGGTTACTGCTGCTCAAACATTAATTATAAAATTTGGCTATCACTATTCATCTATTTGTTTGTATAATAGGTATTGTCGTGTATCAGTAATACCTGCACCTGCAACTCTGCCTTTCCAATAAGTCATGACTCCGCCCCCAAGCTTCTGGGTAATGAAAGAGGAGCTAGTTACATAAAGACAAGACATCTGAGGACATCTAATTGCCTTTTGACAATTTCATCCATTAACTGCAATTTAACATATGATGTAAATAAACAAGATTTTTTTTTATTATAATTATGGCTATTAAAACCTTTGGTGCAATATGAATGTATAAAACCCAAAGATTTTGGCGCATTTAATACAGATGGACAGCTGAAAGGAGTATTGCGTGAAGGCATTTTTTCCTCATGAAAAGTCAATGTGTTTAGTCACTAATTTAAATCATCAACTTGAATCAACTCTACTCTAGAACCTAAATCAGTGGTTCTCAAAATGGGGTCCAGGGGTCTATTCTAAACATATAATTTTGGATTGAAAAGGGGCTCTCTTTGAATAGAAACAATTAAACCAGTAAAAATTACCATAGGAAATTACCCATTTTGTCAAATTTGATATATAGTTTAGCTTTAATTTCCTAACCCTAACCCTGATACCAGAGCGAAAAGTGATAGGGGGTCCTTGGAAGATTTTTGAGCCAATAAGGGGTCCTTGGTCTGAAAACATTTGAGAACCCCTGACCTAAATACAACCTAAAATGTGATTATGTCGAGTGTTTCTTGTTTTGAAAGTTGTAAAGTTGAAGTGTGTTCTTGAGCACAGACATGGACATGAACACAACTTGTACACGAGGAGCTTGTGCGGTGCTACAGGTAGATACAGTGACTAATGTTGTCTATAACGTACTAGTTTCCTTAGAAACAATAAACCTGTAAAAGAGAAACAGGCGCGTCACATGTTATGGTCGTACTGGTAAAACCTGATTGATGCATAATTTTTTTTTCCTGTCTAACAGCAGCCAGTGGCATTTAGAGCACATTGCAGAGATATTTCTCGTAGTGACTCATGCTCCACAGAAGAGAGATGTATTTACAAGCCCCATAGACACAACTTTTCTCACTGGAGTAACGCACCTTGAACGCAGGTAAGTTTGTCAATCTATTATTTCTCTGTTGTTACAACGTTCTATATATACTGTATATTCTTTTGACTAGTGAGTTTAATAACAGTTTGCCTCTGAATTCAATAGTAAAAAAAAGTATTAAACATTTAACTTAGATAAAACTTTAACTGGTTCATCTAGAGATTTGAGATTGCTTCAATACTTTTTATTAAAAGTAGCTAACTATAATTTCATTTCATTTAATAGGCCTAAAATTGAGTTGTTAATCATAAATAAATGACTGTACCTGTGTATACTGATCTAGCTATTCTCTTTTTTACACAGACACCAGCCAGTTTTCTGTTCAAGATGAGTGAGCCGGCAGAGGTCCTGATCATCAGAGACCAATATGAAGCTGCTTTTCACAGTCTGGACCGTGGGCTGTCAGCAGAGGAATCTGGTTACAAATCAGACGCACTGTCGTATTACAGAAAAGCCTTACAACATCTGACCCAAGGCCTCCAGATCCCTACTACCGGAGAGAGGTTCCAGGGATCGTCCTGGGACAAAGCTCGATACCTCCAGCAGAAAATGAGGGACACTTTACAGACAGTCACCACTCGCATGTATGAACTGGAGACGTCTCAGGAGGTGACAGGAGACCAAAGGAGCAGACTGCTGCAAAATCTACCCAAAAACCCTTACCCAGATCTGGGGCCAAACAGCCAGCCTCCAAACAGCTCTGTCCTTCATTTGTACCCCTCTGTACCTGTCGCTAACCACAGCACCAACCCAGTGCCCCCTCCCAGGCCTGAGTATGTCCCAAAACAGTCTGTTCCAGCTGATCCTGATACAGCCATGGCTAATCCAGCAGACCAGCCACCAGCCTATACTCCACTGCCCACAGTCCAACACAGTCTTTACTATGACGCCAACAACAAACTTGTGGCAGTGGCAACAAACGAAAAGGAACTTATCCACATCCCAGCCGGGGTGCAGATGTTTTTTGTGGCCCCGAGTGGTCAGGTGAGCTCGCTCTTTTCACCTGGATTTCTGCGCATTTTTGCCATAGAGTCTACAGAAAGCAAACCAGAGCAACCTACGGCATTTTTACATGTACGTAAGTGTCATTCTCATGTAGTAGGTGGGGGCACAGAAAAAACTTGGGTGTGTGTGTGAAATTGTACACCAATGACTGATTAACTGAAGAGTGATAAAAAGTACACACGCTTTAGACAAGAGCTTATATGATTTACTTGGGATTTGTCAAGTGTGGATGTGTCTAAATTTCAGCTAAGACTGGTTTGAGAAAAATACATGTGCACTTTTTTTATAATTATATTTGGTGCATTGTTATGTTTTGGGGCATTTTAAATTCCTATACATCATTGCAGATGTCTAGTTGCCTGTCACAAAGCTTGTATTATGTGCATCTCCTGACACTGTTGTTTAAACCACGTGCTCTTTCTGACCTTTTTGTTTTGATCCCAGACAATGGTCCCATTAACAGATGACTCTGCGCTTCTGTTGTGGACCAGCATCAATAGACAGACAGCAGCACGTGGAAATACAAGCATTCTGTTTTAATTTGTACACATGTTAAATCATTCATACATTAGACAAACACTAAACTAACAGTGTTGATATTGCAACAATGTTACGATAATTACAGTATGTTTACTCATGGTTGAATTTGTAGGATTTTGCTTTAGCAGAAATCTGCATGCAAATCATTCGGCTGAAGACAAAGTATAATAGTATTATAATTGTATGCATTTGATCTGAATTCAAATAATATAGCAAAAATTAATGAACACCTTAGTTGTATTTATAATTACAGCTAAATCAGGATTTGAGCAAATCAACAGCTAAAATATATCTTAAAGGTGTTTTTTACTATTACAGGTGTGTGAATGGCTGTATCCCTTGTCTTCAAACACTCCAGTGCTTTTGGCAAACTCTGGAATCTATATGTTTCCCGACACGTTAACTACAGTCCCAGGAACCTTTGTGGGAATTGTGCTCTCCTCGGATCTGCCGACTGCACAACGAGAGCTGTTTCAGGACGTCTTGGCACAGCTGGTTGAATTCAGGATTCAGGTCTGTGTCGCTGTCAAAATAAGGAAATAGAAAATTTCCTACTTTTGCATATGACAATAGTGTTCTTTTGATTGGTTATAAAATCCGGTACCATAAAATACTTTCAATGTTTCTCCACTTGGTACTAGGTGTTTCATTTGTTGGCACTTTAAGAAGAAGTATGTGCAACAGTAAAACATAGCTGTAGTATCTGTGAGAATGGTAATATCTATGGTAATGTCTTTTGCTTTGCACTTTATTTCAGGACGAAGAAGGATCAGACGTAATCAACCTGAGCCAGAAAGTCCCTTTTCTTCCTCCTCGACCAGAGGCAACAAATGAAGAGAAAGAAAAACCACCTCTTCCTGCTTGGAGTGAGAAGATGGCTGAGCGCATTCTGCATGGTGTGTGTTTATCTAAATATTTTTGTCATTATAGAGTGTTTTTATAACGTGTAGGCTTTTAAGAGACTTTCATTTTTGATATTTGAGAGAAATTACCAAGTCCTACATTATGTGACCATTAGAGGGAGCATTTGTACAAAAATGACAACACATTTTTTCTTCTAGGAGCAACCTGGTTAAGTGGAGAGTTTCTAAAAGGAGCAGATGCCACAAGTCGGGCCATTCACAAATCTGGCTTTAAGATCCGAGATAGGATTACACCAGAAGAAACTCCTACAGAAGTCAGCGGTAAAGTCACAAAAAGACTGGAAACAGCTAAGACTGCCACAGAGGGAGCTGTGAAAGTCAGCAAGTTTTTGGGTAAGGAAGTACCTTGACACACAATAGTAGTTGTGCAATCTAGTGATTGCTTCATAAAAATGTACATTTGTTTTTATAGTTGATGGGGTGAGTGCTGTAGCTGGCCATGTTGCAGAAAAAGTGACACCATATGTGAAGAAACATGGATCTAAGTTAGTTCCAGAATCATTAAAAGGCAAAGATGGGCAGCCTTCAAAGCTTGGTGGAGCCAAACATGTTGCTTCCAGTACTTTTCAAGGTATTTATATTCAATTAAATTATAATTGAATATAAAGGTATTTATATTCAATTAAAATAAAATGTTTGGAGATTGTCCCTTTATATAATACACTTTTTTGAAAACCAAACCAGGTTTTTCAGCCGTTTGGTCAAGTCTGGAATCAGGTGCAAAACTTGTTGGAAAAAGTGTAACTTCAGAAACAGTAACAACAGTAAAGTACAAGTAAGTGTTCTATTTAATGCAGGAATAGACTGGTGCCAAATGAAAACATTTCAGCTTTTTCTCCTGCTACTTTGTTGAATGGAACAGCTTTAATATCCAGTGTCTTTCAGGTTTAATCTGAATCTACTAAATAACTCCAACACCACTTGACTGCATGAGGGAAAAGGGCAAATATCTGGGAATTACAACTTCTTTTGTTTTCCTCTTCTCATAACCAAGTCATTAAGATCCATAAACCCATTGTGGAAATTTAAACATTTATATCTTAATATATAAAAAAATGTGTGTGTGCAATAATCTTTTTGACTTGGTGATGTTTAATTGTGGTGGGTGCCTTTTTCTTCTTCTGTACTTTTATGCTTTGACATTGATGCTTGGGCTAATTTCTGTCTCCTTTGCTGTTTGGTAATAAATTGTAAACATTTTGACTATTGTCTTGTAGTTCTTAATGATGACTAACATTGTGTTAATCAGCAGAATACTGTGCAAAATTTTATTTTTTGACAATTAAGGTATGGCATGGATGCTGGAGAAGCCACAGACACTGCTCTGCAGTCAGTTGTCAATGTTGGAGTGACTGCATATAACATCGACAACCTGGGAATTAAAGCCATCATGAAGACAACTGGGAAAGAAACAGCAAAGGCAATGGTGAAAAAGAAAGATGGTACAGAGATAGAATGGACAAAAACAGAAAGTCCCCAGACAGACTCAGAAACAACAGACATAAAGAAGAAACCAGAGGAAGAGGAAGAGAAATAATATATAGTTTGTCTATTTTATTTATGTATTATAATGTACGCTGTATTATGAATGGGGTTGACTGTGATGCACTTCTTTTTTGTTATATATTTTGTTAAAGTAAACAGGACCACTTACAGCAGTTTTGTCTGTGGTATTAACAACATTATAATATTTGTGAGGATTTTGCCCTCATTTTAACACTGAAGGAAGCAAATTTAACATTTTACAGAACACATCTTGCATTTATAATGTCTGTGTGAGACAAAAATGTTAAATGTCCTATATCACTGATAACTGCACCTCCCACTCTGCCAGTAATTCATGACTCCGACATGTGTCAAGTTTTGGCACCTGCTAACCTATTTTGCAGGTTAGAAAACGCTTAACAAATTTTAATAATCTAGCCTATTACTAAAATTGGCATCTCTTGCTCTACTTTGTAAAATAGGCCTACATGTTGCTATATTTTTGTTCAATGTAAAAAAAAGAGATGAAAAAAAAAAAAAAAAACTTCCATTATTCCAAAAGTTGTATTACAATTTTTTTACATAATAATATTTTAAGAGAAAGTAAGAGAATACAAGGTATACTAGTGCGTTTGAAAGCTAGTCAAATAAAGATTGTGGGTTTGTTTTATGGTGTGTTTACATATGTGGTTCTCACTTCCGCTTTGACCGGAAGTTCACGTCTCTATGGAAACGCCGTGGCCCAAACTTCTTTTCTGACGCTTACGACTTTACGTCAGATTTGCGAAACATGACCGGAGAGAGCGAGTACCACAAATATGACTTTGCACGGCTTCAAACAGAGCTGGAGCACGAGACGGAGGTCAAGTAAGTTTGTCTGACTGAAGTTTGAAATGACTTGCTGTACTTTGTGGAAATGCAACACTGTTTTGTTTGAATCTCAGAGAAATGCTCCAGGAGTCTGTGTCCGACCTGAGGAGCACATTGTGTGAACTGCAAGAAAGACTACTCAGTGTTGAAGGAGAGGGTGAGTGCACTTTGTGAAATAAAGACTGATAATAATACGTTGGCCATTATCATCCAGGAGAAACTGTAGAATTAAAATTAATTACGATATATCCATTTAACATTTTGATGATCATAAAAGACCTTTGGTTGGGTTAGGATCTGTGCTATATAGAGTGTCAAACAACTTCCTCGTCCCTCAGTAAGCTAACTATTGCTGACCAGGGAATGAATGGAAGACAAGGTATGAAACACAAGTAGAGCTGAATGGACAGTTAAAGCGACAAATCTCACTCATAAAGAAGAGATTAGAAGATCTTCGAGGAAACCCTATAGGTAAACTTCTAATATACAGTACATATTTTCTGTTCGTTTAAATACCATTGGATTACTCACAGTTTTTGTTTTTCTCTTTTTCAGACCGCTTGGCCTCCATACGGTCTTATGATGAAATGTCAATTGTAAGTGTTTACTTTTCTCACCTTCTTTTTTTAGAAAGCAGAAATTGTGCTGTCTTAAACTGGTCATACTTTTAACCCACCGCCAGAGGGAGGTAGATGCAAACTGTTTCCGGACCTCAGTTGCACAGGAGCTCTGCTGCCAGCTGCTCTGTCCGTGCTGAGAAGCAGAGTAAACTAGACTTTAATCAGTGCCCTGTAATCAAAGGATTACAAACCATGGGAGAGTAATGCACACTAATTACGGTACAATATTTTAACACTACACCACTACAGACACAGGCCATTTAAGTCTAATGGACTGCATCCAAATCACAAACTGCACTTGATTGGATGTTTTCTATTAATTCTACCAAAATTAAAGATACACTGATTTTAAGGAGAAAATATACTGTTTTGACTTGTTTTACAGACCTGCATTTACTTAACATACAATGCAGTGTCATGTTAAGAAGGAGTTTTGATACCCTGATGAAGCGTGCATAATAAGTAAGGACAGATCCTAAATTCTGGACACTACTTAGTTACAATAGACCACATAAAGGCCACATTAAATATAACAGAGCAACCCCCAACAGCAGAGCTGGAAAATGGAAGTCTGTGGGAGAGCTTCGAAGCCTTAGGCAGGAGTAACAGATGCTCATTAGTTTATCTACAAAGTGACCGTGAAATTCTGGATTATTCATGGAGATTCAGATAAGATGTGCTATACACTTACACAATAAATACACAGATATAATATAACTTAAGCCGCACAATGAAAAAAGGAATGTTAACAGAAGATTAAAAAAATGTGTAAATCTTAAAACATTAATTGCCAAGATACAGCTATAGTCTTACTTTTACTTCTTGCATTTTTACTCCATTGGGAATTGTCATGTTTCTTTTTTTTAGCTATGTATTATGTATGCGTCCCAAAAGCAGAAATAAGAATAATCAAAAATTTGTCTTTAGGAAACATTGAGACAACGTCTGCAGCTTCTAACAAATGAGAAATCAGAGATCCAGACCCATCTGAAGGACTGCCATCACCAGATTGAACTGGAGGGGAAGGTAATGAAATGCAAATACATTTTATCCTTAGCTCAGTGTGTTATTAGTGTATAGCCACTTCTTTGTTTATTGTTTTTCTGAACAACTAGAACTTGTCAGTGAATAAGCGGCACATGTTTATGTAATCCTAATCTGCAGCTCGTTAACGCTGAAGTCCTCCTCAAATATGTGCAGCAGCAGCCCCACCATAAGCTTCCTTCTGACTCCAGCGCAGACAGATTATGGCTGCTGATAAAACAATCGTAATCCCTGGATGCAAGCGTGTAACTGGATATTGTGTGATGTGTTTCTAATCCCAGGCATTTCTTAAAACCAATGATGAGAGGCGGGCGTATCTGTCTGAAATTGCAAAGGTAAGCAGCCAAGAAAATGAATGTTTTTATTAGACATTCATCTTAAGTCACAATAAAATCTTTTTAAAATACAATATTTCTATTAGGAAAAAGCTTGAACTTGAAACATGCTTTTAATTAACAATAAGGTACAAAAAAGTAGACCAACAAATTCACCTCCTTCTTCTGCCAAGCTGTATAGATTCATTAGGGGTCGCGGGGGACTGGAGCCTATCCCAGTGACTTTGGGCCTTAGGTGGGAAACACCCTGGACAGTGGCCAACTCGTCGCAGGGTTAACAGACAACCATTCACTCTCTCATTCACTCACAGGGGAAATTTACAGTGATGCCCAATTAACCTAAACATGCATGTTTTTGGAGGTGGGAGGAAACCGGAGTACCCAGAGAAAACCCACAGTGACACAGGAAGAACATGCAAATCCACCCAGAGAGATCGTGAGATGTTGATATGGTCCGACCCGAGAGACAATCCACAATCTCTTATTGGGAAGCCAGAGCTCTAACCACTCTGCCACGGTCACCCCCAATCTGCATAGATGAAAATGTTTTTTTTTTTTGTTTTTTGTTTTTTTTTGCTTATTGTTTATCATCTATGCAGATTGGGGGGATGAAAAACACTAAGCAAAAACACATGTTCAAAGTCACCAAATTACCTCCGATAAAGGCTTAAACTCAAGCTGTTTCCCATTTCATTTTTTCATCAATTGTATATCAAATCTCAATACTTGTATGTGGGTGTTTTTATTATTGTATTGCTAGAAATGTTTTGTCTTTCTATTTACACAATCAGAGCACAACTATCTAACCACATTCATCCCAATTTAACATTTTTCTTTTACTTTTCTAATATTGAGCAATGAAAAGAGAGTACAATCTACAATACAAGAAATAATCCATGCTAGATTATTACTATTGTTAAAATAAAGCCGAAAGAACATTCATTACACATCAATAAATATTGCAAACCCAACGTGGTGGAGAGAGTAGTTGCACACCCAGGTGCAGAGCTGCTGATTCTTGCTCTAGATTGAATCTCTGAGGCCTAGTTACAGTTTCTCATTCATCTTTCGTAGCTGTTATGTAATAGTTGAGTCTTGAACCAAATAGAGAGTCAAGGACGTTCAAGTAAGGGGCAGCAGTGGATTTCTCTGGTGGTACATCATAATCACTGCTAGCTTTTCTGAATGTACAATGTGTTACGTGTAGCTTGGGTCAGTCAACATACTGTTTTACTCTAAATGTAATGGCATATTTATATTTGCAGTTGTCCTCAACACTCGAAGTCCAAAGACGACAGTACACCGCTCAACCACAACCACACAGACCCGTCGAATTCAAACAGAACAGGTGAGCAAGAGATCTCTTTAGAACTCAACTGACTGTCGAAATGGCCTATATGATTTAGATTATTTTAGGAAATAATACATGGGTTCAGTTTCATTCACTTATGTTTCCTGCGTTTTCAAGCTGTGTTCTGCTCTTGAACTGAAAACACTCAGTTTGTGATGTCATTAAGCATCAATGCATTAAAGTCATGTATTTTTTATGAATATTGCCACTGAACAAAACACCAACTTTGAACTATTATTTGAATTATTATTATTAATTATTATTATCATAGTATATTATGAGTAGAGCAGTATATTTGTTTAACATCCACTTCATGACATCACACTGTGCAACAGAGCAATTAGAGCCTTGAACATGTAGTCAATCTAATAAAACATGTTTACTCAAACATATGTGCATGAAACACAAATGTCAGGTAAGTTTTGACAAGGCAACAATAAATGTTAACAATAGTGCTGTCAAGCGATTAAAAAATGAATAGAATAATTAATTATGATCTATAATTAATAATCGAATTAATCTATTTTTAATCCAACTAAAATTGCTGAGAAGAAACTCAATGTTTTTGTTTTGTTTTCATCCAATTTAATGAATTACATTATTGTTGCAGATGGGAATGTTAATATATTGCAAACAATGAAGACTTTAGGACGTCTTTTGTTGCTAAGTTGTCAAGTTGAACAACCCTTATGTCACTTTGCAACTCTCATATGGAAACAATGAAGTTAAAGATTTCAAATAGATGAATGTGATTAAAAAAATTTACTGATTAATATGTCTGAATTAAATAATCTAATTAATGCACTAATTTGAACCCTAGAACAATAAGCTGAAAGCGCAGATCAGGTTGATTAAATGAACATTAAGACTACTGACGTGGGTGCAGTGGCATATTAAACTGTGGACTGCCAATTTGCTTAGAATTATTTGCATTCCCTACATACAGCGACAACAAAAAGACGTCTGTGTTATTGATGTATGCAGCGAGAACAATACCTTGCATTTGCATTGAATGACATTATTTATTCATTGGCATGTGCATCTGTTTAAAAACTCAGAGTGAAGCCCAGCAGCCGGAGACTGGAGGCTGACAGTAAGCCAGAGGTGCCCGGAGGTGATGTGGGCGGAGCCACAGGAGTGACAGCTGAGAGGAGAAAAGACAAGAAAACCCAGAGGGGGAGCAGGGTACCGACGCTAAGACATTACCTGAAACACTAGCCCCAAACAACAGCAGCTTCTAAACCCACTGTGGGTCTCTTTATTACCAGCGTACAGCAGCTCTGCGCAAAAGTCAGGGGTCGAATGAGAAACTATATGAATGAATGAATGATATCCTTTATTAGTTCCACAGTGAGGAAATTTCAGAACGATAAGTTACACAATACCAGTAATTTACAAGTAACAGGTGACTCTACTGTTGTGGAGATTATACCCTGCTAACAAGTACAATGCAAAAGTTTATTTTTAGCAACATTTGTTTAATTAAGTTAAATACATTTCATTATCATGCTGTATAACTTTGTAAATGACACAAGATGTCATGGAGATCAAGTTTTTTTCAACTAGCCCAAATGACTGGTATTTATGTTTTTTTTATCTTTTTTTTTTTTTAACCAGGATTGTCCAATTTAGTTTTAAAAACTCTTTTTCAATGAGTCCTGGACAAGTGGCAGCAAATACTGTATTTATGACTTTGTTTGGTGTGATTGTTTCTTTGTTTTACAGTTGCAAATTGCAGTTTAGAAAGAATTGAACAAATAATATTTGAAAAAAAAGTAAATTTTAAAACAGAAGCCCTCCACAATGTATGCACAGATGTTTAAACGATTTAACAAATGTAAAAGGTTTTTTTTATATATTAAGTCATAACTTTAGTGTATGAACTTGGTTTTCAATTGTTTTGCTAGGTAACAACTGTGGATTTAGCTCCACATGTCATATTTGCTGGCCAAATTACAATTTTAAACATCACCTTGTACTTTGCACTTTAAATTATGGATCTATTGGGAAGTAATAATTTGACATCTTTATTTACCAATGTTATCTATATAGTCCTTACCAGTGTTTCTATTGGTTTAAAATTTGTTACTTTTGTCATATTTTGGGTAAATATATTGAACTGCCTTACTGTATTCAGTCTCTTTTTAGCCCTGATTTAGACCGTTCAGCTGTGGCTGCACTCAGAAAGCCAAATATGAGCTTAAGAGGTACTTGGCATAAAAAGTTTATAAACCACCGGTGAATATAATCATGAATGAGCCATTAGTGCTTACAATATCTGCTCGGCTTTTTCTCCGTCTTGATTACATTTTGTAGACAAACAGAACATTACCATACAATTCATGTCATGCCATAAAATTCCCTGCCAGTTTCATACCTTTTCATATTTGAGCAGTGTCGTCCGCTGTGTATTCATACATTGCTATGAATATAAATGAACTCGTTTTCAGCCTCCAATCCTGTCTTTCCTTTTCCATGTTCTTCCTGAGTAAGATTACACGCTGTCAGATCAGGAGGTCGTCTGCTAATGCATTTGTTGCCTGCTGAGTTTGACATTTTCACACATTTTTTTCCAAAAGCCACCTCCCACCTCTTGTATTACGCATAACCACACACCATCCAACGCTTTCGTAAAGTGTAGTTCACCCACATAGAAACTGCTCCCGTTCCACCTGCTGACCGCCTTTTCACACGTGGGCGGAAGAAAAACGCCAACGAAGTGGATTTTAACTAGTCCAAAGAAAAGTAGATTTGTACTAGTGACAATTCAGGTTTTTAGTTTACGATAGAGGACACTTCTATCTGAATGATGATTGAATGATGAACAATAACTTCTTGTTGTTTAACTGCCATAAAGTTCAGAAGATAAATATCATGTCAGGACTACTGAAGTAAAATGCTGTTGCGTCGGATATATAATATTTTCTCTCTTTCTGTGCTTGACATTTACGAGATGATTCAACATACTGTTATGATAATTAATACTGTATATTTTTGACATTTTCAATTTGACTTGATTTTGTCTTTCTTAGCAGGCTTTCAATTGTTATATAAACATAGTAATTTTAATTTAATTGTTGCACAGCCATAATGAATTAGAAACAGGAAAGATAGCGGGAGATAAGTGCATTTTAATTGGACTATTTCACACATATTTTACAAGTGAAACCAGCTTTTTTTTACCTCAGCGGTGGGCAGTGAGTGACAGGATTTCATGGTGGTTTATAGGCTTTTCATTTCACTCTGTAAGATATATTTTACTCCGAATCCATGGGTCTAATTTACTGAAATATTTTTGTGAGGGGCTTTATGTAGACTCAAACTTGTGCTGAATTTGACTTTCAGTTAAACTGAAGACTGTGGAACTTTCAGGAGGGTGCTTTAAGTCCTTCAGGACAAGAATTAATCTTGGAGAGAGGCTTCACTGCTCAAAAATAAGAAGACAATGTTTTATTTTAGTTCAACAAAACAATAAAAAACAAACAAGTAAAGAAAGAAAGAACCAAACAAACAAACAACATGAAAAGGTGTTTTTATCCATTGTATGACTTTCATGATGACCTTTTAAACAATATGTTGTATTCACTTTCTAAAACGTAATAAGACCTGATGGCAAGACATTTTTTCTAGTAATAACATTGTACTTTGTCATTAAATATCTGGTCATTCTTATTAGTAACCCTTTTTTACAAGAAGAAGCTGCATTTTGAGAACATTACATTTATATGCTCTTCATCTGTATTAAATATTCTTGGCCTTTAGAATGTTGCGTTGCCACCTGAATGAAGCATTCATTCTGAAGTAAATTGGACGTGTCTGGCTTATCATTGGCCCATTTTAAATATTCTGCAGCGACACCTGTTGGTTAATAACTTCACTTATAGATAACAGCTTGATGTTGCTGTATAAATCCACAGTACAGTTCCTATGTGCTTCCTCTCCTGCCAGATTTATGTACGTGACAGTTTTAGTTTAGCTCACTGCGGCGTGCCCATGAATCACAGAGCCGCACACACTGGGACATCTTAAGCCGACAGGTTACACCCGGTGACAAATGGCTCAGTTTGTGACAGAACCAAACTCTGCCAGTGTCGTTTGTCTGTCGTCTTAATCCAGTCAGCATGCTGCCGGCTCTGTGCGGCTTTGGCTAAGGGGTACATTGTGTGGAGCTGTGGCTGTGGGTGCACTTAGAAATAAAGTTAAGTTTGTTTTTGAAGATGTTTCATTCTTTTTACGTCTTTACCAGATCAGGAAGTTTCAGTAGTGTTTCATTATGGGACACAATAGAACTAATAGTGGCATGTAAAATGAGATAAAGTCAGAGATGAGTAGCAGACAAAATGTGTACATAAGTAAGAGTAAAGTTACCTGGATGCAGCTTCTAAATTAAAGTTTGAAGTTAATGTATATTGAAGGTCATAAAAATAAAAAAGGGGAAAAAACAAACAAACCCTGCTGTGAAATACATTTGAAAGAGCAGATAATATATTTAAAGTAGATCTCTGTTGCTAACATGGGAGCCCACATTTAAAACAAAAGTGCAAAATACAATTACAGTACATATTATAAAACGACAATACAGTAAGTACAATGTATACTTATAGTGCTGGGCAATATTGTGATAAAAATCGAATCATGAGCTCATCTCTGTGACAATCTGCTTTTTTGGTGAAATCTTCATATTGTGATTTCCTTTTTCTCTGTTTGATGCATCTGTCTGTTCAAATATAAAGGTTTTTTCCAACCTATTACTCTTACTCTCAGAGTTGCCAAATCCAAGTCTTTATAGCAGCCTTGGGCTTCTTTTTTTGAAGTTTCTTTTGGCTTACGCTTTTAGTTCATAAAAGAAACGAATCTTAGCAATTTTTTAAGTTTGATTTATGGAAATATATCAATTTATATAACTGAAAAATAGATTTTTTTATCATGTTTTTAAGTCTAAAAGTTGCTATTAATTTAAGAAAAACACATGCACTTGTTTTGCAGCAACACACAACGTTCTAATTAATCGATTCTTTTATTAACTTATACTGAAGAGCTGAGTTTGCTTGTTTCTCTCTCTGGCAACACTGGTCGAATATTGACAGCTGGATTTAGCTGTTGATGAATTGTGTGTACCTCAAAAACAACAGAAAAAGAAACGGTCTACAAGAATCATGATGCATTCGAAATCGTGATCTGGCTCCAAAAAAATCGTGATGTTAATTTTTTTGCCAAATCGCCCAGCCCTATACATATAATCTAGACAAAACACCAATACAATAACTCACATTCAAGGGCCACATTCTTGATGAGCTCTTTCTTTAAACAACATGAAAACATGTACATAACGTGAACATGATCCTTATTATTGTATCAAGTTTAAAAAAATAAAATAAAAAATAGCCTAGATGTACACACAAGCAGAAGAGAAAGTAAAAGTACTATTAGTTCAATCAAAAACACACTTAAGTAGAAGTAAAATTACTCATAGAACATAATTATATGACAAAGTTACTATGCAAATAACTGAACAAGTATGTACAATTAAATGCACCGCTTTAAGAAGTGTCTTAGTCATGCTGCAGAGGTGAATATTTCAGTCTCATTTGGACTGAAGTGTTGCAGTAAATGATATAGCTCCTCATGCTTAAATTGGATATTGATTTGTCATTGATTAACCTGATGATGGAGCCACTAACTGTTCACATACTTCCATATCAGATAACTAAATCTTCCTTGTCTTTTTCCATCAACACACATTACCAACATATAAGCACCAGTATTGTACCTCCACTACATTTTGAACATTGTTTAGTTATCATTTGGCTTTGCTTTGTTTATTTGTTTTTTATAATGATAGTTCTTTTTTTGCCAGGACTGTTTTGTCACTCTTCAGTTTATGATGCACAATAGGATCCCACACATTTCCCTAAAATAGAGCTTCTTTTAGAGAAAAATCTTCATCTCCTCTCACTTCAAGATGTAGAGACATGCTTTCAAAATTAGCTTATCTTTTGTCATTAATAAATATGATGATCTCTCTCGTTAATCTCCCATGATCACTTGTTCCCCTGGGCTTGTCTTCCTCATGTAAGATAAACGCTAATGTTCACCGAAACCTAATTATGATCATGTTGCACAGCACTTTGAAGCTGCAGCATAGTTTGAGCTGATTCTGAGCTCCTCTGAGACCTACAGTTTATACAATGGATAAATGTGTTGCATAATATACTCACGTGCCGCTATGCTACATTGAAAGCTGCTCTATTTTTGTGTTTGTACTTAAAATTTTCGTAATAGTTAGTACAATAAATCTACAAGGATTCACAATACATAATTTCTTTGTGCTTATCTTCCCAGCATGACTAAATAAACTACCGGTATCATACTTGTAGAAAAACTAACAAATACATAGGACTTGTGCCACTTCTCCAAAGCTGGTAAAGAAAACTATGCTCTAATGCCTGCTGCATTCATTACCCAATTAACATCCAATTGACCCCATATTCACTAGAAAGAACCACACCACAACAAAAGGACACAGTTAAGATGTGCATTGCCAATAAATGAATAGATGGAACGATGGCTGGATTCAGAGATTGTGGATGGGGGCTCCGTCTCAGTGATCCATTTAGCCGCTGTAGGACCAGCCCAAAAGGTTGAGGACAGATGAGATATGGGGTGGAAGGGTGGGGTCGAGGGAGCTGAGACGTGTTGTAGGACCAGAAGGTATAAGTAGAGGCTTCTTGGAGGTGTGGTCGAGGTTGCGAGGTTTACTGATGAGAAACTTGGTGTGGCCTGCTCCTGAAAATTTGTTAATTTCATTAACTCCTAATAGTTTAATCAATGATTATTAACAGCAATTACCAAAACAACCTTTAACTACTATGCAAAAATATTAAACCAATAAATATCATTAGCAATTTCGCACAATTTTCTTTTAGGCAAGGAAAAAAAGCTCCAGCACTTCAAATGAATGTGGGGTACTTGGATCTTTCAGTCTGTTCAACCAATTCCCATCTCTCTTAAATCTTCTGCACATGCAATATAGCTTCAAAACATTTTTTTGTACAAAGAGCAAAGTGAAACTGGACAGTCAAAGCACTGCTTTCTGCTGTTAACAAGAACTAAATCACTTTATTATTTGAGTGAGAATGGAAACAATGATCTTAAAGTGCTGTAATTACAATATACTTCAGGGTAAAAAAAAAAAGTTTATTGATTACATAAAGTTATATCCCTTCTTTAGTTGCTTTAGCAATGGAAGTTAATTTTGCAGCTTTTATTGGTTTTGGATGTTTATATTCTATATCAATAGATATGAGCAGCTACTTTTAGGATTTTGTTGATTTACAGCAGGTTTGTATTTTTTGTCACTGATAAAAAAAAAAGAAAGAACACAATTAACTTTTGTGAATTTGTTTTTTGAGTATCTAATGTAGCCTCCAATGTTAAATAAAATAATCTGAGAATATGATCACAATTTGAAAACCACTACTGGGCTTTTGAATAAACATGTTCTTTGGTGTAATTGCTCTATATTTGGGAGGAATTTTGGACATCAATATCATTTAAACTAAAAAAAAAAAAAAGATAAATTAAAACTTGACAGTATAATCTAAGTAACCAGAGTATTTGTTTCAAGTTGCTTAAATACTCGAGACAAAAAGGTTTTGATCCACAGCTGTAAAGTATAATTATCATACTTTGAATACAAATAGTGCTATAAATAAAGTTAAAGACTTACAGATAGACTACCCACTCCACTAATGCACAGTCTGCATTGCGTCTAGAATAAATATCGTTGCTATAACAGTCAATAAAAGTGAATAATGCGCCCCTCCAGCTGATTTCTGAGAGAGAGAGGGGCGTGCAGGACCAGTCGCATCCCAGGCACGAGTGGTTACGCGTGGGCTCGCATCCTAATGAGGTGGGGGTGAATGAAAATCACGACGCGAGTGACGTGGAAGCCAGAGAAACAGAAAGAGAGGTGGTGGAGGAGGCAGGGAGAATATGGGAGGGGAGACAGCTGCTACCCAGTGCTTTTCCAGCCCGTGACTGCTCCTCGTGCGCGCTGGTGTGGTGGTGGTGGTGGTGGTGGTGGACCTCATCAAGCGGACAACAAAGGGGCACACGCCAGCTCTGAGGGTAGAAAGGCTACTGCACTGTGGACCCTTTCTCAAGATCTGTCCATTTCTTTGCATAGAGAGTTTTATTGAGGACTGTCACGTGGAGATTACTGAAGAGTTGAGCTCTCGAGTTGGTAAGTAATCGTTCATTCATAATAATAACAATAATTACTTTTATTGTAGACTATTCAATCGATTTCATGCTCATATGGCATTCTCATATTTGGGGATTGTTTCTGTTTCATGTTTTGAGTTTTAATATTAAACGTAGCCCATAAAATGTATAGATTTTAAACATTTAAATGATAATTGAATGTATATGTTTATGCAAGTTTTCTGACTGTGCGTAAAACGGTTTTTTTCCGTTGGTATTTGCTCCAAAGATAGAGAGACAGAGCTATTGTTATTTAGGCATATGTTGTTTTTCTAAATATACAGCTTGGTTTCGCTTTTTCAGGACTTTAGTACGCTTTGGCTGTTTGAAATGAGCAATAAATACCACTCATTTGATTGGAAATGAATGAACAATGCACATTAACATGCATTCAAAGTTTAACATTATACGCCAACATTTGTTCGGTTTGTTAATGACAGATAGTGTGACATGGAGCTTCTGCTGAATATTCATAAAGTGCCTATCACAATGGGCCTAATCGATTCGTGATCTGCGTGTGCGCGTGCCCCCGTGCGTCCCTCTCCTCCTCCACCTGCCCAACACTGAAACGCACTGTCCGCTGCTCGGCTTAACCACACTTAATCTGTCATTAGGAGGTTATTTTCAGACACGCACTAGCTACGCAGACCAGACGTCCCCAGCAGCACCACGGTTAGTCGCCTTGTTTGTGTTTACTTTGAGAACTTTAGAGGTGTAATTCTGTTGCGTTTTGTCTGCAGATAGCACCGGTGTCCTCGTGAGCCTCGGATACGCCATGGAGACGGAGCACTTCGACGAGCGGGACAAGGGACAGAGGCACAGCCGGTCTAGCGCCAAGATGAACGGGGTCATGAGTCCCTCGCACAGCGCTCATTGCAGCCTGTACCGGACACGCACCCTCAAGACCCTCAGCGCCGAGAAGAGAGCCAAGAAAGTGCGCTTTTACCGCAACGGGGACAGGTACTTCAACGGGATCGTCTACGCCATTTCTGCGGACAGGTTTCGCACTTTTGACGCACTCCTGGCTGACCTCACGCGCTCACTGTCTGATAATGTGAACCTGCCACAAGGCGTGCGCACCATCTACACTCTGGACGGGTCCAAGATCACCAATATTGAGCAGCTCGTAGAAGGTACTGTATAATAGTGCCTAGCTGTCCTTGATTTGACAACCCTTGTGCCACAGTGTACCTTAAAATGTCAGATTCATCATACAACATACTAATTATTACATAATTTACCATTTTAGAGTGCAAAACAATAACTCTTGTTACATTTAAAAAGACAAACACAGTCACATGGACAACATCAGCGAGATTAAATACCTTTTTTCAAATGAAGGAACTTAAAAAAATCAGCTTTGGACTATTAGTATCCAAGTATGTGTTGTGATGAAAGTTATGTTGCAGTCTCCAATCTAACCAGTAATTGAGCATTGCATGTCTAAACCCATTGTGGTTATTAAAATGGTCATTTTAATATGCATATTGGGTAATTGAGCAAAGCGTGGACTACTGTTAAAACATTGACATTGAATGGTTCTGCTTGTTTAAATTTTGAGGAGGCAAACAAATTGTTACAGTGGCTTTAGTATCAAATGTATCACAGAATATTTTCAGTCAAAATAGCGTGCTTTGACTTAAGAAAGGTAGAAGAAAACTGTACTAGTGTATGTACTGCCCCCATTGTCTCCTCTGCAAATCAATTATTCAGTATGTACTGTGTAGGTTAACTAAAGTACATATAAACTCAACTAAGCAACAGTGATACTCTATAACAAGACTTTGTACAGATAATGACTCGACTTTTGAGCAGTTTCCCTTTTGATCTGGTTAGCTGAGGACAAGTGGCTATAAAAAGTAATGATTCTAATGAATAGGACAAAACTGTTTACAGGATGCAAATATAAAACTCCCCCTCAAAGTTCTATTTTACTTACCGCCTACAGGCAAAAATAAAGCCTTTTGTGGCCTAATGAGCAACACGCTATGAATAAATAGATGCCAGTGTTGCAGCTGACTATCATTTAAAGGGCTTATTATGTAAAATATCATTAGTTACTCAAAGTTGTATTGGGTTGATTCACTAATGTTTGAGCCATCTTGCCTTGTATCCTTCAGGTTATGCTTCAGTGCTTAGAAAATTTCTGTTTTCACCTACCCATGCCCACTTGTGATTTCTCAAAAAGATTCAGAATAAAAGTGGGGTTCAATATGGTCATGTAGCCATTTTCTACCATTAAAAACTATTAAGTCAAAAGATACAGCTTATTAAAGTTAAAATTTATATAATGAATCAGTTTGATCAGTTTTGAACAGGAAGTCAATGAACTTGTTTATTTTCATCATATACATTAATTTTGTGTTTAACGATGAGCAAAATGTAAAATACTGATCCACAAACCATATGTATGTCATACTATTTGTTCCTAAATACATGGAAAAACTCCCTAACATTCAAAATGTAGTGAGAAAATGAATGTACAGTGCTATATAATGGTACCATATCTATGCTGAACATAATCCCATTTAGCTGTGATCTTTTCTACCTTTTGTGTGTGTTTATTGATCTAGAATGACAGAAGAATCCTGTTCAGTCAGGAACAAGAGCTTCAGTATTGGAAAAAGCTTTTAGACCTGATTACAAATTGGCTTTTGTCAAACTTACCCAATTACTCACTATTTTTCTTTATTCATGTCTCATTATATCAACTCTTCAAAAATAAGTAACAAGTGGTGAGGAAAAATATGCATAACAACTTAAAAGAAAGTCTGTTATGAAATCAAAATACAATGAGCCATACCTGTTTGTTAAAATTCCATGTCCCAGTGTTTCTCTGACACATGAAAGCTGTGTTTTGGCACTTTGACAATCCTGCTGTTTTCATTTCAATCCCTTGACAGGTGACAGCTACGTCTGCAGCTCCATTGAAGCGTACAAAAAGTTGGATTACACAAAAAACGTCAACCCCAACTGGTCTGTGAATGTGAAAGCGGCGGCAGTGTCCCGCGGGCCTGCGTCTCTGGGCAGCGCCAAGACACAACAGGAGTTCCGAGAGTGCAAAGACTTTATCCGGCCCAAACTTGTGACCGTGGTGAGGAGCGGAGTCAAACCTCGTAAAGCCGTCCGCATCCTACTCAACAAGAAGACAGCGCACTCGTATGAACAGGTGCTGACAGACATCACAGACGCCATAAAGCTGGACTCTGGGGTGGTCAAGAAGATCTACACACTGGAGGGAAAACTGGTGAGTCTCTAAACAACATTAAACAGCTTTGCTTTCACTGTAAAAACTTCAACTGAGAATGCTTACTCAATAGGGTTATAATTGTATGGAAAAAGTATTGCTCATTGCTGCTTGGTCGACAAAATGTTTTACTACGAGGAATGGGACGAAAATAGTATTAAGTTATAGTACACTTTATCGTCCCTGTAGGGAAATTTGTCTTCTGCTTCTGGGATATCTCTTGGTCAGGACCATATAACTGGAGGATATTACTCTAACATGCATGTTTTGGTTAGTGGGGGAAACCAGAGTGCTCGGAGAAAACCCAGATAGGTCCAGTCAGTAGAGGAGTTGAACCCACAACCTTCTTGCTGTGAGATGAGAGTGCTATCCACTCTGCTACTGTGCTGTAGTGATGTTTCTATTCAATCCTGCTGTTGGATTCCACCCTCATCAGTTCCTCCATAGCACTCTTTTCCATTTCTCTGTCAGAGGAAGTAAAGATACAACATATACTTTTATTGAGTTTTATCATTTTGTCCCTTTTTGCTTGACAAACATTGACCCAGGAATGGCTGAAATCTAAATTCTTTCATACATTATCATAAAAACTACATTGAGTTATTGTTTTTGCAGTGTGTTCTTGTGAGGCTTAACAAACTCAGATTTATGCACCAGCAGAGATGAAGACATTGCTTTTGGTTGTAATTAAGATTCCATTTGAAAGAAGGCAGATTTTAGTTCCACTTGGAATTCAGTTAATTGTGGATGGCCTAAATTTAGCTCTTTTGAGAATCTGATAGAATGCATTGCACATAGTATTTCATCAACTATTCCTTTAGTTGTTGAAATATGGTTTGTGAGAATACTGTAGATCTGATTTCAGCATTTGCAGTGAAAAGATGGCATAAACAGTGACAGCTTTACTCTTACGCTTTGGAATGTCACTGTCGCTCTGGCAATATAAAACTCTAAATAGCAGCGCTTTCACCTTTTTAGCATCACTCGCTTCATTCAACATTGAGAGTTGCCATGGCACCAAACCACTGAATTACAGATTGTTAACATTGTCTAATTTTAACATAGTAAGTATTTCAATTTACACAGGGTTTTCTTTCTTGTTTCTTGCGTAGCATGTTTTGCAGTAAAGCATAAAACTGTACTAAACATTATTTTTTAAAGACGTGTGAGACATTACATTGGGGTCAGTTCAAAGGCATCACGATAAGAAGTATAAAAGCAGCTTAATATTTAATGTAAGTGCCTATTCTAGTTGCATGGGGCTTTTTATGAATGAAAAGCAGCTACACAAGGAGGACAGAAGTGCAACACAGAAAGAGGCCATGTTTAAAATTGGAGGGTACAGCTGCGGAGTAAAAAAAAATCTATGAATGGATGGAGTTTCTCCCACACAGACTGCTGTTACCTCAAATACCTTTCACAAACCCCTTGATAGTCCACCCACCTTTTTCATCTGCAACACACTGCAGCGGAGCCAGGCTATAAAAAGATTTACACTAGACAGGATGATGGCTTTGTCTTTGTCATTGCTAATTGTTTAGATGTTAAGATTAGGGTTGGGCAATATTGTGATAAAAATTGTGACCTCATCTCTGTGACAATCTGTGTTTTTGATGAAATCGTCATGATTTCTTTTTTCTCTTCAAATATAGATTCATTTTCCAACCTATTACTCTTAGTCTCAGCATTTCCAAATTCCAAAGTCTTTTTATCTTATTTTTTCTCTATAATTGACTCTCTTGGACTAAAAGGAATGAAGCTTAACAATTGTTCAGGTTTGATTTATTAAAACATGTCAATTTATATAACTGAAACATGGATTTTTAGCATGTTTTTATGTCTAAAAGGCGTTATTAATGTAAGAAAAAATCCCTAACATTTGTTTTGCAGCAACACACAATGTTCTAATTGATTGATTCTTTTATTAACTTTTTATTGAAGGGCTGAGGTTGCTTGTTTCTTTCTCAAAATCTGGCAACACTGGACAGCTTTTGACAGCTGAACTTTGATATTGATAGTGAATTGTGCTTACCTCAAAAACAATAAGAAAAGAATCTCCAAGAAAACCGTGATATTAGGTTTTTGCCCAGCCCTTGTTAAGGTTATGTTTTAGTAAAGATGAGGCAAGATTAGAAGGGAGAGCAAACAAATGTTTTTCTGTCAAAAAGGAGTGACTTAGCTGGATGGATATGTTGATTAGATAAAGTGAAATTTAGTTACAGCATCTTGAAGAATAGCGTCTTTTATTGCTTTCTTCTGCTTGTGAGTGATGTCAGGTTATTAGGCGTCACACTGAGATAATCGTGTTATAAATGGCTAATTTGTGAGTCACGATGAATAGACCAGATATTCCAGAGGCAGATTGCCATTTTGTGCTTCTTGTAAAGCATTTATGTCTCCTCTTGACATTTCCGTTTTCTTGTAAGTCAGGAGCTGTCCGTTTTGTGGTGCTGAAGTGAGAATTTGCAATAATTTTAATCTTTCTTTGTACTCATCAGGCAAGTTAATTCCAACAGATAGTTTGTTAATATTTGTCATGTGCTTTAGGCCCGTCCACAACTCAACTCACTATTTATCTATGTCTTTCCTTTTGAGGATCAAGTTGACATATTTTTTTTTTACAAAAAGACTAGCATTTTCCGTAGTCGCCATGGGTTACGGCTGCTGCCCGGGAGATTACACAATAATTGCAGCTCTTGTACTTCTGTATCAGGGAGGAGAACTGGTGCGGCTATTTTTAGAAATTATATTGATTGAGTCTGTAGGCATGGTTACAAATCCACTACCGTTTTATGCAGCAGCTTTTTGACAGGGCTGCACATTAATGTAGCCATAATGTAAGTAACGATTTGCAATAGATGGAAGGCAGCTAATAATGAATGGGTGAATGTTTCCGAAGTTACCTTTTAAACATTTCATAGCAATGTATGTACCATATTATTACCATCTGACTATACAGCATCATCACATTCTAAAACATGAACACAACACATTATTTGTTCATTGTTTACTAATGTTTACTAGTGAGCAGAGCATATTAACCATTAGGCCTGGGCAATATCATATCGTATATCATATATCGTGATATTCATGTGGAAAAATTTAACCGTAGAATATCATGATATGATTGTACTTGCACCACAGATCATTTTGCAATAGAGGCAAACAGATTTTAACAAATTTCCAGGGTTTTTAGAGATTAATAAGCGACAAGTCTTTGAAAAAAGCCAAAACAAACCATCTTATCATTAATAAAGGCTTTAAAAAACATTTTGTGCTTCATATTTAGTCATTTGTGAGGATATTTTCATGGCTTAAACTTGAAAAACAGCTAAAATTCACAAGCCTTGACTGTCAAAATTCATAAGCGACTTTCCAAATCAACAAGTCCAAAGTTCCTAAAGGTGCAGATTTGGCACCTCTAGGCAATTTTCATCTGATCTCTTTAAAACCTTGAACAAAAGTAACATTATGCCCTGACAGAGAAGGCTCTGCAGAGGCTAAAACACAAAGAATAAAAGAAGTAAAACATGAAAGGGGAACTGAAACACAACTATAACAACAATAAACGTTATAGTGTTGGTAAATTGTCAACAATATCATTACCGCAAATGTTCTCTTCTATACCATGATAAAAGTTTTAGCCCATATTGCCCTGCCCTATTAACCATGTTTTTAACATAACTGTGATTCTTGCTATGAAGTTATAATTTAGCAGTCTATTCCTATTTATTGTTTGATGATTTGTTTGTATTCTTCTTAGGTTTTTCTTATTTCTCAAAATGTTGCACTGGGGATTTCAAACTAACTTTTATGTAATGAAACAACAACAATACACACACAAAGCACATATACTTGTAAATGCAATCAAATAATAATGCGTTGTATATGCTATTATTGCTGTATTAGAAACTGAAGGCCTGATGAAAACGCAGTGCTGCTATAGGACAATGTTGTGGCCATCTGAAACTATATTGTCAAATCTACATTATTGATCAGCGGCAGCCGTAGAAGTAATTAAGTGAGTGTGCGTTGGCTTCAGGTTACTTCAGGGCTTGAGCGGAGAATGTGTTTTGCGTGTAGGCAAAAGTACAAGTCTGAGCTGTGTCACTGATGTGACTGTGGGCTGAAGTAGGTTTCTGGGCCTTCGTCAGCTCTCTGTGGACCTCAAGGACCTACGCAGGGAAAGGAAATTTCTTCAAGATGGCCTCCTGCTTTCATTAACCCTGTAATGAGGCCAGAGGCAGTGGACTGCAGCTCACATTTGGACTAGTTTTTCTCTGTCTGCTTGTCATAGCATCAAGCTTAAATTCTGTAATGTTGCGTAATAAAGCAAGTCAGTTTTAAGTCACTTAGAAAATAACATTATCAAGATCTATGTTTGATTAATCAGGGCAGCATCAGGGTCTTGAAAGCAATAAAAAGTATTGAATTTGTTAGTGCATAAGAGCACTAAGTACAAAAACTTGAAATCTCAAGTTTATATCTTTTTGCATCTGTAGTATGTTATGTTTTTGTCAGAATACTGTATGTCCAATACAAGACCAAGCCCAAGACAAAGTCCAAGATAAAACTGATGATACTGCCTTCATGTGGTTCCCCAGAGCAATCTTATGGACCTTGTAAATGATTCATTTACTTGTTTACACTGGATTCACATATATAGACCCGTTCAGAGCCTACGTCATTTTGGGGGCGGAGCCGCACGGGTGCCCTCCGCAGAGTTTCCCCATAAGTTTCTATACAAAATGAGTAAGCTGTACTAACGATATTAAACGGTTAGAAAACTTAACAATGATTTCAAACGAAGCTCTGACCATTCCTAATGTGTTCCTTGGGTTTGCACCAGTGACACATTTTATAACTCATAATTTTTTCGGGCTAACTAGCTAGCCGCTAAAATCTATAGAAAAAATGAGGGATCACCATCAAAACAAATACATCGCCTCAGAGTCATGTAAGTATATCCTCGGAGTCTTTATACAATAATCTTCTGTAGAAATCAGCACAAAATAATGCCACACAGGTGCAGTTTACTGTGACTCAAATTCTCCACTGATAATTGATAAATAATTAACACAACTTGCACAAAAATCTTAAGCAATGTCACGTTAACTCACCTCCTGTGCTTTTCTGCAAATTACGTCGTCAAACTCATCAAGGGATTTGTATGATCAAAGCTTTTCTCTTCTGCACATGAGTTTTTCCCATCAAATATAAGTAAATATCAGGTGGCTGAATGTCGGGACACTTACTAACGTCAGGCTAACATTCAGTAGCTAACTGTACATGGATCTGGAGTCGCTTGCTGTTCGTTAAATTGAGTTTTTAAAGAGAGTTTTGCGATTTTTTAATGAAAATGCACCTGCGTAGCTTGAAAAGCCTGAGACTGGGCACCACTCAGGCTCCAGTTAGCGCGCGCAGCCATCTTTGTTTACTAACAGTAAATGGGTCTATTAGCCTAAATAAAGTGTGTGTTTTTTAACAAGTTTCCTTTTGTTACGACCTTTTGAACACAACCTAGTGGTGACTACCACCTCACAAGTAGTTTTCACCATCTTTTCCAGAGCAAAAGAAGGCAGACCGAGTCCAAATGCGCTCAAGTCCAAGACGAGACCAAGACCTTAAAAAAAAAACATCTCAAGTACTACTACACGAGAGAATATGCAAATCCCACAAAAAACACCCCCGTTTTGGACTACAAGATCCTTTCAGTGACGTAAACAAGCTTAGTGATGTTCTGAAATGAATGAAAGTGAAGAAAAAACATTTGTGGGTCCGACTATGACAAATCTTAATTCCAGACAGATAAGACTTTAGTTTGTTTATTCATCAGTAAAAATTACAACACAAAAAAGTTTGCCAATCAAGATATATATTGATGATGCCGTGAGTTGTTGGAATAGATGGATGGATAAAGAGACTCAGGATGGAGAGAGAGTGAAGGGCTTCTGGGTAATCAAAGGTGTGGCTGAAGAGACAAACGAGATGAGATTTGAGAATTTAAGTTCAGCAGTGAGTGTAGCTGGTGAAACAGGATCTAAAGCGAAAGATTCTCAGTTGGAGTAAGAATCCACCTTCTCCTGTTCTTTAACTGATCATGACTGAGGCTGAAAACAATTATGAGGAAGAAACGTTGTCTCTGTGTGTTTTTGGTTTGGCTAATACTCCGTCTGCTGCTCGGCGTTTGTGTATATTGCTGTATCCTTTCAATCTGTCTTTTTGTTCCCTCGACGATTTTTCTGGTCCTGATGTCGTCCTTCTTCAGTTTGCTGTTCTCCACCTCCACCACCTACTCTTCAAACAAGCTCTGGACTTGTTGGTTCTTGTTTCTCATCAGGGTATTCAGATGTCCTCGATTTGAGCTCGGACTCCTTTCGTCTCAACAGTCTTGCCACTTTAACTTTTAAGTCTCCATTTCTCCTCATTAGAGACTTTTGCTCGTCCTCCAGAGACTTAAGATGGAGTTTTGCCAAGGTTTTCTTTTCAAATTCTTGCTTCATTTGTTGAATTTGATGCTTTTTCAGCTCCACTTTCTCTTGTCTAAAAGAGTTTTCTTCCAGCTCAATAAGTTTGCGCTTGTTTAACAAACACAAAAGTGCTGCCCTCTCTCGGTTCACTTCAGAGATTTTGTTTTGTAGTTGTAGATTTTCTTAAAATATTTCATCTCGTTTAAGTTTTGCCTCCTCGTAGCGTTGCTGTAAATTTTCCTGAAAAAGTTTTGATGTGACCTGTTCATAAACTTCTTTCAAACTGAGCTGACGGCTTTTCAGTGCTGACCTTTCATGTTGGAGAAGCTTGGTTTCCTCCAAAGTTTCCCTTTGGTCTCCATCCATGACTTTGTTCATTATTTTTGAGGCTAAATAATCTTGTTACTATTAGATTAAACATCTTTGCATTATTTATTATTATGTTATTATTTTTCCCATATTGGTCTTAAACTTAAAAATGCCTAAGGAAAATACAACACTGTGCTAGCCTTGTCAGTTTAGGAAATCTAACTTTATTTAGGCTGATCGTTCTTTTTTTTTTTTTTTTTTTTTTTTTTTTGAATGGTAAAGTGACTGTATGTTCACGTTTAGAGGACCATAACAAGGCATTAGTAATTGAAATCCCATTAGAGTGAACAGGTTGTGAACAGGTAACAGTGAGTATTTGATATGTGCTGATACTTTCCCACTCAAAGCAAACTTCACTGCGGACATTCTGCGTGTCGTGTTTCAGCTGGAAACATGAGAAACAAGCAGAGGGAAGCTGTGTATGCGGCTACACTATCGCTGCACTGTTTCCTCTTTGGATCTGCCGTGTGGACAATCACGTTACCAAGGCATCTGACCAAATAATCAGAACAGAAATGCCTTTGGATCTCAAGCTTTGACAGTGTATTATTCTTGATTGTCTTTTTATACACTGGATTTAGATTTTTATCATTTTTAAGAGAAAGTTTTATCCTTTGACACAATTAGCATTAGGCCTGTCCTCAATAAATCAAGGTGTATGAGCTGATAGTAAAAGTTTATTCACCAAACTTCTGTTGAGCTTTGTAAGTAATATGCCTGATTTTCTAAAGAAAATAACCTAAAATCAGTGTTATCCAAGCCTAAATATACTGTTAATGTATCTATCTTTGTAAAAATTTGTTTGCAGTGCCCTGTCTTTGTATTATAATATAATTTTTGGCCCAGGAAGTCGACATGTTATTGTTGTTAGCATTGTAGCAAACTCGTTAGCATGTTGTTAGGTACAGTAAGTTTTTAAAGGTTGTGAAAAGTGCGTAAAATCCATTGTGGTGAATAATTTGGAAGTTTTATTGCCTTAAAAATGTAAGCAAACAGAACTCTTTTATTAAATTTTTTAAAGCAGTTCACATGCTTTACTCACTTAACTAATGTGTTCTGAACCTCATAAATAATCATTCTTCATAACATTGAGTTTACAAGTGCTTTTCACCAAGGCACTGCAGTAGTTTTTTTAATCATTCAGACTGTTAATCTCAGTCAGTGGTGTCTTAGTTGACCAAAAGTTTTTTTTTTTATTTAGATATTGATGATTCATAGTCACTTCTTGTTGTGCTTTTGTGGATTGTGGATTGTCGTATTTCTGTGAGTCTGTGTGGCCATCGATTGTCCAGTGTTAGACAATAAAGGTTAATCTAATCTATTCTAATCGAACTCCAACAAAACGAATGAGTTTACTGAAGGTTTGGCCGTGAAACATTTGACTGATCTGTTTTCTTTAAATGTTCAAGATAAATGGTTTTGTCTTTGGTCTTCTCATAGTGATACTAAGTTTGCAATGCCTGCTTTTGATTGTTAGAACATGTCTTTAGCCAATGTACAATTTCTTTGACAACAGGTCTACTTTTTGTATCTTTCAGTGACCTGTGTTGATAAGCTAATAGCAGCTAGCCACATGAAAACAATAACAAGCAGTCTTCTTGTTTTGTAGGAAGCACACTTCTCTAATTTTCACCTTAACAGATATTTTGACAGTATTTGTGCTGGAGCAATATCTAATACATCATTGTGTGTCTGCATTTATTTATTTGTAAAGTCATGAAGATTCTTTGTGCACTGCTGTTTTGTTTGAGTCTTTTCTTGAATAATTATTAATTGTGGAGGAACAGACTGTAGTTATGATGTCATAATAACCCAGAGCCACTGATTATGGTTGGTGTGGATTTGTCTGATCAAGAAGTTAGACGGCCCATAAGTAGATTAGTGCACGGACATGCTGGCACTATTAATACATCTAAGCTCTGTTTACACACACTGCTGCCAGCCTCCAGACTCATACTCACACATGTTTAGTGTCTCTGATTAATCCACTCATGATATATGTCTTATCATGAATCACTGGTACAGTATGTAGAGCCTGTAAGTTGATATACATTACTGAAATCTAGCTAGCAGGCCATGATAAAACAATAATAAGCTTTTAATCTTACAACATTGTTTTATCATCATTAGTTTATTCAAGTTTTTATTTTTGATTGATCACTGGAAGCTTTATATGCTTGTCAAATATGCTTGTAAAAATATCAACATTAAGAGGTGGGGCTATGAGTTTTGCAGTCTGTACGCAAGCTGTTTTAGACCTGTATTGCATTATATATTGAACAACATAGAAGATAATGGTCTACTTATGTTATAATAAAATGGACTCATTCGGGATTAGTCTTTTTTAATAGGCATACTTTCAATCCCAAAATTTTGACACTCATGCGGCAACAATTATTAATACAGGGAAAGGTTCTTGGACATTTTGTTGCCAGTGAAAGCCTTTTTCTCAGAGCTGTCCTATTTATTTATTAGTTTATTCTGACTTTATTTGAAATTTTCTTATTTGAAATTCTGATTTATTTGCATTTTTCTTTACAAATACTTCTGCAACATGGAATCCTGGCGGCTTGTGATGTTGTGAGTGCAGTTTGGGTTAGATATTTGGTCCGATCTTTGAGATACTTTTGCCACACCCTCTTTTACTAAACAATGATGGGACATGTCTTCATTCAACTCAAGAATTTCAACCACATCTTTAAATTGTAATGAAAACTAAAGCTTCAAACTTGATTTCAACACAAAAACAACTCAGGCACGCAATTCTAATTTTCATGCAATGACAATGAAATCACCTTCTTTTAGACAAAATAATGCTATCAGTGTATGGTCTAATAAAATGACTTCTGATTGAATGAGAGCATTTAAACTTGTGTTCTATGTATGTGCTTTTTCAAAACCTAGATTTGTTAAAATTTGCACATTGTTACTTGTTTAGACTAGTAATCTGATGTGTCTTTTTTTGACAACACATTCTTTCTGTTGTGCTTCCACTGTTTCTCAGTCACCTCCTGGGTCCGCCCCATGTTTACCCAGATTTAATTGCTCATTAAACTCAGACCAAGAGTACGCAGGCACAGCTGGTCACCCCGTGTGCCCATCTGCACTGCTGCACTCGCTCTCTCTCTCTGTCTCTGTTTTCTCTCTTCATTTTTCATTCCCTCTCCCCTGCTTTTGGCGCCACTCTTTTTATTTATTTCTCTGCTTTTCTGCCAGACGATGCTTTCCTATCACTTTTTCTTTCTTGGCACATTTAAGCATTATGTAACACTGCTTATACATCCCCCTTTTCTATACAGTATCATTTTGTTGGCTCTCTCTCTCCGAAGCACATTCTGCTCTCTGCGTGTCTCTCTGCCAACATGCCACTGTTTTCATGCCTATTTAGCTTACGTTAATTAGCGCAGTCTCAGCAGCACACGCCTTGAAATCCTACAGCTTTAGCATATGCTGTCTCTCTCTTTCTTTCCCTCTATGCTACCTCTCCGTTCGTTGTCATAAATAAGATGGAGGATGACATATCGGGAGATGTAGACACAGCACTTTCACTCAGACTGATGATGTTATCTGTGTCGGTTGGCATAGTCGTGTCATGTTTCGCAGAGGACAGTGGGGGAGTCCAGCTGGTCCTGCTGATCTGCTGAGTCACTCTCGTAGTTGTTGCAGCACTGAACTGTCTTTTGGGGAGAGAGTTGTCAACTGATGGTCTGCTACTTTGTGCATTGCAGTGGTGGGAAAGTAACTCACTGTAAACTAATCAGCCTTAACATTATGACTACTAATTTGTGGAGATTGAATTGTTTTTTGACCCATGATTGCTTCAAAATTCTTCATTGTGACAGATCTATGCCCTAATAGAGTCTATGTTGTTTCTTCTTGTTGTTGACTAATTTGACAACAAGAAATTAAAACAATACAGCTTTTGTAAGACAAATGTTGCTAGGTTATTGTACAGAAAACTTTTTATGTAAGTAACTTTGGTTCCTGTCTTGACGATTTCATGTCGGGCAGTGCAAGTAATTGAAAATCAAGATTTTGTAGTCCAGTAAAATGATTCAAGTGTGCTTTTTGAATCGCGAAGTCCACAGTTAATTCTCTCTCAGTAAAAGCATGTGTTATGGAGCAGAAGCAGTCTTTAGAAAAATAAATTGGATTATTTTCTAGATTAGAAATTTGATTTGTTTATTTTCAAAAGCTATTTTTAATTTTGTTTTTGAGAATACTTATTAAAATCTATTCGAAAATCGAGATAAACTATTATGAGGATGCTAATCTTTTATTAGTTTGTTCTCCAAATCGCTCAGTCCTACCTTGTCTTTATCTTAGCTTTCGATCAGCACAGAATTTACACTAAAGGGCACAATGACCTTTCTATTTAAGTGATTTTAATGATTTTGTCTAAAGAATCAGAATGAAAGTCTCATCTTCTGCACTGCCTAAGCTCTTAACATATCAAGCTCATCTTAGTCACGATTAGCTCCCACTTCTTTCTTGTCCCGTCCTGTTCTTCTTACACATGTCCTCGTCTCTGTCAGTGGAACAGGCTGGTGTCCGAGGAGCTGCTGCCAAATGAGGATCGAAGGCAGACGTTTGAGTTCTGGCCCGACACAGTTTCAAACACACACTGTCTGAGTCATGCGCACTCATGAGTCACCCCAAATCTTTCAGTTAAATCTGCATCTAAAACATTTCTACATAATGTAACTGTGTTTATGTGAAACTGAAGAGGCAATTAGCTACAATTAGGTAAGAAAATGAGCAAAGATGTTTTTTTCTTGGGTTAGATTCAAGTTTGGATAAACGGGACAATGTACAGTAACAAATATTGTCTCTCATATAAAAAATACAACAGTTTCTGTGCAGTCTGATCATTCTTTATTTTGTTGCTCTATCTGAAATCAATTATCCTGACATATATAAGCTCTTATTATTTAATAAATGCCAAGAAATTGATTAAACCCAATGTAATATCAAGCAATACATTTTCAGTTTAATAATTGTATTGTTTTCTTTTATTAAGTTAAGTAAATAAATACATAAATAAATCAATTTAGACTAATAGAAACTTTTTCCTCTTGTGGGCAGTAACATACTTTTCTTAGAGCCAGGTTTCTACATTTTCTTCAAGAGGTAGATATTAAGTTATCTTCCCAAGCATATATACAAAACAACAGGATAACAGTAAGCACCCAGCACCAAAAATCACAGTTTATCTATGAATTTGTAACCTCTATGTACTCTATGTTTTGACCTTGATGCAGATAGATAAAAACTACCGCTGTAGAAAGTAAAAATCTCGCTAATTATGTTACCCCTCCTAACAGACTGCTCTCATTAAACCCCGAAGAGAAACAAGCTTTGTAGTTGCTCCCAAATTAAAGTCAAATAGTTTAAGGTACAAAAGTAAAGTTTTGAGCTCCTCCGGTGGAGAGTTACATAAGTGTTGTTACATAAGCACAGCGGCAGCAGCAGTCTGGCAGGGAGGATGTGCTGCTGTTTAGGTGAATGCGCAAAGTCTGCTGCCAACTCTGACTGTTCGCTATCCTCATGTCACCGCTGCTCATTCAACCTCCTGCCTCTCTCTCTCTGTCTCTGTCTCTCTCTCTCTCTCTCTCTGTCTCTATCTCTGTCTCTCTGTCTCTCTCTCTCTCAGGCTTTCATCTCTGTCGTGTCACTAGTGTTGTAGATCGGATTTGTGCACGGTGAGCAGAGGCAACATCAGGTCAAAACAGTAACAGCAGCACCATTCATGTTCTCCTTCCTGCTCTGTGTTCATTCGGGTTTGCTTCTCTATACAGATGTCTAACGATTTGCATTGCTGGCAGTCAGATGCTTTGCTAATAGGTGCTGGACTTCCACTATTCCACTTTGAAATAAGGCAAAGATAATTAGATAATATTGTGATTGTTGTTTTGAAGATATCCAAAATTTGAATATCAAGTATGGTATTAATAGTAAAAAAAAATGCTACAAACCAATGCAAGTGAAGAAAGTTACATTGTGAACTTTTAAATCACAGTAGAAATGGAATATTTTTGTCAATTAATCTTTCATTTGGGCCTTCCTTGACTAAAATTTGTATTAGTCTGACTTTTTATACACGACAATCTTGTTTAGCTATATTTAATTTTCTGTACAAATAGTTATTTAAAATAAAAGCCTGTGGACTTAAGTCGACTACCGCCTTATTAGTTTGATTATTATATTTTAAATAATACATTTAAAGACATGTTTGAACATTTTTCTGTTAGCATAATGTTGTCAGAATATCGTAATCAAAATATGCTAAAAAATTATCAGGATATCAGCTTTTATCAATATCACCCAGCCCTAAAGTCACTCTAAATAGGTACTTAAAGGGAATGGAAAACTGAAAAAATTATATTCTAACAGTAACATGATTAGGAGCAAGTTGATTCTGCAAAAATAGAAAAAAAAAAAAAATGATTAAAAAAAAAAAAAAAAAAAAGGGCAACTGTTAAAAGATACTTGTAATTACAACACTATTGCATCAGACACCAATGAACTGTTTTGTTCACAAGGAGAAATGTGATATAATGTGACTTAATGTGAAAATACAGGACCTAGATGACACATGAACAATGCATTAAATCAGATAAACCACAAGATCATTTTAAAACATTTCATACATACATTGTTAGTATTAGAGGTACAAAATTGTATGTATTTACTTTCTTTAACATTTATTTAATCAAGAAAGTCCCATTGAGATTCAAACCTCTTTTTCAAGGGAGTCTTGCTAAAAGCCACATATAGCTGCTCGTTCCATCCAATGATTTCAGATTTTCATTCCCTAAAAATCCCCTCTAATCCTTCTTGCATGTTTTTTGATCTCCTTTTGTATCCCATAAGCCCTCTGTCCTTGTGTCCCCCATGTCCTCCCTGTCTCAGCCTTGTCCCCTTAGTACCAGCCTGTCCTCTCTCTCCTCTGTCTGTTTGCCTGCAGTGAGTCTTCAGCACCACAGACAGCTCCTCTCTGATCTCACTGCTCTGGCTGCTCCGAAACACTGGGCTGTGTGAGGAGGATTAGGTTGACCTCATGGCTTCCTTTGTGGCTTCACAGTGAGCTCATTGTGGCACATGAGATTAGGAGCAGCTCTCGTTTGTCTTGTTGTTTTAGACGGCACAGCAGGGAAACAGAGCCTCTACTGATGAAGCTCCAACAGATGATTATCAATATACTGTATATATTTTATTGTATGAGCAGTAGCATTTGACTTTTTTCATTTACTTTCTACAGCACATTAGGTCAGAGAAAGCAGCAAGCAGTGACATAAGAGGCAAATTTAATATTGACCAGTCCTTGAAGAGGGATGTACACACTGGGCATGCATCAGTATCAGTATCAGTATCAGTATCAGTATCAGTATCAGTATCAGTATCAGTATCAGTATCAGTATCAGTGTCAGTGTCAGGTCAGTGTCAGTATCAGTTCATTCTGCGCACGGTGGCTGGCGGTGCGCTCTGCTCACAGCAGAAGGTCGCGGTCGATTCCGCAGGGCCGGCCTGTGTGGATTGCATGTTCCTCCCGTGTCTTGGGTTTTCTCCACTCCGTTCCCCCACCAACCATAACATGCATGTTAGGGTATATCCTCCAGCTACGGTAGTCCTGACCAAGCCTAGCAAACATCTGAGATGGTCCCGAGCGCTGCACTCGCGTCACTGCTCTGAGGAGATGCCCCAGAGGCATTGAAGGATGGGTCAATGCAGAGGACAAATTCCTACGGGGACAATAAAGTGTACCTTACCTTACTTACCAATACCAGCAGTATTGACCTCTCCTGAAAAATACCAGTGCCAATATTTGTAGGGGAGGTCCCTTATGTGTTGCATGTTCTCAAAACAACAAAGGTGTTATTTCGAACAAACTAACGATTAAAAGCAGGATAATCAGTTAAGCTAACAATATGGCTGCATATTTAGATCAGAATGCAACAGAATATTTTATATCCCAAATAAATTAATTTAGCTTTGTTTTAACTGAACATGTAAGTTTGTGATCTTGACAGCTGTGCTATTACTTTTAATATACAAATATTTATCAACAATTTTTGGCCACAGCAGAAGCTCAATAGTCCTATGTCAGCTCAATTAACCTATATTGGCCTAACCCACATGTGTCAAACACAAGGCCTGGGGGCCAATAGTGGCCCTCCACATAATTTATGCGGCCCCCAAAGTCTTATAAGATTTATTTTAATCTTATGTTATCTTAATCTTTTCACTAGGAATAATGTTGATGTCTCAACCTAGTAAAATGCTTTATCTGAAGATGAAAGAATATATTGTTTTTTTAGATGGAAATGCAGTATTTGCAAATTCAAAAACATACCATACCAAATCAAATACAGAGACTTTTATTTGTAAATTGTCAAAGATTAGTGAGGTTTTTACAGTCACCACGGTGACCATATGCTGTGGCCCTTGGTGAAAATGAGTTCAACACTCCAGCCCTAAACCCTTGTATATGCACGGAACTTTACTGCCTTGTGTTTAACAACATCTGATGCATCATGCAGAATAGTGTATTTATTCATTTATTTAAGTTTTTATGTTAAGTTAACTCAAATATTTTTTAACCAGAATCCATTCATATTTTACTTTTTGTATGTCCCTATTACCACCCTTTTCTGTAAAACGTTATATGAAAAATGTATATTATGATACATTGTCTTTAATTGAGTTCCAGATCTTTGTACAAATATTATAAACAACTACTCTGCAGCCTATTGCCTACATTTACCTTCTTATTTCGTCTGTTACCTTTCCGTGGCACTTGAGCTGATTCTTAGTATAACTTCACTTCAGACAGGCGCATGCAGCAGCTCATATTTTGTGTGTCTATTGAAGTTAACATTTGTATATCTGGCTTCACTTCCCCCTCAGTCTGTGCGCCTGTCAGAATTCTGCTTTATGTAACTGTTTTGTGCTGACAGAGGCGCTCTCACTAAACCTGCCTCCGACTGCACCATCCAAATGAACAGGAGCATGCTTCCAGCGGCTGATTCAGAGCCAGAGAGATTATAGCAGAAGCAGACAGAGCGAAGACGGAGGATTTAGGAGAAAATGTATATATATATTACAGGCGTACTCATTGGTTTGTATTGATATTTGTAACACTTAGTCAGATGGAGGAACGCTGGATGTGATGTCGTAAGCAAAACATTTTTATGAAGGATTATTTTTTTAGTCTCAACTGAACCCCCATTTATAATGTACAAAGTTATATTAGACATTATTGCACAATTTTCAGCTAGAGCACTGCTGGATTGTTAAAAGTCAGACTTATGTTGCAACTCAATCCACTTTCTTTGGTCTCAGTAGTTGAAAGTGACTCCCACGCAAGAAACATCACATGTAAGTTGCTGCATATACTCAAAAAACTTATGTTACTTTATATTTTTTTTAAATTATTGTACATAAATTATATTATCTGATCATTCTCATATACTTGATTCTTATATTTCTATTGAAAACACCTCTAAACTAGTGTTGTTGGCTTAAAGGTGAATATAATATATGAGTAAATGTGTTGTGACTTTACATTTCTATAAATTAATCAATAATCAAGTGTAAATGTAACGGATTAGTAGTATTGCACAATGTCTTAACAAATGTGTGATTTGCTTAAAGTAGCTCATAGTAGTATCAATAAGTTACATAGTAATAAAAAATGTTTCATTGAATTACATTTTGTTCAAATGTATGGAAATTTAGAGTAACAACTACAGCTTCTGCCTTCATGTCAGTTGTGCCTGATACAAAACATATCCATACTTCAAACAACTCAGAAATGTACAGTAATAGCCCACTTCATGAACTTTGTATTTTATGCTCATTGACATGAGGTGGTCAAAGCACTAAACAGTGCCATCTTGTGGAACAAGGTAGTCAAGCTTTTTGGAATCTAAGCTAAAAAAAAATAAATCTGATGCTTCTATAAATTCAATAAAAAACAGTCAGAGTTCTATACACATTACATTTTTCAGCAGCACCTGCAATTTAAAGATAAAGCAGACTTACATGTATTTCTGAGTATTTCTGTAGTGTGACACTAGATGGAGATGTAGCCACACACATTTTCTCAAACTGCTCTGTTGCATAACACATTTTTGAGCTAATGATACAGGTTATATTTATATTTTTCAGTTTATGACCTGAGATGAATTACCTGAGTTACACAACATGTATTACATTTTGCACTATGAGTAGTTCTTTACAGTTTATGACTTGGTTTGGCCTTATGTAGTGCTAAATATCCCCTTTATCATCTCCATCATCTTAACATTTATTGTATTTGAGTGTGTTTTGTCTGTGTGTGGCTGTTGTGTAACCATTTTTCTGCTGGAGAGTTGAACCACATCAAAGCCTGTTGTTTTATGATCAAACAGGTTCAGCAGCAGCAGCAGCAGTCAGGAATAGCTCTTCTCTTTAGTACCTCTCTGCCTCTTTGTCTCGCTCTGCTCTGGGAATTCAAGTTACGTAAAGTCCTATAAAGTCACATTTGAACTGTTTTCATTCCAGTATTCAGAGTTATAGCTTTCAGTAGCATCCTATTTTACGTGAAGTTACAGTTTTCGCTTTCCAGTTTTCCCATTGACTCTGGATATGTTCAAGGCTGTTTATAATTTATGAACTGAAAGAAAATCAGATCAGATAAAAACAATAATGCCTGCATTCTTTTATGTTTACTTTTGTTAAGATAAGTTACTAGAACCAAAATGACGACAATGTGTTTTTGTTTAATGTTTCTTTTAGGTTGAGAAAAGTTGACAGGAATGTACTTTTAATTGCACGTTAAAGCGAATAAGAAAAAGCAGGAGCGTATGTCTTCAGCCATGCTCCAAACCCATAGGGGCTAATCGCCATGGCAACTCTGTTTCTCACCCCTCCCTCCCTCCCTGTCTCTCTCTCTTCACACTGTACCACACACATGCACAGATCCTATACATGCTGCTGTGTGAAACATCTCTGTCCTCACCTACAGGCTTTTACACTCACATCACACTTTTCTTTGCACTTCCACTTTTGTGCTGTTGCTGCTTTCAAACCGAGCTCACGCTGTTATTTGTTGTGTTTACAAATTAAAAACTGTCTGCTCTACACACAGCCTTATTCCTTTTGATTTATAGATTTTCATTAGACATAAAGATTTTCATAAGCTTCATAAGTTTCTAGTTACACTAGAGGCACTGTCCATCATCTGATCTTTTCATTTGACTATGACAATTTATTTTTCAAGCCAAGATGTGAATGGATGAATCCAATTGGAAAAGAATTAACTTCATTTATTTAGCTTTTTGCTTACTAATGTTTTGTTCTTTATTTAAATTAGGGCAGTGCAATTAATCAAATTTCAGTTCCAGGTATGATGATTGCTTTAATCGATTACAAAAATTGTGTAATCAAGCTCATAGTGTATTCATAAGCGTTTGAGAATACAA
Organism: Mugilogobius chulae; assembly: GCA_038363315.1. Classification (NCBI taxonomy): domain Eukaryota; kingdom Metazoa; phylum Chordata; class Actinopteri; order Gobiiformes; family Gobiidae; genus Mugilogobius; species Mugilogobius chulae. The sequence continues at coordinate 30,232,857 of CM076399.1, read as the reverse complement.
GAATACATTGAGAATACATAACAGCCTGTTTCTGTGACATTTAGTATGTCCCTTTTACATTTTATCTCGTCACCGTATGTGGTGGAGGAAAATGCTCCGCACTCTTTCTCAGCAAATAAAAGTTTAAATAATGGTGATTTCAATTATGATTTGAATAGTCATGAATATTATTTTCATCATTATTGAGCAGCTCTAATTTAAATTTAAATGGCAAAGTATCTGAAATTATTAGTATTGAAAATACTTTTTCAGAATACTTGAGTAATTGTATTTATCTACAGTTTCTTTAATTTTTAAACCAGAACAATATACTTTGATGTTAGAGCACAATTTATACTGCAAGAGTGATATAGTTTGTGAGAAAAGTAGAAAACTCTTTCTTATGAAAGTTGTTTTGTCCTACAACATGATAAATTACATACACGCCTGTTTTTCTGGCATTGTATAGACACACGATTTGATTTGACAAACAGAAGGTTTTATTTGGGTTTATTGACGAAGTTTAGGTCTGAAGTTACAAAAATTGGCACGTTTAGGTCAGTGCCACAAAATTGCTTAAGGTTAGGATTATGACTGTGTTTGTATTCATGAATAATATACCACGTCTTTACATCCACCATAGAAATAAACTGAGGCAGCAACGCGTGAATATACACAAGCAAAAAAAAAAAAAAAATCAAATTTGGGTTCATATGACACACTGTTTCAAATTGCATGGTATAGACTCACATATCTGCAAAGAACCAAAAAATCGCACTGAAATGAATTATATTCTTTTTATGCACGGATGCCATGCTCTGATTTTATTAAGTAATGGAATATATACATGTTATTATAGTCAGTATTCTGCAACTGAATACCTTTCCAGTATTTTCCCGACACTGTTCCACATTCACACATTTACAAAAATAAATCATAAACGTGTTGAAGCTTGAGACCCACAAACCTTAAATGTAGAAACATAGATAAAGAACTAAGAGAGATTTTCTACTGTCAGTGTTTAAAATACACACATACACAAGGCTATATTTGTCTATATTTAGAGCAATAACGTTTATTATGAAGCACCCCACAGTTTTGTGGACAGGGACATGTCCCGTACATCTCCCCCGGTGAGTGACAGATCTCTTGTTAGCAAACTGAGCCTGTGCCTGCGTCTGAAACGATTGTCCTTGTGCAGCCGTGGGATCAGATCAGGAGCAAAGCAATATGCAGCGCGTTATGAAAGCTTGGTAATAACACAGACTTGAGGAAATGAACCAGGATGTGATAGAGGAGCAGACCACAGATGCCAAGGGTTCACAAGTACATTAAAACCATCCTTATTCCACAGACACTCTCCAAATTTAGACTGTGTGGAATGGATGGAGAAAGATAATGTTATGTAATCCAGGAAATCTCATCTTTTTCCAATGATAACATGACATTTCTCACAGCGTAGCACAAGACTAATGACTGTTCTATTAAAACACATGCTGATACAAAGGATTATTATTAGTAAATCTTAATTACTGTCATTAAAAAAGCTGAGTTTGACTGTTTTTCAATGTATACTATAGAGACATGTGACAGTGATTGATTAAGCAACTAAATAGGGGGTGAAGCAAATAGTCTGCAGATAAAAACTTTCTTTTTATCTGACCCAAACTATCTATCTGTGACATCCTTTAACTGTTTCGATCTTCATGGTGTATTAAAATAGCCCTTTCCCTCTGGGGGCTCTTCTAATATGACTGTAATGTTAACTGTGGCTTTCTCTGGGCCAATGATCTGTGCTTAATGAGAATCTGAATGCCTTTTAGATGTTAATTGCCGTAAAAAAGCCATAACTGCATCTTTTTGTTTATGCGTTGACTCGAGGCTGAGCGAGACGAGCATGAAGCCAAACTGTAATAGATCTTAATAGGTTTTTGTCGAGGATTTGTCATACCGCCTGAATCCACTGTTGTCTTTTGAGTAATAGTTCTTTATTGTCATTGCAGCAACCAATTGTAGAAATACTGACAAAGATTAATAAGAGGAATAATAAGAGCTCATGTGAAGACATATTTTGTTTTCATTTTCTACCGCTTAATAACCTGGCTCATATGGATATGTGTTGAACTCATATTTGAGTTCTTCCACAGTATCCATCTGGAACTTTACTCGCTGAAAGCATTTGGGACATTTAATGAAATACATCGAGCTGATTGGGTGTGCAGCCTACTTTATTTGTGCTTAACCAATCACAGCAACAAATCGTAATGGCGTATCCAGTGTCTGCATGGGATAGAACAAGTGTCTCAAACAACTCCCTGATCTGTTCTTCTTTCAAAAAGAAAACACTCTGTAACGCAGCAGAAACACGTACCTCCACTGCCATCTTTGTTTTGTTTGATTCAGGCGGTACTTCCGTGGGTACTTCCTGTCGTCATTGCAACCAAACCCCCTCAAACTTTCCTGCAGCGATGTGACTGGGCTGTTAGCTCACTGGGTCAAACTCCAAACCAATCGAGTTGCTGAAGGGCCAGATAGATCATCTCGAGTTTTTGAATTCACAAATATCATGAGATAATCCATCTAGATGGCCAGGTTAACCGCTTATGGGGTGAAAGGTGAGGAGCCTATCCCAGTGACTTTGGGCCTTAGGCAGGGAACACCCTCGACACTGCCAATTGTTTAAACTGCTTTTTTAAGTACTGCACCTTTGCTCACTTATTTTTAGACTATGTTTTCTTTATTGTTCTTTAAACTATGTATTTTTAACTTAATTATACAAACTGCTCAGCTTAACAATATGTACTCTAATTTGATTCGGTCTAGATTGATTATCGATCAAAATTGTAATTTGAATAAATGCAGTTACCAAATCGTAAAATAGGCTGCCAGAATCATTGAATATCCTGTTTTAGTATGCATAAAAACGGTTGACACAATCAAGTTCTTCTTTCATTATTTTGTCATTTTATCGGCCTATTTCAACAATAATCTTTTTGCAAACTTATCCAAGTTTATAATGTGAACTTACAGTAGTTACAGAAGATGTTTTTCCCGAACTATGCAACCCTAATTTTGTTGAATTCATTAAAACACTGTCACAGTTTGGTTCACCTGATGGTTCTCTTCTAGTCTTAGTTTAGTTCTGCTCTGGCTCAAGCTTAGTTGCAGGTTCAGGTTAGGTTAAGTTTGAGATAAAGTTTGAGATGTCCTTTGCTTGTGGCATTTGCTGAAATAAATGTAGATATTTAAAATAATCTCTTGTTGCGAGTTGAAAAATATGTAGAGGCATTTAAAAATGTACCTCATTTGTCTGCTGCTGGTACAAAGAAGACATCAGGGACTCATAAACAAGACTCCAAATATTCATCAGAAAACTTGTGGCATCTGAATTAAAATCATCCACACCTCAAACTACAGTAGTCTCAGTGTGTGTGTTGTACATTTTTTCTTTGTAACTTTACATTTTTCTTTTTTTTAACACAATTGTACATCTTAGTCATTTAGTTTCATCACAGCATGAAGCTTGTCAGTCACTATTTAATATTTGAGTCACTAAATAATTATCTTTTCTGTGACTGTTTCATTAAAAAGCTGTGTCTCATTGGAGCTGACCTCTCTCTCTCGCCTCTGACTCCACACGCCCGGTTCATGTGGCGCTGTGAGAATAAATAAGTCATTTGTTTCTCATTATAACAGACCTCAGAAGAGCGACTCATGCAAAACAAACACAACGACAGAATAAGTCCTGCGTCTCCCGGGACGACCGCAGCAGCTGACGCTTCACCTGAGCTCCAAAGGCAAACCGCCATAAAGCACACTTAATAATGAAATCAAATTAGTGCAATGATGGTTAAGTCCTAAACCTTCAAGTGTGTATGACAGGTTGGGCTATTATCACTCAAACATAGTACATGATTTAACTCAACATTTTGCTTATTCTCACTTAATTTGTCTGTTTTGATGATGTTTTGTCTAGATAGTATAACGTATCTAGAGGCAATTTCGCTACTATTACCTAGTAACCATATGTTAAACAGCAAAAATCAACATAAATGACTCAACATAAATTTGACAAATCATGTAACACTTTATTTTGCTAAATGTTTGTTTTTTCCATTTTTACAGCTCGCTCATTACTTCAACAATATTTGCCGAAATCTTTATAATTTGACACTGAACTGCTGTAAAACTATGATAAATATTGACACAGGACTATCACACCAAACTAAGTCAAAATTAGAAGCATGTGATAATCTGTCATTTTAAGGCAGTTCAGAGGGATCTTAAATGAATATTGTAAAGGATATTGTTTTCCTCTAATCCAAATGCTTTGCTCTCTCACCTGCGTTTTTAACCTGAATCAGAGTACATGGCCACAATCGTCGAAAGGATCTAGTTACTAATAGGAATACAATTAGACTAAAGATGCAGTGTGTCGTGCTAAATGAACAGTGTTGTCATTAGAGTATGACAAATCTAGACAAGAGTTCACATTTCACTTTTGATGGTTTTGAAATTAAATTATCTGCTCATTCTCCTTGTCACAATTCATTTTTAATTAATTCAGATTTTGTTCTTTTAGGTGTCGTGCCTGCAGGATTTTTTTGGCGATGAGGACATCTTTGTGGCATGTGGGCCAGAGAAGTATCGTTACCAGGACGACCTGATGCTGGATGAAACAGGTGTGTGTAAAGCATTAATCACAGAAAGACCCTTTTTATTCATTAGCATGTACATACAGTACAGTACATGCTTTTAACATTACCTTTGAACAGCTCTGCTTTGAAAGTTGCTTCCAGTTTTATAACTACAGCTCTTTAGCTTCTCCTGTAGGTTCTATGGTTCGGTGGCTAATCAGTGTATATTTCTTAGTCTAGAGCACAAGCTACAATATTTTAAATTTTTGTTTTTGATTAAATCACATTATACATGATTACTACAAGTTTGCATGACTAGATCCATAATCCTAAAAAAAAAATGGATTTAAACAAAATTCAATTTTAGCTGCCATCCACCTGATTGAAAAAACATTGGTCTGTAGAATGGTATGTCGTCTTCGTGAACACAACTTATTATACCATTAAAGTGACGTGTGCAGCAGTGGGTTGAACAGTGGACTTAGTGGAAAGTCTTAGGACACATGTGAGGAACAGATGGGGCTGTGTCAGGAGAACTGGACTGTGAGGCTGGAGACAGGACGTTGCTCTTGACCACCATCTGTGACTCTGAAAGTCACCCACAGACTGCTAGGCCTGCACTTTTACATCTCATGTGAAAGAACCTACTATAGTATGCACATATTTAGGCTTTTAACCATGTTAAAATGCTCAATCAAAATACATAGAATTAGATTTCACATTATTGTACAAGTTACATAGACAAAAATAAAAACCAAGGAGATTTACCAGTACACATTCCCATCTCCACCAATTACCAATGATTCAATTATTTAATAAGTTGAGGATCCAGGCTGGACAGTTAGTTGTTGCAGTCCTATACTACAATATTTATTAAACACATCTGCTTCAGCTTTTGCTCAGTTGATATAAAAATTCTCTTGCTTAATTACACTGAAGTGAAGTGATAAGCAGAGCCTAAACATGTGGAATTTGAGACTTAAGGGTACATCATGTAACTTTTTTTAGATTTTATAATTTAGATATCTTTAAAGCATTAAACATATGTTTCTGCTTTATATGTTTCTATGGAAATGCTCTCCTTCAGCTATATGTTTTCAATTTATATCATAAAACTTTATCTCTATGTAGAATGTCCAAAGGTATTATTTTAACTTTCTATTTTTATCAAATCATGTAACTGAGTTTCCATCTCTAGAAAGTTACATGATGTACTTTAAATGTGTCAATAAAGCAAATATCAACTCCAGGTATATTTTTTTATAAGGAAACCATATTAATGTAAAATAATCATGTCATATAACAGCCATACCAGCTTGTCAGTGCCTAATCCCATCAGATCTCTTAAGCTAAGTTGGTGGGACCTTGGCAGTAGTCAGATGGGAAACGCTGGAACCCCAGGTGCCACAGTGGGATGACACAAGGAGAATATGTTGATGTGTCTTTAGACAAGACACTTTGACTAGTATGAATCTGGTGTGCGCAGAAAGTGTTGCAAAATGTCCGCCTCGAGTTGCTTCTGTCACGCTGCTCCAGGGCTGCTGTGGCTACAATAGTAGCTTACCACCAACGAGTATTGAATGAATGAATTATGCATAATGTGAAGCGCCTTTGGATGTCTTGAAAAAACCGCTATATAAATCCAACGCATCATTATGTCCTTTAAACATAATCATTAATTTGCTATATTCAAACGCTTTACATTATTTTTGCCATTCTCAATCTACTACCTGTAGTGATTTTTTGCCTTAATGTTGCTGAATTGTGCTGTTTACTTTGTTCCAGTTTATATTCAGTTGCTTGACTCACTCTAGTTGCGTTTAGTCTGTGCACTTGTGCCCTCTCACCATTGTGTTGTTGTGCTCTGCTGCTGGAGCTTCGACCCTGTTACTGTGTGAGTGACACTCGACTGGTCCAAGAGGCCGAGCTGTGTGGGCTGTGCACTTCACTGTGGACACTGTCTCTCCACAACAGACAACGGAGAAATGTCTGGATGCAAGCACTGTGTTACTCCAAATGTAAAAGAAAAGTGTGAAGATTTGGCTGGTACTGCTACATCGGTATTATCAGTTCTTGTTGATAATATTTCTGCTGCCAGTGAATACAATACATTAAAGAAGACACATTATGCATTTACAGATACTGACTATAAATTGATTAGGACTACATTTTGATCACACTGATGCTCCTTTTATCATCAATGTATTTTTACTCAATGCAAGTAACAAACAAGCAACAATATGCTTTTGTCGTAGTTTCATGCCTGTTTTTACATAATGGAGCTGTAGGGGGAGCACTATTGCTGAAGTAGCTCAAGCTTGAACTAAATCAAATAAATCAATTTATTTTTATATAGCACAAAATCACAACAACAGTCATCTCGGTGGACTTCCCAAAGTTAAAAAGTGCGCTTTTCTAGACACTCAAAGACGCTTTACAGACAAAGGCAGGTAAACAAAGGTACAATACATAAAAACTGTTAATAATCACCTTGCTCTTCATAATGGCATTTAAGTTTAATGCAGGACCAGCCCTGGGCATTGGCAAACTAGACAATTCCATTTATCTATCACTCATAAACTATTGCCCAATTTTTATTTTGTGCCAGTAGGACACATATTCATTGAGTTATGACCACAAACACCCAATGAACCTACTGTATATGTCTACTTTTTAATTGCAAAACTACCACAACGATAATAGAAGCCTTATAAAGCACAAAACTATAGTATTTCTGTTCACAAAGTCCTGCACAAAAATGAAGCTTACTGGTTGTGTTCAGCACTGCAGGGAACAGTGACATAGAGGACAATGGAGAGCAGAGGGCTGGGACTCCACTACACGATTTGGGGCAATGGATATCTACATATTGTAGTACAAAGTTAAGCTAACAATTGTAAAAGATGCAATAATTGGTCAAAGAAATACTCCAGATTAGCTTCAATTGCAACATAATACAGGATTACAAAAACATGCAAAAATCAATCAAAATAAACTTTAAGTAAACAATAGTACCCATAATAATACCTTTCTTACAGCTAAAAATGTGGTTGTAATACAGCTCCGTTTTAAGTGCAAACAGAAAAATGTAGTGTTCGATTTTGCGTAGTAATGCTAACTTTATGAGACTGTTAAGTTACTATGTTTTTCTTGTTAGAAAGTGGCCACAAGACTGTTTTGAATCTTACATATTTTACGTGTAATCTGAATTTTCCAGTAGTGAAAGTGAATAGAGACAAGTGGGTGGAGATAGGTGGTAAGTGAAAGCCAGGATTTTTTTCAACACTCGAGCATCAGCTGCTAGACAATAAAAGAAAACTCAAACATGCACAAATCAGTCTAAATACAACTTTGAGTAAGAAGTGATGAGAGAACACTCACAAATTTTACATAACAGGCCCTCTTTAAAACATAAATAAAAGATCAGCCTGTACTCTCCTGATTGTGTCTAGGCTCTTTAAATCTTATTTTAGCCTCCTCTGAATGTTTATCCCTTTGACCTTGTTTTAGGTTTACTGCTGCCTTGAACTGACTGACTCTCATGTCTTTTGTTCCACACATGCAGCTGTCCTCGCTTCACCCGCCGCTCTGCCCTGCTCTGACCTCGCCCACTCGTGCCATTTAGCCTCATTTGTATTTCACTCTCATCTCCGATCTGGCCTGGTCCAGGACTTTGTTAAATTCATGTGTCTCTTTAGTCTCACCTCATGCATTAACTATTATTCACCTCGTGTGAGCCGTAAACAGCCACTCCTCCTCTGCTCTGCGCCTGTGTCTATCACTTTCACAGACACAAACAGGATAAGAAGGTTCATTATTAAGAAGAAATATGATGTCGGAAGATGACAATAAGGGAGAGATTTTGGTTGTGTTGTGCAAAATAAGGAAGTCTGACAGAAGTTTTGTCAATTCGGTAATGAAATGAGAAAGATTAGTTTAAGCTTTGTGTAGAGTGTGCCCCCATAAGACCATTGCAGTATCTAATTAAAATGTTTACACCTTTAGATTCTCAAGGAGGTAATAAATTGTTTATGATAAAAAATCATGCCTGGATGAGTCACTATACAGGAAATGTATTGCTTTCAACCTCACTCTACTTTTTATTGGAAATTGATTTGCAGCAGTGTTAACAGCAAACATGCAATACAATAAAAATAATCACTTAATTAACTAAATCACAGCTCTTCCCTGATAAACTAGACTAAGAGCTGTATGGAGGCTAAAAAAGAGCTAAATGAGCTAAAACAAAGCATATATTTTTTTGTAGCTTCAGAAACGAAGGATGCGAAGAATCTAATACTGCTGCTGTCACCACAAGAGCAGTGCCTTTTTCTTTTATTTTCAGATAAGATAAGAGACTAATTACACTTCAGTTTAACACAGCGGTGCAGGTAGAACAAACAGTATAATGCTCCAAGAAATAAGACTGCAGAGATTATTTCCAATTTGATTGATGACTCTTTGCTATGAAATGTGCCACTGATCATAGTAAGGTCCTATATTCGCCAAAAATTTACTTTTTGTGAGATTTTTTTTGCCATTTTTAATATCGTCACTTTTTTTTTAAAACATACCCCAAGTTGGGTTTTGTTTCATTTACAAATATCTGAATAATACTAGTCTGATTACATCTCTGGAGCTCCAAATGCTCCGTTCCACCTCATGATGTCTTTAAGTGGAGATTTAAGACTTTTGTAGCTTCTATTTTTATATACACACTTTACACACAATTCACTTCAAATAACCTTAAAGTTGGGAGGTACCTGACTTTTCTGACTACAAAACAGAACTGATTTTTAAATCTGTCCAAATATTCTTACAAACCCTTTGGCACATGGTTATTAATATCTACATTAAGTTTTGGTTTCAACCATGACTTTAAGAACGTCTTTTCACAGACTGCAAAGTGAAACTGAGGTGGACCACCCAAGCACATCCAGTCAGAATGCTGCTTTCTGCTGTCTATGAGAAATACAATTGTTTATTACATACACAGCGTTTTTATATCACTAACTAATGTCTTCACAAACTGGAACAGCATGTTTTCAATTCAAGAAAAAACACTGATACTTGAGGTTTAAGATTTAGAATGAGTAAGTGAAGTAGAGCACAAACTCTGACTTGTTTTTGGTGAGAAAACAACATTATAACATAGCTCGAACATTTGCAAAAATATAGACCCTTTAATAGAAGTTAAACAATTGATCTAAAGTCGGTGTCATTCCTCTGAGAACTTTTTGTTCGGTTAAACAAAAAGTTCTCATAGTTACTGTTCATCTTGTTCTTTATCAAGTTTAGTTTGTATCTATTTCCTGATGGTTTTCACTTTGGTCTATGTGTTGTCTTTGCTAATAATATCTCATTCTAACACCAACCGCACTGAAGTGTGAGCAGCTGTGGTTCATTTGGTAGCCATCTGCATCATAATTAAGGGTAAATAAACATATTATTACATTCAGCCTGACTCTACACTTCCACTTTCTCACTATACTCTATAGGAATTTTTTATTTATACTTGGCACAATGCAGCTTCTATTAAAATGTTTGAGTCAAGTCAAAAAAAGTTTTAGTTTTGCGGATCTTGTTCCAGTATTGTGCATGAGTTCTTTGATAGATTCATTTTTGGTTTGGTTTGCTTGTTTAAGTTTTAATAATTAGCAAGGCAAGGCAATTTTTTTTGTATAACAGACAAAAAGAAATGTTTTGAGCTTAGAGTTAAACATTGTCACAGTCGGGGCCTGTCTTACATCATCTGGAAGACTGTTCCAGATCTTAGCTGCATAAAACTGAAACACTGATTCCCCATGTTTAGTCCTGACTCTGGTCCATGTTTAGTCCTGACTCTGGTCCATGTTTAGTCCTGACTCTGGTCCATGTTTGGCCCTGACTCTGGTCCATGTTTAATCCTGACTCTGGTCCATGTTTAGTCCTGACTCTGACCTGTGTTTAGTCCTGACTCTGGTCCATGTTTAGTCCTGACTCTGGTCCATGTTTAGTCCTGACTCTGTTCCCTGAGGTCCTCAAAGTCCGAGATGGTTCATAAGGCACTAACATGTCAAAGATGTACTTTAGTGCTAGTCCATGGAGAGACTTAAACACAAGCAGAGCTGTTTTAAAGGTGCATTGCGTAAGTTAAAATGTTCAATATTACGATATATCAAATTACCGTCCATTGGCACTTGCCTGGATGTGCGCCATGATGTTTTGTAAACTTACCGAGTTTGCCTCTGTAAGTGCAGACAGGCTCATAAATGTGAGTGGTGCGGGTCGCATTTTCCCGCGCTGGTTCTCCTTCACTGGATTATCGTCATTATTTCTATTTATTTAGCAAAAGCTCTCGGTTTTATACAATGGACGGCTGTTGTAAAGGCTGTTTAATGAAAAATAAAATAAATAATCATTGGTAAATACTGCCATCTAGCTTCCGAACCCCCGTAACACACGGAAGAATTCAAAACAACTAGCCCACCGTAACGGCATGGCATGAAGCCGACTGCAGGACCGAGGAGCACTTGGACATGTTTTTGAGAAAGAGGAATTGTGCTGGAGATCAATAAGAGGTTCATCTGGTGATTATTTTCATTAGAAGGTAAGACTCTCAGGCCTGTCCAAGTACATCGCACATTTAGACACAGGTTTAGTAGCTTAGCGCTTAGCTGTTTGTCTTGGTAAGGTTTATGTTTTATTAGAGTAATAAATTGCCATTGAGCATTTAGTTTATGAGAAATGAGTCCTGTAAAAAGCGTGTTTACAATTTTCTCTCACGCTAAAACAAAGCTTTTCCTCAAACTCTCAATAATCTTTCTTATCACCAGACTTCTTACTTGAATTGAAGGTTTCAGAGAGAGACTGAAGGTGACTGAAAACTATTTTGTTTTCATTTGGTTATAGATACATAAAGTAGTCAGCACTGCAGAATTACCCTGCATGGTAGCTATTCACTGAGACAACGGTCACATAATACAGGCTCTGGTTGTTTAAGGCAATTGTGGTTAGGCCTGTTTACAATAAGTGATACTGAAACACAATGTATTGCTACAGAAATATTATGATACATGAAACTGAAATTATAGTTTATGCCACTGACACAAGGAGCAGTTTGGAGTGCAACAATAATGACAAATGAATAACAATAAGCACTATAGTAGCAATTCATTATTGTTTTTCAGGAGCAAATGTAAACCCATAGAGTTGTGCAATATATTCGTGATTTTGGGAGATATGTTACTCAGTTGATTACTTATTGATCTCTTAGTTGACCAAAATGTGTATTAGTTAGAAAGCGCATTGCAAATTCTGAATTAAACTAAAAACATGTCCAGTGTGCCTCCCCTCTCCCCTCTCCAGGACGACAGATAGAAATTAGCTGTGAGCTAGAATCTGCTACAACAAACATAAGGTGATGTTAATAAACATTACCGTAAAATCTCATTGAGTTGTTTTTATTTTTTGTTTTTCTTTATGAGTAGTTCATTAGCATTCAAACATCTGAGCTTGTGTCTTGTAAGTGCAGTTTGGTTCAAATATTTGGTCAGATCATTGAAACATTTGCTAGTTGCTTTAGTCAACTAATATAGTCTGTTTTTATTCTTTTAACATCAACTGCAGGGGGTCTGCAGATGGAAATAGCCTAGCTATAATCTGCATATTCATTTGTTTGAATGTTCATTAATATGCTTGTTCCCTTTTTCCTAAATAAAATAAATAAAAAAATAAATAAAATCAGTTGGTAGCACATATCTAAAGCTGATCAAGAATGTCTATAGTCAACCACAGCTTTTTCTGATAATTATATTTCAACTAATACATTTAAAGACACGCTTAATGCTTGGTTTGAAAAATTGTGATCAAGATATGTCAAAATATTACAGAGGTATTATTTTTGTCAGTATCGCCCAGCTTTACCATTATAGACTTTTTTCACAGCTATTGCACTTCAGTATATTTTAATGTTATTCCTGACGTGCAGCTCTGTGGGACCAGGCCCATGAGGTACACTGTCACACCTCTTTATAGAGGCTGCATACATCAGACAAGAGAGTCTTCTTTAGACTGTGTAATTACCATGTCTGCCTCCGTCCTGACATGCTGTCATCACGTTAACAGAACTCTCATTGTGCATTCATCATTGAGCCACACACATGTCAGCTTATGGACTGTTATGAAGGCCTTTATTTCACTCATTTTCTTAAGCTTCAAATAGATTTATAACAGCTCTGGAAGGGTTGATGTGTGAATAGAAAAGAAACGATCAGGTAGTGTTTTTACAATACTAAAACTTCAAACTCAATATATACTAAAATGCTTGATTCTTAATGCTGATTTGATGACACAATGAGTACAAAATATGTTTTCTGAGTCAGTGTTTTAGACAATAAATATGTTTAGCACAAAATAACTTAGCAACATAGAAACTCTGAGATTGTTTGTGATCAGTCTACAAAGATACAGGAAAAGTCATGTTGCATTTTGTTAATGTTATTTTTAGTATCAGTACATTCTCAAATGAGTATCTAGTTTCGATACTGGTTTTAGTATTGATTAGTATCTGATTTCAGATAACTTGACAACCCTTACCACAGAGCAGTTCTGACATTGAATGTGTATGAGGAAAAAAAATATTAGTCTCTGGTTTAACTGTATAAATGTTCAGTCAGAAAGAATCATTGGGTGTCATGTAGACAGAGGAAAGATAGATGGAGATGTATTCACAGTTTTTCTGCGTGTATAAATGTCTGAATAAAGATTTTTCCAGGTATTGCAAAGATATGTCTATGAACAAAATAAGATAAGACACCATTCAACAGAAGAGCATGTCCCTAATAAATACTATCACTTATCTATAACCTCCAAAACAGCTTAATTTCAATGTAGGTCCTCATAAATGACAGTCCAATCCAAACCACACGACATAGTAAACATCTAAGCACACTGACACATTTTGAGAGAGAGAGAGAAGCTCAGCACATGTAGCCTGGGTTCATGTCTCTCTCCTTCTATAATGAGCCGTAATGGGCCTGCTTAATGAACAGTAGATTTAAGATGAGAGGGAGAGACCACAGTGTATTTTTACTATCACATGGCTCATTTACTGAAACTTTGAAAGATACAGGACTTCTATGAGTCAGAGCCTTCGCTTCAAATGGTTCTCAAAAGCTTCGTGGAGGTTAATGTGTTTCTTTTGCACAATAGAAAGCCATTAGAGCTGTGCTGATGTGTTTACTATGTTTTCTTCAAAAGATTGTGCCGAAGTTACACTATTCCAGACAATATCATTGAAGTCAGTTATTGTTAAGTGTGTTGTGTAACTTTCCTATTGAGTGCCATCGGCTTGTCTCTTTGAAGATGTCATTGTTTTGTTTGTTACATGTGTAATGCTCCATAGAAAAGCTCATTTAAATCAATAGTATTATTTGAATAATTTGTTGAAAATGACCGAAAAAGAGAATTTGTTATGTAAATCTCGATATTGAAACAAGTTATTCTTGGCAAGAATCTTGGCCCACACCTATGATATAATGTATGCGTTTTATTTTGTTGCTGACTCCTGTTGTCTGGTCCTTGGAAACGAAAACTGGGACTGTACTGGTCCTTATGAGAAAAAAAATGGGGATTGCTCTTTGAAGCACTGTTTGAGCGAGAAAACACCTTGAGCAATATAGATTTATCTGTCATAGTGCATTGAAGCATTGCACACAGCCAAGAACATTACTTGTTTGTTACATGTAAATATACAAATAGTGGTTGTGGAGTATTGCATTAGATCGAGTATAAACTTACAAAATAGGTGCTCATCAAACCAGTATAAGCTTGAACTTGTGTACAAAAATCAAGCCACTCTGACTGGCATAATTTTTGTTTCTTTTAAGCATTAATCACACATTAACACTTTTTCAACTACTTGCAAGTCTTCATCAAGGCAGGTGAAATGTCAAAAGTGGAGCATTGTGTGCTATTTTAAGGAGACCTGTTGTATTTGGTAAAAAACGGTTGACAGTTTAATCATTGTAAAGCACAAACTTGATCTTGAACTGTAATAAGCAGCACATTTTAACTTACTATTTTGTATTGTTGGAAAATGGCTCCATGACATTTTGAACCCTACATGGTTTGCTTGGATTTTACATAATGTCACTTTACTCAAGATCGAAAGTATAAAGACAATAACAAATCTAACCCACACTGTTCTGAATAGGTAAGATTTTGGTCAAAAATATACTTTAATTTCACTAATACAAAGACAATTCTGGGATTACTATTCAAAATCACTGCAAATCAAAGTGCCTCAGCCATCTTTTTTGTCATTATAAATATCTCGGTGTGCCTTTTTGTCCTTGAGTGACGTTTTTACTTGACAGATGTAACATTCTTGAAAAAGTACAAAGCAACTTTCACACTTTATAGTGACTCACCTGCGAACACGGTGTTACCAGCACAAGTTGTGAAGAAGGAGGAATATAGATTAAAGGTGATAATAAAGTCTCACCTCTTATGACTAACCAGTTATTCTTAGCCCATTGCACATTTTTGAATTGTTAAAACATTTACTCTTCATCTACTTTTTAGCTCCGAGCTGCTCAAATGTTTGCACATTTTTTGAGACTGATAATAGACTGCTTGTTATGCTGCAACTTCACATTTTCTGTGTATTTACTTGTTCACAAAAAAACTGACTGACTATATGAGTACAAAAAAATTGTTTGTGTCAAGGTTTGATTCAAAAGACTTTCTCACAGACAGTATTTGTTCAGACAGCAGTAGAGAAAGAAACTTGTTTAAAATTCCCTGCATGTCTGTCTGTTTCGTAGAGTGCCGGATGATGAAGTCAGTGAACTATGGGAAGATGTCCATGTCCCTGAACAGATGCTCTCCCAGAACGGTCCAGCCTCTGCGCAGCAAGTCCCCCGCTTCTGGTAAGACGACACAACAAGATTAGCTCCTTGTTTGGGTCATTGTATTTGCAGTTGGTGTCCACAGTGCATTCTCACAAAATAATGTACAAGCACAGACGACAAGCCGCTTTGAATCCTTAGTCTGCTGTACATCTGCATCATCTGCATCCAAAAGCCACCAAGCACAAAAAGAGGTGTAAAAGAAGACTTATTTGTGAAAAATAAAACAGAAACAGAAGCTTAAGACACAATTTACTTGGAGTTTATAGTATTCTTATCCCCTGGTCTAAAAGGAATTAAATCCATGAAGTTAGAGACACATTGTTGTGATCAGGCCAGTTGTTTGCAAGACTGGGTTAGCCAGTGCAATTAGCGTACAAATGCTAATTAGGCTGACACAGTGATTAGGCAATTTTTGGTGAAAACAATATGACTCAGACAAACACAGTAAAATGACCAACTGAATCAGGCTAGAATCGGATTAGGACAGATTCGAGATGTAGCCCTTCCTTAAAGGCAGCCAACTGTATATATAAATCCAGTTTTTCTGTCTACGTCTGTCAGATTGAAAATAACTTTCGGATGAAAGTCTAAACGTCTCGACCTTTAACAAATTATGTTTTATAAAATTAGAAATATTGGTTATTTTAAAAGAAATGAATTGAATTGATTAATATCATCCTGAAATACTTAAAGTTGGGGAACTAACTTTTTTACTTGTGAATTAGTTAACTTTGTGTTTTCCAATATAAAAGTCTCTGATAAATGCAGCATGAGACCACTGAGTACTGTTTGACCAGAATAATAAACAGTTTAGTTCTCATCAGGAGCTAATGCTGCGCTCTGATTGGCTGTGCTGGGTGGTCCTCTCCAGTTTAACTTTGTTGTTTGTAAAAATAGTTTTTAACCCATAATTGCAACCAAAATGAATACATGTGGATATTAACCATGAAGTCAAAGGATTTATGAGAGGAAGATTTAAAACCTAAATTGTGTTTGCAGTGTGAAAATCAGAACCTGCACCTTTAAAGTGACTTTAAACCCTACAATCTGCCAACTATCACATTTCAAACAGAGCTGGTAAACTGGGCAGAGATGTAGAACTAAAAGTGGGAAAGAGAGTCTGAGAAGCAATGTAATTGGTCAAGCTGCAGGTATTTTTAAATATCGCCCTGCAAAACAGACAAGCTGAAATGTTAGCTACTTTAACAGGAAGTGAGCTGCCAAGAAAAGTGAGCTGGATGGAATAAGGTGAATAGTATGACAGAAAATAGAAATAGAAAATACTGCTATTACTCTCACTTGTAACCATGGCGTTTGTTACTTTTAGTAAATCTTTTGCTGTAATTCCTACTTTTGTTATACTGAAGAATACGTGTAGACAATATTTACAAAAGTGGTGAGAACATTCACATTAGCATTTGTTCATTAGCAATGTAGCGATTAGCAATTTTCTTGGTTGTTGTGCAAAGTCCCAGAGCTGATAATGATTACTGTTGGGAGTCCTGATGCTGTTTTTTGTGATTGCTGCGTGGTGTTTTCAGCTCATTACTGAATCACTGTAGCGGTAAATTAAAACAGTTCAAATAGGCTCTGAATACATAAATCTGAGAGCACTGCAATGTCTGTCTGTCAGCGCTGAGGCTAACATCTTTCTGTGTGTCTGGTGCATGCAGAATGTGAATTCAAATGAGCATGATTTCACAAGGGAATGGGGTAAAAAAATGAAAAATGACGGTGAAGGAAAAGAGAGAGAGAGAGTGAAAAGGGGAGAAGGAGAGAGAGGGGGAGAGAAAGGGAGATGGAGAAGATGGGGCTGGTGACTCAATTCTGCAGCTCCGCACAATGAATGAAACTCACACGACTGTTTTGTCAGAGGCACTAAACTAGAGCAACTGCAAACTGTAAACAATATTATCAAAGGTGCACTATGTAGTGTTTTTGGCAGAGGGTGGAGCCACTGCTTGTCACCATGGAGACAGTGCTATTGCTTTGTTCCCTTGTATGCTATTAAACATATTTATTGCTGTGAAAACATACAAACAATTTAATTTAGTTAGTAAATGTCCTGTATGTTACTATATGTATTTCATTTACTTTTGAGTGATCCTGCTATGTAGTCTCTCTAAATCTGCAAAGCCTAAAATGCATGTCATGAAGTGGTAGTTTTAACCAACTCCTCAATACTCTAGAACAGGAATTCCCAAACTTTTCAGCCCAGGACCCAAAAAAACCATGCAACCAACTGCGACCCCCACAGCAAAGAATGTGTAGTTTTGTAATTATTTAAAGGTACAAAACCATTTTAATTAGATTTATTTTTGTTTATTTTGACAGTGTATTGCTTTGTATGACCTCAATTCCCCCCCAAAAAATGATTAAATGCAATTTCATAATTGTAAAAATACATTCTGAAATCATCTCGCGACCCCCAGATTTTGCTTCGCGACCCCCGACCCCCACTTTGGGAATCACTGCTCTAGAACAGGGCTATTCAACTTTATTTTTGAGAGCGCCAGATTTTTCACCATTTTAACACAATTTGGGCTCACACAATATATCCCCAACATTAAATTTGTTTGAACATTGTAAAAGTCTTTACTAAGTGGACACAGAGCAGGAACCAAATCAGGCAAGACTAGAGCAGACAGAATCAAACCAGGTCTGAACAAGTACAAAGCTCAAATGATACCAGTAAATACAAAATAACTATCATTTCTAATGTTTTGAAGATTGGTCACGGGCAGGATTAATTAGTTGAGGGACCTCAATCCATATATTGAATAGACCTGCACTAGAAGACTCCCCTAATGTTGACACCCTATGAATTTGCTTTCACTTTTATATTTTTGTTGAGGAAAGATATCACAGGCTCTTTAGAATTGTTACGTTTCTAAGAAAATTACATTTATTGTAAAACATTCCAGGCAAGCTACACAGGACCCTAAGAATAAAACTATGTAGCCATCAAAACTGTCACATTAACTAGGTTGTGTGTTTTTTTTGCCAAAAAATGTAAAAAATGTACTGAATGACATAACATTTGCTTTAAATATAGTAAAAATATGCACTAGTAATATCCAGTGTTGTCTCAAGCACCCCATGTATTGTCAATGACAATGTATGAATATTTTAAATTTGACTTGACCGAAAAAACCCTGAAAAGTATTCTGCCCCGCCTACTTTTGTTGGCAGTGCACTTCCTGTTTAGCTGTGTTGAGCCTGTGCAGTTCAGTCACAGGGTTTATTTGTCTTAGTCAATTTGAGAGGGACAAGCCAATATGTTAGTTGTCTTTACAGAGCTAAACAGGAATGTGCTACAAAAGTGGGCAGGGCAGAATAAGGTGACTAGAGTCCGTAATAGAGTCTATATTAAGCGTCTATTGTCAAACAAAGTACAAATGTGACTCATGTAGTTGTATCACAGTGTTCCTCTCACCTGCGTTTGTGTCAGCACATCCTCAAGTCAGTTCGATTCTCTCAATAGGAATGTGACACATGTGACAGAAGCTCATGTTAATTTAGTCTGCTGGTTATGACTGATTAGCTCTACAAATATAAGCTTGTTCTTTGTGATTGCGCAGCTGGAGCGTTGCCGTGTGGTGGATGTAACGCTTTGTATGCAGCTCACACTTTTCTCTTATCCTCCTGTAATAGTTGTTTGGGAATATGAGACCTGTGATTGGGAGGCTGATGTAACTTTGAGAAACGCCACTGGAAGAGCTCGCCCCACACTTCAGCAAATGCATTTTTAAAGCGAAAGCAAAGAGCGGCGAAATTACAGTTGGATACATTTGTGCCTTGAAGTGAATTGGAATATACAGGTTAGAAAAGAAGATGACAGAGCAAAGACATTTTATTACTATGAACAAGAGAGAGAGATGTAAACTAACAAAAAACAAACTCAATGTTCAATTTTTAAGTTTAATGTAAAATTAATCTTCAAATATAAATGGAGATAGTATTCATTTAGCTAGGTTAAAAGTATGTTTTGCTGCAGTGAGACAAAACAAAATGGAAACCACAGTATTTATAAAAGTTGAACCATACATTTTTTTATTTAAGCCCTTTCAATTATGTTATAGATGACTGCATGTATAGAGGGATTATCGATGTACTGCACATGACACCGCGTCTATTTGGCTGGGGAAACTTTTGAGATTAAAACAACAAAACAGGAGGAGAGCTAGCTGTTTGGATCAGGTATGAACCGGTCTGACAAACACCTGCGTGAGCTTGAGACAGTGTTTTTCTCTGTGTTTTTCACTCACCTGAATGTAACGTATGTCATGAAGTCAAATTCACAAATATTGATTTAGCAGCATTATTCTTTTTTTCTTTTTTTTGTTGTCTTGTAGTTAGCTGATAACAGTGCTGGCTAGTGTTGCTGCTACAGCTTGTGTCACTTAGCCGTAGCTCTTCTACTGTCCGGTTGTGCCCACATCCTCCAAGTTGATAAACAAATATTTCCTCTTAGATCCACCCTTAACATTTGTCCTCCATCACAACATAAATTTAACTTTTTAAAACAGGTGAATCGGAGCGCACCCTGAAATGAGTACTCACAACAATGTGTTATTTTAAAAGTAATCTATTTAACAAAGCACACAATTCCTGTAACAGTTACATACTAGTGTTTTGAGAGTCAATTTTCTTTATCAAAAAAATATTACAGGTTGTCAAGTTGAGAAACTGAAAAAGCTGGGATGAGTGTTGAAACATCTTCACTCTAAACTTTTTTTGTTGCACCGATCAAATACTGGGATCGGGTATCAGTGCCGATCCAGGGAATTTCGACTTCATGATATTGGTTTAGCCAATTTCATTGTTATTATAATGTCACTAATTTACAGGCTGGTGTTGACCCAGAACATCTCAAAATGTTTGACGCTTCATTCAGATTAAGTTAAGTTGTTATTTGCACCATAAAGAGCCGTTGCAGAACACCTAAAGACCAAATTTTGTATGTTTTGATATGAAAAAATAAGCTAATTCATTCCTTCAGTCTCGTTGACATCGGCTACCGCCAAAGTATAGGAATCGGTATCAGAAATGAAAAAGCTGGATCGGTGCATCCTTAATATGTTGCATTACATTTGTCCACTCTTTTAGATTCACAAAAAGGACAGACATGTAAACTCAAAGCAGATGGGAAAAATGACAAATATAGCTAAGACTGCACTGTTTATGTTTGTGTTGCAGCAGTGAAACACAAGATGGAGGACGGCAGGTGTGGCTTATGGAGAGAAACTTGTGTGAAACTTTGGGGAAAAGGTTATGAGGATGACTCATAGTCTGTGTGATCCGGGCTGTCTCTGTCGACACTGCACAGACACTATTTCAGAAAGAGAGAGAGAAGGGGGAGAGAGAGATGGAGAGAGAGAGGGGGGGGGGGGCAGACAGAGAGAGAGAAGGGAGAGGGGGAAAGAGAGATAGAGAGAGAGAGAAGGGAGGGGAAGACAGAGAGAGAGAGAGAAAGAAAGAGAGAGAGAGGAGGAGAAATTAGAGAGAGGGGGGGGGCAGACGAGAGAGAGAAGGGAGAGGGGAAAGAGAGAGAGAGAGAGAGAAGGGAGGGGAAGACAGAGAGAGAGAGAAAGAAAGAGAGAGGAGAGGAGAGAGAATGAGGAGAGAAGAGGAGGGGAGGAGAGGATAGAAGAGAGAAGGGGAAGAAGGGAGATCGGCAGAAAGAGGGGAAGACAGAGAGAGAGGAAGAAGCAAGAGAGAAGAAAGAAAGAGAGAGGGGAGGCAGAAAGAAAGTGAAAGAATTGAGAAGGGGGAGAAGGAGGAGAGAGGGAAAGAGAGAGGAGAAATGAGAGAGAAGGAGAAAAGAAGAGAGTGAAGAAGAGAAAAAGGAAGAGATGGAACAAGTGAGTGAATGAGAGAGGGAGCGAGGTAGAAGGGAGAAAGAGAGGGAAAGAAAAGAAAATGAGAGAGCGAGAGATAACAAGAAAGAAGGGTGGAGGGGGGAGGGGAAAGAAGGAAGAAAGAGAGAGAAAGGAAAAAGAGACAGAAAGAGAAAGAGGGAGAGAGTAGAGACCTACCTAGAGTAGGGAGTACCTCTCTACAGAGAGGTAGAGAAAGAAGGGTGGCAGAGGGAGAGAGAGGACAGGAGATTAGAGAGATGGGGGCAGGTTGAGATGAGTGTAAAGTGAATAAAGGAGGAAGCGAGAATGAGCGAACAATAGAAATCAAGAAGCAGAAAGATAGAAAAGACAAATATGAGGAAAAATGAAAAAAGAAAGATACAATGAATGACAAAGAGAGAGAGAGAGAGAGAGAAGGAAGTGAGAATGAGACAGAGAGCGAAAAAGGTTTAAAAGTGGAAGAGAGAGAAGGAAGACAGGGTGACAGAGTATAAAGGGAATGAAGAAAGACAGCGTTAAAAGATCAAGAAAAGATGGGCAGATAGACAGAAAAGAGAGATAATGAGGAAAAGATGAGAGAGAGAAAGAGAGAAGATGAGAAAGAGAGAGGGGGAGAAGTGGGAGACTGACAAAAACTAATGAGGAAAGGGAGGAAGCGAGGCAGACAGAGGAAGTTTGTAGTTTAGAAAAAATGAAAAACAGACTCATTCAGGTAACCATAGAAACCCGGCACAGAAGCACCGGCCACTGATAGGAAAGTGTGTAACGCCCAAATAAGGCAATGTCTTCCTGTGAAATGGCCTCCAAAAGATTACCTGATACTATGCACTGGAAACTGACGGAAAATCGTTCAAACATAAATCAGATTAAGCTATTATAATGTTCAGTTAATAATTGATGTATAACTTTCTGGTTCCTGGTTCTTTCAATTGCTCCATGTTGTAATGTCAAAAACATACCTATATAGATTTGTGTCACATGTTTAAAAATTATTACTCGTACGTCTAAGAACAAAATATTGTTAAAGCCTCATTTAAACATTTTTATTGCAATAGAAGATATTGAATACTTTCTGGCAAGATTATTAACAGAACCATCTTTTAAAACTAAAAATATCCTCCCCAAATTATGATTATTATAGATTATTTTAGAGTGTAAAGTATTTCAAAATGAAAAGAGTGGCTGAGGGAGAGAAGGAGTGTGATTGGTTGGACAGCAGGTGTTAATGATCATGATAGGCAATGCTATTTAAATGCTACATATATAGATTTGCGTAACTTACGATCTTTAAACAGTATATTTGTTGAAGTAGCAAAAATACTGCCCAAAATGTTTAATACTTTGTTACTTTTAAGATGTAATAGAAAGCGTCTGGCAGTAGTAATAGCAGTCGTAGCTGTTTGTGAGAGTAAAACCCAAAAGGGATTGTTTCCTGTTAAAAAGGCCCTGCTGCTGTGACTGATGCTCGTAGCTGGAGGTCTTAGTCACCATCATTTCCTGGTTCGTAGAAATTCAGTCACCACAACACATCGTCACGGCCAATGTTCCCAATCTACCCCAGTTATTTGAAAACATGTTATTATCAGTCATTGTGAGTGAGTGAGGGAGAGAGAGAGATGGAGGGAGGGGTGAGTAAGAGAGAGAAGAGAGAGAGAGGAAGCATTCTGAGCGGCTCTGACCCTGAATGAAGGATGCTCTTCACTATAACACAAAATGCCCTCTCCAGAAACACACGGTGAAAGCAACTTATGTAACGCTTCCGCCAAGACTGTCCCGGAGGTTGGTACAAACACATGCACAGTGAATTAAAGAAGAGTACAGGCTTACAAAAACACATGGATGTCACCATACATAGGGCAACAAAGACAGATACAAGCTTTAAAAGTACAGATTTACTCCACATTAATATTTAAATGAGAAAGTTTTATGCACACTGCAAAAAGCACATTTCTAGTCCTGGCTAAAAGGACTAGAATTCTGAATATTTAACTTAATTTTGGCTGTGCAATAACGAATCATGAGCTCATCTCTGTTTTTTTGGATGAAGTTTGTTCTTCTGTCTGTTCAAATAGAGGCTATTTTTTTCCAATCTATTTCTCTTAGCCTCGGAGTTGCCAAGTCCACTTCTTTGGAGCGACTTTTTTCAAAGTCTCTTATGAATTTTGAAGGTTGTGTTTTTTTTCTACTGCTCTCGCAATTCTTAAAAGCTATTTTTGTTTTTTTTTAATGTAATTATATCCATTTATGACTGAAACATGGATTTAGCCTATTTTCTATCAAATGTTAATGCTAGAAACTGTAGAACTTGCTTTGCGGAGACATGCAATGTTCTGATTAATTTGTTATTTTAATAACTTTTTTTAAAGAGCTGAGGTAATTTGTTGAGGGATTGGTTGCTTGTTTCTCTCTGAAAGTCTGTCAACACTGGGCAGCCTTTGATAGTTACTTAGTGAAAATGAATACAAGATGTTTTTACTCATCTAGTACTACAGTTTTTACAGTGCAGTGTGAATTTTAAGTAATTATTTTAAAAACAATGCTTTGTTTTGCTTCATTGCCAGTTGTAGAAGCTTTAGTGTATAAACAAAGTAACACTAAACCCACAATTAAATTAGCTCATCAACCTGCCATATTTCGAACAGAATTGGTAAACTGGTCGATATAAGAAGCAGTGATTGGTCAAAAAAAGAATATCTGCAGAAAGTTTGTAATCAGACATACTTGGAAGTTGGCTGTAGTCAGGACATCATGCATTCATCATATAATGTCACATATAAACTAGAATAGCCATTGGCCACTACAGTGAACACAGTTTTTGTCAATTTTGACCTAAAACCTGCAAATTTGCTTAGTTATTTACACCATACCTTTTGTTTTGTTTTGTTTTTTTCATGGGCATAAACTTGAGCAATGCACATATAGTTGCACAAAAGGTTCATTTAGCGCTTTGATGTTAAGTGTAAGTAATGGTTATGTAATGTAATGTAATGTGATGAATAGAAGGCTCATATTATTGCACTGTTTGTACTTCCAAGCTGTCAGAAGTAACAGTAGTAGTTAACCTTGCAAATCTCATTTCGCACTTTCTCAGCTCCGGAGTGTTGCAAAATGTGTGAATATTTGACCACATTGTCTCCAGCAACGATGGCTGTCCAAGCTGGCTCAAAAATAAGCTTAAAAAAAGTCAGAATCTAAATTGTATCCACGTTTTGCCTCTGGGATGTTTTGGCTTGACCAGGAGTCTGGGCTTACAACCAGCTCATGACGTTTGTGAGCATGTATTTTCATCTAATGTTTGCACCTCTGTGAGAAATGTATTTATTCATTTCCTGGTTGCATTTGGATTTGATTTAAGTTTGGCTCAAATGTGAGAGATACAGTATAACAGGAAGCTTATTGAATCATTCTGCAGCTGATTTATTTCATCTTTGTGTTGGAGAAGCTATTGACGCAAAGCCACATTTTCTGCTTCAGGGCTGGAGTTTCTACTTGCATTGTAAGTACATGTTTGGTGTTAATAGCAGTGATTAAAACAGGTCTGTAACAGCAAGGATCAGTATTTGTTTAACAGTGTGTCAGTCAGTCTAAAAATACTCTATTCATATGTCAACATTTGTTTGTTACTTACTGTGACAAGGAGCTTGTCCCTTTTATTTATTTGTATTTGTTTTGTATCAGTTAGTAATCACAATACAGATTAGTTGGTTTAAATGTTTATTTTTGTAAAACAATTCATTTAAAGTCATTTCAGTTTAATTTTCACTCACCTGCACATGGTCTTTAAACAAAGAGGAGGCGGGCCTCAAGTCAGCCATTTTTAAAGGCTTGGGCTAGACTATGTAGGAGGGGAGGACTTTGTTTGTTTAAAGTTGTTTCTGTAATTTTCTGCAAGTAATTTTGGTTGAACTTTTCTTTTGTATGTTTAGTGTTATTAATTTAAACATATGTTTAATTCTAAGGAGCCATAGCCTTTTGTTTGACCACACACACACACACCTTATCAATGTTAAGGGAGCCTTACCTGCGTATTGCTCATTCTAAGGGGGAGTGTCTCAATCAGTCATTAGAGTATAAAAAGGGCTGCAACTAATCAGTCAAGAGATTACCTCTGTACAGCAAGGTACTTGTTTGTTTTCTGTTGGTTTGCTTTTGTTTGAGCACATTTATTTTTGTATCTTTTGTCATCATTTTGGACACTTTTTGCTGAGGTTTGTTTTTATTAAAGAGACAAAAAATCTTTAACTTTTACTGTCTGCCTCCTGCTTCGACCACGTTGGCCAGCTTCCTCACATTTGGTGGCAGTGGTGGGATCCAGGCCAGTGGAGGCAGTGAAGACTGGTGCAAAGAAGGTTTGTGCTGATTGAATCCAAGGCACACCTGAGAATGGAAGATTGCAATCAGCGGGAAAGCATCTTCAAGTAATATTGGACAATGGAAGAGTCTGTAAACCCCCTAAAGAAAAGATCTTCAATACTTTTAAAGGCAAGAGAAGAACTAGGATGTGTTCCATCTCCAGTTGGAGGTAGAGTAATGCCGTGTGGAGTTCGCAGAGAAGGCCCCTGCAGAGAGGATGTCGTCTGGTGCGGGAGTCCACAACAGGAGAAGAAGCTGCTATGGCTTCGAAGACATGGGAAGAGTCGTGGTGCGGAATGGCAGACGGCGTCTGTGAGCCCAGTGTCTGTGTGTCCATGAGCTGCAGTCAGTAGCTGTGGAGTGGTCCGGTTTCAGCTGTAGCTGTGTGCAGTTGGAGCAGTCGGATCGATCGTTGATGGAGTTTTGGAGAAGTTTGTGGTCCAAGAGCCCAGTGTGGGTTGAGGTTTGCCAGGTCAGCGTTCAACAGACTAGCGTTCATGGTCTGCTGGAGAGACTGGGAGCCGCTTGGAGAGAACTTTTGTGAGAAGTGAGGTACTTGCATTGAGGAAGAAGTTCTTGATACAAGAGGAGCTTTGGACACTATGAAGTAGCCTGTCTTTTTGTTGAGTGTTTAGAAGTGTATTTGCCAAAACATCTTTAAAAGTATGGACTTCTTGTACCGTGACTCAAGGAGTAACGGTTTTAAGAGGGGGGTGTGTGACAAAGGAGCTTTGTCCCTTTTATTTATTTGTATTTGTTTTGTATCAGTTAGTAATCACAATACAGATTAGTTGGTTTAAATGTTTATTTTTGTAAAACAATTCATTTAAAGTCATTTCAGTTTAATTTTCACTCACCTGCACATGGTCTTTAAACAAAGAGGAGGCGGGCCTCAAGTCAGCCATTTTTAAAGGCTTGGGCTAGACTATGTAGGAGGGGGAGACTTTGTTTGTTTAAAGTTGTTTCTGTAATTTTCTGCAAGTAATTTTGGTTGAACTTTTCTTTTGTATGTTTAGTGTTATTAATTTAAACATATGTTTAATTCTAAGGAGCCATAGCCTTTTGTTTGACACACACACACACACCTTATCAATGTTAAAGGGAGCCTTACCTGCGTATTGGCTCATTCTAAGGGGGAGTGTCTCAATCAGTCATTAGAGTATAAAAAGGGCTGCAACTAATCAGTCAAGAGATTACCTCTGTACAGCAAGGTACTTGTTTGTTTTCTGTTGGTTTGCTTTTGTTTGAGCACATTTATTTTTGTATCTTTTGTCATCATTTTGGACACTTTTTGCTGAGGTTTGTTTTTATTAAAAGAGACAAAAATCTTTAACTTTTACTGTCTGCCTCCTGCTTCGACCACGTTGGCCAGCTTCCTCACACTTACCTTAGCCCTCTACTACGAACGTCACTGAACTTCTCCTGATAAGTTTCTCTTACCCGGGTCGACTCTGGATAAGCCGTCCTATGAAACGAGTTCACAACTGAATCTGTTAACACTGGATTTTCTCAATGAAGCCGTGTGTGTGTTCACGGAGCAGAGGCGGGGTTAACGCAACCTGACCAATCAGAACAAACAAACTGCAGACTTGAAATGTTTGGAAACGTCAGTCATGAAAGCAAAATATCTGAGTTTAAAATTTAAAATCTAAGCGAAGGAAACGCGCTGCAGCTTCAAGTGAAGTCTACACTTATACGAGACCAATCACATACACAGAAGATATGCTACAGAGTTCATTTAAATGTCATGCATGGATATAACAGACTAAAGCACTTGTGAAGACATCATGAAACATTTAATAGATTTAGCACTTAGTCTGAATGAGCTGTGTAAGCCTTTTGTCTGAGTCAAAGTGATGCGTAAAGATTCACAGCCAATTGTGCACAAAGTGCAGTCATTCAATGTTTCTTGAAAATGAAAGAGTTTATTAATCATCACACAGATTCTTCATTTTACGTACTTACTGTTAGATCTCATGGCTCCGCTTTATAAACAGGCTATGTTCGCATCGCATTGATATAAAAGAAATCGCCGTGACTTTCGCAATTCCTCATTTTTCCGCTGCCCTCTCTCTCTCTTCACAAACGCCTGAATTTTCGTCTCTGATTGGCTAGTGACTCGTCTTTTTAACTTATTCAAGAACTTAACCTGGCTCAGCTTAGGTTATGAGTTTGCCGCATGTTGCCATAGAGATCTACCCCAATAGGAAGTGATCCAGTTTTGTAGGACCTGTCAGACCAGGTTTAACCCACAACTTACCTCGCTAAACCCCAAATCTAGCTTCGGGCTCAGGCTTTTTTTTTTTTTTTTCACAGAGCAGCATTGTGGCTTAGGCAGAAGTCACGTTGAGGATTAAAACAAATATGGCGGCCCCGAAAAATGTGCCAATAGAGACGCTTTGTGCATTTGTGAACAGGAATGATATGAACTTTTATTGATTTAGCAAGAATTTTATTTCAGAGCATGTTGTAAAGCTTTGACCAATCAGCTTCTAATGTTCATCATGAAACTCTGCCAGATTGAGAGTGCTATGTCACACCTCTTTCATTCAAATCTGTCTTAAATCCAAATGTATAAAACATAAACTTTTCTCCCATGAGATCACTGGCACATCCGCTCGTGCCTGTCACACCTTCTGAAGTGAAACCGTGTATTTTTTTTCACATTGTGGCCATGAAGCTTTGTGCTGGGTGATACTCAGAGGAAGCACTTTTTCTCATTCACTTCAGTGCGACCATAAAAGAGTCCATTAATTTAAAAGCCTTCTGCTCATCATGAGGCTCGCTGATGGCAGCCTTGAAGTCTTGTATTCATTATTACAACACCAACAAAGACGTGATCATATTTTCTGTCCAGTGTGAAAGAGCGAGGTGATGTACAGACTGAGCATTACCAACAGGTCACTTCTAGCTTTAAATTATAGACATACACAGATCTCCAAGTCCACTAGAGGTTAAGTGGATTTCTTAGTGGATGTTTGACACAAGGTTTACATGGAAATATTTACATTTTTTTTTTTACTTTTTTAGAATAACTTCAGATCAGTTTTGCACTAGTACAGATATTTTGACATGGACAGTTTCTATTTTGACAAAACTAGCTTGCAGTGTGCTGTTTATGTCCAATATTAGAGCATTTTCTTCTCTAAAACACGTCTCAACTCGTACTTCTGAAAGTTAAAAAAAAAAACAGGTTCAGAATGAGCAAAATG
This sequence comes from Mugilogobius chulae, assembly GCA_038363315.1. Lineage (NCBI taxonomy): Eukaryota > Metazoa > Chordata > Actinopteri > Gobiiformes > Gobiidae > Mugilogobius > Mugilogobius chulae. Next base: position 30,203,920 of record CM076399.1, on the reverse strand, counting down.
AGAAACTAGTTGTTAACTAGTTTGTTTACGTTATAAAAATGCAGTACATTTCATGTATAGTGACTTCAAATCAATAGCAATTGTGTTACTAATGCGTTATTGTTTTGTCTTGCTTTTGTGAATATGATTAATGTTACTTAAAAAGCTGGGTTGCCAGATACTACAACTAAAAATGTGTTTGATCATCTGACAGTTAATGATATTGTAGCTTCAACAACTAACAATCTTGACGTGAGACAATTCTGATATTAAGGTTTTGTGACCAACTTAAAATAAAACCTACAAATGTTAAATCAAAAAGGCCATCCATTTGGTCTCGGCTTCAATATGTTACTCTTCATATTCCGAAACTACAAAAACATATAAAAAACACAGTCAGAAGCAGGGCCGTCCCTGGGCATAGGCGAACTAGGTAGTTGCCTAGGATGCTATCTGGTAGTGAGGCGCCAAATCTAATCAAGTTCTACCACTCATAAGCTAAGTTTTTTTTTGTCTTAATAGAACACATATACATTGAATTATGCCTACAAAAAGGTAATGAACTTAAAGGCTTTCAGATTAAATTGCCCAAACTACCGTGTTGGTAGAAGCCTCATAAACCATGAGGCTTTTTGTCCTGACAAAATAATCAAGCTTTAGTATTTCTGTTCACAAAATCCAGCGTGAGGATGAAGCTGATCCACTGCTCCCTCTAGAATAGTTCTAGAGGGAGCAGTGGTTGAGGGGAGAGGGTTGGGGTCACACTATAATTTGGGGCCCCAAACAATTAAAATAAATCATAGTATAAAACTATGCATTAACAATTGTAAAAGGTGCATTAATGAGTAAACATATTACAGATAATTGGAAATTGGTTTATTTTCTTCATAAATTCAAACATTACCTCACCATCAAAACTAATAGATAAAGGCCTAATTATATTCAGAAAAAAGTAATAAAAAATAAAATGCTGTTTGCTTAGAGTGTCAAAGGAGCTAGGACCAGCCCTGGTCAGAAGACATCAATTTCGTAGATAGATTAGAGTAGAGTAAGTATTATTTTGTATTGGACGTGTACGAAACAGTAGACAGTGATGAGACAGACAGATGGACACAGACAAAGGCTGGAGAGGACAGGCCGACAGGAAGATGTTGGAGACACGCTGAGATACTGGCCCAAGAACAGACAAACACAGAAGAAGAGAAATATGTCCATCAAAGAGAGAAGCAGACATGGACGATATGGGAAACAAATATTTCACCAATGTCCTTCAAGAGATGGTAATAAAGTAAGATGCTTCTCTCTGTTATTGTCACTCAGTTAAAGCTTTACAGAGGCTGACCAACAGGAGAAGTGGGTGGATAAAAGAGTCACAAAAACTGCATTTAACAGGCAAGTCTCATATATGTCTGTAAAACACCAGATTATGATAGTAAGAAGTTAACAATTTAATTCAATCCTTTTTGGTTGAAGCCACATAGCAACATTTTCTTTGGGTTTAACAGGTAAATCTTGACCTAACCCAAGCCCTAAACTGACTAATTTATTAGTAACTTGAAGCCTATGATTACCCAAGAAAACCAATCAAAATTTGTGTGGTTTTTTTTTTTAAGTTTTTTTTTTGTAACATATTGACATCATACTTAGTGCACACTTTTTGTTCTCTGTTTCCAACTTTAGGTCAGTTTGGATTCTACTAGCTGAAGTTTACAATCTCTATTTATACTGTATTAAAACAACCAATGCTGAAAACCATATTAATATTGAGGCTGTCTTTGAATTATTTGGACACGTATAAGCAAATTTCTCATTGTCCAGATTTACTAGAAAGGATTTGGCCGTGTACTTGTTCTGGAGCAGGCCTATTCAACTTAGGCCCAGGAGCCAAATCAAACCCTTCAAAGATCTGATCTGGCCCTCAACCCATCTTCCTAACATTGCAAATATGAAATGTTTTCTCTTGTTTGCAGAGTTAAATCTAGGTTACTCCCTTAGATCTGACTTTGTTCTTTTTTATTCTTAGTGTAATTCTGTTTTAGACTTGATTAAGCTCTGGCTTACTTCTGGTTCAGACTTAACATGTACAGGTTCTGGTTCTGGTGCACTCAAATTTTGTCAAAAGTGTTAACATCTTGTGGTACTAAAAAATCTGGCCCTCAGGAAAATTAAGTTGAGTAGCTCTGTTCTAGAGGGTTCTCCAAATATAAGCATACATGATATAGGTTTATATCTATTGGTAATAACTGATGACATTAATACTATTTAAAGCTGTTAGATTGCAGTGTAACTTCCCATACGGATATTTTAGGACATTAATAGCATGAAACTAAAGTTCTCAAATTAACAAAAAATTTTTTATACTGGTAGAGGAAACCGAACACTTTGGTCTGATGTACTTTAATTATAATTGATAGCAAGCTGTGGAAAAGGATAATCAGAGATTTAGGAACTTGTTTTAAAAAGTCTATGGACTGTAGTGTAACTAATCACACCGCAGCAGTCCCAATTTTAGATTTTGTGTGTTTAAGTATATGTATTTTGTCTTCTTATTTGAGATGTGTACTTACTTTGCTTTTTAGAAGATCCTCAGTGCTTTGAGAATTGCCAGTAACCCTGTTCTGTCCATCACATCTGAACAAACAACAACAGAAATCACACCGAGGATTACATTATTGATAAAAGAAAACTATCTTGTTTGAAAATGGTTCAGTGGCGTTTTTCATCAGACTGTCCTAGATGAGCTCCAAGACTTTTATCTCATTAATTTTCTGAGCAGGTTCCAAGAAATATGCAAAATCAATACAGCCGCTCTAATAAAAGCAACACCTGCAAAACAACAACAGCAGCAGCAGTCTTCTCCTCAGAACAGGCTTTTCACTCGACGGCCATGTTTGTTCTGGAGCTGAAAGACATTAAACTGTGCACTCACGTCTGAATCATTGTGTCCTCCATGATTCACTCACTTAAATTAAAGCCGGTGAATCATATCGCTCCATATTATCACTGCTTTTATTAGGCACATACAAGACATGATGGAGGACAGAAGGTTCTTTTAATGAAACTGGACTTTTATTATAAATCCTTTGGCGTTTTGAGGTTGAGTTTAGCAAAAGTCTTGTTACTTTTGCAGGAATGTTAAGATTAAACATAATACGTAAAGAATATAACGGCTGCTGGTTTTGTCACGTTTTTCATGGTCATAAACTTGAGCTTGTGTTAAACAGTGAGAATCAAAACTAACATTTTGCTGTTGTGAATTATTGTTACTTTTTATGTTTTTCTCACAATATTTAACACTGAAGTTTTATAGCATGACATCCCTATCACAGATTTTATAATAAATGTACATATTTTGATACCATTTTGACTTTGTAATCCTTAAAGAAGAGTCAAAGATTTGTATTATATAAAAAATAACATATAATCGGAAAGTCATAATAAAGTATATAAAAATAGGATATGCGTCAGACTAAATCTGCTGGACCGAGTCAGTTTTTTGAAGCCGACGTTTTGTTGCAAACCTTTGAATGTGAGTTTGGTCTGGACTGGCTGATGACTGTGAGAGTTGTCTTTAGCCACAATCACACCTGAGTCACAATTTGCAGCTGAGCCCAGAGGAAGGTGCTTGGTTTGCAGCAAAACCATTGTCTTAAAAACGTACTCAGTCTAGATAAGATTAGACTCAACTTTATTATCCGTAACAATTGTTCAAGCATCTAACCATAGGTCCAACAAAGCAAGTTTTTAGATATATATTTATGCAAAATAGCACCATACATTATAAGACTGGAAACATTCTGAAGCAGATCTGGAATAATCGTTTGTGAAAATTAACAATATTGTGCTGAACAAGACGTTGCGATTTTTGATGTCCCAATATTGACATTGGATATTGCTCCTATGGCATCAGTTCGGATGATATAAAATAGGACTATATTTTAGGGCTGGGAAAATGTATTGTTTTGCGATATATCACAATGTATTTTGCTGTATTGTATCATATTGTATCGTTGCACATGTATAGCAATACAATAATGTATAAATAAATGCAGAAAGAACATTTAAATGTATTTTATTGCTCTGGTAGATTTGTCACAGTCAAAGCTGTTGTTGACATCAGGATTGTCAACACCAAACTTTTCACAATCAATCAGCACCAAACTGGACATTTTGTATTACAACCTAACCATTCATTTGATTTAAAATCAAAATACATTTGAATAGGCTGCAATTTCTTATTATTGTTTCTGCAACATGGTACTTTCTTAATAATGTTGAACTACAGATTTGCAATACAAACTGACTTTATATATATTTTTTCACATTAGTTAGTTATTTTAAACATATCACATTGCATAATTAATAAGTCACTATATCCTGTGAATTGCAATGCATAGTGTAACGTAGCCTTTTGTATGTATCGTGACAAAAGTGTGTCGTCCAGCCCTACTATATTTACTGGTTGATGTTGGTGTCTCTGGAATTTTATCTAAAGCTGTTATGTCATTATTTGTACAATAAAACAGTTACATTTCACTATAGAACAGATTTTCTGAAGAATTACCTGAGTTTCAAGAATTTAAAAATCTATTTTCCTTCACTGTTGTCGGCCCTTATCAGGTATCGTAACTAAGGATAGAGTGGTATAAGTTCTTCATCCAATCATTTAATGTTTTGGCCTCTCCACAGACATTGTCACTTTATCTTTTTGCATTTTTCGTAAACCAGGTGTAATGTGCAAATTACAGCGTACCATATGATGTCCCAAATTTCAGACAGCTTTAAAAACAATAGATGATACAGTATCTCATGTAACAGTACGATGCCTTAGTTTGAAGATATGCGTTGGTGAGGTTTTTCGCAGACGAAAGTCAAAATACGCAACTTAATAGTAAAAGCTTAACATTAGCACAGTAGTTCATTTAGAATTTATTTTTTCTCTTTAGTATTGTAACTTATCTGCACTGTTTTCTTTGTTGTTTGATCATATTGTGCGTGCACTGTTAGCTTTTTCCCAGCACTATTTATAGGAAACATAAAGCGTGCTAGCCTGACGTTGTCTTGAGCGTTTCTCCCGTTGATGATGTCACTGCCCCAGCTGAGCCTCGCACTCACATGATCCCAAAATAAAGTGAGGGGGATATTCACTCTCACTCGCACCATCTGCCCCGTGCTCTCCGACGACTCATGTCAGATAAAATTAACCGAGCAGTCGCATGTTTCTCCTCACCTTTCTCCTCGCTGTCACAAGCACAAATTCATCTCGAGAAATCACTCTGGGTTTGGAATAGAAACTGATAAGACGTGATGCATCGTTGGGGATACACGCTGTGACCCTGAGATTTGCGTAGACTCTTGGAGCTAAAACAGAATAAAAAGTTTTACAGAAGTAATCTTTTATTGAGTCTTACTGAAGTGCACATCATTTTTACCATTTAAAACAGTCCAATTGTTTTTGCCTCTAATGCAGTCTTAGTTTCCTAAATCACTGTGATGAGTGCATAACTTTGACTGGTCCAAGTGAGTTTTGCTCTCACAGTAAAGCTAGCAACAACATAGCTACACAGCACACGTGTTTTTGGAAGGAGAAAGACTTTATATTTAGGTGTATGCAGAACAATGAACAAGTTTTTGTGCAAAACTGATGTGAAGTTGTGTCGTTAAAGACATGTGTGGCTTTAGTTCTTTCACTTCCCATCAAAGTTTTTTTCCTTGCTTTGAAAACTAGTTTCAACAAACGGATAGGTGCTTTTGCAGGCTTAGGAAACTTCTGGGTGGAGATGTCTTCAACTCAAAACATTTTTCGATTTTCGATTTTGCAGCTATGATTTTCGATTTGGTTTGATTTTGTTAGTAATAAATCATATGAAAATGACATTTAAACAAAGCTACTGTTGTTAGTGTCAGAACTTTTGTGTTTTATCAACATTTGAACCGTAATATTTAGTGTCCATATTTAGATGTCCACCCATCAGTTACAACATATTAATGCACATTTAGTCAGTACTTGCACAAGTTCATGGTTTTGTTTCAAACATTGTGGCCTTTATTTATTATTGTGTGAATTATACAACTATAGAATGTGTATAGTCTGTGGCAACATGAACAAAACTGATCAATTCTGGTCTTTCGATACGATCGCTGCATACTTAGGATTGATTTTCGAAGTTTTCGATTGATCTATCCCTTCTTCAAAACACCTACTGCCATAAACTTGCTAATTGGTCTCATCTCTGAAATCTCAGAGACAGACATTTTGGAGTTTCACAGAAATCCCTAACTTAACAATAAAAGCAGTAACTGCAGACTTTATAAATTGAAGTTTGATGAATTACATCATAGAAATTCATTATGTCTTAAGTAGCTTATTCTGAGTTTATTTCGCTCATGTTTGTTTGTTGTCCACTTTCACTCTTGTTGAATAACTTTCCCTATGACCACTTCACTCACCACTGCAAACCTATTTTAAGCCGCTGCTTTTTTTATTCAGGTGAAAACTTCTATTGTTTCTCTGGTCACAATGCTGTGATTGATGGCATCTATAATAAACAAGTCATTCTGACAAATTGTGAGAAGTTATAATTTGTGTGAAAATGAATTAAATGTGGTCCAGAGCACAGCCGAGCAGAGTCAGATTTGGCTCTGAGGCAGTGTATTGATATTTACACTAATGGTAAATAATGGCCTCCCTGCAGCTTCTGCTCAACAAAATCATTTGTACTTTCACTTGTTCTTTGATGGGAAAAGAAATCCTTGTTCCCTCTGACATTTTCACATTCTTTTCCATTTCTGTCTGTAAGAGGAAGTAAGAGGTTCAGCGTCCGACTGCTTCTGTAATCCTTGATGAAACTTTTAATAGAAATATTTCTCGGGCCAAATATGTTGTATTCAAGCCATTTTACAGTGCTGATTTGTACATGAACAGAACTTACAGTTTATGACTTATAGCAGAGGTGGGACCTAGTCACTGTTTTAAAGTCTCAAGTAAGGCTCAAGTCTTTGCCTCAAATCAGAGTCATATCTCAAGTCAAAGAGAGTCCAAAGTCAATGCACCACAAGTTCAAGTGCAGTCTAAGTCCTCTGTTGTTAGTTTTTAAGTCTTTATATTTAATTACTGAAAACATTTTGTCGTTCTCTTTTCATTGACTTTCTAAATGACTCCATTCAAAATAAATTTGGTCATAAGAAAGGACTAAGGAGGAACATGTCCCAGTCCATGTAAAATTACATCAAATATTTTTTAGGAGAAGCATCAAGTTGTCTCCACAATACTCCAAGTCAAAGTCAAAACCCGAGTACAGATTTTCAAGTTCAAATGGATTCTCAAGTCTGAGTCCATTTGATCAGTCAGGGCTCACGTATCAAAATATTGACTCGGTCCAAGTAATGTACAACTCTGCTATAGTACTTTTATTTCCTGTTTTTTAAGTTACTGGTGTAAACATTAAGAACACTGTATTTGGGCTGCTCGATTATGGATCTAAACAATGACAATTTTAAAATCACAAATGATGATTGAAACAAGTACAGTGTTTGTTTAAAGGAAGACATAGTATCAGCGCCTTAAACAGATGAGAATAAACAAATCAAATAACAGCGGGTGAAGTATCTCACATGTTCTTAATACAGATAACAACGGTAACCATGATTGTAGTTTAATTTTGATGAATTGCACTGGCCTTTGCTGTTTGATTTTGGCGTTAAAATGTCTAGTTTTAGAGCTCATGTCCTGGGGTAAAACAAAGATAATTTCCGTTGCACATTATGAACATTTGATACAGCCAGACTCATTATTGTGAAGCCAAAACCAGCCTGACTCTCATAGAAGATTGATTACCTCTAGTGTAAATTCTGCATTTTGCTTAGTTCTATCTAACAACATTTAATATAATTAGGATAGAAGAATGTTTTAGTCTTACACTCATATTTAGACTAAATAACATTGTACTGAACTTTCTCATTCTTCTCAGCCAGCTTTGTTGAAGGCTTCTCGTCCCACGTTTCAAACTGAGCATATGCCCGTTCTCTGGCCACTTATCTGAGATCACAAAAATGTCTAAAACTCTTATCGCCACAGAAAATCCCGATCTGCCAAGTGTTAAAATAGTCTCTTTACTGTTTGAGGCGCGTTTGGCTCGCTCTCACACCCGGCCTCCCCAAAGATCATCTCAAAACTCACTCACCGTCTGATCATTGGCCAGATAAAACTGTAGATACACCTCATTTTAGAGTTTTACAGTTAATAACATCCTATTGTGTTTGAATAGGGCACATACACTGAATCTCATATATAACAAATAAACTGTAAATTTGCATCAGATAAAGGTTTTATAGATCAAGACATTCTCTCTCTCTCTCTTCTTTTCTCACTCTCCTTTTCTCTCTCTCTCTCCCTGTCCCGCTCACTGCCTCTCTTTCTCTCCTCTCCCTCATCCACCTCCCTTTCTGCATCTCATCTCTCTCTCTTTATCATTATCTCTTTTTTTCCTCTCCTTCCTCTCTCCCTCTGTCCTCCCTCATCACTCTCCTTTGGCTTTCTTTCTCTCTTCTTCCTTTTTCTCTCCTTCTCTCTCTCTCTCTCTGTCTGTCTCATTCACCCTCTCTTCTCAATCTCTCTCCCCTTTCTTCTCTGTCCTTCTCTCTCTGCTCTGTCTCCCTCTCTCTCTATTTGCCCCTTCTCTCCTCTCTGCGTTTCACCTCCATCTCTGTCTTTTTTCCATCACCCCCTTTTTGCTTTCTTTCCTATTCCCTTCTCTCTCTTTCATCCCCTTCCCTTCTGCATCTCTTCTCTCCCTCTTTATCACTATTTCTCTCCTCTTCTGCACTCCCTCTATCTCTCTCTTTCTCTACTCTCTTTGTCTTCCTTTCTCTCCATCTCCTCCATCTCTCCCTCTGTCTCTTTTTTGTTTTCTTTCTCTCCTCTTCCTCTCCTTCTCTCTCCACCTTTCTTCTCTCTCTCATTCACCCTCTCTATCTCTCTCCTCTTTCCTGCTTTCCTACCTATCTTTCTTTCTCTCCTCTCTCTCTCTCATCCACCTCCCTTTCTGCATCTCTTCTCTCTCTCTCTTTATCACCATCTCTCTCTATCTCTCTCTCTTTCTTTCTCTCCCCTCTCTCTTTTTCACCCCCCTCTCTCTCAATCTCCCTTATCTCTCTCCCTTTCATTATCGCTTTTCTTCTTCTTCTCTACTGCTACCCCCTTCCCTCTATCTATCTATCGGTCTCCATCTCTCTCACTCACTCTCTCTCTCTATCTATCACTGTCTGTATCCCATTTCTTCCTCTCTATCACTACCCTCTCTCTCTCATTCCCTCTACCTCTTCCCTTCCTCTCTCTCCTTCTCACTCCCCTGCCTTTCTCTATCCCTTCAGTCTCTCTGTCTCTCTCTCTCTCTCTCTCTCTCTTTCCTCTGTCTCCGTGCGCGTCACCGTTTGCGCAAGCAGCGGCATCAGTAGTACAGCTCCGCTCTCCTCGCTTCATTCACCACTATTTACTATTCCCACACAGACGGTGCTTCTGCTTCTCCTCCTCCTCATCTTCCTCTCGCTCACATTGGATTATCACTGTGCTTTTTACCATGTTGGAAGTGGAAGGTAGGATTCCAGCTCGGCATTTTAACATTTGACTATTAACCTTTATGTAAATCTTGTTGTGCGTTTGTTAATATGTAATTACACACCAGCGGTCATCTTGTGTATGACCCTATTACACCAGTGGCTTTTCCTAGATAGTGATTTTATTTTATGGTGGTTTTCCGGATGTAGGTGATGCTGTGTGATCCTAATGTTTACCGTTGTGTAACCAGTAGGAGTGTCTGTTTCTGTGCCGCTAAATTCATCAATGAAAAACCACATTTTGAACCGAATGGCTTTTAGTCTCACCCCAGAAGCAGCAAAACAAACACACAATGTGTCTATTTGAGCTACCTGCTATTTCTGACCTTGATGGGCTTTGTATCTTTGGCTTGAATTATTCACAAAGTTGTTTGATCTTTGCGGGAATGAGGCGGATAACGGGAAGGACGCGGACCACTTTGTGCTGCTGGTTTGACTGTAGCGGGTGCGTTTTTCAAAGCTTGAAAGCAGCTAATAATAGACGGTTTACACTCAGTTTTTTTGCATTATGCATGTCCGGCTCATGGTTTTACAGAAGAAGTTAGGTTTGAGGATGGCTGGTGTTTTGTCATTCTATAAATTTTGCATTGAGAACTTGCTTGGGCTCAAGGGTCAATTCAGTTTATTTAAATTTTAAATGTAAGTTGTTGTTAGCATGTTTTTATTGTTCTGTGATATTGTGTAGGTCATGGGAAGGAACATATAAGGAGGACATCCAGAACATTGTGGACTCATTTCTCCTGCTCTGAAAACACATGAACACATTTCTGATAATTAAACAAAGAATTTAGACATTTTACATTTGTAGTTTTGACCTGATTCGTATGTTTTTGTTGCGATTTTTTTCAGATTATTGCAATATACATACATGCTACAGACATAACCACTATTTAAACTGCATTCACAATAGAAAAACACAGAGAAAATCCCGTTATTATGTTCCTTTTTTTTCCATTTTCAAAGCGCTTTATTGAATTTCAGAAAGGCGCTGCTAATGATTATACAACCCCATGAGAGTACTCAACATAAATGATAAAACAAACATGGAAACCAAAGAAATGTGTGTCCAAAAGCTCAAAATATCCAATTATCTATTAGCAAACACTTCATTACAAACATATAGAAATGACACCTATACTTTCGACTCTACACTGGTAAAATCCACTCTAAGACACAACCTCGGTTTTCCATTATTGATTTGTACATCTCTCTCACCTCTGCCTGTTCTGTGCAGTCTGTCTCTCTTACATAAATGTGACACTGCACCTTGGGGTCAGTCAGTCGGACCTTGAGGTGATCTGAGGTGATGAGGTGCAAAAAAAAGAAAAAATATATATATTTTGCGAGTTGTTTTGCAGGTTAATGATGCCAGGCGGGTTTTCTGAGACAAAGGAAATGTGCTGTTTGCTTGACCGCACTCAGAGCTGTGGTAATGAGCCTAACACTGTTGTTTTTAATGGGGTTATTACAACACAATTCCTCTATAATTATACAGAGGATGGAGGGTAGCTTATTGGGATTGTCCAGTACCGTCAGCTTTTGCTCACATTTCAACTAAAATAATTGGATTTGGATGTGATTTGGACGTGTTTCACATTGAGAAGAAATGTGGTTACTGTGCACATTCAAAATCAGTTTATAATCAGCTTTTTGAAGTTACAAAAGCTTAAAATGTCTAAAACTACATGAGTTCTTTCTGATAATGGTCTTTGTGTTTATTAACTTCAGATTTTGTGGTTTGCAATGTCAGTTTAATCTGAACAGTCCAGAATTCAGATAATATCCAGATGTGGTCAGATATATTCAGTTACAGTATATCTTCTGAGGTGCACTATGTTATTTTTCTGGAGGAGGGTCTGCAACATTCTTGTCTCTTTGGAGATGTAACTGTTTTGCCTTGGAAACCTTAAAGGGGCTCTGTGTAGCTTTTTGAAAACAAATAAGCTTGAATAAAAGCATATTTTGTCATTTAGATGTCTTTGTTAAACTAAATAAGTGATAAAATCAGCATTTTACTTTGTACAGGCTTGCATGGCCACAAAATTGACTAATATTTGGCCTGAAAGAAAGCTCGCTCATGTTTGTTTTTACAGAAAAGCGGTTTCTTTGGCTCAGGGGTGTCAAACTCAGGCCTGGGGGCCAAATTCAGCCCTCAAGATGATATCATATGGCCCCTGAGCATGATTTCAGATTATTATTGATAGTGGCCCCTTATATCGCTGAAATGTGACTATTATATGTAATATGCACTGGAATGCAGCAAAAAGCATACAATCTTTCCAAAGTTTTATTGCAATGAAAATATGTACAACATAATGTAATGCAACATAATGTAATGTGACACAATACAAATCTGGATATACAGTAAATGTGTTATATTAGCTTTATACAGCCCTATTGCCATATTTGAATTTAACTCAGAGGGACCTATATTTTAAAAAGCGTCCCTCGATCAACTCTGATTCTGATCTAATTGGCCCTGACACCTGTGCTTTATCTGATTGTGGCATAAGATGTATTTATTCCCACTCAGAATGTTGCAAAGTATGATTTTAGCTTTCTAGTTTTACGGAATTGTGTAGATGTTTTTTCACCTCCAGAAAGTTACACAGTGCACCTTTAAATATTTCCAAGTGAGACAAGAAAGTGATGCCACCAGATCTGTGGAGAGGCGATTTCACTCACAGAAAAGAAAGTATGCTTTTCAAGGTACTTTTTGAGATTTAAAAGTAAAATTATAGTGTGAAATGTTCTGTGGGCAAAAATAACATCTTGATGGAGACAGACAAGTGACTGCCCCTTTACTAGAAAAGTTAGACATTGCTCTTTTGAACAATGTCAGGGAAATGCTCTTTAAACTAAACCAAATCACCTATAGGAAGCCTTATCTTGGTTTTTCCCAGTCCTGCTTTAGTTCCGGCATGCTAAAGTTTTGTTCCCGAAGTCACTGTAATCCCTCATTCATCAGTCTTTTTCAGTCTGTCAGAAGTTGTTTGAGATGCTGGATTTTCACACTGTTCTGAGTTCGCTTTGCCTTGCTGACTGGGACCTGAAACTACCCTAACCTTTTCAAAACTTATTTAGAAAGAGCTCATTGTTTTGACGCTTCCATGAGACTGAAAATGACTTTGGGATGAAAGTCAAAACTTCTCAGCCTTTGAAGACTTTTCTACCTCGGACTAAACAAGAACTACAATAGGACTAAGACTATAAAGGGTTCAATTCAGGATCAAATCGTGTCTAAGCACAATTCTAGTATAACTATAACTGCAAAGACTGCTTTCTATCTCTACTAGAGTGTGAGAATAGCTACAGAGATGATGTGATTTCCTTTGCTCTCACTCAGGTCCTGCTTCTCCGTCGAGTGGGTGCATGCGGAGGGCGGATGTGTAGGATGCTCGTAGGCTTTTGCAGTAACTGATCTGGATTCAAGTTTTAGCGCTATTTCAGTCTCATCTCACTCACCCGGCTCTCTCTTCTCCTCTCTTTCTCTCTTTCTCTCTGCCCTCCAGTGAACGGGACGCCGGCCAGTCAGCTGTCCACCCACACTCCGGAAAGTCTCCCAGCCCCTCCCCGATCAGCCCCAACAATCTCAACCAACGCCGGGTAAGAGGAGAAAACATGTTACAGTAATCCATGTGCAAGTTTCTGCCAAGACGAACAGTGCAGTTTGGTGAAGGAAAACAAGACAATCTGGATACATGTTTGTAGTTATTGTTACAGCTCTCAAATCAAAAGCAATTGGAACTATTTTACCAATTTACATTTAGAGACTCATTGAATTGATGGCACTAAGCATCAAGAGGCTTCATGCTAATTTCTAATGTTAAAGGAGACATACTAACCATTCACGCTCACAAAAGATCCAAACTAGGCAATGTGCTTGTCTTATCTAAGGAAACAATGACAATTTCTCCTTCCATCCAAGTACTGCCCAGGGACAACCTGCTTAGCTGCTGAGATCTGACAAAATCAGACATTTACAAGCTGGTAAGACCAAGGAATAAAAACAGATCTACTAAATTGTTATTCAAAACTGCAGATTTAGCCTCTTTAAAGCTGCATTTCAACATAACAAGCAGTTTTTGTGTTTTTCAATGTCAACATGTATCAGTCACACTTAATAAAAATTACACTAAATGTAGGCGGTGGTGGTTAAGTGGAAGGTGAAAACAGGGATTTTCTGAGTACTTGAGCGTCAGTTGTGTGACAATAGTTTACTCAAACATGCAGAAATGAATCAAAATAAAACTTTGTGCAGGCAAATTATGAGGAATAACAGTTGAAACAAAGCGTTAAATGCAACATATTATGCAAAATGTATTACTTAGTTTTATTTCTATTCTAAATATACTTCTTCACATACTTCACATCTGAAGTTTTGTTTATGGGTTATCTTTTGTTCTCCTAAAAACAATATTCTGAATGCCCCTGATCTGTGATGTCATAGATCTCTGAGATCTCCTACACTGTTTTTAAGTCCTTTATCCATTAAGTTTTGAGAATTTCACACTACTCCATTAGGCGAGATCAATTTAAAATTTCCTTTTCAGTCAGTTGATAGAGCTCTAACTCAAATCTTGGTGTGGGAAACATGATCCTCATACGTGTGCTTTACTACACTCTTCTTTCAATTGATTCTGGTGCTTGAAATTACAAAATGGGGGTACTCAGAAATATGTTTAAAGGAGGAAAACAACTCACACACAAAAATAATCTTTGTCTTTTAGAGTTAAGTGTGTATGTCTCCTTTAAGACACCATAAAATATGTTCTATCTGTTAAAGTATTGTATTTGAATTGCACTTTACCTCTTGGTGGAAACTTAACTTGCATTTAGAGTTAGTTGTAGTTAGTCAAAAGTTTGGGGTGTATTTTAGTCTATAACACGTCTTTGTATGTTCCCAGGAAAAGGATAAAATCATGAATGAACTTAGACCGATGACATCTTAGAGCTAAACTCCAGCCTGATTTGTTTCTCAGTGCTGCTCTGCGTCTGCGACGACTGAAAAAATTACATTCTAGGGTCCAATATTGTTACAGTGTTTTTTTATATAATCTAGTGTTAATAGGTTTCCAATTCACATCTTTCATTTGTGTTCAGTTATTCTAATCATGCAACTGCACCCAGACATAAATAATATCTCTGTAGCTCATGTTAAAGCTGCAGCAAACCTTGTGCAATATTTCTGATGATATAAAACATAAAACACTGGCAAGCACCGCCGATACAAACAGTCCAATGTCTTCATACTGTACTACGAGTGCTGTTTTGACAACGAGTGACTGTGACATGAGGACTACATATTCCTAATGGTCGTCCCTGTGAAGCCCAGCTCTCAGTCTGATGCTAAATGAGGCTGACAAAGTCTTTAAATTGTCATGAAGCAAGTGAGATATGCAATACAGAAGCTTGATTCAGATCATCTATAACGTGACAAGAGCTGGTTTCACACTGATAATGAGATTTTTTTTTCTTCTGAATGGGTCAGAGCATCTCCAAAACTAGTGGGATGAAGTGAAATGTTGAAAATGTTTTGTTTGATTGAATTGTCTAACATCAGGCACACAAACTAAAGCTAAACTATTGTACATATAGTAGTTATACACAAACTAATATGTAGTGTAGGGTTGAATCTATTTGTTTGTATTGATCACTCTAAATGTTCAAGTCACTTTCAACAAATAAATAAAGTAGGAAGTCATATAGTGCATGAACAAACACAATGTAAAATGTTCAAAGTGACTGTGTAGCTTTCTGAAGGTGGAAAATCACTGTCATTATCCCACGGAAACAGAAATTAAAGCCATACAGGACTTTTTTCGTCAAGATAGTAGAGGTCGTGGATTTTTCTTGGGCCAATACCGATTTTTTTAAATTTTGACATCGGATGCCGATATCAATGGCCGATTTCCAAGGCCGATATCTGAAGCAGATTTTCTTATTATAGTTTTCAAAAAACATAGCTGAGATGAGATAGTCAATCCAATCTATTATTTTGTCTCATTGTTTAATAAATACACATTACAGAACATTTTAAAGAGTAATTCAAGAAAGTGCTCATTTTCAAAACACAGCAAAACGGATATATATATATATATATATATATATATATATATATATATATATATATATATATATATATATATATATATATATATATATATATAAACGTATCATTTCTCTCCAAAACTAATTTGAAGCTTAGCTGATCACTGTGAGTGCAGCTCTACTGTGTTGATGTTCAAACAACTGCCTGATTAAATATCAAAAAAAGGCTGATTCCCGAAAAAAAAAAAAACATTTCTAAATATTGGCCTCAAAATATTGACCGGCCAATATATTGGTCTAACTCTACATTTGAGGTCATACTGTGGAACATTAGAATCAGAGGATCAACTATTCTATGGAAATAAGCAGGATGAGGCCATAAAACTGTTCATTTTTGGAGGCCTATACAAGGCTTTTCAGAATAAAGACACACATAATCATGGTTTTAGTCTGACAGAATAGGTTGTGAAAAATAGGTCATGTATACACAAAATCATCTTATGTACTCCCACAAAAGTTCAAGTCAAACACTAAAGTCATAATTACCATCTGCAAATGATTAGCTCTCAATATGATTAGGAATGTGATTCTTCTCCCACCTTAGTGTGAATACTCTTGGCTTTGACTGAGTTTTCTGCTAAAATAACTAGAAAGTAAACATTTGAGAAACTCTAATGAGATTTAAAATTCAAGACGATAAGCTTTATGATCTTTCTTCGTTACTTTACTTTGTCGTTAAAGATGTGTAAAAAATTCTCAGCATTTTGTACTTTTCTTTTTACATATTTCTTTGGATACACTAAAGAAGTCTTATTTGCAGAAACTGCTGCGAAATGTTTTAGTAATCTGACTAAAGGAGCGTGCAACTCACGAGAGTTCACACTTCGAGTTCAGTTTGAGGTCAGGGACTTCAAAGTACTAAATAATCCACTTCTGGAGTCTTTAATATGAGCTTTGATCAGACCACATTTACACCGAGCAGCTTTGTAATTTAGTTTTTTAAGACTGCGGCGTAAACAAACACCTCCATCTCGGCTTTCATTTGCGAACGCAGCACTGTACCTGTTACGTACTCAAATGGGAGCGAGAATTAGCTTAACATGATATAATGTTTGTGCACGCTGTTCACTTTTTTAGCTGACAAAGACGCTGCGACTATGATGTATCACGCAATTATTCAGCTGTTTTTGTAGCTCTTTTCAGGAATCAATGAACGTCTGGTTTGTGTGGATAGCCGCATACGTGCTACTAAATTCAGCAGAGCGTTGAAAATACATTTATTGAGTTTTAGTTTGAAATGGCAGGGAAAATTAATGGTTGTTTTGGCCCCAAGGCTTTTGCTTTTTAGCATCGTATTGGTGCTGTTTGGAGGTCAGATGTGGGCTGTAACTACAGTTAGTGAGGAGCGAGAATGGGAAGTAGGTCGGCAAACATGGAGAGAGAGGAGGAAGATGAGATTTTCAACTCTGAATCTTTACTTCATGGCAGCTTTGCTATTTCTGCTTCTCGAGATGATCCTTCTGCAAGTTTAAGCAGATTTACTTAAAGCAACTCGCTGTAGCTCTGCAAGTTTACGCTCTTCTCTGAAATGATTCCCTTGATGCAGGCTCTTTTCATTAGATTACACTTAGGGCTGCAACAAACAGTTTATTTAGGATCGATTAGTTGGGTGATTATTCTTTCAATTAATTGATTAGTTGTTTAAACCTTGAGCTGAAGTAATGTTGTCTAAGAACGTTCTGAGAACATATTTTCACAGACACAGCAGTGTTGTCTCCATGGAGAAAATTATATTATTAAGAAAAAAAAAAACTCAAAAATTATAACATTTTCTGTCATTGCTGTTTAATTTGAAGATGAGTTAGCTATTTTCTGATTACCAAATTAGTCGACATTCATTTCAATAACCGATAAGATGCAATTAATCGATAAACTTGTTGGAGCCCTAGTTACAATTCTGATATACTTGACTACTCATGGTTCTCAGAGTGGATCTGGTCACCACTCCCTTCACTGCAAAAAGGGCCTTTCAAAAATAAGAAACTTTTGCATTTTTTTTAAGATAAAAAAGTCTTATTTCAAGTGAAGTAATCTGCCCGGGCAGTAAGAAAATCTAACCTATTTTTTTTTTAAAACAAGACAAAATGACAAATCTTGTTTTGAGCAGAAAAGTTTCACATGTTTCAGTTTGACATGAGTTTTAAACAAATATATTTTTGATTCAGGCAATTATAGGTTAAAACAGATACAAATTTGCTTAAAATAAGTTGTTATGTTAAGATAAGGTAAATCAGGATAGAATATCTTAAAACAAGTGAAATAATATAAGTAAGATTTGGTCTTATGAAGTGAAAAAATCTTAAAATTAGTCTTTTATGAATAATATGCTTAATTCAAGTCATTTTATCTAAGCTAGATTTTCCTTTTTTGCAGTGAATTCAACATGTTTCAAATCAACTTCAAAATGTTTCATTTATTTATTTAACATCGAAACAGATCGATTGAGAACAAATTTTCACTGTGTACACTCATATCTTAGAGCTAAACTCCAGTCTGGTTTGTTTCTCAGCGCTGCTCTGCATCTGCAAGAAAAAAACTACCTTTCAGGGTCTAATGTTACAATTTTTATATATATATATATATATAATCTAGTATTAATAGGTTTTCAGTCTTTCATTTGTGTTCAGTTGTTCTGATCATGACACTGCACTCATACATAAATAATAGCTTTGTAGCTCATGTTAAAGCTACAGCAAACCTTGTGCAATATTTCTGATGATATTAAACACGAAACACTGGCAAGCACCTTTTGTATAAACAGTACAAAATATATAATAATATAATATTGCATTTACTGTGCACTTATAATAGCTTATTTATCAGATGCACATGAAACAAAGGAACTCAATTGTTGCTTATCATTTAGAAGAAAATCAAACTTCTCTCACATTGTTTTTTGCTTGGATTCTGATTTTTCAACATAAGAAGCCATGTTTGTTTTGTGAGGCTCTAATTCAAACTAAAAAAGATATTCAACATCACCTTTGTAATGTCCTTTTTAGCTGAAATGCCAACAAAACTAATCCATACATTTAAAGATGAAATTTTTCATTTCTCTGCCCCAAATATGTGCAGTTGGGGCTGTTTTTACACACAAAATACCTCTGTATAAAACATGACACAATGAAAAAGTTGTAATGCAATTTTTCTCACATGTCTAGTGTCTTATATTGATAATTGAAGCATTCATTTTATTTCCTCACCACTTTTCCCTTGCCCACTACAAATGTAACATAGAAAGAGCCTAGCTTGTATTTGCACTGGCTGACACTGTCTAGAAATAGCTCAGAGAAGAGGCCTGTAATCTCTCCATGATATAATTCCAGCCATCCTTCGTCTCTGTGTGGCACATTTTAATTTTACTCTCTCTCTCTTTCACGTTTCTCCTCCTCTTTCCCCAAATGAAAGGGCATTAGCTCCTCAAAATTTGCCTTGTAGATGAATTCTAAGCTCCTTTGAGACGTGAGCAGCAGGTTTTCGGAAATTATACCCATCGCACACACGCAGAGCAGGTAATGTGCAGAAGCTAAAATATAGGTCTGTTGGCTCTAAAATATAGCAAACACTGGGGTGAGAGACTTAATGAGAAGCTACACTAATCTGTGTCAGTAAATGAAGCGATGAGCGAGGATTAAACCAGGGCTAAACGGTAAACTGGTCTAATAAAATAAGATAGAACAGGGTTACTCAAAGTCCGGACTCCGGTCCGGATCCGGACCTCGAGACCATTTTGTCCGGACCGGGCAGCCGTTCCCTCGTATTTTTAATTCTGTGCCTACACCCATGAGCGGACCTTGCGTTTATGTTTACACCAGAAGCGCTTCCTCCCTACCGCACGTCTTTCTCTCTCTCTCTCTCTCTATCTCTTTTTTTCTCTCCTCTCCCTCTCTCTCACCCTCTCTCTCTCCTTTCTCTCTCTCCTCTCTCTCTCTCTCTCTCTCTCTCTCTCCCTCGGAAGCTGCGTGCCACTGTCAGTGCAGCGTCAAGCAGAGCTATTTAACAGACAGATCGTTTCTTTGAGAAGCATTTCAAACTCCTAGTGATCTTCTTTGAAACTGGAGCTTCATATTGATCCTTATTTTGTACAAATCAGCCTTATATTCACGGAGAAAAGGTTCAAATGTACAGTGAAAGATAACGTGTGTAAGTAACAGCGGAGAAAATTGCGCAAAACGGCGCACCGCGGAAATGTTTGAAGTGGTCTTTACAACTCTTACTTTTGCCTGAATGTGACATAAAACAGACACTAACCTTATAAAAGCAGAAGCTCCCGTGTTTTCTCTGCTCTGATCACTCAGAATAGTCCTGTCAGGCCGAGTCACTGTAACGCTCCTAAAGCCCAGTTTTACAGGGCGGAGCTAAGGGCATCTGGGGCTGGGGCCCCCTAAATCTGGCTTCTATGGGGGGGCCCTATTTGTATTTTTGTTTATTTAACTGCCTCATGTCTTTTTAATTATATTAAAAATAACATCACACAATAGGATCATCACATCTAAAACTCACCAAAATACAGGAAATTGCATTTAATTTTTAAAAATTCCCAGACTCCCCTGAATTACATCAGAACCTTGTTAGATTGAAACATATTTGTATTTAAGAGCTTATGGGTCTAAGGGTCAGTCTGTAGATTTAAATTAAATACAAATTTATTTCAAGATAGGGGTTGGGGGCGTGGGGAGCACTACAATATATATATATATATATATCGGGGAACTGTTATCTCATAACATGCATTGAAATGCACGTTATGTTATGGTTACATGACTTTAATGTTTACACTCTGCAATAAGCATTTAATTTAATGTCATTAAGTTGAATAATAACAATAATAAATGTTATACTTTTCATACGGACCTTTGAACTTGATCGTGTTTTAATTTCGGACCTTTGGATAAAAAGTTTGAGAACCCCTGAGATAGAACATGGATATTTGTTTGGTTAAAATAAATAAGAAAAAGACAAACATTTTCTCAGTTGGAATGCTAGTGGAAACACATATTTGGTCAAAGAAACAATACAAAGTAGTCACTTCATTTTGCAGCGCCCACTTTTATTGGCAGGGCACTTCCTGTTTAGCTCTCTTAAGGTAGCTAGTTAGCATGTCTGTTTTACGAGGCGATCTCGTAATTTCTGGATTATAAGACTACTTTTTCATGAGCTTTGAACACTGCGGCTTATAAGGCAATGCAGCAAAATTATAGATTCTCATAGACTTACTATTAACAAGTGCGGCCTATATACAGTATGTACTTTATCATTTTTCTTATTTAAATCTAATGGGTGTGGCTTATATTCAGGTGCATGTAATAGGGCAGAAATTACAGTAATATAACAGGATTTAAAACAAACCCAGTGACTGCATTTTTTCAGACTAACTGCAGCTAAACAGAAAGTGCACTGCCAAGAAAAGTGCAAATGAGGTGATAAGGTGAACACTGACAATTATTATTAAGCTTTACTTACAAAATTGTCACAAAAGCTACATGTAGTTAAAAGAGTTCGAGTCAAAACTTAAAATAGGAAAAAGTTTGAGGCATTGCAATATATTAAAAGTCTTTAATTGAGAAAGGGACACAAAATCTAAGCCATAACAGTGTCAAAACAGCATTTATCAAAACAAACTTACACATCATTAGTAGATTACTATAAATTCTGAACAATTAGGTTTGGATCAACATAATTTAATGATATTAGACATGTTCTTGGAAAGATAATGGAGGAATATGCTGACTTGAGAGTATCGGTTGGCCAATATTTGCCTTTTTTGTGCATTGGTTATTAGTCTTATCTCTCCAGACAAGGCTAATGTTATGTTCTGGACAACCTGCAGCTTAAAGCTTAATTTTATCACTTTAGATTATAGAAGATAGTGTTACAACAGCACTGTGGTGAGTTTATAATGAATTTAAATGATCTATTCTTGAGATCTCATCAGCTTTTGGTCATGTTACAATTTTACAGATTCGTTTTACACTACACTATTTCTCTCTGACTCTAAGCTCTTTTGCTCTCGTATCCATGTCTTTGCAAAGCCACACTGACCCACTATTACTATAACACTTCATTGAATCAGTCCACCTCATTGCACCCTGCACTTAAACACTTATCCACTCGCTGCTCCGTTCAGACTTCCCTTAGCTCCAAGTTCAGACATAGAATTACAGCGTCAGCGCCGGGCCGTCTCCTCCTGCACCCCGCGCTCTCATTTGTCACTGTCGGTCCCCAAAACACACAGGGGCGCGCCGCGTGATCATTTATGCACAGAGACGACAGCGGCAGCCTGATGGCCTAGCTAGCACGATTCATATATTCAGCGTATGCACAAATGACCCAGTTTATGAATTGGCAGCCACAGCGTGAAAAACTGTCTGCATTCATGAGGCTGCTTCTTTTGTAAAGGGATATAATCTTTACGATGTGTTACCATGTGCTTCCTGTAGAACACGAGACTGGAATTTACAGAAAAATGTGTAATACTACTGATCATTTTATTAAAATCATATAATTAAGCATGAATAAAGACACATGTGATTCAAGCTTAGTTAAAGGGGCACTGTGTAAGATTGAGAGGAATTTTAATTATCACATATAGTCCACAAACATTTAAATCATATTGATTCTTTACAATATGAATACTTAAGAGAGCACTGTTAACCAATCCACATCAATTGTGATACATTTATACTTATTTGAAATGTTTTATTACGGGCCGGAATGTGATAAATTGACGCTAGATGTCAGCAGGGTAGATAGGCAAAATGCATTGGAAAGGTCTAAGTCTAAAGTCATACTGTGTGCCATTATATAGAGAAAGCAGTGCTGTCGCCATGGAGAAAAGGTGACTGCAGAGTAGTGCATCTTTAAGTTTGAAATAATAAACATGAATAATTCTTACTAAACTATTTGTTCATTATGAATTAATTCTCTGTTCATGGTTTATTAAGGCTATGCATGTCAAAGTTATAATAACGTTACAGAAAATGTCTTTAAAAATAATTAAAAATGCATATCGTGTGCATTTACAGAAACTGAAATCAAGACAGTGTTAATTATGAATGTGGGTTTACTATTTGCTTGTTTCCATGACGATTAATGTTCCACAGTAAGGCATTGAACAATTTTCCATGTTGACAGATGCATTGGTTTTTCCAGACATTTCTAGCAAGTGAAGTTGGTCTAAAAACAAGGCAGATCAATTTACTCTAAAAAGTCAAAGCAAAATCAATGAGATCTCCATGGTGACGGAAGTTTTTATGAATGAAAGCCACAACTCTCAGCCCACAGACTTACTTAACAGCCCATTCATACTTTTTCCTGAAGGTGAAGACGTAGTTTTTTATTATATAATTCTCGTTCACAAAAATATAAAATGCTAGCCTTGACAACAAACTTCATAGTCCTGCTAAAAGAGAAATATTTTATAAGACCAACAACAGTCATCTTTGTGTAAGTGGTTTTACATAAGCCAAGGCCAAACTAAAGCATGACATCACTTGTGCTGGAGAAACAGATGAATGAGCCACCGATTCACAGTTACCTAACCGTACAACCCACACACAAGTCTGCACACTTCCACTACTGCAGCCGGTGAAGATCAGCTAATCCCCGCCCAGTTAAACAGAACGATAAATAAATAAATATATGATGATAGTAGGAGTTTTTACAGAGCGTAGTTTCCCTCCTCTCATCTCTGACTCATTCAGTTTGCATGCTCCACATTTGTGTCCACAGTCATTCACTTGTGTTGTCTGCAGAACTTAAAGTGCCCATGACAGGTTTTTATGATTTTATAATTTTTACTTAATTTGGTAGATTATTACCTGTTGTAAATATAAAAGACAGTTTTACCTTAATTCGAGTACAAGTAAGTGAAGAAAAGTTTGAAAATGTATGCTTAAAATAACAGGAAGAAGAGCAGAGTTTGAAAATGATGACATCACACTAGGAAGGCCATGACGTTTTCAATTTTTGTTACGCGAGACACACTTTTATGATCTTGTAAGCATAAATTTAACAAAATGAGCCTGTTCTAATGTTTTGTATGTCCAAGTTAAAAACATTGTTACATTAGTGCAGTTTTGACCCAATTTATTGCAGTCGCTAGGCAACTACCCACTGTGATGTCATCATTTATGAACAGGAAGTGTATCTTTAATCCTGAAAAATTACTAGACTAGAATAAAATTTCGAAAACGTTTAGTAAATTCTTAAATATAATCATCTTAGTGAAATTTAACCTGTCACAGGCACTTTAAACCGTAAAATGTGAAAAAGAAATGTGTTTGAATGAATGATTTTGATTTGTTTTGATTGGTCCATCTCATTTTGTCAATGTCAGCTTCTTTTATTTATTATTTGACTTCATTTGGTGTTTAAGGTTAATGCCTGTTTTCAGTTTTTTTCTGTTGGCAGCAGAAAACTCACATCCTCAAAGTGAAAGTTGCATATTTAAAGCTGCAGTACCTGATATTTTTTTGTAAATTAGTCAACACTATCTTTTCCACCCAAAAAATATATTGCTAAATGACAAAATCAGACTGCTGTGTTCTATCTGAATCAAATAATAAAGTAAAAAAATCAATAAAACTACTTCCTGTTTTGCTGTGTGAAAATCAGGTACCGCAGCTTTAAGTTTTGTAACCACAAGGTTTGTTGCCCATTTGTAAATACTAGCTGTCTCCATCTTATTTAATTCATTTTGCATGTATGTATGGCTGCAAGGGTTTTGTCTTTGTTATGTTTGTTATGTTTGCGTTTTCCATTAATGTATGTGTTCATTTGCATTTTTGTCTCATTAAATTCATTTGTCATTTCATTTCGTTTGTGTCTTGCTTTTTGTGAGTCTAACAGCTTCAGATCAATTTACGTTAAAAAGATTTGTTTACTCATTCAAGCAAAGGTTTTCTGAAAATATGTCATGATAAAATGTATTTGTTATCAAGTAAGGACAAGCAGAAGACAAACTCTTCACTGAAAAAAGTTACATGGAAGTAGTAGATATTTAAGTCAGCTGCACACTAGAGAAGTTTAGGATCTTTTAAGATTTTTAGATGCGTCAAGAAAAGAACAGACCACAGACATAAGGACATTAGCAATGATTATTTGTCTCACAGTCGCATCATCAGGTTTATAAAGGTCACAGGAGAGTGGAGGGTCATTAGAGTATAAGGTTATACTGGCGCATTGTGGGCGTGAAATGTAAAGTTTTCACAAACTAAGTGTTGTTTTTTACTACATGCACAAAATGTTAAATATTATTTACAGACGATGCGGCAATGCTTTTTTATTCTACATTTTAAGAGGCGTTGTCACATGATACATCAAATTAAGAATGGGCGATCTGGGAAAAAAACATAATTACAATTTTTTTCTCATTGATCGATCTCGATTTTCGATTAGATTTTGAATTGCATTTTTCATTAGTTTTTTTTTTTTTTTTTCAAAAACAAATGAAAAATGCAATTCATTACATAAACAAAACAAAAACTTTTATTATGTCCCATTTACTAGATTTTTTTAAACTATATATAACTCCCCCAAATTTGACTTTTGCTCTAAACTACACATTTTTACAGACAAAAGATTGTTTTTTGATCTTTCAATCAAAACCAACCACCATATAATTGACGATTTGATTAATGGCCCAGCCTCCAAATGCTGTTTGTTATAAAGGTCAACCTCACCGTGATGCACCCTAAAGTCATAACAGAGTTCAGTGATGCACACCATAAGGACGACAAAAAAACGACAAAAAATCTCTTACAAAATCCTTACTGCACTTCTCAAAGTCGTAGAGAGAAACATCGAGCCAAAACTCCTGTAGTGTGCGGAAGACTTTAGTTGGTCAAAAAATCCTTTTCTGCTAACTAGATGAAGAAGAGATTACACTGACACAGCCCAATTTTAAATTAACATGAATTTTAATCTATATACCACTTTATGTTTACTATAAATACTAAACTTGCCAATATCTACTAAACCACCTCATTAAGCTCATGTGTCATGTGGGTTACAGAGAAATCCAAATGTACCATGACAAAGCAAATAATAATTCAAACTAAATATTATGTGATCATTAACATTTGATGTTTGATTGTAGCTAATGTAACTTAGGCTAAACTGAACCATAAGTGCAGCTCCATAAAACGTGGACAGTGCAGAATAAAAGGAATTGGTCAGGCTTAACCAAGCTCTGAGTGAGTGACAGCTGGATTTAACCAATCACAGTTTAGTGAACACTTTCTGAACAAGCAGATGATTTTGTTTACCTCAATGACAAAAGGAAAATTGATAGTGTTCATGAACCGTGATCAAGTTTACATTTTATCTGGCCTTTAAAAAATTAATGATAATATTTTTGTTCCAACAGCCATGGCTACAGACAGACAAACATGAATCTTGAATTACAAAAACAAAACAAGAACCCATTAAAAGAATTGGCTCTCATTTGTTTGTTGTGCAGAAGCCAGACCTATTACAATCATCATCATCTCCATGTTCGCTTTGTCCTCAGCTGTAGATTACAACTCTCTAAATCCCCAAAGCTGCATGCACCCTCTTCACCGAACGCCTCCAAATTAATTTAATTATCTTTTGATGATTAGAAAAACGCTCACGTCTATTCAAACAGAAACTACAGTGGCTGCCTCTTTCTATAAACTTCAGCTCTTAGTCTAGACATGACACAATTCTCTCTTTTCCCCATGTTTTATGAGAATCTGAGCGGGAACTTGGGATAAAGCCACGCTCATGAAAACTTATTAGGTTTGTATCAAGGGGGAGTAAACAGCAATAAATCTTGGGTTGGCCGGAGATGACACTGGATGTGATAAGAAAGACCGCTGCAGGAGACGAGCCGGTGGTCTGGAGTTGGCTTAAGGACAGTTCACAAAGCAATGGCCGAGCTAGAGCTACAAATGTACTTGGATATTGTAATAAATGGGCTGTTAATGATGTGTCATGTTTTATCAAATCAGAAGTATGCAGTGGTAATTAGAGAAAGAAATATTGTAGCTTGTTAGCAAAGAATGTTTTGTTACATTTTAATTTTTTTCTAAAAGCTGAAACTTCTTTGTGCTCAGTAAATAGTTTACTAATGTGTTCTTGAATAGTTTGTTTGTCTAAGAAGGATGGAGCTGACAGTGAAAGACCGCCTGGTTGGAAGAGTTTTGCTCCATGTATAGTGCATAGGCTTTTCGAAAATTCAATATTAAGATTTAAAATACCGGGCTATCAGCTATGTGCTAACTCAGATCCACAGCGCGGTTGTTCAGTCTAAAAAGCACATCTAAACTTAAAATCGCAAATGTCGTAATAACTCGTATTACAAAGCTTTTAAACAAAATGTAGTCTATACGTGAACCACATAGGCTTACCAGACGTTAAATTTAATATAATTTTATGAACCTATGAATTAAATAAGTTCGAGATTAGGAACAGGAAGTGGCGTCATGTTGACTCATTCAGGAAGATGGAGAATATGATTATATAAGGCAGGTTGAAAGTTCAAATAGGCCGGCACACTGGTTGAGCAATTAATCAAATTTCAACTTCAATTATGAAAAAGTATTGATCAAGTAATCGTGATTATAAATATGAACTCTTAAGTTTACTTTATGCGTGTTTAGAAAAGTCACTCAAAAATAGTATTTTGTTACATCAATGTGTTTTCTGCAAATCATTTTTATGAGATGTCACCTACTTTCAAGAATGTCTTTGGTCGACTTCAGGCATATTACAGACTTTAAATAGTTCTTTGTATAGAGAAATAAAGTAAATATAGAGCTATCAATAATTATATGAAGATAATACTAATACTAATATTAAAAATAATAATATTGAAAAAAATCTTATTCCAGTCATATTGGTTTTAACACATCTCTAATTCAGTATTTCCCAATGTGTTTTTCATGATACACACTGAATTCACCACCTCCTACCCAATATGTTCAAATCACAAACTTTTTAAAAACAACATTTTGTAAATATCCATGTTAACTTTTCTTTGAATTAGGAATGGTGATTCTTTTCCTTTTTTATTGGTCTAAAACCCTTCAAAATGAGAACAAAATTCAAATTAATAAAAAATTGTAGAAAATGTTAAAACTGGCCATTTTTCAAGGCACATTTGACAGTATCTCAAGGCAGACTGGTGTTTCTCGACACACTGGTTAAAAATCCACAGACTATTTCCCTACTTTTCTTGATGGGCAACCATTGTAGAGTTCTGAGTGAGTGACAGCTGGATTTAGCCAATCACAGGAAGGATTTGATTTACCACTAAGACAATCTACGTCAATCATGATCAAATCTAAACCTGGCTCGAAGAAAATTGTGACATTATTTGTTTGCCACATCTCCTCTTTTGCAAGTGGCATTCTGCTGTCAAAATGTAAAACTATTTTTGTTAACTTCGCTTAAAATCATTGCCTGTTTAGATATGTGGCCATATAAATAAATACTGAATTTTCAATACATTGACATTGGTCACAAATTGATATCGTCTTTATAACTTGAATCTTGCCAGTGTATGACCTTTCTAACATAAAACATATTGAGTGAACAAAAGCAGGCTGGATCAAATGGATTAGCTGTGATTATTATGAAAGACCCTGTTGTTCAATAGAAACTCTGCTTTCCTATTCACCTCACACAGTCAGAGCCAACAACAGTCTGCCTCTCCTTATCAGAGCAGTTCAAACCAGGACACAAACCGTACTGTAGTCACTTTCTAAAACGCTACACTTGTTTTATTGCACTTTTTTCATAATTATTCTTTCTCAAATGCATGTTCTTTGCCTGCCCTTGTGAGTCTGAAGATCTCTGGCAGGCTGCAGCACAAAAATCCCTGTGTTTTAGGGTCTGACTCATCGCAGATATAAAAAAAAAAATCGAGAGGTAATGCTCGGAATAGTGAGTGCACTGTGCAACATAGAAACAGATAGTGTGGTCTGACAATAGACGCCAAATCCTGCTAAAGCGACGCAGCCTAGACTCTTATGTTGCTATATTATCTCTGTCTGTCTGTCACTCCATCTGCCGCTAGATCCTGATGCACATCCAGGAAGGTTCAGCTGAGGATTTTCGAGAAACCAAAGCAAAGCATGTCTGACTTGGAGTAAAAACCATCGATTCAAATCTTTATCTTGGTCTGAAAACTTAGTCAGAACAGATTATAGGATTAAACAAGACTTAATCAGCATTCACAGCTTTAAATGACCTTAAATTGGATTGAGATTACGATAATTGCTTTTATGATGTTGCATATTTCCAAAGGTAGATACGACGCCTTATTTGCATTGTTTTTGTCTTTTAAATACACTCATGAGGACTAGTAATTTAAGTAGAGAATTTAAAAGCACAAATGAGGATTCATGCAGTTCATGTGGTTCAAAGGAAATAAACAGATCTTGCCTGATATGATAACATGGCAAGATGCTCAAAGTGACTATGAATGATTTATGAACTTAAAAAGAGTGCAAAGATCTCAGAGATCTACCTCTGACATACCCAGTCTTCTTGAAAATTCAGATTAGTGTTTTACGAGGCTTAGAGGGAAAGAATAGTATTTCGCAATCAAAACTCTAGCTGTGTTTTTAATGAGGAAGCAAAGTACAGGATTACACATTCAAAAAAGTAACTTCTGCATAATGAGTGCTCTTTAAAGGGGACCTATTACTTAGGCATAGACTTTTCAGAGTTTTTAATCTTGTTACAACAGTGTTTTCACATCATTAGTTTACTGCAGCTGATGCTCCAGTAGTCTGAAAACCCCTGCCTTCACCTACCACCTATCCCCTCCCACTTGTCTGTAATTACTTGGGAATATTAAAAAACTCAGATTCTGAGTAAAACATGAAAGGCACAAAATTGTCACGTAGTCACTTTCCAACAACAAAAACTATCTGTGGCTTATTAAAGTACATTTTTTTAAACTAAGAGGCGGGGTTTATCAGTTCTGCAGTTTTGAACAAGAAGTCAACAAGCCTGCTTATATTTCCAAGCCAGTTTAGATCTATTTTGTGTTTTACAATAAACAAAATGTGAATTATTGATCTGCAAATGCCATAGTTTCTTCTAAATATACGTAAAAATTGCTCTCCTTCAAATTGTCTCTATCAAAACATTTCTGACTGTTTACAAGGTATTTTAGATTGAGACATAGAACAAATGTACTAAAACAAGACAGAAACACCTTGAAACAAGTACACAAAAATATTCTACAATTCCACCAACTATGTAAATAGAAATACATTTTTTTTGCACAGGAAATAAACTCAAAGCAGGACCAAACAAGAGTGAACACATCCAGATTAACCCAGATCTTAAAAATGGTGCATTCTTCTTATAATTCAGACCTAAGCAGGATTACATCAGAATAAATCACTTAAACATGAACTATAAGGACCATCTCTAAACCTTACAAAACCCTTGTACCTAAAACAACCCCTGCACCCCAGTTTGGGACGCACTGCCCTGCTCTTCTCCTCTTTGTCTTTCCCCTCGTCTCGCTCTGTCTGCCGCTCCGTCTGTTTGTACGTTTTCACACGAGCGTTTATCGAAAAGGTTCAACTAAGCTCCTTCCCGGCAGACAGACAGGAAGCGGCCATATATGGGCTCCTGTCTGCTGCCTTCTCTCTGCTCCAGTTTCCATAGCAACTGCACTTTGTTTCCAGGAAGGAGCGTGGCGATAGGAGCACAGGGGATGCACTGGTTTGCAAATCCTGTAAGGACTAAGGACGGGAATATAAGTGAATGTTGACAAAACCTGGGATCAAATCTTATAGAGCTGAATCTTATCTGTCTAAAAAATAATTCATGCAATATTTTGTCAGCTCTACAGACAAGTTTACCATTAAACTATTAAAATGTAAGTATATTTTAAATCATGTTGCTCAAGACTCAAACTGCATTCATGTCTTGTTTGTTCCAGTGGATAATTTGGAAAAACAAGTATTTAGTTTAGTGTTTGGACACAGAAGAAGCGGGTTGCTTTGGAGGGTTTTGTTCAGTCAATCATTCAATCAATCAATCAATCAATCAATCAATCAATCAATCAATAGACATTTAGAGCTAGGAATGAACATTGTCTGTGCATTGTTTTTTTAAACTGCTTTAGGTTATCTTTGTACAAGAGATTTCATTCTCAATGAGTTTTTGCCCAATTAAATTTTATGGTATGGTAAAACGTATATTTTCTTTGTAACAATTTCTAACTGTGTTATAAATGTACTTGAAATCAGACCCTGGATTTGAGTCATTTTAGCTGGATAAAAATAAAAATTAAAGATCAATCAATATGGGTTTTTCTTGGGCCAATACTGACGCCGATTTTTAAAAATGTTGTCAGCTGATGCCAATATCAATGGACAATTTTCAAGGATTTCAAGGACAATTTTAAAGCAGATTTTCTTATTTTAGTTTTCAAAAAACATAGCTGAGATAAGATAGTCTATCCAAAAAAGAAAAACTTAAATCTAAACTATTGTTTTGTTTCATTTTTTAATGAATATAACAAAATGGAGTTTTATAAAACAAACGGTATTTCTCTCCAAAACTATCTTGGAGATGATCACTGAGCACAGCTCTAGCAGAAGACTGTTCAAACAACTGCCTAATCAAATATCGGCAAAATAAGGCCGATATGCAAAAAAAAAAAACAAATATCTGCCTCAAAATGTCGGCGGGCTGATATATCAGTCTATTTCTAATAATGTAAAAAAAAAATGTCAGTGGAGCAAATACATTTTTCTTAATTCATACAGTTTGGTTTAAGGTTAAGTCATATGTTAAAATACATTTTGAAACAAGTAGGTCTTTCATGTTAAATCTGTCAAAATAAAATAAAATGAAAATAGTCACTTGTAGACATTGACTTTGCGCTGGTGCAGGTCTATTATGAGGCGTCAAACAGAGTTATATAAAAGCAGAGAAGAGGCTGACTCAGAGTGGAGCCTCACCTGCTGACTCTGAGCTGACATTAGAACTGTAAATAGTTTGATTATTTCAGTCCTGTGTCATTATGACGGGTCTGTGCGTTGTGTCTTTGTGTCTCTTCCTCCTTCGCTCCGACAGACAGACAGAGAGTTGAATTCAGGCAGGGTCAGCTCAGGCGACGCTGCAAGAGTTTGAATCGAGATTAAAGATTTTCTCTGGATTACGGTCGTGCAATCTCGATCAATGGCAACACGACGAAACTGTTTGGCAAGAAAACACATCGGACTTTATCGTTTGGTTTAACTTGGCGCAATTAATCTTATCTTAGCTCGAGCTTTTCTTTGTCCGTTTTAGATGGAGTGCAGCTGTTGATGGACGGACGTTTGGATAGATTTAGAGATGGGACGATATCGAAAATTGGATCAAATTGATTGATATTGGTGTTTCAGTTCAGTTCTGGCTTGGTTTTGTAATTTTTGTGCAATTAGGATTCCTGAGGACATAAATAGCCTTTTTGTTCTTATTGAGGTTAGCTTTGTTCGTTTTCCAAAAATTGACCCAGGAATGACTTAAAAATTTGCTTTTTTAGACAATATCTTTATGATCTCCTGCATTAATTCAGTAATATTCTTATTAATTGAAAAGCCATGATTTATTTAGCAAATTCACAGAAACTGTGGAGGTAACACTTTATATTAACTAAAGATTTATATAATGGAGATAGTGTGCTGGTGTTTGGTAAAAAACAGTTAGTTTCAAAGTAATTAAGTGTCTACAAAGGTTTGTTAAGGCTTAATAGATATTAGTTATTACTTATTAATAAACAGTTTTTTAAATGCACAGCGTTTTATTAGCATTCACTAATGCAGTCTTTATAAATGTGTATAAGGCTTTATAAAACATTAATTAACTATAACAATTGTAATAAATGCTTTATTATTCATTAAATAATGCTTTATTAATAGTGTGCAGTTAATATAAAGTGTTACCAAAGTGTTTTGTTCTCGTGAGGCTTAACAAAATCGAAAACATATTGTAATCGTGAATCGCGACAAAGCAGAATCGTTTCATTAATATTTTTAAAGCAAACTTAAATAAAATACTCTTTCATACTTGCATAAATAGGCCTAAGTAATTTCACTTGAAATTTCAAGTTTGTCAAAGTCTAAAATGATCAGTGTCAAGAGAATTGTAATATATATATATATTTTTATAAATTTGATGTTAGTGACATTTTAGTGATAAAAAGTTAAAGGTATACTATGTAACTTTTTTGATGGGAAACCTGGAGAGTTATACTTGCAAAAATAAAACATTTAAATGCCTTCCTGCAGGCCAACTGAAGTTTTGCAAAAGGACATGGAGGAAGCACACTTATACAATTAGGAAAGACAATCTCCATGGAGACAGGTTAGCCTCCAACAGAAAAGTCACACATTTAAATTTTAGGGAAGAAAAATAATTTCTCTTTTGTTTTGAAGAAGCTATAAATTATAAGTGACATTTTGACACATCTTCATAGCTTCAGATATAGACTCTTTATTGGTTTGCACACCGCCCTTCCGTCACTGCTGCTGCCATGACGACCAGGTCACGAGGAGCAGGAAGTAATAAGGTTTGGTCTCCTGATGCTTATCCTGTATAATGACCTCCTATTACTAACCCAACACAACACAGCAGCCCTCCTCCTCCACCTGGGCTTTACTTTATCCAGGGCAACAGTGAGGCATAAGACAGAGGCAAAGAATAGCAGGAGTTTTATGAATGGAGACCAGAGATTTGGGACACAGCACGCTCCCAAGTCTGCAGGGTAACGCTTTGTTATCATGTTAAAGTCAGCTCAGTGGTCTCTTTGTGAAGAAGTCTACCGCTTATTTTGACATGCGGGGAAAATTTGGAGGAAAATACATTTCTTTATGCCATGATAAGTTTATATAACGCATGAACAAAGACCTAATGCATAATGACCACATATTTTGAATTGTCGAAGTGAATCTAAGCCTCTAAACTCCCACAACACAATGCAATCAGAGCTGGCTGTTGGAAAAGCATTAGCAGAAGGTGAAAGGAGGGGCTGACAGTGGAGAGAAGCAGTGAGACACAGTTAGTTTGTGACAGTTTTGACCTAAAAATTGCTCAGTTGCTCTGCTTGCCAATATACACTTAAAGACCAAAAAAGTTTGTTTTACTGTTTAGCTTCATTTTTAAAAGTCTAATAATCGGTTTGCCTGAGCAGATAGTTCCTCCAACGTTCTGTTTAAATGAAAGATAAAAACTTTAAGACAAATACAGTCACTAAATGCTGAAGACACCTTTTATTGATGATGCATGCCAAAAAACAAACAAAAATATCAACAAACTTAATCTTCTTCAGAATGATTCTGCAGAAATGATCTCATAGTCTCTGTCTTATCTGAATTTTGGACCAATATATTTCACCTCCTTGTTCATTGCAGGTTAGTCTAGAGTTTCAACACAGCCTCATTGAAATGCGTACACGACATGATATTGCTGTATCATGAGCACGTTTCTAGCCCTTTTTTGCACGTCTAATATACGGCGTTTCGAATTTCGTGCAGTGACAAGCATCAAAAACAGACAGTATTTTCTTCCCTTGTGTTTTAGTTGAAGCTATGTGGAGGCATTTTCTTTTGGGTTTAGGTTTAAGTTGCAAAAATGGATAAACTGTATATCTAGAGCTTGGAGTAGGTTATTTTTTAGTTATAAATTAGTAAACTTTGTGCTTTCCAATAAAAAGTCAATGATAAAAACAGCACTTTGTGAAAAAAATTTAACTACCGCCTACTCTCTAGATTGAATAATTAAGCGTTTTAGTTCTAATCTATAGCAAAATGCAGTTCTCTGATTGGCTGAAGTTGGGTGGTCTTCTCCAGTTTCAGTTTGTTGTTTGTAAAAAGAAGTTTATAAACCATAATTGCAACCAAAATGAATACATGTTTATTATTAACCATGTATCGAAGGATTTATGATCGGAAGTAGCCAGATTTAGGGCCTAAATCTTGTTTGCAGTGTGAAAATCAGCTACCCCACCTTTAAGATTAGGATTTCATCAAGATTCAAAAAAAAAAAAAAAAACACATTTTGCATCCACCATAAATAAACAGGGCAGCAACATGTATCAGACATAAGCAAAAAAAAAAAAAAAGGACAAATGAAGTGGCATACATATGTATTTATATGCAAACCCATTTCAGTGAGAACAGCTTCTGATTGGTTAATACACTTGTCAATTACAGCCATTTCAGTGATCTTGACTGGTGCAGATAAATAATCCACTGGTTAAGAGTTGAAAAGTAGCCTGAATCATTCCTAATTCTTGTTTTTGAGTCTTTGTTTGTGCTTTATTAAGACTAAAAAGTATTAAGCAATTTCTTTTCACTGTTATTCGTCATACTAGAGTGATAGCTCAAGATGCTGGAGTTCTCTTTCGAATGGGACAAGGATGAATGGGATAAGGAATGGGAACGACATAGAAATAGCTCATGTGATAAAGTTTTGGAGGTTAAGCCAGAGGACGGAGGATTGAGATGCTCAGGACACGTGCACAGGACCATATTAGTAGATGGAGGCTGATATCGCTGCCAGGAAGAAGGCCTAAGAGCAAAGACCAGATTATGTAAAAGTCGATAGAGGAAGTAAATGAGAAAAACAGATTTGGCTTTACTTAAAC
Source organism: Mugilogobius chulae (assembly GCA_038363315.1). NCBI lineage: Eukaryota > Metazoa > Chordata > Actinopteri > Gobiiformes > Gobiidae > Mugilogobius > Mugilogobius chulae. The sequence continues at coordinate 30,168,588 of CM076399.1, read as the reverse complement.
GTGACGGATTCTCACGTTTTTCCGATTATGACTTAACTGTGATAGTCTGTGTGGTAAATGTTTATCCTAGTTTTACGTAAGTCAAGTTGCAATTTGTGAAGATTACAGGAAGTAGAACTAAAACATGTGTTGCTCATATCCAACCAGGAAGTACAATTATAAATGTCACCAAAAATTTTAGGCTACTATGTGCGTCAGGAGTGTCTCACCATCCTTCATATTACAATTAATGATAATTGTTGTGTTTTTGTCCTCTCAGGGGTCCCAGGGGTCTTCCTCGTCTCTGTCTTCTGCCAAAGTGTCCAGTCCAGAGGAAGAGATTAACAGTTCTACTCCGAAGGTGAGTCACACACATTACCTGTCAGTCACAGTCAAATACCATCATCGTGTGAATCATCTCCATGACCTTTTATGTGTTTTCTCTCGTACACAGCGTTTGCCTGACTTGTTCTTTACCTGCTCTGTACATTTATTTCCAGCTGCTGTCTTTGTTATGAAGTACCTTATAGTGAATGTCTTTTATCAGCTAATCATGAATAATCTTTTCAGCCCTGATTGCCTTGTATTGCTCAGGGACAACACAAAGATTTGAAAAATTAAAGACCTAATATTTTCTGATGGTTTTGGAGTCCAGTCATAGATAGTCGATAATTTCATGGTTAAAGATCTACAAGATAGGGTGACCAGATTTTCACATTTAAAAACTGGGACACATTTAAGGTTTTGGTTACATTTATTGGAATATGGGACACAGCACTTAAAATCTTCACCCTACCATAAGAATTCATTGGGAACTACAACTTTTTTGCTTTTTTGAGATACTTCCAGGCGATTTAAATGTATTTTGAGCACAACTATTCATAGAGTCACAATCAAGTCTTAATGGATATTGGTGAAGTGGTGTTATCTCAGAAAAGCAAACCCATTTTTCTGTAGATGTTAAATACGCCAGGCGGCACAAGCATCACGTTAGCATCTAGCTAGCATTTAGCTGGCAGCTCCTGTTAGCATTGCTGGATATATTTACAAACTTGGGCCATTGGGTCCCTTTTTTTCTTCTCTGTGTGTTTGTACCTATTTTTGACACAATATATTTTCTTAAGTCCACATTTGCACTTGTAGTTTTGAGCAGTGAGCGATAAAGCTGTTGTTCTGAGTCATTTCACTCTCTTGCTATTTCTCTTTGAGGTTTGCCAGTGGGCGTGGCCTCTGATGCCGACTATATCTATAGAGACTATTCCAAAATCTTGTAGAGATGTAGGGCCAGAAGCCACCCCTTTCTGTATTATGCATAATCATTTGGCCAAGTAAATGTCGAATCAGTTTAAAAACAAAATGATTGTTGTTTCATCAGCGTGTTAACAATCTGATCTCTCTACTGTGCAGGGGAAGTTCCCGTAGACGAGATTCCCGCCGTGCCGTCTTACATCTCAGATCGGTACAGAGTGGGCCGCACACTCGGAGACGGGAACTTTGCCGTAGTTCGGGAATGTGTGGAGCTGTCGACGGGCCGAGAATATGCACTCAAAATTATCAACAAGGGCAAGTGCAGAGGAAAGGTGAGACCCTCTTACAGACAAACTACAGAGTTAGTTTTTTTTGAATATTTGTGTGAAATTGTTGTTGTTTTTGCAGGAACATATGATCCAGAATGAGGTGGCCATCCTGCGCAGAGTCAAACATCCAAATATAGTTCTGCTGATCGAAGAGGTGGACACTTACAGTGAACTCTACCTGGTCATGGAGCTGGTCAAGGTGAGGAAGCTGTTTTAAACTACTATTGTAACATTTCATACTGTAGATCTTTTGAACAATGCTACTTAATATTGTCCCAACAAAATAAATTTATAAACTGTAACAAAACATAAAATATACAGTTACTTTCCTCTTCTGATAATTACAAAAATATCTTAAGTTGTTATTACATTGTTCTCTTCAAAAACATAACTGGAGTCGAGTTTATATTGTGCTTGTTTAGTAAGTCCTGTCATCTCTGAGACACAAAAAATAATTCAGTTTAGTAAAGTTTATCCCAGTCGAGCACGTTTTGAGCATTTGTGCTTTCAAACTATGATCAGCACAAGTGTGTACCTTTATTTGAAATGTTGGACGAAAGCTACATTTGTTTATCTTCCCTTTATATCTCCCTCAGCAATCAGCAGATAGAGTTCTGACTAAATACTTGACAACACTTAGCTGATTAGGTTTGCTGTTAGACAATTTCATGTTTGTTGTAATGGGCAATACCTGACGTGTCACCTAAAATGAGAAGACAAATAAGTGTAACCTTTCCAGTTATATACTACTATAATTATTATACAAAATTATTTGCTGTTTTTGTTCTACATACATGTGATTGGTCAGTGTGTCGTTGTGGTCAGATCAGCTTTTCTTCACATGTTCTCAGATGTGCACTAGTAAAAATTTTCATAACTTCTTGTTCCCTTTTGCGTTCAACTTTTGTGGTGGGAAAAGTTCAGGCCGACTCTCTGTAAGCAACACGTGTTGAAGCCGTTTACTCTTGTTGTGATCCAGATTAAATAGGGAGCAGTTTCAAGCTTTCGGCAGTGTCTCGTAGTTGATTCCTACACAAATAAATATACACACAACACAGAGGGAAGGTCACATAAGTATGTCTTAAATATCACCAACTATATAAACAACAGATTATTTGCCACATTAGAGCTCACCGAAATAACCCCCCCCCCCAAAGATGCCTATAAAAAGTGGATTTATGCAAAACGATATCACTACAGTCGTAAATCTTTTTCAAGTAAACAACGACAAACTTGTCCTCTCCACATGGTTTTGCTCATACCTACAGTATATATAGTACTGTATGTGTTTATTCTCAAACACTGAGGCTTTTCTGTGTGGAGTAATTTCCCTGTGAGCTCTGGTGGCTCTCTCCGCTCATGATTGTTATCTCTAATTTGAGGAGTTCGGCATAGGCCCATAGAGAAGAGAGAGAGAAATGCACAGAGAAAGAGAGAGAGAGAGAGCAGTACTCATCCACTGAAGCAAATGATCTATTCCAAACAGTGGCGAGGCGTTGGACGGGGAGAATTGGTTTGTGGCCTCGAGCGATCGTGTGTGCACATTTTTCATTCTGGAGTCAAGAAATGTTGTGTGCATTATTCAGCAGTAGAGTGTCATCCATCTGTTGGTGCTGCCACAAAGTACTACAGAATATAGATGAGTGTGAAGATGGAGTCAGTGTGGGCAGGTGAACGAGCGTGCCAAATGACACAAGAACAGACAGTGAAGGTGATGCAGCTGTGATACTAACGCAGGCCATGTGACTGGATTAACAGATTTTAATAAGAAACATTACAGGAGTCTTATTAGTCACTGTGTTGATGAAAAATTACCCAAACATGCAAGAATCAGTGAAAACACATTTGAGTAAGATGGGGGAACACTGTTAAAACATTGTTAAAAGCTTCTATCTGGGGATGGTAAGCTTAAACTTTACTTTATAGAAAATTAGATTAATCCTTTGTTCATTCACAAGGATTTTGTGACATAAAATGGTTGTATAAACAGTATTAACTCTGCACTTGCATTAAACTACTGCTTATTAAAGTTAGTTGTTGATGGTGGTGACAACTTTGTGGCAGAGATATTTCATTACGTTTTTATGACATTTCTTTCTCATTTTTTTTAAATTGTGTGCTTTAAAAACAAATATTAAATGTACCAAAGTCCTACAAACCAATTTATAATGTAAAACAGAGTAGCAAAAGCATCTAACATGATCTATAGGTCAACATCGGAGTTGCCAAGTCCGCTTCTTTATAGCGGCTTTGGGCTTCTTTTTTTGGAAAGTCGCTTGTGAATTTTGACAGTCGTGGGTTGCGATTTTTTGGGCTTGCTCCTGAGAGGCACTTTGACATCATAAACAAGAGGATTTTTAGCAGTTTTTTCAAATTTGATTCAAGAAAATGTACTCACTGGTTAAAAGTCAGACAAAACAGGTTAAAATTATATAAAATACTTTCCATATTTTGCTCTAAACCAGGGTCTCAAACTCGCGGCCCGGGGCCAAATGCGGCCCCGAGATATTAATGCGGCCCGGCGTGATTTCAGATTAATATTGAATGCGGCCCGCAAGTAACTATTTGAACTACAGGTCCCACAATGCACTGCAGCGTAGCGCAGCCTCAGCTCCTCCCCGCTTCCCCGTGCAGCAGCAGCACAACAGAAACACAACTGAGAGATGGATTTGAACTAAAGAGTCACTTTTAAAACTTTCCTCAACAAAGAAACGGACAGAGCACAGGCGGATTATGAGAGCAAAAGCTTCAGACACGAGAGGAGAGACTGTCACAGCGTGAACAAGCTGCTCCTTTACAACAGAAAGACACACATGTTGATTCATCTTTTCATGCAGACAGGTGAGCTTCCCTGAATAAGTTCGATGTCATAATGAAGTGCTTCATGTGTCAAGCTCCACGCGACTTTTTATTTGACGAAAATTGATCTAATGTCCGCGGAGAAACGTGCAGAAACTCCTGCTGAAAAAGACGTTAGCGATGCGAACCGGCACCGCGAGTACATGCACGCGGCCACACGCACGCGGCAGCACGCACGCACACGCACACGGCGACGCATACGCGGTTCCATAAATATCTACTCGTCATCAGTATAGCCTAAACCTGTGTTCAGATGTCCAGACAAAGGTCTGAAGTGTTAATGAAACAGACTGAAGTTCATTTGTGTGAAGAGCACAGGAGGAAACACACAGACCAAACTGGAAAATAAAACTATGGAAATATAAAGATTTATTTTGTTGAGATGTGACAATAAAACCTCTAAAATGCCCCAGAATACAGCAAATTACTTGCAATTTAGCCAAAAATTCCCCAGGGAGGACAGTGTGACCCTGTTTACACACTTTAATTTACTTTTTTTTTTTTTCATTACATAGAAGACAGTAGTGTAAAGTGCAATGCAAAATAATGTGAATTTATTGTAGGCTGTATGTTATATTGGAGGTTTTACCGCCTAATAATCTTATTAATATCATAGCCAGGTCAGAATTTTAAAAAATGCGGCCCTCGACCAATTTGCCTCCGATCATTTCGGCCCCAGCTCCATTTGAGTTTGAGACCCCTGCTCTAAACAAACAAAACATTAATTTCATTTGCATGAAAAGTGAACAGAAACACATCTTATATTGCATCATCATGATTCAAATGAGAAGTAAGAAAGTGAACTTTAGCTGACTGTAAGCTACATGTTCAGTTCACAGTTATTATTATGTGTTATAATAGGCTACTTCATGCCTGTATTTATAAGTGTTTGGACAATTAAATCCAAAGTAAAAGGCAGAAAGAAATATCTCTGTTGTTTACCATCAAATTATTGCTGATTAAAAACTAAAATCTCAAATCATTTTCTCAGGTGCCTCACACAAAAATAACCAACGAAACACCTTTTTCTGGGAGATTGTGCCACTGGCTCCAAACGGCCTTATGTAACTCTGACTGACAGGACACACTGTCATCCTGGGAAAGCACTTTCTCACCACCAGCTCACACATTTAATATAGAAATACAGTTACGCTGGTGCAATTTAGAAACAAAATAACAGTGATTGTGAATAGATTTTCTATGTATTAATTCAAATCAGTATTCAGTTTACAGTGCAGATTTTACACACATTCAGACTTTACAATTTGAGAACAGAGTCAAATAGGAATGGCAAAAACTTTCCATAAGTTGTGTTGATTGCTAAAGAGCTCTTATTAAACTGTGGCCTTTGTGATTGTGGATAAAATGAACAGCAAGCACAGGCTGTCTGTCTCAAAGCTAATATATGCTAAGTCTCTGAATTACTAATCATCAGCTCTTACAACTTTTAAAAACTTTTAAAAACCAAAACAAGTCAAGTCGAGAAATGTCACCATGCTAACCGCAGTTGCTAACAAATGCTAACATCATAAGCAGACTGTCTTCATGGATTTTAGAGAACAAGCACACATTAGTTAGACATTTTTACTCATATAGATACAGATGGAAACAGAAACAGAATTAGAAACAAATTGTAGTTATTATCTTCCTTGTAAAACATTGGCATTTATAAATTTGCATCAGTGTTAGCATTGAGAACACCTGCCTTTCTAAACACAGAACTTCCCTCCAGGTAAATGTTTTTTTGATATGTTGTCAGTATTATGATTTACTGTGTCAAAAGCATAGGCTACTGCCTGATCTTTTATTGACCAAAGTACAATTTTGCAAACAAAGAAAGAGTTGGACAGGAAGTGTTGTAACGCTAACACTAAGCTAGCCGAGTGTTGTAGACGTAGGACATTTTGCCATTTGTTACGCAGCCTTGTCAATCATTAATGACATTCATTGTACGTTTCATCATTAAGAAGAATGGTGCTATGGTTAAAAAGGCAGGACAACTTCATATATTAAACACAAACTTTTTTTGGTTCTTGACTAATTAGGCAACACTCCAGTAAAACTTGGACCACAATCAGCTGTCATACCTGGAGTGTATCGTGTCCCTGCTGGTCTTGTCTAGAGGAGTCTCTTTCGCTGAGGCTCCAGTCGGTGGGATTTGACAGCTTTCATATTTAAATAAGAGTCACGCTGCAGGTCAGAGCTGCCAGTGTCAAAGGCAGAGCGAGATTCAGCCCTATTTTTACCTCCTGCTCCACTTCGTCCAGTCGCACACAGAGACAAGAGCTAACAAGAGAGGAAGGTGATCCAGGTGTGGAATTTAATGCAGAACATATTAAGGCACGCTGCAGTGATTGATGCAAATATAGTCTTAGTTTGCTTTTATTTTGCTTGTTAAATTGGATATGAGACAAGTCTAAAAATGCCGTCCAGGGGTTATGAAGATGGGTTATGTTCTCATGTTATAACAATCTTCAAAGAGCCAATCATATTTGATACAGATGGAGGGCAGCTTAACTGAGTTTTGTTGTTTAAAACCTGGCAAGAAATTTAGTTTTAGCTTATGTTGATAACTCTGAGTTATAATAAATAGGGACAGTTGGCTAATTATGAAGGACGATGTTATGACATATTTCAATTCTCATCTCAACCCCAAGTCTGCACAGAAACGTGTAACAAATGATGTAATACATACTGTAGGCCTATTATGCAGATTTCAATGTCTTCAGAAGTTTTACTGTTTCTGGTCCAAAGACAAATCTCTCGTCTTTGGCCCACAGATTCAAACAGAAAAGACTGACTTGCAAATGTCTCACTGCTGTTGGACTGTGAACAGTGACAGTGACGGGCCTCTTGTTGTGTCGCTCTTTTGTCCACAGGGAGGCGATCTGTTCGACGCCATCACCTCGGCCAACAGATACACAGAGAGAGACGCCAGCGGCATGCTCTACAATCTGGCCAACGCCATCAAGTACCTCCACAGCCTCAACATCGTCCACAGAGACATCAAACCAGAAAACCTGCTGGTGAGTCTCACTTCACTGTGTGCTGCAGACAAGTTTCACAATCACAATCAGGGAAAGTTTTAGACCACTGTCAGGGAATGCAGCTCTAAAAACTTGGAACTCGTAAAGTGCAAAGCAATTACTAGTACATACTTGTGACACTGTGTAACTTTCTGGAGGTAGAAAATAAAGTGCATGATCTCACTAAACAGAAAGTTAAAACCATAACATTTTCCATACATCAATTTTATAGCATCTAGTGGAACATCACCTGGAAATAAGCAAGACGAGGCTTACACGAAAGAAAGACAGCCATTTTTTATTATGCTTTCTAGTCCAACAAAAACATCCAAGCAAAAAAAGTATGGTTTTATACAAGTCTATTTTTTGGGTAAACGTTGGTGATGAAAACACGGATACATTCAAAGCTGAAGTACGTTCTGTGATTTTTCTAGCATTTCCACCTGCTCCACTGAATAAATTGTGATAAATTTTAAATCAACCCTTATCACAAAATCAGTAGATATTTTCATCATATTTTTATTTCATCAGAAATCTGCTAAAACCTATAAGTAACTAAACTGTACAATCTATCTACCAAAACAATGAAGACACCAGAAACAGCACAAAGAGATACAGTACTACTTTAAAATCACCACATCTTTATCAAATATGAACAAAGACTTAATTCTAAATTCCTAAATTCTTCATTTTGAGTTAGGACTGCAGGACTTTGCTCGAGTGGCGGCGCACAAAAGGTGCAGTGGCCCGGAGGCTCACTCCAAACATAATGTTGTTGTACTCTGTGACAATGACAAGAAATCTATCTGTTCTCTTCTGTTCGTCTCATGCTTTATAAATCCTCATTCAGCTGTAGTTATTCTAAAAGTTTTACCAAAGACATGCTGAATAAGAGATACAAAGTCAGTGCATTTGCTCCCTCTCTCCACATCCAGTCTCAACATATTATTTATCATAGTTTAATCATTACCTGCACCATCTCCCTGAGCTAACATGAAAAACTACACTTTCATCTTCCATCTCTTCTTTTTACTTTACTTTAGGTATGGACACATTTTTGCATTTGCGAGACATCCATATCAATATTGAATGCGCCTTTATAATGTCCTCCTTTTCTATGACATTTTTACTATTGCAAATATAGACCAACCATATCCATATTTAGCTTATAACAGCTTAATTTACATAAACAGTGTGGTTTACTATTGATTAGAATTAATTAATCCTACTTTACCTAATGAATGGTTCTCTTGTAGTGTAACCCACAAGTAGCTCTTTACATGAACTCAATTGTTACAAAACACTCAATATTAATTAATGTAAATCCTGGTTGTTGTGTTGTCTATAATTATCTTAATTTGAATCGTGTCTGTACATTTGGTTCTCATTTTGTCTCTCGTTTCTCCTCGTGATGTCTGACTCACATTTGCTACTATCACACCTCCTCTGCTCCTCGCCCCATTTCTTCCTCTCCTCATACTTGACCTTTCACCCCCCCAAGGCGCCCCTCTGCTGCTCCCTCACCCACACTGACTCACTCTTTTGGGACGTTCTGTGCTCCCTCCAGAGACTGTAATTCTGCCCCACTGACCTGTAAACAACTTGCTTATATAAGGTTTCATTAAAATCTACAGTATCACAAATTATCTAGAGAATGAACAGGTAATTGTTTATCTGAAGCGCAGAATAATAACTCTTTTAATTTTCTGCAAAGATAAAAATCTGTATTTCAACTATTTTTATACTGTATTCATTTGAAGGGAATTCAAAACATGGCTAGATTTTATTTTACGAAGCATGAAGTTTGACATAATGTGTGGGGGTATAGAGTTTGTGTCATTTTAAAAATTCTTGTGCTTATGACCAAAGTAAGCAGGGCCATTTGGTCGGGTATATACATACTGTAGAGCTCAGCTTGTGATCATATGGGGGCAGCGTGACCTATATTTTATAATTAAAATCTGGAACACACCTGAGTCGTTCTGGGTATTAGTACAATTGTGAAAAAAAGTGCAAATATTATGTATTTAGTCAATGCATCCCACATAATCTGATAAATAAGTTAATCTTTTATGTCTGGCTAATCACAATTTCCTCTATTTTGATTAAAGAAATGGCACAATACTCCTCTTTTTACTGATGGAAAGTGTCAACATTGGGACAACTGGGACGTGTTTTGTTTAAAATTTAGCACATGTACAATCCCTAATGTCTTGTTAGTGGTTAACCAACATTATATCGTCTTTTAGAGTTGCTATTATTGCAAAAAAAAAACACACACACACTTTTATTCACAAGTAGATACTGTGACAAAACAACACTGAAATCTTTTATTCTTTTCACTATTACTATTTCTCAAATTTGTGACTATCTAAAAAAACGCCTTTTAAAAGTACTTTACGTTAATGTGTTTCTAAAATAATCATGATTATTATGTTTCGGCTCTTACAAATCTTTTGTGACATGAAAAATCGTATTTGTATGTAATTAAAAGAGTAATTTTGACATTGTTTACCTAACATTGTACTTCAAACTGCCATCATCCAGGTGAATAGTAGCTACAGTAGAACAACCAATTGCTTTTGTATTAATGCTTTGAATTCACTGATCATTTAGAACCAATTTGTTGACACTCGATTATGTTTAGTTTGGGGAAATTTGCTACAATACTTTTGTTGCTATTGTACAGTATATGTTTTGTGAGAATTACACTTGATTACACATGATGAGTCACAAAACAAAAAACAAAACATTTCAAAAGAGAAAAGCGGTGAGACTGAAGCACAAAACACACAAACTGCAGCACGTATTACATTTCTTTCATGGACAAGGAGGTTTTCTCTTGCTACACGCTGTTTTCAAGTGCCCAATTTCACTGATCTGGTTCCACTGTCAATGCAGAGGACACTTGAAGTAATCAGACGTGTTATTTACAATATTATCCTGCTATTCTTGCAATCAGGGTTATGACTGTGATAAGTGAATATGCCCTGATCATTTCAACATTTTAAACAGATGATGTAACCTAATATTATGTCTTGTTTTTAATGTTTTTAAGGTGTATGAACATGCAGATGGGAGTAAAAGTCTGAAGCTGGGAGACTTCGGTTTAGCGACAGTAGTGGATGGACCTCTGTACACTGTCTGTGGGACGCCAACATATGTAGCACCTGAAATCATCGCAGAAACAGGGTAAGGGACACAGTTAACCAAAGCAGCAATATGAGCACTTTCAATGGTTTCACATTTTAAAGAACCTACACTATGCATGCTTTAATGTTTTACTTTCACAAATAAGACTGGAGACCTGCATATGAATAAATTAATATTTTTAATGAAAAAAAAAAAAGAATGCTTTTTATTATTGTGTCTTGCACACACAAAAATGCCTAGCCCTTCATGGTCTTATAAGACACCATAGTTAAACCCAGGCCAGTATCCAGACTTTATCAGACATAATCAAAAACAAATGTTCTCACAAATGAGTCTGCCGCTTCTTCCAGGCTTTTGAAACAAATACAGCCAATTTGTAAACATAACAATCAAATAACAGTCTCATCTTCTCAATTAATAAATCAAGAATAAAACTACACTTAATGACATCATAAAGGGGAACGAAGCATTTTCACTTTTGCAGTTATGCAGTCTAAACTCCGGATTATTTGTCAATGAAATAAAATACAACTTTGAGTATGTTTTTGAAAAGGCAACAAAGGAAAGTAAATATATTTGTATTGCCCAATTTGTACTCAAAGCAATTCAAAGGCAGGAAAAGATGCATCAAAGTCACAATACAAAACAACATATAAATTTACTTTAAAAGAAATAATTTTAGCTTAGTTTTGTTGAGCTGATACATAATTGCTGTGTTTGCTGTACATTGCTGTAAGCTCAAAAGGAGTAAGCTAAAGCAGAAGCCTACCCCCCATCACAACTTCAGATAAACCTTTTTCAGTCATATGCACAGACAAACAACATTGTAACATGGTAAAAACGACCTTTAAAATGTACTTTTTAGAGCATTTTTGTGCTAAATATTAATAATAGTTGAAGTAATTGACAGTTGACCACTACAATAAACTGAATTAGGTTGTATTTTGAGTGTGAAACAAACTCAAGACAAAAACGCAGTGAATTGATCATATATTTGACCGTTGTTGCAGGTATGGCCTTAAAGTGGACATCTGGGCAGCCGGAGTCATCACATATATTCTCCTCTGTGGGTTTCCACCGTTTAGAGGGTAAGTCATTATGCAACCGTGGTAATTTTATGTATATGTAAAATGCATAGCTAATGTGTATAATGAGGTCAAATGTAATTCCCAAATGCCCTCTAGAGTCATGTAGGGGTAGTGCATGTTGAACTATGGCATTATTTACAGAAAACTCAAATGTTTTGCAGGAGTTGTGAAGACCAGGAAGTCCTGTTTGACCAGATACTGATGGGGCAGCTGGAGTTTCCAATGCCGTACTGGGACAATGTGTCTGAAACCGCAAAGGTAAAGACACAAAGCTTCTCTGTTATAATGAAGGATTTAACATTTTCAGTGAACTGAACTGAGTTTGTCTGACGTAACAGGAGTTGATCCGATCTATGCTGGAGGTGGAGGTGGATCAGAGATACACCGCTCTACAAGTCTTAGAGCATCCCTGGGTCACTGTAAGTGTCAAATAGCTACTACCACCACTACTACTACTAAAATATAACTCTATGTGTACACTTGGAGAAAAAGTGCTTAAGTGACTAAATCATCCTGTTGAAAAGAGGGAAGTTGTGATATTCAAGTCAACAGTTCTTGTGAGATCTACATTTTACACTATTCATTATTGGCACCACGACCAAACAACTGTGAAATCTTAAGTTCACTTTTTTTTTATATAAGATTACAAAGTTGTTTAGTTTAGTCTTTATTTAAAGTGACATTGTACAGAGACATAATGCTCACAAAACAAAGATGATCTGCACCAGATTATAACAAAACAGCTGGTTACCATCTGAAGTCTCTGTTTTTTTTAATATGATGAGCTTTATGCAATATTGTACTATAGAGAGAATTTTAAAATTTAAATAAATAAGAAAGCACATAAACAAATAAGCATTTTTTTTTTTTTTTTTTAAAAAGCAAAGATTGATTTGTGTAGCAGTCTAAACTGAGTTATTGCAAGAATCCATCTGTCAAATCAAGTTAATTGACTTTTGTTGTGAACTGATTAACTACTGTCATTGATCGTTAAATAATCTTGGCTTCTTTGGGTGTAAAATATAGTAAAACCTTTCTTGAATGAATTTACATTTACATTTGACTCGGCTTGTTTAGTAATAAGAATAAGGTGAGAGGTGATTAGGAAAAAAAATTTAAATTTCAGCTTCAGTTTGACACAACTTGTGGAGTTTATTCACCTAATAATATATCAAGTTTTTTATGTGTAAAACAGCCAAATGTGAACATATTTGGACATCCCAAACAGAAAAATGGAAATTGTCAGGTTTGATATATAAAATACAAATTCTCCAAAAATTCAATTTTATTTTGTTTAAAAACATTTTGGCAAAATCTTGTTCATAGCATTCATAGCGACGTCGCTTTTTCAACCTTCGACATCGGTTCTTCCTATCATTGTGAAGCAGAAATTACCAAGCATTAGATTGTTCACCATCTAATAGGGAACGTGAACTAACTAGGTTTAGATCATCGTGAGACAGGTTTGTTTTACTCTACTGATGTGTTGTTGCAATAGTAATTTTAGCAGGATTACTATTGCAACAACACATCATCAGTGGGGTAAAACAAACCTGTCTCACAACGGTGACTGACACTGACTGATGCAAGTGGATTTAATTCAATACTAAAACATCTTTAGGGGCAGTATTGTGATGTTTCCATGTAAAAGCCTAAATACTGACCAAACAAGGCCAAGGTCAAGGTGAAGGTTTATTTATACAGCACATTTAAAATACAGTTCACACTGCACAAACTGCTGTTCACAATCAAGGTAATTAAAATGTAACATTAAGAAAGAAAATTTAAAATAAATGTAAAAAATGTTCATCTCAACTTGTGTTAAAAGCCAGCCTGAAGAGATGACTTAAAACTCTGAAATGAAGAGGCTAATCTAATAAAAATAAAATCATACTTTTCACTTGAGCCCCGCTACTCTTTTTGCTGATCTATGTGGACTTTTCTTCTTTTGTTGCTTGAATCAATGTTAAACCCCTGCTCCCTCTTGTCCAGGACGAGGGTCTGTGTGAGAACGACCACCAGCTGTCTGTAGCAGGAAAAATCAAGAAGCACTTCAACACCACTCCAAAGGACAAGGACACGACCGCCGGCGTCTCGGTCATCTCGGTAAGAAACAGTAACCCATAGACCAGTTCCATTGATTATAGAGCATTGTAGACTGCTCTGACGGTGGTTGAGAGGTTTGCGGATTGATTCATGGCGCTCTCTCTCTGTGTTCAGCTCGATGACAGCTTTTCTATGCAGAGATCTGGGTCGTTGGATTTCTACCAGCACCCAGCCATGTACTGGATCAGGTACGCCAGGTTTGCACTGAGACAAAGCCTGCGATTAACCCCCCCACAGTCCCATTTCGTGGAGTGGATGTTTGCCCCTGTCTCCTGCTGCGTTCATGCCCTGTTCATGTTGTTTTGTGATGCACTCCTCACTATAAAGATGCACTGTGTAACTATGAGATTATAATAGCTTGACTTGGACGATTTAGAAGTTACACAGTTCATCTTTAAAAGTCTTCCCTTGATGCTTAATGTTCTTCTGTGCAAAAGGCTAAAACGTTTCTTTGTGACGAGCTTTGCAAAGAAATGGCACGCTTGTTTTTCAAAAATGCTGCTTGTCTTTTTGTTCACGCATCATGCTTTATGTTTTTGAGAGAACTAATTATTTAATAAACCAAATAACAATGCACCAACACAATCCTCAAGACATTCTGGTTCTATTCTCAATAAAGACCTGCTACCATAAACAATTGGTGCTTTAACTGAATTTGATGTACAATAACATTTTGATAATATTTTAAAATAGGGCTGGACAATTACTTGGAAAATTGAGAGATCAAGATTGAATTGAATCGAATTGTCATTATTGTTTGTGGGTTTTGAAAGATCGAAAATCAATCCTTTGTCAGTAAAAATGTGTAATTAGGAGCAAAAGCCAAACTATGAGGCAGAACATTGATTTATAATATCCAAAAAATCTATTAAATGGAACATATTATAAGGTTTAAGTTAATAAAAAAACATTTTTTTTTAGTATTTGTAAAGGTTAAACAAAATCGAATTGAAAATCGAGTCAAAAAAAGTGTGATTATGTTTTTTTTTCCAAATCGCCCAGCTCTACTTTAAATAACTTTCCTTAGTAAGTAATTCCTAATGTCTTTTCAGTTACAACCCCCAAATAACAAACACAGGAGTCCGCGAGCCCCAAACACATAATGTTCCCTAAAGTCAAAGTGAAAAAGAAAGTCCTATGTTTTATATTTGGTTTTATAAATAAAACTACATAAATTCATCTGGTAGGTCAGCACCGGAATCAAACCTTCTATAATACTCTTAAATAAGATTTCAAATTGTCCACAAATGATCTAGGAACCCCTATAAATAATTTTGCAAGCTTGAGAATCACTGCCTTAGTAAGCTTTTTATAATGTGCTAATAAGCCCTAATTGTTCATAAGCAATTAAAAGGCATTTACTAGCTTAAGAACATATAAGTAATGTGTATAAACATGAATAGTTTACTAAGAAACATATTTATAGGTATCAACATTTTTAACAAACTGCATAACAGGCAAGATCAAATTATATTTATTGATTCTTACTTTATCGTTTTCTTTCATTTTTGTATTTTGCTGGTCAAAGTTTTACTGATATTTCTTTGTTTTGATCCCTTGTTCTCCTAAGCTATTGTTTGTTGCATATTAACCCCAACAGTGTGTCTTTTCTGTGTTATTGTCCTTCAAAATCAACGTTCACATTTGTTCTAATCCCACTTTCTCTCTCTCTCTCTTTAGACCACCTCTCTTGATAAGACGGGGCCGGTTCTCAGACGAGGACGCGACTCGGATGTGATCACCTTGACGACCGTAAACACCATGACGACCAGAGCTGAGCGGACGCAGCCTCCCAGTGTCCTCCCGGCCTCCCCCCTCTGACCCTCCAGTCCGGCGCAGAAGTGTCCCCCAGCCTGTCCTCGGCCTCCACGGACGTGTCCATCTGCTCGGTCAACAGCACGGGACGCTCCCCAGGCACGCCCTTCTGACCCGGAACAGGAGCAGGACAGAGGGGCGGCTTTCAGATGGTCTTTGAGCTAAAGCAGATGTGTCAAACTCAAATGGTCCAGCAACATCTAGGACAAAAGGCTTAGGTACCACTTTAACCGCCTTAATAAAGCATGATCAAATACTTAATTCATCTTGAACAAATGGTCAGTTAATAAATGAAAAAGTTTAAGGCTTAGTAACTACTTTTTTAAGAAGCTATGGTTAGGATTTATGGTTGAGAAGTAGGGCTTGGGGTAGTTAAGTAGCTTCTAAGCCTTATTAAGCTTTTTCATTCATTAATTTATCATTTGTTCATAATGAATAAAGTCTTAATTCATGCTTTATTAAGGCTAATAAAGTGTAGTTATTAAAAAGTGCTACCAAGGCCTACTTTCGTTTGTTTGAATAATTACTAAGGCAGTTAGTAAGTAGCAGTTTCCCAATTAAGTTTGTGTTCTATTAAAAACCCAACATGACAAATACATATGACAAAAATTGTCCAAAAACGCTGATTTGCACAGACATAGGTTAGAATTTCACATGAAGCTGAAGTCCCTGCTGATTAATTCTTAAAAAACAAACAAACAAACAAACAAACAAACAAACAAACAAACAAGTTGAGTGTTTTATAATAGTGGTTCTCAATCCTTTTCTTCTCAAGTTTTACACTTAAAAACCCCAAACTTGGATATTGGGCAAATAATACCTGTTATAGTTCTGTACTGTCAATAATATGATCTTTTTTTTATTTTATTGATGTCCAAAATGCTTCAAGTCATGCTTAAGAATGCATAATTTACTGTAATTTCAATTTACCTTGGTTTTTAATCCGAAAATCATTCCGTACCCCTAGTAAGTGCTCATGTACCATTGATTTCAAGCTTGGTTTTAAGGAATAACTCATTACTCAGTACCACATCAGTATCACATTGAGACTGTTCTTCAAGTGTTTTTTTCAGACCAGGGCTCCCAAACTTCAGACCAGGACCTCCAAAAGCAGCTACCCACAGCAAAATGAAATAAATGTCTTAATAATTTACGTGACTAAAATTCAGTCTAAACATATTCTCCAGGTAAAAAACTGATTAAATATCAAGTCAAAATTGTAAAATAACATGAAATCATCTCGCGACCCCCAGAATTTGCTTTGCGACCCCCTTTATGCTGCCATTTAGCACCAATAATTGCTCTTGTTCATATCTACAGTAGTTTCAATACTAGTTTTAGCCTAAATTAGTTGTGGCCCTTCAGGTGAGCCAGCAAATTGTCAACTTCTAAACACATATTTTATTGTTAATCCACTTCCATTCAAAAATCTATTTAGGAATGACCTGTAAACTTTTTAAACTGCTTGACTTAGTTTCTACTTAGTCCTGTTGCATATTGAGAATGACACACCTGCTTTTTATAGCAAAGACAGGTCGAGGAACCATCCCAAATCCAGGACTTGGGCCGAAAGGCAAAAAAACTGCTCTCAATTCTCCAAACGTGACTGGGACGAGGACGGAGAGGACAGGCCACAGACTCGAGGCATCACACGAGAGAAAACAGTTTTGAAAGACTTTTTTCTTGTTTTACTTTCTCTCATCTGAGCACACGGCGACGCAGAGCTCACGGAGCGACGAGGAGAACTGTGCATCCTTCAGTGATGATCGGGGCTCGATATGAGGACTTCCTTCTGACGGAGAAGCTCGAAAAGGCAATATGAGAAAAAAACAAAACAAATGTGTTCACGTTTTATTGAACCTTAACTCTGCGTTATTTATCACTACATTTTTATATATACTTTTCTTTTTACGTTTACGTGGTCTCGTTAGGGGAAATAGGTGAGTAGAAGTTGTAGAGCTCAGGAAAGTGTCAATAGGCTTCTGTAGTACTTGAATGTGACGTGAAGATAGCAAAAAAGTACTATTAGGGATGTCCTGGTACTATTAAGGATACGCTGTCTTCATAAGTAAGTAAGTAATCTTTATTTGTATAGCGCATTTCACAGACACAGAGTCACAAAGCGCTTCACAGTGAGATGAACCCCTCCCCACTCAGTGACAGTAAGCTGCCCTGGGGCAACTCAGCGGAGGCAATTCACCTAACACCTGGCGCCTCAACCTCCGACTACCACCAAGTGTTCCCTAACATGCATGTTATCAGTTGGTGGGGAAACCGGAGTGCCCGGAGGAAACCACCCAGACACGGGGAGGAACATGCAAATCCACACAGAAAGGTCCGGGCCTGAGCGGGAATCGAACCCGCGACCTTCTTGCTGTGAGGCCAGAGCGCTATCCGCTTTGCCGCCGTGCTGCTGTTCAGGAATAGATGCGACTGGAGCCAAAATTAACTAAACTATAATACAATTTTAACATTTAATTGATGTCAGATGATGGTTTTATTACTTTATAATAATAAAATAAACGATTTTAAGTCAGGGATGCACCAATACTGACTAGAATTGGATATAGAAGAAGACTATTGGCTAATGTCACACATAGCGACTCATAAATTTGACATTTTATTCACACACAGTTGCTCAGTATGTACTTGCAAGAAAAAAATAACAGTTATATTACAGTATTTGATCTACTTAGTAATTGTTTACCACAGTTTCAAAGAGAATTTTTGGTTGATTGGCAAATATTTAGAGCCACCTTATCGATAGCAGAACCTAAAAACTGTATCCAGGCAAACATTTCTCCAGTAAAAACTAAAAATTAGGACTTTGTTTTAATCAAAAATGCCCATGTCTATAATAATCTCTCTCTTAAACAAAGAAATAATGCAAAATACAGTATCAACCTAAGAAACAATGTCTTATAATGAGGATCTAATATCATTTGCATGGATTTGAGTGGTTTTCAAGTTAATCCCAGTTTCTAAATTTAAATTAAGCCATTACCACTATTGGATATAAATTTTACTTTTTATAAGCATTAACCGGGACTATACTTTGTCTCCTTCTATGGTACCAGGACAACCCGATAGTGTAATCACACAAAAGAAGGATTTTCATATAAAAGTGTTTTTAAAAATGTTGGAGAAAAAAAAAGTTGTTTCTAGATGATGTCGCTGATGCCTTCCTGTTCTGGTGGAGACAGTTTACACAGGCGGATAACGGTGCGTTCACTTGCTCTTTGTGAAATGGGTTTCTCTGTAACATCTTGACAATGATAGCATATTGGTGCTTGGGTAGCAATTTTCACACTTAAACAACACTATATCATGCTGTTTGCATCAACAGGCATAACAATACACGACTGCCAATATCTAAAAAAGTATATATTTTACCACCGACATTATGTGCCGCAATTACACTCAGTCACTGATCAATTGTTGGACCAGAGTATCAAATAAAATACTGAGATTTATGAAAGAGAATTAAGTGCTTAAAATCTGACAGACATCATAATTAAACATTTAAATATATGTTAGAACGATCTGAAGAGCAGAACTATGTGTTGTATTGCATTTTAATGTGAAATATCACATTAACTCTTCATACTATCACAAATAACATGAAAGTCGTTATTTTAGTACCTTTATACTTTCCCTTTCATAAAACGTGACCAAAAACTTGCTTCAGAATGAACAATTGATAAATTAATTCCTGCAAACGTTTGTTAAAACTTAGTAACAAGTTAGTAGGATTAAGGCCCAGGTATTAGTTACTATAAGTCTTAATAAACTCCATTTGTTCATGATGAGCTAAGAATTGATTTATACTTTATTAAAGCCTATTTCAGTGTAGTTGTTATAAATTGATACTATACAGTTAGATATTTTTCTTTGTTTTAGTTGTTTTCGCTTCAAAAATATTTATGATTGGTTATCTTAAATGTTCACTCAAACATCATACAACTTCTATTCATTGGAAATAAATAACTAGAGATAAAACAGAAAAAAAAGATAAAAAAAAAAGTAAACTATCAATGTGCAATGTAGTAGAAGGAGAGGGAAACCAAAAGGGCTGTGTTGTCCCTGGCCAGAAGTGGATCTTCTTTGTGTTCAGTAAGAAGTAAACAAGGAGCCAAGCAAAGGCTGTTTTTAGCTCCAAGTTGTTTATTGTGCTTATACCCCAGGTACAAACTGAAATTTGTAATCTTAAAATCTTGTCTAGAGTGTGAAAAAGTCAAGAATACAAGTCATTTCTGTATTTTAAACAAAGCTCGTTCCTTTACAGCAGCTGATAATTTGTTTATCCCTCGTTAAAAAGACACAAAAAGAAAAAAAAAATTACACACACAAAAGCTACTCGATGCCTAATAAATCCACCCACAAAAAAAAATGTGCCAAATCTAAGTTATGCCTGATTGATGCATTTTGTCATTGTTATACGAAGTCTTTTTTCTACATCTCAACACTCCAGCTGTGCTTTTTGAAGATTAGTTGTGACAGTTGCAGGGTTCAGGCTGTTTTTGCACAATTCACTACAGTCTATATTGCGTACTAACACTTTTGAACGACTTTGGGACAGTGAACAACAACCAGCAGTTTCATCTCTAAATGAAGAAGAGGTAACTTGACTCTGTATAAGTCAATCTGAAAACCTCACTCATGGCTTATTCATTCGATTGAAAGCATGACAGACAAACAGTAGCCTATTCTTATACAATTGTTCCGTGAATTAATGTTTATATGTTTATGTAAATAACATTTTATTTATTTTGATAGTTAACAATACAGTATATTTCTTTACTAGTAGAAAATGTAAAAATGGTTCATGTGTGTCAGTCAGTACGCAACAAAAAATACCAAGAGGAGATGGAAAGACTAGACTTGTGTCGTGATTAAGAAAACAGGAGTTCAGAATTTTATATTGGAAACTAAATGTTGAATAGTCTAGAATCTCCCAGCAGTCATCCGTTTATGTCCGTTTCTGTATTTGTCATCACATTACAAGTAGTGTGTCTCCAAAACTGATAAAACATTGATTTGTTGCTGCTGTTGGAGCTCACATTCTCCAGCACAAGGACTTTTGTGGTTTACCAAAGTGCTCTCTGCTGCACCCCTCTATAACAAGTCTGTCGCAATAACTGTACCTCCGTCCGACAATGGTCTATCAATAAAGATGAGAATCATTTAAAAAGGCTTTGTGTTTTTGTGTTGTTCAAATATGCTTTATTTTGATTGTATTGTTCTGGTCCAGGCACTGGAAGAATATTCTGTTAAAATGGTCAGTAAAACTAAATAAAGTAATTTTATGATCAGATAGTATTAAATGTATTGTCCTCATGAAATTGGTTTGCAGTGAGTAAAAAAGATACAACAAACACAATCCACATCAAGTGGACGACAAACAGCAAAAGAAACATTTAACATACAAAGCATGGAAAAAACAGGCTTCACCAGAAACCATGAATAAAATCATTTAATCTCCAAAATACAGTATCTAGCATCATCATCTTCAGGAACTGCTCTGGCTCTGAGATTCCTGTCTTGACTATGTGTCTGTGCCAAAGCTAAAAAAAACAACAACAAAACAAAAAAAAACAAGCACAGCATGTCATTTAGTTAGACATAACGCTTACTTTTAGAGAGTGATTTTTGGTGAAACCAGTTGTGTTCTAGTCCAGCCCTTGAGTGGAGGATGGAGAAGCGGGAACTTACCCAGAGGAGGAATGATCAGGAGTAGAAATTCTGTCACAAGAAAACTCCAAATATACTGAAAAACTGGTTATTAGTAAAATATTTCCTTGTATACACTTGGTCTTAATCCTAGAACACACAGGCGCATCCCAGTTCAGTGTATTATCAAATATTTTGAAGAAAGTACTTTTCAGAATAGTTTTCAGACAGTAGCTTTTACTACTTAAATTAAAGTTTAATTATAGCAACACAAATGTAGATATAGATAGATAATTTGTTTATTTGGACAGTTCCACACCTTACCTAATTTTCTTCTGCAAAATAAATCAAATGCATACAATAATAATATTATCAAAGTAATTTCATATCTAAATAAGCATCATTTCAATATATATCCTTGGTAACTCTCCTTTTGTACTGTGACCTTATAAAGCTTTACCCTAATGATTCACATGAATCCAATTTTTCGTACTCTTTGCACCTATATTTTGGGGCGTTTTGTTTAAGTCTCTATCATTTAGTTTAATTGATTGTTCTGGTGAAACCTGACCACAAGAGGGCGCTGCAGCACAAGTCTCATTCAGAGAAGCGGAAACAGTTGTTAGCCTGGAGGAGGCTTTGTTGATGCTATCCATGGTGCTGTCATGAGAGACATTTCTTTAGGTCAGAGCTAACTGGACCCTTATTACTGGCTGCATTTAATGAGAAAAGAGTAGTGAGATTGAGCGAACAAAACCCTGGGATCATCAGAAACGTCAATGTCAACACAGAGCTAATAAACTGTTAGCTTTAGCTTTAGCAAGAAGCAGCTACAAGAGGATTTACTACTGCTGCGATCATGAGCGAAGATGACAAATCTCCCACGGCTAACAAAGACAAAGAGTCCACGCTGCTGTTCACCAAAGACGGACAGAAATATTACATGAACAAAAGCGGAGGTTTGGACAGTAGAAACGTGGTGACGCCGCTCGAGCCGGAGAGCGCGTGCTATGACATGGACGATGCTGATGAAGAGGGAGACATGCTGGACACATCTGACCCCAGAGACACCACGGCCAGCCCCGAGGAGCTCAACGACGAGGAGGTGTCCGAGGGAGACAATGCCCCAAACAGTGCACGTACGAGGGCTGCACAGAGACCACCACCATGGTGGCGAAGCAGCGCAAACCCTGGATGTGCAAAAAACACCGCAACAAGATGTACAAAGACAAGTACAAGAAGAAGAAGAGTGACCAGGCCATGTCCAGCGGAAAACTGGACGTGAGTTCACCTCCTGCTGTTGGTGTTTATTGTGCAAGGAGAAAAGTTGTATGAAAGATATCCTAACTCGATTACAGCAATAATCATTATTGAAATTTGAATAACTTCACACCCCTGTTTACATACCGTGTTTCTAGAATTGAGTCAACCTGAAATAAAGTAAAGTCTTGGTTGAGTAAAGACAAGCTCTCCAATCATTAAAAAGGGGCGTGGCAAAACCCAATTTAAAGTTAATGATCTGACCATGAATCTCAGAAATTACTCACAAACAACTAACGTTATGAATATATAAAGTAGCCTACAATTAATTAAGTGGTTTGAACCTCCTGACAATGAACAACTTCTAACTTCTGCTTCAGTTTCATAGAAATGTCTTTAATCTAAATAAATAATAAATCAGTTGACTAATTAAAATTTTGGTCGACTGTGAACCCCATTGACTCAAAATCTTACACCTCTACTGGTTTCATTTTTATCTTTAGTTGTCTCTTTGTAGAATTTTTAAACTACTTAGTATTGTATTCAAAATTAAGTTTGCATATTAGTTATATTTCACCTCTAATGTATTTACATGTCACTGATCATATGTTTTTACATTTAAGGAGAGTGCTGAGGAGCGCCCAGTGTCTGTGAACAAGCAGCGTTTGGGGGCTATGGGCGACCGTCCTGCCAGACCTTCTCTCATTGAGCAGGTCCTCAATCAGAAGAGACTGGTAAGTCACAGCATCCAAATTTAAATGTTTGGTCTCTCTAGTCCCACTGGTTATGCACAGACTAGTGCTACTCCTATTTTAGACACATTTTTATTTGTCTCATGTCCTGGTGCGGCAGCTGCCGTCATCACTGGGGATCTCTGTGGCTCCATGAAAATCCTAAAAGCAGCTGTCCCCATCAGCAGACGACACACTTCACTGGCAGCTCTGTAATCAATTGTTAAAACAAATGCACTGCTTCAAAACTGAGCTCACAAGATGTCTATAACATGTTTCCCTAAAACCTTTTTTACATATTAATTTATGTTTTATTTCTAATATTAATGACAATATAGCTATGCAGTTTAAAGTCAATTACCATAACATTTAGCTTTTGAAAATCTAAATATTGTAACTTTTGAGTGGATGTTGCAAACGATAGTAATCCCCATTTTTTGTATGTAGGCTAAACATCCGTGAAAATACTTACTAAAACTTAGGTAAAAGATGGAGAAAATATTTTGTAATGCTTAAAGGTAGGGTAGGTGATTTTTACACCGCAAACACAATTTAGGTTTTAAATCTGACAACTTCCTCCCTTAAATCCTTCGACACAAGGTTAATATCGACATGCGTTCATTTTGGTTGCATTTATGGCTTATAAACCTCTTTTTACAAACAACAAGTGAAACTGGAGTGACCGGCCCAAGCTCAGCCAATCAGAGCGCAGCATTCAGCTCCTGATTAGAACTAAATATATTTTTCAATTATTATTCAGTTCAGACAGCACTCAGAGGTCTAATTTTTTCACAAAGTGCTGTATTTACTATATACTTTTTGTGGAAAGCACAACATTTACTAATTTACAACTAAAAAAGTTAGCTACCCCACCTTAAAGTTTTGCATTTAGCATTTCCACATTTATTATTAGCTTATATTGGGCTGGGTGAGACTGACAAAAGTGATTATCTTCTCAGTATATTGTTGGAGTGACCGGATAACGATAATCAGGTGAGATTAGTCCAACAAAAATGTGTTCAAACTTTAAGTGCATTAGTTGAGGTTTATTTAGTAGATACATGTAAAAAAAAACTGTTAAATTGGGCTGGGTGATATAGCAAAAAATATTAGGACAAATTTTTTGTTGCTAGATAACAATTGTGATTTTGTTTTTTCAAAAAGTTCACACTTCACTGTGATTGGTTAAGACACTCACTCACTGAAAACAATGCCCACTCTGTACAAGAAAATTCAAAAGCGCAAACCATTAGGTTATTATAATTACTAGAGACGGATGGGGGTCTGTTGCCATGGCAGTTGCTGCGACCATCTTACAATGGGAAAGGCAGAAAAATTCTAATTGAAAATAATTCAAAAACAAGGTCACAGAATTCATTGACTAAAGAGAGTAATTTAACACATAATTCTATATTTAAAGACAAAATACAATAAATTGTTTTCTGTCTGTGACTGGTCATTTTTCTCTAAATTGTGAATATAAATATTCAGATTCAAAACACTGCACTGGGCTGGATTTGATGCAGGACTATATTTGTGTTGTTACATTATATGAACGCAGACATTCATCGTTACTGTGTTTACTTCACTGTCATCACTATGAAAGAAGAATTTAATAACAAAAGTTTGGTTGAGCAGAAGCATTAATAAATGTACAAACACGAAAAGGTTCAATTGTTTAAAGTATTTAGAGCAAAAAGTAATTTAAAAGTTCAGCTTCCTATTAGTTTGTATGAAATCACCTTACAAAATGGTTGTCACAACTAGACATTTTTGCTACAGGTTACTATAACTACACTTTCTCATCATTATAATAACTCAATGGTGCAATATTTTTTCTTATACCTTATTTGAAGAGTTTACAAGATACCTTTTTGCATTATTTTTTTCCAAAACGTATCAATGACAACTTATGTAAAATTTAAAATACTGTATTGCCACTTCTTTATGATATAAATATTTGTAATTAAACTTTATTTAACCTGTCTTTCCTGGTGTCTCTTGTGTCCTGCAGTCGTTGCTGAGGAGTCCAGAGGTGATCAGTTTCCTTCAGCAGCAGCAGCAGATCCTGGTCGCTCAGAATCGTTCTCAGACACAGTTTCCGGGCTGCTGACACCGGCCCCGGTCACACTTCACCGTAGCAGCTGACTGAGACAAGACGGCAGAGGAGCGTTTGACAAAAAGATGCTTCTCTGAGCTGAGCTTGACAAATGAACTGCTTCCTTGAACTGGCCAAGTAATTGTTGGATGAACGATGCACTGTTTCTGTTGCCTAAACTTGTATTTATGTTGACTTTGTGTTGTGAAATTGTGATTTTATTACAGTTTTCTTATGCTTGAGTGTGTTGGAATATTCATTGCGATGTTAGGTGAAAACTAACCACCGCAAGACAAAATCACGAGTAACTTATTCTCTTTAACTACAAAGACATTCTTTAAAAGACAATCAAATCAGTGCATGTGCAGCATTGTTTGAACTTTGAATTAATTTCTAAGTTTTTCTTAGATGTTGAGCAAAGAAAATTACAACTTATTAAAGTTTTTCTTGAAGTGCAACATTTTCGAAGTACAGTAAGTCTGGCATTGTGTGTAAAAGAAATGTTGTGAAATAATTCATGACATTAATTAAAACAATGAGAATGTGACATTATTCATTACTGCTTCTTAATTGGTTCATCTGAGTGATTTCTCCAAGGTTTCTTTCTAGGGTCTATTGTTGTGCTTTTAATTTGACATAATCAGAATAATTTTCTGGCTGGTGTTGGTCCAGAACACCTCATAATGTTTGACGTTTTATTCAGATTAAATTAAGTTGCACGATAAACTATTACATAAAACTATATTACCAAATGTCTTATGTCAGTTTCTTTACAAGTATTGGTTGAAATCAGGTATCGAGAAAGAAGCCACAGTATCAGGATCGGAACTGAAAAAGCTGGATTGTTGCATCCCTCTATTAAAGTAAAGTTAAAGCCACAGATATTTTTTTTTTGTAAAGAAAATCATATTTAATAGAAGTAAAAATAATACATTACATCAACACTGGTAAATATTACAACACAGTAAAATACAGCAATGACTTCTTCAGTACCACATGTACCCACCAAGTTTGTTTTGGAGTGCAGCTTTTGTGCCAATAGAGAGTAAATAGAGTAGACATTGAAGTTATAAATAAGCAGCTCTCACCTACCGACTACTATAAATATAAACCGGCAAACTAAAAGCACTTTGACGGTTGTACAGCGAGATGGGACGAAAGCAGGTCTGCCTTTTGAGATGTGCTGAAATGACAGGAACAGTAGATAATGATACGTCTGAGCTGGACCAAGTGCTTTCGTCTTACGAGACCGAGGATATTGGGTTGTGAGGTGATCCCATCTGCGTCAGGACCTTATCCAGCCACTGCAGCGGCCCGTGCAGGTGCACCTCTATCCAACAGGGCGTGCTAGTCACGTCCTGTCTGTGGTACTCTGCTCCCCAGCCCTACAAACAGAAAGAAAGGAAAGATTGGATTTTATCAATTCTCTGTCCTTTTTTCTATTGACAAGAGAAAGAAATAAGAGAAGGAGACCAAGTGTAACCGGTTCATTTATGTTCTAATTACACAAAATAGGTTTTGCAAACCCCCGTAATGGAGGAAGTTGGTTATCCAATTTAATCTCAAGCTTTTAGTAATTATTTTTATAAGTCCCAAGTCAAAGAGAGACAAGTCCAAGTCAAGTCCCAAGTCAAAGAGAGACAAGTCCAAGTCAAGTCCCAAGTCAAAGAGAAACAAGTCCGAGTCAAGTTCCAAGTAAAAGCGAAGCAAGTCCCAAGTCAGTCCCCACAAGTCCAAGTTGCAGTTAGTTAATGTAAAATTACAGTATTTCCTGAGGAGAACCATCAAGTCATGACCACTGACCTTCACGTCCAAGTCCATGTTACCAAGTCTAGTCTCAAATCTCAAGTCCAAGTCACGACACCTGTGTTTTTTTCTGCCTGAATGTGGTGTACCTTGACGAAGCTCATGCGGATGGTGCACATCTTGGTGAGCTCGTACACCACCTCGAAGCCGTGGTTCACAGACTGGGCCAGGAGCTGAGCGAACAGCTGGTTGTTGAAGATCTTCAGACTGCAGCCGCTTGGGATTTTACAGACGGTGGTGGCGTGGAAACCGTGCTGGAAGTTACAGTTTCTGCTCTGGACAAAGATGCTGCTGTCGCTCAGGCACTCTGCGTACACCTCACCCCCGACGTAGTACAGATGAAGGCCTGAAGCAAAGCGCAACCAAGCTCATCGACTAGAAGAATCTTTTATCATGGATTCACTAGATACATTAGTATATATATTTAGCATTTACATTCACAACAAGAGTACATAATGAGGCAAAAGTGTGTTACCCAGAGATACAGAAGAGCGATTTTGAAATAAATGAATATCTCAACATAACAGTGTTCAAATGTATTACTTGAGGTTTAATTTATCAGACAAATGTGACATTTTGTCAAATCATTAACACAAATGTAGCAATCTTCCTTCCAGTATTACTTTTTGTATGAATTTCACTAAATATATAAACTTGCCTATCTATTTCAAAGTCACTTTTATCTAATTATTAGTTTACTAAACAATATTATTACTTCAATTTTTGCACATGTTCAAAATAGCACTCACGATATTATCTATAATGTAATCCCCTATCATTATGACGACCTCCAGAGGAACATCCCTTATTTTCAATATTTGAAAATGAATCTGAAAATTAATATTTGAAATGGTAAAGATAAAAAGAACATTGTAACCCCCTTATTTAGAGTCTAATCAGTCGTTCTGGGATGAATCAGTTCTGACCCAGTTTCTACTCTAAACTTACAAACAAAAAAAAATCCTCAATTTTTTAAATAGGACTTTTGTATATTATCCACTTAATTTTTATTCATTTATTTTTTTGAGTAATTTCATGTCTTTAAAACTAATTTTTACCTAAGTTACCTTTAGCTTTTGCAGAGGAATTGTCAAAACCTAAAAGATACCAAACCTAGTGTCATTCAGGTCTCAGCGTCAACACCAGCTTTACCAATCCTTATATTTACCAAAATAATTTAGGCAGAAATCTGATTCTGTTTTTCTTTTGTGTGGAAAAAGTTCTCACTTCTGATCAGAGGCTGTTAGTCATCAGGAGCTAAACTAAGGCACCAGGCAAAGTTCTCAAAATTCTTACTATTTCTAAACAAAATGTGAGGGCAAAGAAACTGTCCAGTCACTCCCAAAACTGATATTTCACAAGACATTTTCCTTTCTGTTTCTTTGTTCTCATGTGCAAATATATTTATATAATCTTGATCAAATGGATAATAGATTCATAAATATGTATTGACTAACTTCCACTGATTAATGACTAAATTATGAAGAACTAAAGCCTAGGACTAGCAACTACTTTAGAAAGGAGGAAGCATAAAATAGTATCAGATTACACTAAAATGACTGAACGCTGAAACTACAAACAGGAAAAGTGAATATTATTTCTCTTAGAAGAACAAAACTCAAAGTTATTGATAAAACTGTTAAAAGATATGTGAGTGAGAAGCATTGTGTTATTGTAGTGATAGAGGCCAGACTTGGCTTTTGTCCCACTTGTCGCAGCCTTGATGTTTCACCACAATCACAATGTACTGTTTACTGTCTGTCCAACACAGCTTCATATCTGCACTACAAACGCTCGCACTGACAAACAGGATTTTGCCTCTAAAGATTAAGATTACCTCTGTGCTGGTGGTAAATGGCACAGTATTTGTTTTATTAATACTGTATGTGCCCCACAAAGTAAATATCAGGTCGCAGCAGACAGGAGTTTCTTATCAAGTCGTCGTCTCAAATCACCTACACAATTACAGTTTCCTTTACATATACTTTATATTTTGTTTTGCTAATCTATCCAGAAGAAACAGACTGAATGATCTCAACAATCTCACCCACGTTAGGCTCAAAGTGGTTACAATATTAAAAGAAAAAATATACATAATATTATTAGCCAATGAAATGTAAATTCATGGCAGAGGTAACTAACGTAACATGGAAAATAACTAGAGCCTTTTAAATATTTGAGGATTTTAGGCAGGATTTTGAGTCTGATTTGCCTCTCTGGGACTTTTGGGAGTTGTGGCCCGAGCAACATGTGTGTGACTTTGTTCATAAGGTTCCATTGAGTTATTATAATGACTAGAAGAGAGAGTGTGGGTTCTATGCCATGGTGTAAGTGGAGAAGCAACAAAATTAGATTAGAGAGAGTGATTTAACATACAATTATAATGTGAATACAAATATTCAGCCTTAAAACACTGCACTGGACTAGACTGGGCAGAATGTGTATTTATGTGTCATTACACTGTATCAAGGGGTGTCAAACTACTGGCCTGAGGGACAAATGCAGCCCCCAAAATGATTCCATGTAGCCCCAGGATGATTTCTTATTAGTGATGATAGTGGCCCGCCAATAAAAAGCACGTAACAATTTGAGAGAAACAGACATCTCTCAGAATCACTTTTAGACGTTTTATAACAAAGAAACACAGGGCAGGCTTATATAGTTGAGAAGTGATATATAACATTCTAAAAACATTCTATAACATTTCTAAAATGCACTGGAACGCAGCAAATTGCATACAATTTAATCAAAATCTTTTGGATAGACAGTATATATAACAATATAATGCAGTCTAATAGAGTGCAGTATAAATGTGGGCTTATATGTGGTATACTACAGAGTTCAGACAGATTTTAATTTAAGGTTTTCCATGACTTTTCTATGACTTCTCCAAAACAATTCCCAAAATCTCCATAATCTTGTTTAACTTATTTATACATTTGTTTCAATTAAGACAGAAACACAATAATTTTAGACTTGTTAAACATAAAAATATGGAATGTTAAGCTTCAAACAATTCTTAAAAAATATGTTCAAAGTAAGTGCCTTTGAGTCCAGTTTAAACTGTCAAAATTCCTTTTTTTAAGTCAAGAGAAACATCTTTTTCTCCATCTTAACATTAGCAGATTGTTAGCAGATTATCCAGAAATTTTGTTCCAAACCCAAAATTATCCAAAACCTTTCCAAAACCAGTCCAATTCCAAAACTTTTCCAGAACCTAGAATTTGGATTTGAATTTTCCATTACTTTTCCAGGTTTTCCATTATATTCCACATTAAAGCCTAATAGGTCTACCTGTGCTATATTTGAATATAGCGAAGGTAGACCTATATTTCAAAATGTGGCCCTCGACCCACTCAGTTTGACAGCCCTGCACTACATGGACACAACCATAGATCAATACAGTGTTTACTGCAGTCATTTTTCAGATACAGATTTTGAATTAAATAATTTTAAAATGTTTTCATGTTGCTAAAAGTTGCCAGAGTTGATTTTGACCCTTGCCAGTTTTTGAACGTTTAACTTATCTTTGTTTATGGGGAAAAAAAATGCATGGTGGGTGTTCAGTGTTGAGGTCCATTTTAAACAGGCTAAATTAATCCTGCATCGCTCTATTCAGAAGTATAATACAGGTGCTCTAACTCCACTCCTTTTGCAAGTAGTATTTCTATTCAACCAAAGCAACAAAGAACATCAAAACATCAAACCCCAGCCTTGCTTTTACCTTTCCCGATGTGGCGCCTCGTGTGCTCGATGGTGGAATTGCGGTTGACGTTGGACAGGAGCCCGAGGCAGAAGCGGTTCTTGTTGTTGGACGGGTCGGTGAAGCCGTCGACCAAAACGCTGCGAGACGAGGCGTGGAAAGTCTCTCCCACACGGTTATTCAGCTCATAATAAGCTATAGAGCACCAGTACTCCGGCTCCTCGTAGCACACAGGCCGCAAGTCTGAACGACACAGGAAATATTGATTGCGAATTTACAGTTCTACAAATGAGAATATATAGTTTTTCTTATAAATTATCATGTGTTTTATGTGCTGGGTGTGGTGAAACAATGTATACAGTATATATCAAGGTGACTATTGATCCATTTTTACAAGACTATAAACATTTTAAAGAGAAGGGTGTAAATACAAGAAGAATTTATGTGCAAAAACAAATATGTGCCGTTTAGAAATACCAGTGTTCATATAGATATGTTGTATGTGTGTCTACAGTATGTATAGGTGTATATTTGCAGTTGTCACCTCTGTGTGGGGCAGAAAAGGTGAGTTTGGTGGTTTCTGGGGGCTTCACATCCTCCTGTGGACTGGACTCCATCATGCTGTAAGGAGGAGGCGGAGTCTCAGCTAAAAACACATCAGATATACAGAATTAGAGCATAAGTTCTTCACAGTCAGTACTGAAAAATCAAATGTTTGTTCAAATCACTTTAATTAAAAATGTTAATCTTCATTTGAGAAAGTCTGACACAATGAGCTCCACTAAAACAAGTCATTCACAAACAAATAATGTTATGAATGAACATGCCAACAGGAAGTTAGCATTTTTGAAAATAAATAAGCCAACTGATTTCTGTGCATAGAGACAGTTACAAAACTCTTAACTAGGGCTGGGCGATGTTGACAAAAAATTAATATATGAATATATCTTTTAAGCGTCTTGTTAACAATATTCAGGCAATATTTTATCAGTCCAACTGAAATGTGCTAAAAATGTCTTGAACTAGTTATGTTCACATTAATAGGTTGCATTAACATTGCAGAATTCGGTGTCAAATCTAGATGGTTACCAAAAGCCAGTCTGTCCAATTAATAACATTGTAATTTCACACATTTTGACTAGACCCAATAACTTTTTGTATTACAGCACATTTTTGCTGTTCGATCCCCATCTGTATTAATTATTACTGACCTGTGTAATGTGTTGATGTCATGTTGTGTTTCCAGATAAATGTAAAAGTTGACATAATTCATCTCAAAAGTGTAAAGAAAATACATTTATGCCCTAAGCTAAAAATTTACAGAATCATTTTTTTAGTTTTTAGTTTTATTTACCTCTTTTTGTACAATTTTTTTTCTATAAACGATACACTCAATATCCAATCCAATCAGTTTTTTGGATATCTTGAAAATAGCACTCACGATACACACCTCTACTCTACTTAAACTAAAATCCCATCCCTGCGTCTCACCTGTGATGTGATAGGGGCTCCCCGGTTCGGCCGAGCTGCTGGGGGAGTTGGGGAAGCTCTGCGGGTTGGGCGATTGGGTGTGAGAGGACGAGGGTGAGGAGGAGGTGAAGGAGGTGCAGGGCAGAGGCGGGAACGAGTCGGGATAGGTGGCGTTTTGGGGCATCAGAGGTTCGTTGTGGATGGAGGCGTTTCTGAACTTGGCCAAGAGACTGTGCTGAGGATTGAACTCGCTGTGACGCGGCACCAGCACCGGGGGCAGCACTGAGAGAGGCGAAGAAAAGAAAAAAAGAGAGGAAAGCTTACACATTATTTTGGTAATTAAGATGCATTAGATAATTCTTCCCCTGACTTGTGGAAGTCTTATTTCCTTGCTTTGAATATTCTGCTGTACAACATTAAAATTGTCTGTAACCATGGAAACAAGTAGCAGCATAAAAGCCAGGTTACAATCCAGATCTGTGGATCTGTTTTTACAAATAAACTGCTGTAATAGAATAACTGGACATGAAGATGGATGATTATTGCCATTTTGTGAAATATTTTAGGCAAAGCAAAAGCAGCCCCTGGAGATAAGGAACACTCTAACAAAAAAGTTACACAGATGAAGTAAAAAAAAAAAAAAAGAGTTTGATTGATTGATTGATTTATATTTATATTCAACTACTATTGTACCCTATTTAGAAGACTTATTATGCCATAACCCAGTAATATTTTTAATGCTATTATCATTTTATATTGTGTTATTCTATAGATGGATTTTCGGTCAACGTCACTTTCTGTCCTACTGCGCATGCGTTATGCAGAAAGATTTACTCTCTATCTGCTTAGCTGGGAAACGTTTTTTGAATAAAACAACAATATGGGACGAGAGCTAGCTGTTTCAATCAGGTATGAACAGTTATGACAGACGTCTGTCTCCTGAAGCTTGAGACAGTGTTTTTTTTGCCGTTTTTTCACTCACCTGGATGTAACTTTTACGGGTTGTAGGGTCAAATTTCATTCACAAATGTTGATTTAGCAGCAGAACTTCTGTCTTCACATTGGGTATGGGATGGGACGATATACGATATTATCATTAATCACGATAATAAAGGGCTGCAATTAAATAATCGTGAAGTTTTTTCATAATCGTGATAATCGCACATGATGATAATCGCGATTATGAGTCTAATAAGAGTTAATTACAGACTCTGAGACAAAGTTAATTGATTTTTGCTCAACATTGTGCTCATGTTTGTTCACTTTGAATCATTTTGATTCCACTTAGGCCAAAATACAATAAGTAGTTGTACAAACATATGCATAATGTGCAGTAATAAATGTTTTAAAGACTTTTAAACTGTACACCTATACGTTTAGTAAATTATCATTATTATTATCGTGATAATATCGTTTATCGCGATTATTTTGTCACAATAATCGTGAGTGCAAATTCTAATATCATCCCATCCCTACTTCACATGTGATAAACTCTTGTAGTTAGCTTTTTCGACTTGTTTCCTCTGTTTGTGTCTATGAGCGGCAACTCTTTATGGAGGCGGGGGCGCGCACATCGCCGTGTTGATAAACAAAAATCCTTTATAATAATATGTGGCTTTAGTCGAAGTGTTTTTATTGTAGACCAGTACAGTTTCTTTATGTGATTATGATTCAAAAGCAAGATTAAATTAAATGTGCACTGGTTAACCTTTTATAGTCCACCATCTCATCTCATCATTTGTCTCCATGGAGATATTATTGCAGTTTCTGTTGTTGTTATGTTCACCAGTAAAGAGTTTCAATGCAGTTTCATTCAAAAATCATAAATAGCTGCTCTGGATCGATATTGTGATGCTTGCTAAATACAGCTACATAGTTTTATGATACTGATCTTTTTCTAAATGACACTATATTTTTGGTAATACCTGGTGTCTCCACGCGCCTGTAGTGATAGGGGTTCACACAGATGTCCTTCTGTTTGGATCCAAAGGGAAACTCGCAGCAGTCCAGGGCCTTGAGCTCGTGATGCGACTGCAGGTCCGGCCAGCGCCACACGCGACAGTAGATCACGTGAGGAAGTCCTTTTCTGTGGGACACCTGCAGCCGGCCGTCCAGAGAGCGCGGGATCGTCACACATTTACCTGACGAGAAAAAACACTAGATAAGATTTGGAGTAAAGACCCAACTGTTTTAAAATATTGCACTGACATTTTAACACGCTTTGGCTAGTACAAATTGTGCTAGTTTTATTGTACTACTGTCAGTGTTTTGCTTCTAAAATGACAAAATTTCTGCAAGTATTACCATTATAACCAGCACAATTTAAAAAAAAAGTATTTTAGTATTTTAAGCATAGTTTTGTGTAATTAAACCACTTACAATATATGCAACAATAAAGATGTGTTATTTTACCAATTTTGTTCTCAAAATGCATTGGACTGTACAAATTGAAAAAAAAACAACATTTTTTCATTGAGAGAAAATTGTTACTGTTCCACATATAATCTTGAAAAAATGGAGTACCACGATTGTAAAAACACTTATTTAATTACTTTTTTCTGTTACTAAACTAAAGTTTTTGCATGTTTAGATTGTATTATTAGGTCTACAGATACACATGTTGACAGAACTAAGCTTCAAAGTAAATACATGTGTTCATCCTTGTTCATCCATTTTTGTAGCTTTAGTTTCACTCTGGTCAACGATTAGTTCAAATTTGTGACAATTTGGCCAAAAAACAAACTTAAATAAATATGTCTATGGAGAAGCAGGTGCTTTAGCTATATTGTTTTTCACATTATGGCATAAAATGTATTTATCCTCAATGATAATGTTCTAAAGAATGACTTTATCTTTCTTTGTGAAGTTGACTTTTCACCTTCAGTAAGTTACACCTGCACCTTTAAATATGAACTATTCAGAACTCTAAACTCATTGGGGTGAAGAATTATGAAGTTCAGAATGCATTAGAGTGAGCAAAACATGTGAGTGACTACTGTAAAAACTTTAAATTTTACATTCTTAAGACTGTAACAATCAAGAATGGAGTTATAGTAGGATCACTACTGGTATATAGATATTTTATGTGAGTATTAGCATTAATGGACGCTATTTTAAAAGTCCTAAATTGCGCACTTTTTTGTTTTTAAAAATGCTGTTTCCTCATCAAAAACTTATATGAAGCTGTGCTTCAACTGCATTTATTTAACATGCAAACTGCCCATGTTCAGATTGTATTCTTTAGGGCTGTTCGATATGGACAAAAATGCACATCTCAACATGTTTTTTCTCAATGTACGATATATATCTGGTAAGCTTTAAAAGTACATTTTTTTCTAAGCCTGAGGCCTGCTGATTAGAAAGTGCAAATTTAAACTTATATTAAATAACAAATTTTGGTGATGTCTTTTGCTAAGTAAATCAAAATAATAAAATTTGTTTTTGAATAAAACAAATGCATAATTTGACTGCGACAAATAGATTTCATAAATATAGATTTTTCTGGATTTGGCTAACTTGAAGCTGCAGCTATTGTATTAGTCTTATTTAAACGGCGTCATTTCCAAGTTCAACTGATTTTGTAGGGCAATCTTAACTAAAGAAAATAAAATACAAAAAAGGCTCCACAAAAAAGGCATCAACTCAAGGTACTTTTAGTGTATTTTTGAGTTCAATTGAAGCTAAATTAGCTTTAGTAATAAAAGTTTGTGAGATCACAAGGTGGACAATCTATGATTACTTACAATTTTGTGAATGAAACTAGGTGCAACTTCTGAGATGTTTTCGATGAGGTGACAACATTCCAAAATGGCTAAAAACTTAAATTAGTAAATTTTGCATTATGGGACATTTAAGTATTTTGCATTTTAAAATCCAACTGAAACTTCTAATGCATGACGCTACAATCCCGAGCACACAATCACCTTTAATACCCAACACAGAGCACAGTTAATACCCACTCGGTTGCCCGGGACAACTCAGAGCCCTCTCCAGCTCCTCCATGGCTCCTTTCTTCTTTTTGAGCTTCTTCACCAGCGAGTCCACAGCCTTCTCCGCCCATTTCTCCTCTTCGTCTCCCTGCTTCCAGCCCAGCAGACGCTTCACCGCGGGGCTGGTGAAGGAGAACAGGGAGGTGATGGAGGCCGAGGAGTTCATTATGAAAAGGGTAAAAGGATTGTAAGTTGATAAGAGTTCACTTGGGGACGCCGCAGGAGAAATTACGATATGCCCAGAGAGGAGAAAGAGGTAGTAAGGCTATGTAAACAGTGGCTGGTATCCGCTGAGTTGAGCAGTGCAGCTGGAGCGCGGCCAGAGGACAGGGCTAAATCCCCTCCGTGTGCAGTCACAGAGGGGACAGGGGTAAGAGGGGCACACGGCTCTTGATATGGGGCGTCCCGCAGTGAAGGTTAGTCCTCACACAGTCAGAAGTCCAGCTCAAGTTTCAAGCATCTGTCAAGCGAAAAGAAAGAGAGTCAGCGTTAATATTCAGGACAAGGGACAAATATCAAGAGGTAAATAAAGCATGTAAACAAAAGGAACATTTAAAAAGCAGCTCTAATTCAATGTTATGTCCTTTATTGTCAACTTGAAGATAAGACAGGGACGGTATAAAATGTCGACAGTCTGATAATCATGACCAAAAAAGATATAAACAGTTTTAAGCAATGCAAATTAAAACTGTTTTGCCAGTTTTACGTTGCATTGCTCCTTGGTTATGTTTTCTTTTGCTGTCCAGGTATTTAGTGACATACAAAGCCATTTACCGAGCAAAACTTTTAGCTTATAGTAGCTGAAGTTAATTACTTGTATAAACATAGATGAAAAATCTTGAAACAGACAGTTCCTAACACAAGATTGTTACAAGTGCTGCACTTTCCTCAGACCTCTATCCCTTCTATATTATCTTTTATCGCGGTATTTTGATATTACGAAATACCTTAAATACCTTTTGTCCTATCCCTACTTAAAGATAAACCCATTAAAAGTAGCCAAAGTAGTACTTCTGCTCCAAGTCATGTCTCCAGACTCCAGGTTCTCAATTTCTGATGAGTTTTAGTCGCTTAGAAAACTCCAACCTCAGCTCTGTTCTTGCGGTTTCAAGTGTATTTATTCAGGATTGTATTTCTAGTGACCAGCCCTGATGCCTTAAGAGTTTATTGTATAGAAACTGTGTCACAAAAATGTCAAGAAGCGTAGAAAACTTATACTAGATAATAAATATCCCTCATTAAAACATTTGCAAGCTCATTGTGATTATCATTTCCTTTCCGAGTCTAATGGTTGTTTAATAGCTCAGCTCATTAAGATTTGTTGTCAAAGTTTATGGAAAATTATGAGTGAAATATGTACATTTTTGCTAGGCTCTTATTTCCAGATATTATGGATTATTCCCTAAACTTTCTGTTTAAAGGTGACACATGTATTGTGTAAAATCAGCTTAATTCATGCCTATGTCCTGCAACTGAGGCTTAAGTGCTCAGAAAAGTCCCCTTTTCACCTACCACCTTTCCCCGCCCACATCACTGCACTTAGATATAAATATTTGAAAGAATTAAGATTCCAAGGGACACAGTTTTACATAAAGTCAATGAATCAGTTTCTATTATTGAGCTATTCTAGATTTATAGGAATAAACAAAATGTAAATTGATTTTACTACTTTGTTTTTGTTCATTACCAAGTACCTGGAAAAAGTACATGCCATTTTTTTAGTAAAGATTAAATGGATAAATAAACATTGATAAATAAAAGACAAATTGTTTGTTTTGATTTTTATTTTCACAACTATTTTATCTATATTTCTCTTACATTTGATTTTGGTGTGAGATTGACTCTAAGCTTGTTTGTGACTTGCTATGGTCAAGGCTAAACTTGTACCAAAATAAATCAGAATGACAATAACAATAAAGCCAATAAAGGTGTAGTTATCAAAACATTGCCATAGGTTAATTGAATTGCATTGCTTTTACGCTGGAAGGACAAATGAACCATATCTCCAAAGGGGCTTTCAGACAGAGCAAAGGGCCCAGATGATTTCTAGATTCACCAACAATGAGGAATGTCCTCTCTGGCCTGTTTCTATGATCATGCCACTGACGCCCAGGAGCCAAACTGTCTGGCCAGCACACATCACAGGACAGGAGGGGAGAGAGAGAGAAACACAGAGAAAGGGAAGAGAGAGAGAGGGGGCAGAGAGGAGAGAGAGGGAGGGATTGAGAGACTATCCTGTACTTGTGTCTTTACGCTTTATTTAACATTGATTTCAAATTGCAGAAAGGTATGTAAGGTTGAAGTTGCTCAGTTTTAGTCTTGAGTTATTGTATGCACCACACTCTGTTGGATTTAAAGAAAGAGCTACGTCTATTTTTTTTATTTTTGATTAGGTACAGTACAATGGCATTTATGATAAATTAATGGGATTGTGACAAGCAAATTTACAGTAGCTAGATGATGTGAAAGAATTTAAATGTTTCTGTATGTGACATTATTGACATGATCTTTGTTGTATTAAAGTTTGTGTTGAGAATAAATATATTCAAATGTTAGTTCTTTAAGCTTTTAAAGTAGCCAAGTATGCTGTTGTTTTGTTAAAGTGACACCATGTAGCTTTCTGAAAGTGGAAGCTACCTGCACAATCCATGACACAAAAAGTCCAACTATAATTTTCAATATTCTTCATGTAAATAGAAAGTTTTAATGTTTTACAGTGGAATATAACAGCTAAAAGAAGAATGTAAACAAGCTCTTTTTATGGAGAGGTGGACGCTCTTAAAAAACAAAAGGTACCATCAGTTATAATAGGTTCCAATATCAGAATAATGCAACACAATTAGTCAAAAGTAAAACTTAACCGCGAGACACAAAGCGCTGATGAAGTTTTTGCGCAGACAAACAGACCTGCAGAGACAGAGACAGCTGAGGTTTTCAGTGACAGCAAAAAAAACGCACGGCTCAATGCGGCATCGGTCCACTGCTGCGAGCGCTGCTTTTATTGAGTCTGGCGTCACTCAGTCTGCAGACTCAGATAGGCTAATTACCTAATGCTTTATCGCCAGGACACCCCTTCCCAAAAAAGTAAACACGCAGTTTCCTCTTACTACAGCCACAAGAGCGCTCATGCCTCCACGAGACCTGGACGGGCGCCAAAAGTCTTAACGCACCTTGACATGGGAAGAGATGGAGAGTCAATGGCGCAACATCCAAATCAAATAATGTTACTGTAACAGGCTAGGTTACAGAATATCAACGCAACTATTACATTGGGATCACAGTCTGACATTACAATACACAAAAAGTAACAGACGCCATAGACCCAAACAGTACAAGTTAAAGGCTGTACCACAAATAACAACTAACTATAAACTAGGTAAGTAGTCTAACTAAGAATAGAAAAGTTACTCTAAGCTCGTTTGAAGTTCAGAGTGTGTAACAATGTGCTGCTCTCACCTGTGATGATGCTGACAAGTGCGCGCAGACGTGGGTCCAGCGCAGGTCAGAGCGGCTCCGCGCGCACCGGTCTACACGCTGGACGCAGGAGGTGTGTTCAGGGTCCGCGAGGGACTGGAGATGCTCTTCAGACTCACGTTAAAACAGGATGCACGAGGAGGACTTTCGCAATAAAAGGTCAAGATTTAGTGCTGTTGAAGTTCTTTAGATAAAAACAACAGACAGCACTCAGCAATTCACCCCAGGCCGCAGAAAATAGAATGTGGGCATCAGAACAACTTAAAATAAATACTTAGAATTTGTTTTATGCTATTATTTTGAAACTCACTCACAATAACTTCCTCAGATGTGTGCGTACAGTGCAGCTGTGTTGACGTAGGGTTGCTCTCGTAGCCGAGCCTCCGCTCCTCCTTCAGCCCAGCCAAGCGCCAGGCTCCGCGGCGTCAGCCTGGCTGGAACCGCAGCGCCTGCCGTGGATCCCTCCGCCTCCCTCCAGGAGCTTCACGGGATTTTACAGATTTTACATTGAAAGTGATTGTGCGCGCAGGGGTGAGCGCGCGCCACCTGAGCCTTGCACAATTATTCTAAAGTGACTTTAGGACAGAGAAAACATTCGCACCTGTTCTTTTCACACCAGACCTAAAGAACTGTGAAGCCAAATTGCAAAAGATGAACTAAGTCTCTGAGATGACTCCTGATTGTCTTTCACGCCTAATTTATAAACACATCTGCGTATTATATCTGCATTATATCGTTTATTAATAAAGTTGCAAGAGATTACACTCATGCACTTGAAGCATGGACGTAGGCTTCAGTGCATGACACTAACTTAACACCATTTATGTGGAAATACATAAAACAATGAGCATTCACTCTTCGCCCATCACAATACTCCAGGAGCCACGCAAGTGTGTCACTGCGGATGGATACGCGCCTTTATTGGGAGTGCCGTGACTGGTCCAGTTAATGACGCAACCGTCTGGCGACAGTGAGTCTACAAGTTTGACATTTTCACAGTTTACAGCAACTGCTGCGGATTGTAACAATACTCCAGCCGAAAGTAGGTGCACTCAGGGGATCTGGGCAAAATATATTTTTTTCCGATCACCAGGTGCTGCATCCAAATGCATCATGGGGTCCAGGTTGCCACAGAATGGTCCCTGTCTCTGGGCACTGTCCGGACACACTCCTCAAAGTGCGCACGGACCTCCATGGTCTCACGGGTCACCCACACATGAGCTGAAGACTCAAATTCAAGCGCCTCGGGTTAAACCTTACACTGTGTTAATGTTGTGGCCTAAGTTTAGTGCCTGGCACTTTAGTGGACTTGTCAAAGTTCGAGCTGTGTCCATGGTATGTCCATTTCAACATAACAGGGTTTTACCTGTGTTCAAGACTGGAACTGGTTTACAATTAAACTAAATTCCAGTTATAAGAAGCTCATCCCTGGTTGTGTGGACAGTGATTCATGTCCGAGCGCAGACAGGCACAGAGCGGACACAAACAGGATGCGCCCCGCGGGGTTCTGAGGCCCGAGAGACATCCGCATCATCTGACCTCAGACTTGCTCAACTGCAGTCTTATAAAGTCATTTACAATCACTCCAACCACAAAAACGAAGTTGGACAGGCTCCAAGACAATGTCCACATCAGATGTAGACCAAAATGTGCTTAACACTTTGGAACAATAAGATGCTTTATTCAGTCCTAGACGTTCCTCTGAAAAGTTGCAAAATTAGGACTCTGTGAACCTGGTCAATTTATAACTGAAGAAAAAAAATGCTAAAATACAGTCTGAGCATTTAGAATACATATTGATCTGATCTGACTTAGGTTTACTGCTGCTTTAGATGTCAGCAAAGATGATAATATTTAAACTTTTTAATTATGACATTTTAACACTGTTCTTGTCAACTTTTGCCATTTAACAAAAACATCTACTCCACCTGTCAGGGTCCAATCTGGTTTATATTTCCATCAGTATATTTCCATTTCATTACAAAGACATTCAAAAAACAAAGTGATTGGCCAAAAATATAAGTAACTCGGTCAGAGCTGTACAGTACAGCAGTGTGCATGTAACGATGACCATCACAAGCCAACATTTTGTACACTATGGGAATCCCACAACTGTGACGAGAATGTACATCTCGTTACAACTTTACATTTAAGATGTTGTATGCGTTCTTGCTTATTGACACTGACGAGACGCAGTTGTTACATCCCTTTTTAAGGCTTATTGGGCATTAAAAAGGCCC
Organism: Mugilogobius chulae; assembly: GCA_038363315.1. NCBI lineage: Eukaryota > Metazoa > Chordata > Actinopteri > Gobiiformes > Gobiidae > Mugilogobius > Mugilogobius chulae. The sequence goes on along the minus strand of CM076399.1, from coordinate 30,126,544 downwards.
TTCGTTTACCGATTGTGTAATTGATTATGTCTAATCAGTCTTTAGCGCCGGCTGCAGTTTCCATGCACCTGTGATGTAGCGCAACCGAATGAAAACCAGATCACGTCCCATCTGAAGCCAACTCCAAAACGGAACCAACTTGGACCCTGGAGAGAAGATGAATAGACACAATAAGACGATTATTAACAACAGCATAAATACGGTATATAGATTTGAATAAATACAAGTATTCTACTTTTTTTTTTTAGATCTGACAAACACTGCTGCCAAAAGCCTCACTATCCACCACCAATCAGTTCATCAGGACAGAAAATGTAGACAATATGTATACAGACTAATGTCTGAGAACCACAATAGTAGCAGATAAACATCTTACATGTGTTACAATTAACTTAACAATATAATTTCTTGAAGAATTTCAGAAATTATTCAAACAGGCTTACCTTCTATTTCAGTCCAATTAACAGCTACTTCCGTGATGGGAATCTTAAAGCACTGAGCAATGTATAAAAGCTCAACATCAAAAGCCCTAGAAAAATACAGTATGTTTACTTGAGTTAATTTACATTACAATCTGTCAACAATGTGCAGTATATTATTTTACCATCGCTCAACATGAAGACAAGAAAACGTCTTGAGTGCAGCTTCTCGCGTGAAAAGCTTGAATCCACACTGCGTGTCCCTGATGCCTCTCACGCAGAAGAACCACACCAGAAAGTGAAAGCCCAACATCAGAAATGTTCGAAACAAAGAGCGCTAGACAATAACCAAAAAAGTAAATTAAGATGATTATATGAGGTTTCACTTATAAAATTAAAAAAATTAAAAACATATTTACCTGAGCTACGGATTCTTTTTCCAAGTGAGCTCGAGAACCACATGATATGGCCATATTCTCCTTAACAAAAAGTGAATAAAAAAAGACTTAATAACTAGGTAAAAGCTAATTAAGGTTTTGTAATACCCCAACTCTAATCTTAACACCCTATCTAAATCATAACCTTTTTCATCTATTCATTCATCATTTGTTCATGTGTACTTTAGTATTTATTTATGCTTTATTAAAGGTCCTACATTATAATTTTTTTTACTTTGTGTTATGTTTTTTGCTCATCCAAAACACAATTGAAGTTGTATTTTGTTTCGTTCACAAATTCTGCATATTTAGATTGCTTTCTTCTTTCAAACTAAAAACACTGTTTCACCTTGTGATGTGCTACACTGTTTTTGAAACTCCACACACCTTCACTAGAATTATTAGGATGTTTTCAGCCATGAATATACTTGATTCTGTAAATACAACTATTGTTTTAGCCTTATTTAAACATACTCCGTGATTTGTATAGTAGTAGAGTTTTTGTAGCCATTTCAACTGAAAAAAAGATCAAACTTAAAAAAAGAGATTCTTTGGTGTTTTTTTCTAGAGTAAAGCATTTCACTTGAGTGTAAAATAAATAGCTAAGGGTAAAACTACTACATAATCACATCATAAAGAGGACTGGAGCATGGAAGATGTAGACAGACGGATTACTCATAGATAAACAGATTAATCAAAACGTATCATCAGGAAGGTTTTCAGTGAGGTCACAACAGTGGCTAAAAAAAGTGCATGAGATCTTTAAAGCTACTTCAGATGTAGTCAGTATAAAGTGGTATCCAAAACTGCTGTGCATGTTTGTATACTGTAAATCTGAAATGACAAAATGATAATTAAATGTGTCTCACTGGCTTTGGGTCGATCTCATTTAATGCTGCTTCCACTTTCTCAATGTCACCGAACTTTGTGGCTCCATCAGCGTCTGCCATCAGGATGAGTCTGCCTCTGGAGCTCAGGGTTCCCTTTAGGCAAAGAAATGTTTTATTACAATCCGAAAACACACAAACCTCGATTTGTACTGAGACCTACCATTCGCACTGCGCCTCCTTTGCCCCTATTTCTCACCAACGTCAAGACTCGCACTTTATCTGCACCGTATTTCTTTGTGTACTGCATTGCAACCTGAAAGAACAATGTGTAACTTTTAATGAGACAACCATTGGCTTTAAATAAATAAAACCTAAATGTTTCTCTTCATACCTGTGTGGTTTTATCTTTGCTGCCATCATCAACCACAATAACCTCATAGGTAAAAGAAGGGGTATTTTTCTGAAAAAGGACAGTTAAAAGAAATTAAGTGAAATAGTGCCACCTATTGGTAAATTTAATAATCAGCTCATCATTAGGTAAATTTGTATCAATAGGTCAACCAAGACAAAAAAAATAGACTTGCAATATGCTTTGATTTTTAGGGCTAATAATTAAATATACAAATAAATAATATTTGTAAATCAAAATGTACTAATACCAAATCTATGCTACTTCTTTGTTAATTTTAATGCTTTAATTTTTGTCAATTTCTTGGATACAGGTGTGTTTTTAGCACATTTTACATCTTCTCGATAGTTCTAGAAGGATGATATTATATCGTTGATAAAAAATATCAAATAAAAATGTATACCATTGATGATATTATTTATATAATTGATGATGTGGGAATTTTGTAAGATAACTGTGCATATACAGCAGCTGATTTTATGACCAATACTAAACTCTAGAATTGAATGACTTTAATACTGACTGCAGAGGCTAAAACTGCTCCTGAATAAGAGAGTTGAAAAAAAAACTTAAAGTGCATATGACAGGTTTGACCTTTTTCAGTATACACAGAGAACATGATTATATTTAAGATTTCACAAAACATTTTAGCTTGTTTTCACCTGGATTGACTAATATAGATGTATTTTGTCAAGCAAATATGACATATGTAGAGGGGAACCCACAACTGTTACCTAGCAACCACATTGTAAATGTTTTGCTGGATCGAGTAACAGCTCAATGATATCGGCTCAGCCATTTATTAGAGTTATGTAATAATGTTGTACCTTAATTGGGCATTAAAATACATATTTACTGGCTGGCGTTGACCCAGAACGTCTCATATTAATGCCCATTTTATTTAGATTAAGTTGTGAAGTTGAGGCTTGCACAGTAAATAACAGTTGTATGACAAAATGTCTTATGTTTTAATAGGAAAGAAAAGTAAATTCAGTCCTTACACTGGTATCGGTTGATATTGGGTATCGGTAGATACTTAAAGTCAAAGTACTGGTATTGGTATCGGAACTGAAAAAGCTGGATTGGTGCATCCTTAATGATTAGACAAATGATCATATTTTGTAACACTTTGTGTTAAATGATTATTTAAACTCCCAGGAAACTGTCAGTTTTGTGTAAAGTGTCTTAGCATTTTGTCGATTTTTGACGGCACATGTGGAGGGATTTTGTTTTAGAACTCAGATTACTTGCTAATTTGAACTTTTAGTTGTCATTTTCTCAGTTTGCCAATTAACTGTTGTAAAACTATGATAAATATTAAGCACAAGGACTATCACACCAAACTATGTGAAAATGTAATAATTTGTCATATGGGCTTTAAATACAACAAAATAAAAAAAAAATATATAAAAAGAAATATTAGAAATGCCATGCTTAGGCTATCTTGGATATATAGCTATCAATTATACTGTTATCGCAAATATTGTCTTTTATATCATGAGACAACTGTTATGCCTTATAGTCCTGCCCTAGGAGTAGTTATTATGCATATTCACTTCACAATGACAAATCACTAATACAGTTAAATCCAGTATCAGAAAAAGCATGTACCCGTCGTTGCTCCAAGTAATCCATGGCTTCTTCCATCATTACTGGCACTGAAATAAACACAAATGAGGATGAGTTGCAAGCTTCAGCACCGCATATTTCTTTTGCTATCATGTAAATATCTGTACAAACATAACACAGATATAAGAACTTACATCTCAGCTCCTCGTTGTAAGCCGGAACAACCACAGACAACTCGATAGAGAAGGGATCATGGAGACGTGGAAAGGTCTGTTTCTCCCCTGTGGCACCAAGGAAGTACTTCTCTTTTTCATGGCGTGTCATGTTCACTTTCCCAGCAGTTCCATGGGCAACAATTAACACCTGAAAAGAGTGAAAGAAGAGACTGATGAGCAGGTGTAATCCTTTGTTTATGTGACACACTGCACAGTAAACAAAGAGGAGTTTGAAATTAATAGCTTTATTTCATTTATAATAAAACTATATCAAGTTGATGCATAATAATATTGGCTGGTTACAGTTAAAGAGTTAATGCTATAAATCAAGTCAAACACATTAAAGTCATCATAAAAGACAAAATCAGTGCAATTTTTAATATCAATGGCAGTGCACAAAACACACCAAAATAAAACATCAACGCTCAATAACGAAATTTTACGGAACATTTCTGACTTACCACGATTAAAGCTAAAGCTGCCAGTGCAACCAGGGCTTGCACAATTTCACAAAGAAAGTCCATTTCCCACAAATCACTCACAGCCACTGACAGCACCGGTCAAAGTGGCACCAAACCTGCCACAGGGGTCCGTAAAAAGGCTCTCAATACTTGGTATGTTAAAGCATAAAGCCAAACACAACATACGCCTGTCTAGAATTTAAATACTGTAGCTAAAAAGCCCTATACTTTCACAAGAGAGCAGCTCATTGAACAGTCTTCTCCAGCGACGCGGAAGTGCTGTTGTAGACACGTCATCACTGTGACGTAATACGCACGGTCCGTGGGCAGAGCGCACAGTGCCACCGACAGGACAGGAGTTTGGTTTGTTGTTGAAAACTTCTCCAAGTATAATCTCCAATGATATATCAATGAAACTTGTTTTAAATAGTTATTTTATTTCATCCAGAAGAAAATAAGAAAACAAAAAATAATTGTCCAAAATGTAAGCATAACTAATTATCACCTGCACAACTATAACAACAAACACGACTAATATATTATCGTATAAATGTCATATCCAGCGAATAACACGTATTTACTATTTTTCACTAAATTACTTTTTTTTTTTTTTTTTACTTCGCCTTTTCCTTGAGTCTAGTGTCTTTTGGGCTTCCGTAGTAAATTGCACATTCACGTGCGCAACCAAAACATCATGGCGGCTGGATTCAAGTAAGATATGAAAAAACATACAATTTTTAACTTTATATTACATTTGATTACTATGAAGAGGATGCGTATATGTCAACGTTATGGTGAAGTGTAGTAATGTAATGATAGTAATGATAAAAGACACTGCAAAAGACCGAGCTTGGTGTGCATCGTTGTGGCCATGCACATTTCTTTTTATAAATTCTTTATTTTTCATAAATGTTATATATGTGATATACGTGATATATTAAATCCAACCCAAGACAAAAAGTTAACTTTAATTTGTGTTTGCAGAACGGCAGAACCACTGGAGTATCACAGAAGCTTTTTAGTAAGTAAATAAGTCAATGTATTGCAGTCAATACATTTAGCTTTTTTCTGACACATTAGTCTCTTACTTGCGTAATATTTAGTTTGAAATTTTGTGACAAGTGAAAACAGCTTTAAGTTGTGTTGTTCTCTTAAGTTAGAGAACAAGTTGTTGAGTTGTTCTCTTTTGTGTTGCTTATGACTTTGTTTTTCTCAATATTGTGGACCATCATATGAAAATACCAGATTTTGTGCTAGGTTGTCATTTTAGAAAATAGAATAGAAATTTGATTGCCGAAGTTATAGTTTCCCAAATAGTATTTTTACTCTTACTTGAATATTCTCTTGGATCATTATTTTGTAAATTACACTTGAATGAAATTACTCAGTTGAGTACAATGTTTAGCTATAGTCTAACCACCTCTGAACAGAATTTAAAAAGAATCTTTGTGCTTATCTTTTATGTTAGAAAGAACAATGTCGGTCTGATGGACGTGAGCTGTTGGAGTTCAGAGCCACTACACTGAACATAGGTAATCCTTGTATGTACAACACTACCATTACACAATTAGGATTTATCTCACTTTGTTTTTAAATATTTTTTCAGGGTCTATATCCACAGCAGACGGCTCTGCACTGGTGAAACTTGGGAACACAACCGTCATCTGTGGCATCAAAGCAGTACAGAATTATAAATTAGTTGTTTTATTTGATATATTTATACATTACACTGAATATTTATATCTGTGATGATTTTCTTTGCAGGAACTATCAAATCCCACAGTTGAGGCACCCGGTAAAGGTTACATGGGTAAGTTTAACAAGTTGTATAATCAAAGCATACATCTTACCATTTACAAAAATTCAGTCTTTTGTTATATTTAGTGCCAAATGTGGACTTACCACCGCTGTGCTCCTCTCGATTTCGTCCGGGTCCTCCAGGAGAGCAAGCTCAGGCTGCCAGTCAGTTTATTGCAGATGTCATAGAAAGGTAAAATAAAAGAGCACATGCAGTTTATATTTATAATGTTGTTTTAAGCTTTACTTCATATAAATCAAATTATTTTACAGTTCTGAAATAATAAAAACTGAAGACTTGTGCATCGAAAAGGGGAAGGTAATTACATTATCTTCAAAAATTATTAAAAATCACTTACTTCTAATCGAATGCAATGTTACTGCAGTTGTGCTGGGTGCTTTATTGTGACTTGATGTGTCTCGACTACGACGGAAATGTCCTGGACGCCTGTATAATAGCGCTTTTGGCAGCTTTAAAAAACAGTAGGTGCAATTTATTTCAAACCACATACACGCACATATATATATTTTTTAAAGAGATTCGCTCTAGTTTTTGCTCTAAATGTTTGTTTATATTTCTCTTAATTTTACAGCACAACTACCAGAGGTCACCATCAACACCGACACTTGTTTGCCTGAAGTCATTTTAGATAAAAAGCATGAGCTGCAGATTCACAGGCATCCAGTGGGCTCATCTTTTGGGGTGTTTGACAGGTAAGGTTTTTTTTGTCCTGTATCCTTATAGTCATGTTTCTAATTATGAACTATTCCCAAACTACACATACAGATCTATAATGGTTGTGGATCCAACTGCAGAAGAAGAAAGCCTTTTGACAGCTCAGCTCACTGTGGTGACAGATGAAGAGGAGCGGCTCTGTTCTGTCCACAAACCTGGTGAGAGATAAAGCATTCAACAGTAATGGGTTTTGGTAGTATTTCTGATCAAAATATAGATCTACAATATAACAGTATGGGAAGAAGAGAAAAAAAGCAGGAAAAATTTGGTCTGCTCTCAAGTTTTTTGGGTCAGTCTTTCTCGGTCCTATTAACTCTGTATAAAGAAGACAACCTGCTGTTTTGATGAAATTGACACACTGTTATTTACATTTCCTTATTTAACGTGGCCTGATTGATCAACCTTTGTAACGCTTTATGTTGAAAAGCTGGATTTAATTTGAACCACACCAGAAAATCTGAAAAAGCAAATTATTCACCTCAAAAACAACAAGAAAACAGTCTATATAAATTGGGATAAAATCAAATAATAAAATGTGTACAATATAACCAGGTTGGCTGACTTTTGTGCAGAGTAAATGTCTTCTAGGAAAAGTGATTTGCTATCAAACAAGTGAGCTCAAAATGATTATATTCAGTAGGACTGGTTATACTCTTGAGTAGTTGTAAAGTACACAGTTATGCTCGTGGTGTTGTTAATATTAAATGTTATTTAGCTAGCATATCATAATTTCAATGATGTTTCACACTCTGTTAAACAAGTTGTACCGAATGTAGGGTTTCTGGAATCCACTATAAATTATTCTAAAATAAATCTCTTGCCCAGGTGGTTCATCGTTAACTGGAGAGAAGTTGCAGGAGTGTATTAACCGCGCTGTGGTTCGACAGAGAGAGATACAGAAGCTCATTGATAAAGTCCTACAGAGTGTGAAGACGCAACAATGAAGAGTCTCAGACAAAACACTTTTTATCTAAAAGCTGTATTTTCCACTGTCAATATATATTCTTTTTTAATAACAATAAAACTGCTGACAAAGACTGTTTAAAAATTATTTCTCAATGTCCAGAAATGTCTCACACACACGCTCAGTTGATGTCTCATAAGAATTACTCATGGCTCCTGATCTATGTAAAAGGAAATGCCTTTTTCAAAATGTGCTGTACAAAAGCAGTGAACACCATCTTGCATGTTGATCTCAGTCCTTTGTTGAGCCGGGTTTCCCCAACAGGAAAGACTTCCAACACTGAGAGGTAGAGGGCTGCCCCAGGCACTACTCCGAAGTTTGATTTGCATTTTCACTTGTAACAGTTCAGTGGAGGATTTGGTGTCAAACACTCAGCTGGGATCCGTGCTTAAAGGGCAGTTTCTACCAGGGTCGACCGAGCAGAGGGCTGTGCATCAGATCCTCTCACTCCACACCTCCAGAGAAGTCTTCTGAAGGATAATACATTATTGTGGAAGCTTGCTACCAACAAGAACCATCTTCTTTTCAAAAAATATTACTAAGGTTCCTCCAGCATAGTGCTTTCGATTCTATAAACCCGTGTGGTTCTCCAAAACCACTTACAACCATTACAAATCACATTTGTCAACTATAAAAGACAAATAAATGGGCATAGTCTTTTTGCTGCTGTCTCCACAGTGAAGCAGACAAAAGCACAGTATGGATCATTCTTGTCCGTTTGGTGCAGGGACATGGGCCTGTCATGTTTTGGGCAGGGGCTGTGGTGTGCTCCTCTTCCTCTTACTTCTTGGTTGACTGGCGGTATGTTGCCGTGGCGCTCCCCCCGGAGGAGCTGCTGACCCCAAAGCCATTTGCTGCTGCTGCATTTGGTGCTGCAAGAATTGCAACTGTTCAAGTGCAGAAAAGAGTGAGAAACATGTCAGTGTTGGTGGAAATGATTTTGGGTAAACACAGATTGATCTAACTGCAGACTGACAGACTAGTGCTAAACTAACGGAGTGTGTATGTGGCAGTGTTAGTAAGCTCTGTATGACACACAACAGAAACAAAGGGTGTTAATGGCAGCAGGACAGGAGAGGAACAGACGGGGCACGTTGGGTTGTGTTGGATTGAGGCAGGTACAGTTGAGCAGCACCAGTGGCTTCTGGAGACATGACACAATAATACACTTGATGCTGTGGCCTTGACAATAAGACATGCAGTTCAGCAAACATGCTACTCTGCTCAGAGTAAATCAGCAACTTCAACTGGCCAAAAACATATTTCAGTTCATGCTTACAGTATAACAACATAAACTCTGCTTTGTAAAGCAAAACTACTTTATGAAATGGCAAATACATGTGTGCCATTTGGACATACTGTTAGTTATTGCCATGAGAAGTGCTGCAACCTCCAGTGGGCTGCCATATTGGTCAAAACATTTACAACAAACAACACAAAATGAAGTGAATGGTGTGGAGCATATCAACAACATATGGTACAAGTTGAAAAAGACATGGACATCTAAACTCATATTTACACCAATGAATAATAACTGTGTTACATCTGTGTAAAAAAACTAAAACTAATGTTTGCTTTGTTGTAATAAAAACGGTATATATGCAAATGAATGTGATGACACTAGTCTATGATAAGTGTATAAAGATGTTAAAGTTGCTGTATTACTTGGATCTGTGGCTGGTGCTGCTGCTGAAGCCTTGGAGAGGGCAGCGGGGGCCCAGACCCGTCCAGCCCACAGCCCAACTGGGACAGCACTAAGGGGGGAGGAGGGAGAAGAGCGCCGAGGAGAGAGGCACAGGAAGAGGAAGAAGCACAGAGGACAGAGTGGAAAGAAGGTGATGTGAGCAAGCCAAAGGGATGGTTTGATAACAGAGATGCAAACCATAACAGCACAGAAAATTGGAGAAATTTCAAAAGATATAAGTAGAAATTATAGTAAACAGGGAAGAGAGAAGAAACAAGTGCAGGAAGATCAGAAGAGGGCAAAAAAAGATGGAGTAGCAGAAAAGAGGAACATTTCAGTGTTTCTTGATTGTGATAAATTATTAGATTATTTACATATTAACAAGTATAATCACATAGTTAATGTCAATAGGTCTTGTTTTTCAAAAAATAATTCTGTGATACAGATAGACAATCAAAATTAAAATTAATTACACATTTCTTGTTAGGGTAATTATTTCTAAAAAGTGATCAGTTAAGAAGATATAAAGACAGTTAGGGTTAGGAGTGTGTTCAAAGTGTTGTACCTGCAGCTGAAGGCGACATGAAGCTTCCTACTCCCAGATTGATCACCGCCGTTTGCTGGTTTCCTAAACTTTGATCTGTCCCTTGGTCGCCCTGAAAGGTCAGCAAATTCAATATGTATCATACTTAAAAAGAAAAAATAATGTGTAAGATTTAAATTTAAAATGTTGAATTCAAGAAACTGACTAAGGGCTGGAGAATATTACGATGAGCTATGAGCTACTTTTTGTGACAATTTACTGTTTTAAAGAAATCATCGTATCACAATTTACAATTTATGTTGATGGAGATAGTTTAAATACAGACCATCGACATAATCTGATGATTTTGTTTACCACCAAGGCACTAGGAATTCAAGCAGTAAATAAATAGCAATAAAATTGAAAATGTGATACAATTTCTTTGACATATTGCCCAGCCATACAACAATTAGCTTTTAATAGATGTTGCAGTGCTCACCGTCTCCCCCTGCTGTTGCGGACTGGACGTTGCGGACTGGCTCTGTTGAGGGGAAAACTGAGGCAATTGCTGCTGTTGTAGAGAGTTAAAGATGAGAGGACCAGTGGGGATCTGGAGGGCCACAAACAGCAGCGTGGAGCACAAAGGAGCAGGGACAGAGAGGAGAGAGGGGGAGATGAGATGCAGACAGGGGAAAGGGAGAGGTACATTCAGTCAAGCAAATAACACATAGGGTCACAAACAGAGCTGCACAATCTTAGTATCTCTATGCATTTCAGAACATGATCGAATATGTGGTTTTAGTGGACATTTAACTGTAGTCTTGGTGAGTTGATAAAGGTACTTGCGCAAATAACAATTTCCATATGATTTTATGCAGCCCTTGTCGCTAACTTAAAACTATAAAATACACTGTCTAATACAAACAAAATAGCTCTTCAAATAATTACAACATTCATTCAATCTTTCATTCATTCATCTCAAGGTTTGTTATTAGGTAGGGACAGACCTATGGATAGACACTGTAACTAACTCATGCACCACAAAGCTCAACAGTTTAATACTCAGTGCAGTGACACACAGAAAAAGTTTAATGAGTCTTACCTGCAGCAGATTCAGAGGTCTCAAACCAGTGCTGCTGTTCAAGCCGAAAGGACTTCCTAAAATTAAGTCATCATTTTAGTACATAGTCACCTATTTTTATTTTTTCTATATTTATAGGGTTAGGGTCATCATTACAAAAATATCAATAGAGTGCTCAATTGCACGTTGCAATATTTTGCATTGATTCATATAGTACATAAAGAGTGTCAAAGTTCTAAAAAACTTAAAGCTGTTCTCAAATGCTTACAGCTGCTGTTTAGATTTTAAGATTATGAAATCAACATGATCTTACCGGATTGTGCTGCAGGTGGCATGAGCCCTCCAGGGGGCAGTAGTCCACTCAGGTTAAGGCCTGGGCCCAGCATTGGGTTTGAGCTGCTCATTAATGTCTGTGGGCTGCTGCAAAAAGATATATAGATATTGTATTTTTTAATGGGTCTTTTCAAAACGGACAACTAATACCTTTTCAAGGGCTATCAAAAGCAAACAGTGTGTCATTGTTACTGCTGTGGTATACTATTTCTAAACAAAATGGCCATTGTGTGTCTCACCAGACAGAGCTGACTACGTTGATGAAGTTGAGTCCCGTTGCGTTGGCCATGACTTGAGATGACGTGGTCCCTGTCGTGATGGACGTCCCCATGGTGGGCAGGGAATGGTCATAACAGGCAGAGGCTGGCTCAGAGCCAACTGCTGCTGAGTGAAGGGCAAGAGAGCGGGTTGGGACTGGTTCTGCACCAGCGAGGGGTCCGTGGGGGTGGGGGTCACAGACAGAGGGGCCGTAAGAGCGTCTGCGGGGTGAGGCGTGGAGCAGGGCGTGTTTGTGGGGGTGGATGGCTTTGGGGTTCCTGATCCTGGAGAAGAGGAGAAAGAACAGGTGCACACGTATAGTAAGAACACTTTCATTTTACTGTTTAGTTCTATGTTCTAACACGTTATCCATATATAGTGTAGACTCACTCTGCGTTGAGCCCATGGGTGAGAGGGAGGCAGGCGACAAAAGCCCCACCTGACCCAACTCTATGGAGTGCTTCCTGTTCAGAGACTGGCTTTTGGCTGGAGGCGGCGTAGGGCACTTAAGTAGACCACTGGTATTTTGAGAACTATATGGATTACCTAAAAGACAAGTGGGCACCATTAAATGATAAAAAAAACAAGACTCGAATGTATCACTATATTGTATTTTCTAACATTTCAGAATGTTAAATGAACAATCTTATGAATCCCCTAAAAGCGACTGTTGTGATTGATTGTATCTAATGATTTTTTAAAGCTTGTTTCTAGATTTTTTTAAGCTTGTATCTAGACATCAGTTTGCAGAGTTATTAAATAATCTTGTAATTAATGTGTAATATATAGATACATATGTGTACCTGAGGAACTGCTCCCTGATCCTGAAGGCATTTTAATTGGAGGAGGTTTGTGCCTCACCCCTTTTCCCAACAGAGTTGTCTGGACCAGAGCAGAAAAATTATCACCCTAAGGAGCAAAAGAAGCAATGGGAATTCTCAATATTACTGACACGTGTCCAAAAATAATCAAATCAAAATTTACCTCATTATCTTTATTGGGGGAGGGAGGCCCCTGTCCCACACTGCCAGAGTTATGGGACATTTTAACATCACATTTGACGTCCCTTTCGTAAACACCTTTGTACTGGTTTAGAAACCTAAAGCACACAGATCATTTGTTAGATCCTTTCTGTCAACAAGTTAAAAAAATATAATAAAAGTGTCCTACCGATCGCATCTATCTTTGATCCTATGAGAAATCTGTTTAGGACATAAAGAAATAAAAAATTAGGGTAAGAAGACTAATGCAAATTAAATTCTGCTACACATGTCCTTACGGAGGGTGTATGAGCTTAAGGTCAGAGCTGTCCTCTTCTGCTTTTGGTTCTTTAGCACAGTAGATCTTGCCGTACACAAGAGGGTCTCCCATCGACTGAAAGATGGAGACCTTGGTCTTCTGGCATGGCCCCCAACTTCACATTCAAATGTGTAGTCATCTACAACTTCCTGAATGAACAAATTAGACAAAGCCTGTGTTATAACTACAGCTTCAATCTGTTTAATAGCATGAAATTTTGGTAACTTACTAGAAATCACTGATAAAAAATAAAGATCCGATTAAAAGCATGATTGTTGCTCTGATATTTACCTCAGCAGGCCAGATCACAGTCGTAGGTTGCGAGTCTTCTAGCTGCAAAGATTTCTCAACCACTGCATATTTTCTACCTAAAACACAAAAACAAATGTCTGTTTTTAATCTCTGTAGAATTATAATCGTGCATTTAGTTTTGGTAATGACCACTTACATCAATTTCCTTCGGCACAGTTAATTGGCAGTTGTTTTGTTTCCACATATCAACACACTGAAAACAGAATTAATGGTAGAGATAAATTAAATATACACATCACATAATAAAACATATTTTACTGTTTGTGAATGATTTAGGACAAAATGACATTTGATTACAAAGATTCATTTAGAGGAATTAACACTTCTCTTACATTTCCAACCTTAGAGATTTTAAGGTCAATGACAGGAGCTGGTTTCCTCTCTTTCCTCTTCTGAAGGTAGTCATAAAGCCGTAGTTGTGGAGGGACGGGAAGATGGGACAGCTCTTGCTGCCTGTTCAAAGCAGCTCGAGAGTGCCTCTTAAAACACCTACAGCACCCACAACAAACTGAAATGAGCTCAAGGATTCTGAGGTTTTGTGGAAAGGACTCAAATTATAGATTTAGCACATCATACCGTTTCATAGAGCGTGTGTTCATTTTCTGCTTGTTGTAGAGCAGCCGGTTTGCTGTACATGTGACCGAGATGGAGGGGTCCAGACACAAGGGCTCAGCTGTGGCCAAAATTAACTGACTCTCCAGCTGTAGTTTGTCATCCTACAATTCAGTTACATCATGGATTAATCTACACTTCTAATGTAAATGAAGTGTTACAATGGAAATAAAATATTTTACTTGAGTCCACTTATGGTGGTCACTGGTCATGGCGTGGACATCACAGATCAGGGTCTAAAAAAAATACAAGAGAAAGGTACGGTTGTGTGTGAGTGTTTTTTTATTGTATTTTCTAGACGACAATAATTTTTTAACCCTCTGTTAACCTGCAAAAAAAGGGTACGTTCCTCACGGACCCTCGAGGGTCCCCATTTTTAAACGGCCATAAAATTCACATAGATTCAAATTTTTTCCTACTTTCAAAATCAGATCTCTTCGTCTAATTCTCCTCTGCCATACACGTGTAACTTTTATATCTGTGATGCATAGTTTTTAAATTATAAGGCTATTTGTACAGAAAAGTACACTCACACTATTTTACTTTTGGAAATAGGTCATTTTTATGTATTTTTTTATTATTCACTTGGAGCGTACCTTTTGTGACAAAAAGGCCTTGTAAAATAAAAAATATACATCACAGATATAAAAGTTACACAGAGGAGAAGTAGACGAAGATCTGAGTTTCGAAAGTACGAAAAAATATTAACCTATGTGGATTTTATGGCTGTTTAAAAATAAGGAACGTCGAGGTTCCCGAGGTGACGGACGTACCCTTTTGTTCTAGCTCTTTAACTAAACATGCGAGGAAAAAGAAAATGGTGGCATTTTCAAATTTGACTCGATTATGAATCTGTGGACGATTTCATGGGCCTGACCTAAAAACTGTCTGAGAACTAAAAGTTTGAAAAAAGAAAGTTGCTCTAAAGGACCCTAAATGGTCCTGAGGTTACCAGAGTGTTAAATATATATTTCTACTAGTGGTTGTTCTCACCTGCATTGTTGGCCGGAGCAGGATATGTCTGCTCTGATAAGTAGGCATCTTGGTATTGGCTGACTGCCTGTAGTCTCTCACCTCTACTATTACACAGCCACAGTGGAAGATGTTCACCTGAGAGAAAAAAAATACAAATGTTGTATATGAATAATTATAATTAAATAAAATCATACAATATAGCTTAAACAATAACTGCAAAACCACACACCTGGGATTTCTCCAACAGATCCACCAGAATTGGCGGTAACTCCTCAGCATCCAAATACTCCAGCAGTTCTCCTTCTTCATATGGCAATCGAATAGTTTCTGAGTCTATAAATCATAGCACCCATGAATAAACGATAAATTAAATTACTATATAATAGTGTAGTAATATAGTAAGTAAAGAAGTTTTCTTACAAATACGGCATCTCTTACCAGACCCATTCTTTCCTCTGAGCATTAACGAATAGCCTTCATTCCCAGGGTAAAGGTTGACTACAAACACGACACAGATTCCTGAGACACCAGCTTCTCTAGTAGATTCACATTTCTTCTTAAATTCTAAATCAATCAGAAAAAAAATGTTTTAAGTAACGTAATTCAACACCATAAATACTTCTTGTGGAAAAAACAAAGGAAAAAAGGGAAATTTGCAATCAAGAATTTATACAGGCTGTATTAATCCTGGTAATATTTGTGATTGGTAATACAAGCTATTAACTTTAATAGTGTACAATAATAAATAAAAGTAGAAGTGGGATATATTTTGAAAAAAAATAACATTGAATATATCCCAAATTAAAATATCATGTACAATAAAAGGCATATTACAAACAATGCTGTATTGTTTATTTAATTTTTTTTAATAAAATATATTTCTGCCATTTCCTGATTAATTTTTGGTTAAGATCCAAATTTTAAGCACACTATTGATGTCTGAATATTTTTGTCATTGAAATCCTAAATATTCCAGAGATTAGTTTTTTTGTCAATATCTCCCAAATAATAATAATATTTTATAACATGATAATTACTCTGGATGCACACACCTTCAACTCTGGCTCTTTCTCACATTCTTCTATGTACAGCTCATAAAGCTTCTGATATAAACTCTTTCTCCCACCAGAGGATATTCTTCTTTTGGCTGGTCTTTGTCGAGCACTTTCAACAATGTACTAGGTGAGAAATAATACAGGTGTTTAGTAAAACTTTGCAAAATCATGACCATGGAATAAAGGTATTAGTGCACCAATCCACACTCTTACCTCGGCTCGATCCAATGCATATTCCAGAACTTGTTGCTAAAATTAAAAACATAGCTCACATTCAGTATAAGAAGCACTCACTAGCTCATACAAAACGAATATATTACATTTAACAATCAATTGCTTAACTTACTAAACCCACAGAAGGCACTAAAAACAGTTATTACCATTGTGGTCCACCGCCAGCTTCAGGGGAGTGACGGTAGACGATGCTGTCCTTTCAGCCCCACACTGTCACCTTCCTAAAGCGACCATTCACGCCCTGCACAACAACACCTGGTGTTACAGACAAGCAACACAAACAAAAATACAGGTGCACTTTATGTATCCATCAGAGTCTTCTCAGTGACTATTTCCAAGTTATCACAGTGTACTGATGCTGCACAAACTGTCTGAGACTTGACCAGGTTCAGCACATAAACACTCAGCAGAAGCAAATTGTTAAATGTGACTTATTTGGCAACATTACATTTAATCAAGGAAAAGAAAAGTGAATAAATAAGATCTTAACGTCAATATTAAGCCCTAAGTGTCATATAAGCATGATGGCTGGACCCCCAAGCAGGCGAATGTCTGAATAGCAACAAGCTCGTTGATGCCTGACCATTGAGGCTAGCGAGGCTAATGTTAGCATGCTAGCTCGTTACCTTGGCAAGCTGCAAGTTACAGGCAAAGGATGCGCACGGACAGAGCAACATTAATCTCAACCAGCAGGATTGACTTGCCTTCTGGATTGCATAGCGCTCGGCCGTAACTCAGGTGCAAGAAAACGAAATGGAAAGGAAATATCAGTGTCTTCATTGAAAAAAAGTCGAAGCAGCAGCCATTTTCTTCCAGTGTGACAACAACAGCTAAACTTCCGGTTTGCCCAGTAGTGGGCGGGGCCTCCGCGTCTACTACTTTTACTTTACACAGATTGCTGCTGTCAAACACTTTTCACTGCATAAAACCAGTGTTGGGTAAGTTACTCTAAAACTGTAATACATTATACAGTTACAGGGAGAAAAATGTAATACATTTGTATTACAATATTACGGTCTCAGAAATCTAACTGAGTTACATATACTTTGAGTTACTTTGAGGTAATCACACATTTGTTAAGACATTATACAACACTAATCCTGTTACATTTACACTTGTTTAGTGGTTAATTTGTGGAAATGAGATGTCACAACACATTTTCCTCATAATATTTGATTAACCTTTAAGCAACAGACAGTATTTTAGTGGTTTTGGTCCTGAAGTGTAATTTTCAATACAATATAAAGCAATTAATTTATATAAAAGTAACTTGAGTTACTCAGATTGTAACGGTAATATATTATCAAATTTTTATAAGTAATGAGTTACACTACTTAGTAGGCTACTGAAAAGTGGAATATATTACAGTAACTAGTTACAAAGGTCCCAAATCTGCATAAAACCCTCGTCATTTAAAATATTTCAAATATTAAATTTCTGTTATCAAACGAACGCTTCATTTGGATGACCTTCTCATGTCAAAGCTATACGTTTGAGTTCAGCAAATAAACAAATGAAAAGAATGTTACATGTGCAAAAAAAATTTAGTAATTCAGTGAGAGAGGGTTAGCCACTGAGAATGTGCACTGTGTGCCAGACACCAAAGGATTTGGGCAGCAGGACACTCCACTACAGTAAAACAGAACCTAAATATAGACGCAGGGAGTTTTTGACGCATTTGTCTCATCAATACAATTTTTTTTTCTCTCATACCTGAAAATAAAACCCTGTAGCAAGAATTGTTTACTGCGCGATTAGAAAATGAAGTGATGTGTGGGAGGGCTAGATGGCTTGAGTCCACTTGAGAAATAAAAAGCCATTTATAGCGGCATTTGGAACGTCAGAAGGCTGTTCATATGTTTATATATTTTCATAGCCCATTAAAGCACATTTTCTTTTAAAATCCTGTGTGAAGCAGCCTGGCATTAGTCCTCTGAAGAACATGTATTTAAATTCCTCTTTTGTACAGCAGGGGGAGGAGCAGGACAACACAAAGTAGCAGCCAGAAGCTCTGTCCAGTAATCCAGAGGTTCCCAACCTTTTTCGTCTTGAGTACCCCCTAATTATGATCTCACGTAGTACCCCTATGTCAGGTTTGTGTGTGTGTGTGTGTTTTTAGGGGTATTTTATCTTTAGCTTTCTCGTACATTTTCATTTATAATCATTGCATTTTATTATATTAATATATACATGTCGAACAATTGCCTCTTAACACGTAAAATTTGCTGCAAATAACATTTTTCACACTACTATACTTGCAATTCTACCTTTCTTTTAAATCTGTAATCATCCTTGCCAATGGTCTCGTTCCCCCTGGGGACCATGCACCCCTGGTTGGGAAACACTACTACTGCATGCTTTATTGTAAGATTTGCAGTAGTGTGGAGGTTATCACAAACATAAATGTAAATAGTAAAATCATAGTAGTAGAGATCTGAAAAATGACCTTTTCACCTCTCTTTAACCTTTCTCCCCTTTCATCAAAACCTCTAAGTGAACAAAAGAGCAAAGAAGATCCACAAAACAATACATAAAGTCCAAACCAAACTAAAGAATGTGATGCTTTGGGATTACACAGAGCATTACATAAGCATTTAAGCTGCTGCATTGACATTATCTTTCAACACCACTTAAGCAGCACCTTTATGAGGGTTGGGGCAGGGCTCAGTTCTCACCTGCACAGGTAAACTTCACAGCAGGATTAGACTCGCATATGGTCATTCTCATTTTTCAAAGCCTATAGAAATTGATATTTAGCGGCTTTGGATTGAATAGTGCAGTTGGCAGTGTAAGAAAGCCAGCCTGGCCACAAATGGGGTCTTGAGGTTTGAGTATTTCCCAAATCTAGCAACACTTGGACTGTGAATATTATCCTTTAATCACAGTGCTGTCTGTTTCTTTATGTGTTTGCGTTAGAGAAATGCATCGAAATAGAACACTTTTCCTTTTGGGAGAAAGAGCATGTCAGGTCACACAAAGTTTTCTGTAATATTTTGTTCATGTAGCTGTGCACTGGAAAAAGAACATTTGGAAAAAAGAAAACAAGTATCTTGCTTTGGTACATTTTTGAGAAACTACGGTTGCCAATGGAACAAGCTTAGAACATTCTGTATTACTTAAAGCTGATGTACCTAATTTCAAACAGTGAGATAGGCTTACATCTTTCTTTTATCTTACTCCCACAAATCCTTTGGCATATTGCTTATTTACTGGGGCACTATGCAGCTTTAAAATGTTTGTTTGTCTGTCTGTTTTTAATGGAAAAGCAAAGCAGCCTCGTACTTAAAAGTCAAAAGTAAACATTAATATAGGCCTATTTATTTTTCTGTAACACAGCAATGTAACTCACTACTTTAAAGGAAACATATTGAGTTTTTTCTATGTATTTAGGAAATAACTTTAATATGAAAATCAGTAATTCACATTTTGTTTTGTAAAATACAAAGCTAATGTACAACCATAGACAATAAATCAAAAAAATATAAAAAATTACAAGCTTACAGATAGAAAGAGGTCCATTTTACTCATGTACAAAACTGCAGAACTAATAAGACCCCCTCTTTTTTGTAGATTTTATTGTAACAAGCAGCAGATTTTAAATTTGCAATATTTATTAAGTAACGGAGGATGAGTGCTTCAGTGGGTCTAAAATGTGAAAAAATCTTAAAAAATCAGGTGCTCTTCAGGATCAAAGTGGCAAACACTTAGTAACAATAAAAAGAGTGCCTCGGATTTTTTCTCTTTTATTATTGCAATATTTATTGTTGTAAAGTGGCTATGTGACTATTTTGAATAAATAAAAATAGTCACTAAGTCAATCTATAACAGACAAGTAGGTGGGGATAGGTGGTAGGTGAGAACAGGGCTTTTTGAGCACTCAAGCATCAGCTGCAGGACAATAAAAGATTACTCAAACATGCATGAATCATTCTTAATAAAACAATAGGTTAGTTAATGATGAGAGAAGGCAGTTAGAACAAGGTTAAACACTAGTAAACACTAGTACAGTTGATATTGAAAACAACACGTCAGAATCACTTTGACATCACTGAAATTGGGGCATAGAATAATGTTAAAAAAAGCTATTTACCCTGTGTACATTAGTGTGTTGTTGTAGTACCAAAAGCAGCTGCTGTTCAAAAATCACTGCTAATTTTCCTTGTATCGGCTCAATAAGCCAAGTGCTGGTTTTATTTATCCTTTAGCGCTATTTTTCACAAATGATCATGATTTTCCCACAGCTCTATTGTTACAGTCTACGAATAATTTCTGTACTGAAATCTAACGGAAATACTTTGTGCATTTAATCCTCTAGAATTACCTTCTACAAGGGCTTAGCCAGCTATCAGATGTCAAACAAGCTGGTACAGAGAGCCTAATTCAAGGTTTACCTCATTCATCTGACTGAACTTCAGTCTTTGAGGTAATCTCCATCATCCATCTTGGCTTTGGCGAGACCCTGTCCAAATTTCCAATGCCTCATGCGTTCCATTATACAGATCAATGACTATCCAAAATAAAAGAACCATTTTCTGCCGCTTTAGTCCATGACAGTTAGTCAAATGGAGCTACTATGAAAGTGATGGGCCTGACACTTTCTAAATGATGAGTGAAGTCAAGCGAAGCCAAACCCAAATTCCAGTTTTGCATCCAAAAAGAAAATATCCTCTTCAGTCTTCTGCCTCAGTTTGAATGACGCTTCAGCCCAAGTTTATTCACACACTGCAGCTTGACATCACACTGAGAATAGATAGTAGAAACTTTTTTTTTTTTTTTTATGAATCTCTCTTTTTGTATCTAAGGGAAGAAATGATATAGAAGTTATCTTTGAATTGGCTAATAAGCTACATTGAACGAATGAAAAGAAATAAATGCAACAAATACACAGTTTCAGTATTCTGAAATGTTATTGAGGACAACCTATAGTAGAGCTGGAGTCCAGTTTAGGTGGACAATGGACGCACCTAATTACCATATTTAGCACCTATATCATACAATACTCTGTGCAGGGAACGTCAGTTGGCTTGTTTATATTAAAAATAGCTTCTGTACGTAAGGGCATTTCCTGTTAGCGCTGCATTGAGATACAAACATGTTACTTTACAAACACACTTTGGCTGTTTGGTGTCTTTAAATGTTTTATCCAAATGTGTTATCCACTACAGTATATTTCACTGATCACAGCCTAATTTTCGTTTTAGTCTGTTGTTGTGAAAACTAAACAGGAAATGCTCATAAGTACAGAAGTTAGCTATTTTGAACACAAACAAGCCTTCTAAAGTTCCATGCACAGACCAAATACAAACATAAGACCTATGAAGTGGTCTGATTGCTCACTAAAACAGAGTTGTGAACAATATTTGAGAGAAATTTGTCTTATATAGAACATGTTTTATATCTTTGAGAGTTCAGTGTATTAAAAATAACTTATGTTTTTGATCATCGTAGAAAGATGAAAGTTTTGGCATCGTTTTCATGATAGTTTACCGCACTGCATGTTTATTGTTAATGGTCACATTCACATACTGATTGAACTAATAAACACTGAGGGGACTGCTTTATAAGTTTTGTTTTGATGTGGCTGTTGCTTTTGACAGTTGTGAATTCCAACTGCATGACAGCAGACTCATGAAAAATATGATTAATTCTCTTCAGAGTCAGCTTGGACAATAATGAGTATTTTTGCAGGAGTAATTGCTGATAATGAGATTAGAGTGCCAGGAAAGTGTTGGGCCCTGACAATTCAAACTCTTTGACATTACAGTCATATTGTTTTGTTTACATGGAAAGTCCAGAGAAAGACTTTATCCAGATGTGGCCATTGGTTCTGCTGCGGTTATTTATGTCTCAGATTTCACACATGTATATGTTCTTCATACTACAATAACAGACCAGAGGGGAAAACACTGTGAATGTTCTGTTAACTTTAAAGAAAACAAATAGAGTTTCACAAGGCAGTGGTAGCACAGTTGGTATTTTTCTCCCACTGATACAAAGGTAAGCGGAGTCCTCATTCAGCTGCTGCCATTGAGCAAGACACTGTTTATAGATAGTGAATGCTGTTACTCTGTTATTTTGTTTGTATCAATAATAACAAGGCTGCCCAAACTTGAAAGGGGACCTATTATGTCAAATTCACTTTTCTAAAATTTTAACCTTGTTATAATGGCCTCTCTTCATCATTAGTTTACTCAAGTTATATTTGGATTGATTCATGCATGTTGGTGTAATGTTGTATTGTTCTTCAGCTGCAGCTCAAGTGCTCAGAAATCCCCGTTCTCCACCTATCCCCTCCCACTTGTCTGTATTTATTTGATATATTTCAAAAGATTACGACTTAAAGTGAAGCATAAATGATTCAGGACTGTCCCATAGCCACTTTCCAACAATAATAATTTGTTTATTTTAAAATCTGTTGCTTCAGGAAGTCACTGGAGCTGTTCCTATTTTTAAGTTGTTTTAGATCAACTTTATGTTTTACAATGAACAAAATGTAAATTACTGATCTGCATATGTTATTGTTTCTTACTAAATATTTTCAAAAACACAATAGGACCCCTTTAACCTTTCAAGCCAAAATTAGCAAACATTTTTCTAGGCTAGTCAAAAGCGAACGCGTATTTGATTTTTTTTTTTATTGTTTGTTTTGTTTTCAGAATGAAATAAATTATGTTTTTGATTAACATAATTTAGGGGAATATGTTCTCCTTGTTCACTTTGTTGACTGGGAAGAGTTCATGGTCAAGTCTGCCAAAGTCAATGATCCATTCCTTGATCTTACATGTGCTGAAGATCAGACCTTTGTAAATGCTCCAGACAGTAAAACCATCAATACTATCTCTCATCCTCTCTCTACACACTACAATAGCTGTGTCAGAGAATTTTTAAATGCAGATCTGTGGGTAAAGTCAATAAGTGTACAGGGTGAATAGAAAGGGTGACAGCACGGTGCCTTGAGGTGCTCCAGTTTTGCTCACCAAATTCCCCAAAACTCGAGAAACTTGAGATAGTTGTTGATACAGGTAATAAAAAATTCATTTTTCCTCCTCAGTTTTTCGGCTGAGTGATATTAGAGGCATTTGTAAAATCAAATAACCTTAGCCTCACATCACTCCCAGATCCACCTATGAGAGCTAAAAGAGGAATGCATCATCTATCCCCATGTTTTCCTGACACATAGGTGAATTGTCAAAGGTCTAAGTGCCCTGAGGTTTGAGCAGTCGCAGTAGAAGCCTCTCGAATGTCTTCACAATAACAGACATCAGGCCCTCCGGTCTATTAATCCTTGACCCCTGTTGGTCTAATAACCTTGGGCATAGAAGAGGAGAAAGAGAGATGTTGTTGAGGGTCATGACTTACCATGGGCCCTGGGGAAACTCTTTACCCCACCCCAATCTGATGCTCCTGTTTAAATACTTCTGTTTGCATTTGTGCTCTGTAATATCAAATGTGTCACTAACAAGTGTCAAACAATACTCAAGAGGACATCTTTTGTGTTGTTATACACTTCTTATGAACTTTTATATCACTTTGTGCTGACATGATATCTGACAAGTGAACAGGGATCAGCACTTCCATTTTTGAGCAAAGAAAACAAGAAATACTGCAGTTATACCAACAAGAAAGATGGCAAATGACAGCTGGATGCAACATTGCCACAGAAATATGTACTGTGATGTTTTAGCAGCACAATACAAACTTTGTGGAAGCGTAAAGAACACTTTAGTGGCATGTATAGGATTTCTTCTGTTCTCTTAGTTCTGGTCTCACCTCGATGCTCATGGAGGTGTGGGAGTGAAGACTTCTCCAGATCAGACATTGTTAAGTCAAAAGCGGAGGACAGCTGCAGTGTGGGTGTTGACATCGTCAAGCGCAACCAAAGAAAGACGCTGTCAAAATGTTAGAAGAGTGTCACATGAGCTGGTCTGTGGGAATAGTAAAAGTGGAGAAGGATTTTATTGTCTAATACATCATATTTGTGACTAGATGCATGCACCTGCTACTGTTGTAAAATACATAAACACAACAACCAACAATAAGGCAATTTTCACTTGATTTAGTGACTCATTTCTCACAGCTCAGACAGGCAAAGATTTTGGTTTTTGGCAAATCAAGCTTAGCACATGCACACAGCTGTAATCACTTTAATCATATAGTGTTTGAATTACCAATATCAACAAACTCAGTGAAACAATGTTTGGACCTAAGTATATAATAACATATAACCAGAATACCAGTTTACTTGCATTAGAGCCTTGTGGAGGGCCTCACCCATATTTTCAAAGCTGTACATTTCTTTTTTTTGGTAATTTTATTATTATCTAGTGGACTAAAGTGTAACACATTTGTCATAAAATTTGCTGTGTGCTTTGTGGTGCTTTGGAAAAGTATTTCAAAACTTTAATATAAATATGCACTTTTACTAAGAAGTACGTGTATTCCCATAATAGTTCCACCACTTCAACCTTAAGTCCCAACTTTAACAAATGGCCACATTGGCAAATTTATATGAAATAGAAAGAAGTGAAAATCGCTTTTCATATTCAGTGACAGTTATGTGATCTTCTAGTTCATCATATTTGTCTCTTGCATGTTTTCAGACAGTTTTGACATGATTTTGGACAAACAATATAGGTGAAGAGATGCAGACCCACAGATAGTTGGACAAAAGCTCAGGCATAAAAACTGTCCCTCTTATGTAAAGACAGAGACTGAAAATAATTATCAGAGCCTGAAAAAAAAGACCCAAATCAGAAGCATACATCTAAAGAATTAGGACTGTCTACTTTATTGTCAGCTTTATTCACATTTTGCCTGGTAGCATGTGGTAGACAAACTTCAAAGAGGACATTTTGTTCAGACATAAGTAGGAACATTATTTGGAGCTAGTTATTTTAATCATCAACCACTTGTCTTAGTCACGATCACGTCTCACTTTGGGCTGCAGTCTTTTCACTACAAGAAGTTTGGAAAGTATTGACTGGAAAGATGCCAACAAATACAAAAATGTCCAGACTATATGGGCCTATAAGAGCTTGTCACAGAATTTACTGGTACAGAAGCTGATGTACTGTTGTCAAATTATCTTTTCCTTTAAAATTCTCTGAACTGTTTTCACATTTATTGAGGTTTCAAGCCTCATGTTTTGTTCAAAATAAAAAGGACACTGTATATTAACTGAAATTTGCAAAAGTTATCAAGCTTCTTGTCATGTTAAAGATAACAATTAAATGTTACCTTCCTATTTACTGTCAAATCAACCATTCTGGGATAGATCCGTTTTTCCTAAAATATACAAACACAAAAAATCAGCCAAAAAAACAAAACAAAAAACAACAAAACAAACAAAGTTCTAATAGGTGGGTTTCACATTCGAATTTTTGGCAGTTACAAGCCAGATGGAGGGCAAGAGGCACTTTTTCCTAATAATAACATTGGACTTTGCCATGGAATAATTCAAACATTTTTAGCTAATTTAAAAAGTGGCGATTTCTAGGATGACTAGACACATTACTGGTTTGCATTGCAAAAATAAACTGCATTTAAACAATATTAATTTTACCTGCCCTCCACTCATTGAAATAACATTGGCCAGTCTAATGTTGTGATGTCACGTGAAACCTTGCCTGGCATCCATTCTAATCTCCTAGTATTTATTTATCAATACTGTCGATTAGTCTGGAAGTGCCGCCAGGTGATTTCATTTCAAAAAGGCGGGACTAGCAAACGCCGAGTTAACCAATCAGAAGAATAGCGGACGTGACGACAGCATCGCGTCAAGGAGCGAAACATGAACGAAAACAGCCGAGAATGGAGTTACGCACGGTAATTTTAACGATATATCCAAGTCTTTTAAAACCGAGGAGAGTGCAGCATGAAATAGTTTGTCTGATGCGGACGCCATATTGCTTGTTATGAGTAGCCTCGGGCGGCGCACGGGATGTGACGTTTTTCCCAGAACGGCTCTGATTGGACCGTTTGCCTCAAAATCGTGGAAGGAGGTGGCTATCAGGATTTGCCCATACCCACTTTCTTTCTAAATCGAAAGAAGTGTGGGAATGGCTGGCCAGGCAACGTGAAACCAACCTATTGACTCCACTCAAACCTTTTTTAGGTTAATGTAAGTATCTAAAACTCATTTTTAATAAAAATAGCCTTAGCTTTGAAGAGGATTGTCAAAACACAAAATATGGCAAAGATTGGTGTCATTCAGGCCAGGCCAGAGACACCAAATTTTGGCGAATTTAAAAATCTGATGTTCTTTTGTGCAGATCTTGTTCTCCCTTAACCATAGCCACTCAGACATCAGAGGCTACAAATCTCAGCTTCACAAAGAGTTTGTTTGTGCTCCAAAGGATTTCAGAAACAGTTTCTGTTTGAGTCTCAGAAAGTGGGCTCCCATCGTGAATTAAGAAGCCAAACTTATCCTTTGTGTTTAAATTCAATTGCTGGTATGGAGTTGAGTCTGGAATTTTCAGAAATTAAGAACCTTAAAGTTTATAAATGGTTTGGGGTTAGATTGCAAACAGCATAAACTGTACTTGTTTCAAAAGTGTCTGTTATGCAGTTATAATTTGACCAGATAGTGAGGCAGGAGGTCAGTGAAATTCCTCAACTTTAAATTGACTCAAAAGGCACCTCTACAAATTAACATGGTCCCTTCTTTAGCAGCACAACTTCACTGTGAGTTCTGTGGCAATCGAGTTAAAAAGGAGAAACTGTAGATAAAAAGACCAGGAGGGAGGTCACACACACTCTTCCCAAAGGGCCTACAATAAGCTCTGTATAATTTCTATTGTCCGAAATGAGAGTAATATGACCAAGCTTGTGTCGGGCTTGTGTCCAGCTGAGCTCACATCTGGAGCAGTCACCTACATGTGTTTTTTGGTCAGAAGACTTAAGGAAAGCGAAGTGCCAAAGAGTCCATGTAAATCCGGCCTCTTGGTGTTTGTTAAGTTGAGCAGAGTTTTGGCCTGCACCACGTGTCTGTGTTAGCCTTGGCAGAAACTAAATACAGTCAAATGAACTGGCACAAAGTGAGATGAGTGAGTAAGACTAAGGGCAAACAATGAACATACTGTCAACATGAGAGTTTAATCAGTGCCGCCGCTCTGAGAGGGAGTTTGTGAACTGCTAAAAGAGGAACATTCAGATTGTTGTTATGTTTTGCTGTTGTTACATAAGCTTGGACATTTTGTTCAAATAACAAATGCATGTTTATATAAACAATTAGCATGGACCAGTTTCTCACTTGCATAGCAGATATGTTCTGTTAATTAGATCCAGGTTTGTATAAGATAGCAGCGCACACAGCCAAGGGCTCCTTTAATGCAGTGCACGTTTTCACAGTGCTTGTATAGGATGAGATGAATACATTTTTCCATCAGTGCATCCTTCAAAAGTTGGAAAATCATCAAAAAGAAAACATGATGACATTGCTATATAATAGCAAATAGGTTGTGGGCTTGATCCTGGCCAGAAAGGCATGCTTTTGCTTGTCCATGAGGTTCCTTGATGTAAAGGTGGAATGGAACTGCTCAATAAATAACAGTTTTAACACTATATGACCACATTTGTTATTCTTTGATGAAAAAAAAATGCAATTTTACTCCTTAATAATATTAGCATACACTTAAAGCCAAAGCTTCAGAATCAGTCAAAAACAAGAGTAGTGAGTGCTACTGAATCAACGAGAGTACAACAACCAGGTGCTCATCAAACAAAGAAAACTTACTTACAAAATTGCCCAAAAGCCATATAAAGTTATAAGAGTCCATGTAAAACTGGCACAAGAAGGGCAAAAGTTTGAGGCACTCTGATTGTAAAAGTCTTTTAATGGAGAAAGGGACGCTGGTTTCGACCAAAAGTCTTGTTCAAGCATAGACATTTAAAATGGAACAGGTGCTACAAATAGCAAATCACAATTACAGAATACTAGAAATACAATATAAAATTTACAAATACAAAGAGCAAGAATAATACCATGATGTAGTAATAATCTATGATGTGACAACATAAAGGATAACAATGTTGTAAAATGACAAAGACTACAAAACTTTTTTTATCAAGAAAAAATCTGGGGGCCCCTCCAAGAAAATACACAATGACACCACAAAATGTATGAAGAACCACAGCAAAGAATGTTTCTTTTTGGGCAAGCATTCGGACTCTGTTTCCACCTCTGATATTTTTCGGGATTACTTCAATGACCATAGCACGAAGCTGATTAGTGTTACTGTGGCCCACAAGGTGAAAATGTTTGCCATCGGATAATTACAATCAGTATCGGAACTGAAAAAGCTGGATCGATCCATAATTTATAGAGCCAAAATGAAACCATATAGCTGCTGAAAAAGACCGAATTGCTGCACGTGTCAAAAATATATCATAATTTTTTTAACTTCATTTAATTTGAGTCAGAAGTCGGCCTTAACCAACAGGTTATTAAATTTATTGCTAATTTAGAGTATTTTAGCAAAGCAAACACTAATTTAGCTGTCAAGTTTGTCCTTAAAAGAACTGCGTCTGTATTTGTGGTCCACAGTAGCGTCCCGTTCTGTACCCACAAACCCTTGGGCCATGTCCCACAGCAGGAGGGTGTGGTGGGCTAGAGGCAGTGGTCCGGAGCAGCAGGAGGTGCACAAACTAACAAACATGACTTCACTGGTGTCACTACATAAGCTTGGGTATGTTGAGACATTAGTTTTGGATGCATTTCATTAGGAAACCATTGGCCGCACTGAATCATGTCTCATAAATGACTTATAACTGTGACTATGATTTACTTCTGGCTTTAAGGGTGGAATCTTAAACTTTCACGAACCACTTTAGAGTTAGGACAACACTCTACTAAATGTGAAATAAACTGTAGAACCAAATGCATGAATTAAAACACATGCAAGCCCTGCTACACATCTATAAAAAGAGCACAAATATAGACCACATGTTAAACATTACAAACCAGGTTTTAGAGACTGGCTCATTTCCTGTAGGAGCAATTATCAAATCAGCAGCCTGAGATTGGCCTGTGCATGCGCTGCTCTCCGCTGTGTGCCTAAATGATCCTGCAGTTGAGTTAGAAGGAGCTGCCCACACTTCAGACATGTGCGGGAAATGACCCCAGTCTTCTTCATCCCTCATTACAAGCCATCACATTTAGTTTAGGAGATCATTTACTGTGTCAGAGCAGAGCATATGGGCTCTGTCTGGAAACAGTTGACATCTGACCACATGGTCTCTTATAATAACAAATGTGTTTTAATTGACAATGAGCAAATTGTTTTAACTGACTATTTATTGATGATTATTGACAAGCATGGAAATGGAGATTTATTTGTGTCTGCAAACTGTTCTAAAGCAATAACAACTGGATGTGTTCATCAATTTATCAATCTGTATTTATACATTAACATGTTATAAAACTGCAGACTGGGAGACTGCACTCTGAGGAATCGACTAACAAGTAGGCTACCACACTCTGAGGTATACATACTTTCATAATTTTCCTTAGAAAGACCAGGGTTAGGGTCAATCACTTAGTCGTCCAAATTTAGAACGATTCCAATTTCAAAACTTCTTTTTCCTAACTGTTTCAAAACATTCAAGATGGCGGACGTAGCTGATATATATTTTCTTCGTTCTTGCTTCTGTTATGAACAATTAGGAACGTATCAGTTCCTTAAAACCTGAGCACCAAACTGTGTTGAGAGCTTTCAGACTAAAAAAATCCTTGCGTTACATTATTACATTACATCTGGTTTAGCGTGACGCTGTTTCAAAGTAATTACCGGGTTTTCTGTAATTGGTTGTCTCAGCGTTCGGAAAACCCACCCTCGAAATTGAAACTCGGTTCTCCAATTCCAGACCCTCACGTTTTTGTAAAGTTGTCTGTCAAGGCGTGTAGGGAATAGTCCGGCAAAAATTATGGTTAGTACAAACCTTAGAAGGGCTAAGCTAAAGCAGGCATAAGCCACAAAATAAAAAAAGTCAACTATTTCAACTAGCATTCAACGTCTTAATGCAAACTACACTTTTCAGATACTTGTGTTTGCCAAATAAATAACATTTGTTTTAGTATGTGTGATAAAAATGCTCTGTATTAATAATTTGTATTCTCTTAAAATGTGTAGCTCTTAACTGAAATATAAACAATGAATTTCACTTACCTACAATGAAGAATTACCAGTCAAGTCTCCATCTAAGGACTGTGAACTAGTTTATGGGCCTGAGATTCATGCATGCAGAGTATGTGGCCATACTGTACTCTCACCACACCTTGAAGCACTGACTATTTCACTAACTATTTCTCTAGGACAATACCGAGTACCGAGTTTAATCAGCCAAATCTTAAATGAAGACTGACAACAAACGAGGAGGTTGGGGCAACATGAGACCAACAGATGTGCTACTGAGCATCCGATTTATCATCACCTCCTCAAAGCGCATCTGAGAGCAGCTAATAAAGAGCCAACAGCTGGACACAGAGAGAGAGGTGACAGTTCAAAGACGTCTGACTGCAAAAGACACGTGCCTTTCA
Organism: Mugilogobius chulae; assembly: GCA_038363315.1. Lineage (NCBI taxonomy): Eukaryota > Metazoa > Chordata > Actinopteri > Gobiiformes > Gobiidae > Mugilogobius > Mugilogobius chulae. The sequence goes on along the minus strand of CM076399.1, from coordinate 30,095,805 downwards.
TACTGCAAGTTCACAGTTCATAATACATTTGGCTATATATCACACTGGACACACAAGTCATCTAACTGTTGAGTCTCATCTTTTTGCCAGAGGTTATTTTCTTCTGAAGACAAAGTACTGCACAAAAGTTAACCGAGGAGGGTTTATGATCTTTAACCTTACACCTACTTTACTCCCAAGCGAGTTGAAAAGCACATAGAGGTTTAAATAATGAAAACTGACATAAAAACCCAAGTTAAAAACACAGTTAAAAGCAATGATGGTGCTATGGTTTGAGCTGACAGATCATAAATTAACTTGTGTATTATGATGTAGGTTTGAAACAAGGTGCAGCCAACTGAAATCAAAACAGCTGTAAAACTAATTTACATAAAGAGAGAAAACTCTTCATTAAAGACGTGACTTTAGTGAATACTGTCAGAAACAGAAAAAACAAAGGGGTTGTTGACAAAGCAGTCCATTGTGTTGTGTGGTTATGTTGAAAGCCACTGTATAAAAGCAATAATAGGTTGCAGATGCCACTTGGTTGACTTGAGTAACTTAACAATGAATTAAGACAAAACATATGAGGACAAATTCATCACATCCACTAAATGACAATGGCACGTTATGAAGTGGGTTTGTGGTTTCTATTAAATTATTTTGCAACATCGTAAAAACTTTGCATGCATTTGAATGACAAAATGACAGACAATAAGAGAGTTGTTTTCTACAGACTACTGCTAATTGTGTTCAAAGCTTCATAATAGTTCAGCTTAGTTAAGTTCAGCTTAATTCCGATTAAGACTTGGTTGAGCCCAGTCATAGACTGTATATATCAGTATGTATGATTATACAGTCTATGGGACCAATGGAGTGACTGCTCAACCCTCGGTTCTGGAAGAACTGATTCCCATTATATAAATTTTCTGGGGAATCTGGGAGGGGCATTAGAAGTTTGCAACCTTTCTAGACTAATCAGTTCTGTGATGAGTAATGAGCAAACAAAGTTCAGTTTCCAAAAACAACCTTGTTATGATATCGGTTTGCACACAGCTGGCTAGCCCCCTACAAAAGTAAGCATTTATTTGTACAGCGCTTTTCACAGACAAGAGTCACAAAGCGCTTCACAGTGAGTCAACACCCCACCCCCCATCCACATTTTAGTAACTTCTTGATTACTCTTTTGTTTATTCATTGTCCAGACACAAGTTCCTTAGCTAAGTCAATTAAAAAAATAAAATCAAAGAGTAACACTTATTCTCAAAAACGTGCTGGGGGTCTGATTAAAACAGACTGAGAGCCAGCCGGAACTGGCCCCTGTGCCACAGTTTACCCAGGTCTGGACTAAATGAACAACACAGTCTCACAATTCAATTCAATTCAATTCAATTTATTTGTATAGCCCAAAATCACAACAGCAGTTATCTCAGCGGACTTCACAAGATGTTGATTTAGCAAACAAGATTTGTCAGAAAATCAAACAGTGAAACATTTGGTCAATGTCAACAGAAACAATGTAAAATTAGAAACAATCATTATTAGGAAATGCAGGCAGATTGTTACAACAACAAAGTGGCAAATAAAATTTGTCCCAGAGCATCCCTGTCCTTAGACCCTCCTTCTCGGCAAGGAAAAACTCAAAAAACCCATTGGGGAAAAAGAGAAACCTCGAGGAGAACCACAGTGAAAGAGGATCCACTCCATGGACGGACAGGCTGTAGATGTGACCAGGACTGACGTATGTCCAGATGTAATTAGAAGTTTAAGTCTGTGGAGCCAGATAGACGCTTTTCTAGCAGGATAGACGATTTTTCTAGCAAGACGAAGACAGACAGTCAAAGAGAGGCTGGAGTGGAACAATGAGCGAGGTCCAGGATCTCAAGATTAGGTGGAATCCGAAGTCAGATTCGGTGGGATCCGCAAGAAACAAGAAAGCATACATTTACCATGACATTAACATGTAAATTGCATATGATTGGCACGAGTTCACAGTCATGCGTCGCAGTGCCAGTTCATTTTTAGAGTGGTTAAGACGTATTGTTATTTATGAACATTTACGAAATCCTGATCCTAATCCTGATCCTAGGCCCCAGACCTCATCTTACCCATTTTAGTAACCTAGTCTAAACTTGCCCGTTTCACCTGAAGAAAACATCCCCACATGGCTGCAACCAATAATCTTGTTTTTTTACACTGTGGAATCTCGTGTCATATTACACTTTTTCATATTGTGCTGTGTTGTGGTAAATGAACGCTTTTAATGATATCTGTGCATACTTTAAAAAGCTAAATGCAAGCACACACACACTATAATGCATTAGTGCAGGTGCTGAGTTGTCTAAACAGGAAGCTATGTACAAACACTAATGTAGTAATGACATTTTGGGTAAATTATGAAACACCTTTCTTTTGAATCAGAAACTGGAAAAACAGCAAACATAAACCAAAAAAACAGTCTAAAAGGTCTGCTTTGGATATCTTGTGCCAAACAGGTGTGCACGTCTGCTGCCCTGAGACACATCTGGAAACATCTGGATAATTCTCACAAACCAGTGCGAGGTGTGATCTGGCTCTCTTCTGACTCTTTCTCCAAAGCCACTCAAAGGCAAACCGTCTGACTGTCAGTACATCAAAAACGGTGGAATTCATATTATGTTGTCAAAGCCAAAGATGAGGTAAATACAAAACTCAGAATGGTAAACAGGCAAAGGAACATAGACCCAGACAAAACCAAAGATACCTGTGTGTTGCTCTGAATAGAGTTCTACACATTGTCAATCTGGATAGACTTTTGTTGAAAGCTATCAGGAAAAGTCTAAACATCATGTCGACCCACTGAAGCTGATAGGTCAAACTTACATCCTTCCTGTCCACGAAAAGTACAATAGTCTATAATTCTGCTTAAACAGGCACCATGTTTGTTTTGGACTGCAACTTGTGCTTCTGTCCAAACCACATACAGTAAGTAAGTAAGTAAGTAAGTAAGTAAGTAAGTAAGTAAGTAAGTAAGTAAGTAAGTAAGTAAGTAAGTAAGTAAGTAAGTAAGTAAACTTTCACAGAATCAAATCACACAGTGGGTTACATAGAAAAATAAGAAACAGGGTTAAATACAGGGAAAATATGATTATGCAACAACCCAACAGCTAAAACAAGAGTCTGCTTCTTAAAAGAGTCTACTGAATCGTTCTGGTGAATTACTGGGGGCCACAGCCTACATTTGTGATTGTTTTGCCTCACTCAAGCCGTACATCTGGTCAGATAGATTCTAAAATCCATTTATTAGAGCCAGGACTGTTTTGTTTACAGCAAGACTGTTTTGTAGCAAGATTCTATGAGCCAGTGTTAAATGAGTAAATTATAAAGAGTCCCTTTAAGGCAGCTCTCTAGATAGAAGAATTTCAAGATGTGCATTGAGTTGCAACATTTCATAAGTTACACTATGAATAAGTTTGGTTAAGTACCTGTATTTTATTATAAACCATCACTTACACACACATAGCATGATCAAATTTGTATAGGCAACACAATAATAATAATAATAATAATAATAATAATAATAATAATAATAATAATAATATCATATTTTTATACAAACTATAGTTTATATACTTATTTTGGTGCAATGACACCAAAAAGTCTTTGGCTCAAGATCATATTGACAGTTTGTACTCCTCACTGTGGCACCTGATGTTCCAGTGGTCTCCCATCCAAATACTAACCAGACCTAATCATGCTTGACTTCCAGGATTTAACGAGAGGTACTAAAAGATATTAAAAAAAAAAGTATAAATGTATATACTGCATCCATTGTATAATCGATCTTTTGTAAGTTTTAGTTAGTTTAAAGTATGTCACACTGGCAGATGTTCACAGTTGTAAGTGAGTAGAGCTGTAATGGAGTAAACTAGTCTTTGGAAAACAGAGACAAGTGCTTGAGTGTGCTCACTCTCACAGTCTGTTGCTCTTAACAGACTGAGCTGTAGTTTAGTGACAATGTTGAAACTGATCAAAATACATTATAAATATTGCAATGTTCCAATTTAATTTCTGTCAAAGTTGTCTTAAAACTTACAACACAGTGATTTTGATTTATCACAGTTGATTGAAATAAATGATGATAGTAACACTGATTGGTTAAATCCACCTGTAATACAAAGCATGTAGGAGGTTTTATGGTGAGTATAAGCAAATTACTTTCCATGTTTATAAACACTGAGTTTCAACCAAAAGAAATAGTGAACAACCACACAAAATGATCTTCACTGATTGGCATTTCATCACAAGATTTTGTTACGATTTAATTTTACTTTATGTCGCCCACAAAGGTCCCAAATTCCCATATCACAAGTTATTAAGCCAAACGAAAACATGAGCAATGATCTGTGATACTCGAAAGTCTGCAAAATGTAGCAGGTCTGACAGTTTTCCTAAACGTCTTTCACAATTAAACGCCCGCTGGAGAATGTGCGGAGTGTCATGCCAAAACACATTTGCAGAAAGAGACGCAGCGGCTCCAATGAGTGAGAGCAATTGACAGTGGTCTGGTCGTTCTGCGGTTTTGGTTTATGTTCCAATGACTGGCAAAATGGGGAATTAAAATCTCTTTGATTTAGTAGCACGCAGAGAGACAAGTTGTAACATCCACTAAATAATGTGGGACACGCAGGATGTATTGTGATTTATATTGACCGACATGCAATTCAACTTTTTCTTCTGAATGGACTGGAAACTTTCTACATAAGCCTCTCTATAAATTTTCAAAATCCAACTCAAATTGAAGATCGTCTCGTTCCTGATTCAAATGATTTAACTCTAATTCACTGTTGTATTAACTTAACTTTTGGAGTTCTAAAATAAAGTTTTTCCAGTTATGATTACATTTCCCATAAGTTGTTATCCAGTCTGAGCTTGTCAAATACCAAACTTATTGTGTTTTGTAGCCTAGAGTAGTGCATTTCACAAGAGAAATCAATGGTGAAATTAATGCAACCACATCATGTGCAATAAACAAGGCTATAAATTAATCATGTGCCATCCAAGTGTAGATCTACATCCTTCTTTAAACTTATGGACATATGTTGAGGACGTATGACGAGTGTTTATACGTACAGCAGACTTGTTCACCTCAAAAGCCAGGTAAAGGTGTGAAGACCCCTCCGCCCCACACACAGACCTCATTACATCCATCTTTGGAGGTCGTAACTCCTGATCCCGTCACAGATTCAGACTTGTGGCTGTGCAGACTTCCTCTTCTGTCTCTCAGGTTTACATTATGACAGTGATGGATGGTCGCTGCAGGCTTCTGAAGACAAGATAATGTTCCCACTCAGAGATCATAATCTGTCAAAAACTGAAGAAACAAAGGTGAGTTGACATTACAGAAGACATATTGTTTTAAGGCTGATCAGTAATGTACATTTAGTTATAATTATAAAGCACATAATAATCTAAGATGAGTTGATTTAACTGTTCAAAACTACACAAACGATAAGCCCCATTTCTTCATTGTACAATTTAACTGTAGAATGCAGCAGATTTTAAATGACTCGTTTTGATCGAAAGAGGGTTACATAATCATTTTGAACCCTGCATCATCACGTAAATACAAACAAGTGGGCGGGTATAGGTGGTGGGGGAAAACAGGGACCTTCTGAGCATTGGAAGCATGAATCAACGCCTGAGTCAATATACTGTATATATAACATGCTAAAAACTTTTAAAAAGTAGATTTTACATTATGTGTCCCTTATAAAGAATATACGAGACATTCGAGTGTTAACTGGCAGGACATTGGCACATTCAGTACTTTTGTTCCAGTTACAGTACAGTACAATAACAGACAGTTAGAATACCGATAAACAATAATAAGAAAAAAATAAAATAATGCACTAAATTGGATCAACTAACTTTTAGCAATGCTGTACTGATGTTTACTCATAATAGACATTCCCAGAGTCTTATTTTGCTTCATTAGCAAATACTTTCGTAATCTTGCTATTTACATTTCTAAACCTCAAAATGCTCTATTCCACCTTGTGATGTCATCATGTGGTAGGTTTAAATTTAACATCAATTTTAGCCTGTATTGAAATGTTTTATGACATGTGGCACTAGAAGAGCCTACAGTTGTCATCTGTATTAAATTATATTCTAATCTATAAACAATAAAACAATAGCTGTAACTTCAAAGTTGGGCGAATCCAGGGTTGAAAATAGTCACATTATTATAGTGAAGGTGTGTGGAGTGTAAAACACAGAGAAGCGTTTCAAGGTCAAACAAAGTGTTTCTGGCTGAGAGAAAAACTTAACATGAATCTTCAGAATTTTTGTGGTAAAACAAGTGTGAATGAAACAAGACGCAACTCCAAGTGTGTTTTTGATGAACTGGCAACTTTAAAATAAGAACATTAAGAAAACAGTTTAATTTAATTGCATTGGGTGATCTAGAATGTTGGTATTTGATTTGATAATTTTTAGTGCTAAAAACATTGTAGATTGTATGTGTGTGCTTTTTTTTTATTTATTTAACCAGAAATGTCCCACTGAGAATAATAATATCTTTTTCAAGGGAGTCCAACAGTCTATGAACACGATATTATACAGTCAATGAACACAGTATAGTATTACAGTTACATATTCCAAAATAACACAAAAGATATTATCCAAATGCGATTACAAATAGATTCAATTTCTGGACTTTTTAGCATTGATTTAAATTGATCTGTAGTCAGTTCTTAGTTTCAGGGCTTTTTGTAAGTTATTCCATGCTGAAGGCACAGAATATCAAAATGCCCTAGTCTCTATGACGACACTTGGAACAGCGGTTACATGTTGTGTTTTCATATGGGGACATTACATTGACTTCATTTCATAGACCCTAACTTTTTTTTTTTAAAGTTAAATCAAGTTGCTGATCTCTTAACGATTTACATCATGGCATCATGGGGACCGCCTTTTGGTCCCCATAAGGAAGGCAGGTCCCTGTAAAGTGAGTGTGCATACAACTTTTGGTCTTTACAATGTGATGATTACCTGCTCATGGTTGCCTGTGTGATGATTGGTACAAACATTATGACAGGAAAAAGGAAAATGTTAAAATGTGTATTGTGACAATGTAGCAAAGATAATTAAATCAAACCTTTGGAGAAGTGAACCTGAGCTTTTTTGTTCATCGTGGGGACAATTATGCAATCTAGAGAAACAGAATTTAGCAGTGCAGGTCTGTTCTGGTCCGTTTGGAGAGTGACTGAACAATGAATGAAATTGAACAACAACTTCTAGTTTGTAAAGTGTCATGAGTGTAATGAATTACTAATTATTACAAGTAAATACATTTACAGTTCTTTTTATTTGCCTAATTCCTCATAAGTACACAGACTACACTACACACACTAAACCTTTTATACTGATCTGCTTGTAAAATGTGTGCTTCAGGACTCTTATCTAAAGTCAGGCACATGTGTTGCTTTATAGTTTGATCCAGAGTTCTGCAGCGCTGACATTGTGATTTAGGGCATTATCGAGGAGATCCCATTAAGCTGTATGAATGTGAAATTGTAGAATGTAAGATTTAAACTGTACAATATTATCTTACGATGTACATACTGTTATTATAATATCTAGATACCAAACCACAGGTTTATTTATATGATGAATTTACATTCAACAGCTGCACCAAAGGATAGTTTTGACTCTCCATTTTACCAACACAGAGGAAAATGTTTGTAATCCTATAGAGTCTGTTGTTGATTCATACAAACTGTAATTGCAATGACAGCAATCAATGCTAATGCTATAAGTCATGCAAATGTTATGTTGGGCAAAAGTTCAGCCAGATTCTGGTCCATGCGTTATCCATTATATATTCTTCTATATGTAACAATATGCACCTGCCCTTTGAAGAGTAAACATTCAAGTAGTGTTTTTCATTAAAGAAAATACTAAACAAACCAGGTGCGGAGTGATAATATAACACAATAATGCAATAATGCAATGCAAACGTCTTTGAGTAGAAAAAGTGTGGAAGAACTCAAATGCATCATTATTGTTCAACCATAAATCCACACCCTTTAGCAAATCAAACACATTTTACTCTAGGTCTAGGAAATAAACTTCAAGATTATATTGATGTTTTGGTAATAGAACTTGTTTGTGTCCCTAATTATGATCCCGTCAGATCTCAGAAGCTAAGCAACACAGGGCCTGGTTAGTACTTGGATGGGAGACCGCTGGAACACCAGGTGCCACCGTGGGACGACAAAAGTGGATTGTCGTTGTGTCCTTGGGCAAGACACTTAACCCACATTGCCTCAGTGTCTGCACACACTGGGTGAGTGGAGCCTTGATTGTAAAAGCTCTTTGAGTGCCTTGTAAGGTGGAAATGTGCTATATAAATAGAGACCATTTACCATTTATTTATTTTGGCCACAAAAACATTTCTGATGCCTCATTTGTTGTGTTATTGTTGGGAGTTTTGGTGCTCAAGATGATTTACCAATCAGAAAGCAGAATGACACACACACAAGTCTTTTAAAGTGCAAGTTCTTCGATTTGAACCTAAAAGAGAATTCTCACCAAAACTGAAGATTCTGTGGGCTCCAGTTGCTCAATAGGATGCATGTCTTCTGATTCACAGGTTGTTGGTTCGAATCCTGCTCTCAACTTCTTAATTTTTGGTTAAGCAGTCCCGTCCAACAATTTTCTCAGTTGAATGCTCAGCCCCAGTGACTGCGTACACAGAATCAGAACAACATAGTGCGTGTCTATATTGAGCCACATAAATAGCAAGTCATTACTACACATTTTCCTTTTCTAGCATGTTGGTTAAAAAACACATGAATTAGAGGATGGATAAGATTAGTTCTAGGACTTGGATTAAGAGGTGGATAAGATTAGGGTTCTTGTCAATATTCATAAATAATAACATGCCTTTACATCCACCATAGAAATTAACAGGGGCAACACAAGTAACAGACACCAAGAAAATGACACCCCATTGTACATTCCGTGAAACCAGGCTGATCCGAAAAATTGTATTGCCATTGTCAGTAAAAAAACAAAACAAAAAACAAAACAAAAAACTTGTCATGTGTCATGTGTAGAAGGAAACCCAGGTAGTTTAAAACAATATGAATGCAGGATAGGCTACATATGGTTAATGCAAGGTAAAATAGGAAAAAGAAAAGATTTAATTCTGAGTTGAAGACATTTCCACCTCTCATCACGCCAATAAATGGACTACTTTACTGGCAGCAAGATTTTTATGATAGGCCCAGAAGTTACTGACTATACCTCCCCAACTTTGGTCTTTGGAGAAACAATGAAAAATGAGACTTGATTTGATCATGTCCTGTCAAATGTTGAAAAGTTTGTATTGCTCTGAGCGCTGTTTTCTGGGGAACATACAGAACATGCTCCAAGTCTCATTCAGACTAATAAGTTGCTATAATAGTTGGACAGCCTTTGGCATTTGAGACCTGCTTCAGATCTCCCTCTGTGTTTTGACTTGTTTCTGGCCCAAAAAAGTCAACAATAATGTAAGTTTCTATCAATGCACATTGGCATGATGCACGTTTGCCTTTGCCAGCCATTTACCAACAATGACTCAAAGCACATGATTACACTTTATACAGTACGTTCTTTACTTTTAATTCTTAAATGTGTTGTTTTATAGTTGCTGGTTCAGTGAGATGCTGAACTGTATTACGCAGTTTTTATCCAACACTGGCAGTAAATCTTTTCTACACACATCACTGGGGAAGTTTGAGCTTCAGCGGGATCAAAAAGCAACACAAAAGATAGTTATGAATAATGGTTCATTGTCATAAGTTACTATAATTTGCCAATCAGATTTACAGCCTGGATCATAAACTGGAGAAGTCTACGTTTAATGTTTTCCAGATACGCAGCTCTTCATTGTGCTGAAATCAGGTGTTTTCAAGCCCAAAATATCGTAGTGATAGACTCAGCAGCACAATCAAAAACAGTTGCTATGGCTGAGTAAATCTAAATGCAAAATTTTCTGCTGGCGTTGGAGTTTCCATTGACACAATAGTCGCCACGCCCAAAAACGAGCTCACAAAACAAACCCATCAATGCCTTTCACTCTCAAAATGAACTCAGTGACTCACAATTAGCATTCCAAGTGTGTCTATTTTAAAATAATGAAGATGGATCAGCTTAAGTTTTGTTTGAGAAGTGGGAACAGACTAGTTTAGACTTGAAGTGTGTCCTCCAGGTGGAAGATTGTTTCATACAGGATTACAAAAGATGATAACAAACACAGTAGAAAACTAAAACAAAAGAATTTAAATTGAACATATACATTAAGCTAATTCTATTCTATTGTCTATTGTTTTTCTAATAAGCCTAGTGCAGTTGTCACCAACAAGTTGAACAAATCTTCGAGGAAGTGGAAGTCAATCCTGAAGCCCTGTTTGTTTAAATTGAACTTAAACTGCAACTTACAACAGCGACCTACAAGCGCAATCTATAACCACAGTCTATAACCACAATCTATAACCACAGTCTATAACCGCAACTTACAAGTGTCATCTACAAGCGTTAGATGCGTCAGCAGCAGAAACGCCCCATTGTTGGCTCGTTGGAGCGCACGTTGTCAAGTTGACAACGTGGCTCTTGAACACACGCGCTCAAAAAAGGAAGAGTAGAAAGAGGAGCAGCAGGTGTTGACAGGTAGTGCCACAGAATCCTACTTGCTCATGCTGAGTTGTCTAATCTACAGCAGTTTGTTTATTGTTAATGCGAGTCAAAGGAAATGGTAATCACAGATTGCTCATAATACAGTAGTTTGAAATGTTGTGATGTTTCTTTCTTGCAGCTGCGGAAAAAAAAAAAGAAAAACTTTTCTTTCTCTTCTATACTCCATCTAGACAAAAATTCCAGTCCTATTTGTACAGTGTTTTATTATGTTTTGTTTTGTTTCTGTATCTGTGCTTTTGCAATAACTGTATTTAACTTTTGAAAGAGGAAGTGGCGGCGCGCACTAATGCAGAGGCCCGGAGGCTCATCATGAACAATAGCCTAGAATGTCAGTTGACTTGCTGTTCTTGTTGCTAGTATTGTGGCTAACTGTTGTTAGCATACAGGACATCTCCAAAAAGCTGTGGGAAAAAAGCTTAAAACACACCGTGATGCAGGGGCGCCTGCAGGAGTTCGGGTGAGGGTACGCACAGTCACACGCACGTATGTGCACGCGCACTACGCACATACGTGCACGCGCACTGTCACGCACGTGCCTTATCGCACACAGAAGCACGCAACATCACGCACCAGCAAAGCAGTGTTTAAGCTTTTCTCTGTTGCCTTCAGTGCTAACGGGAGAGAGCGGGCAGGGCGCTCAGATAAAACACGTTCAAGCCGCAAATGACGAAGCTTTATGGCCCGCGTGAGCAACAAGCTGAGAGTCTCGTGTGTGAGGAGTGGTTCTGTGCGGGACAGGTGGGACATCGCACACAGGAAAACTCTGCAGCGGCAGGTGGACCGTGGTCTGTCACAGGACAAGACCAACACCAGTGCGTTGTAGTGATGCGCGGGTCAGGCATTTACAAAACATGACCCGCCCTGGTCTGTCACAGGACAAGACCAACACCAGTGCGTTGTAGTGATGCGCGGGTCAGGCATTTACAAAACATGACCCGCCCTAGCCCGCTCCACACAGCCGAGTGTCTTACTTCCCACACCGCCCCGCGGATATTGCATTATAATCCATCAACGTCAGGCTCAAGCAAACCAGCCAAAAGTAACAATACAGCTGTCTTTAACTTCGTAAAAAGTGGACAATATTCATCTAATATTAAGTAAATGTTTAGAAGACTTACCTCTCTCAGTCCGTTTTACTCAAACAGATGTTTTTATTAGCTTTTGTCTTCATGATGGGCATTTCACGATCCTTGGCATTTCACCCTCGCTCTTTTTCCTCTCTCTCTTCTAACATAAAAGCCAGTGTCCGCGCTCTTCGACCTTCGCTCGCCATGAGCAGCACATGTGGGGCAGGCCGTAAGGCAGATCCGATAAACACAACATAATAAAGTCCAGCAGCGAGTTTGTCCCGTCCCGCGTCCCGCTCCATGTTTGAAGTGACGCAGATCGTGTTCCTGGAACAGCGTCGGCACTAACCAATGAAGGAGCAGCTCTCTCCTTACGGTCTCCCTGTGCGTACCACGTAATTTACACCAAAGATTTCTTTTTACACATTATTCGTTTTATTTATTGACGTTACTTCCCTGTTTTCAATTCGAATATGTAGCCTAAATGAAAAATATAAATCACATAAAAAAATAAATAAATTAAAAAAACAGCTTTTGCGGGTACGCACAGTGCGTACAGCCGTACCCCTGCAGGCGCCACTGCCGTGATGAACACTTCGGTGACTCAGAATGCACTATGTAAGCGAGCAAAGCATGTAGACTGAAATAGGAAGCTTAAAATATTTTTTTTCTATTTGTTTAAAGGAAGCAAAAATTGGTATAGTCCCTTTAACTTAGCCTAAGCCTTACCCTAATCTTACCTAAATTTTTAAGTAAATATTTAAAAATATAAACTTTTGTAAGCATAGCCATCAATGCAAAGTGACAACAGTGTGGGAAAAAAAAATCAGGCCTTCTGTACTCAAGAGTATTTCCTGTTAATGTTAATATTTATACACAAACATGCATATTCATAAACCAAGAAATTTTAAATAATTTTCTACTATTCTGTAAAATCTGTAACATGTTTTCCGAAACATCCTTTAATCACTCACAAATCACTCTTCACTGGCTGATGTTCCAACTTATTTATTCATTTATTCAGTGCAGCAGTTAGCCATTTTAAATATTTTTATCGTCTGTGACATTGACAATAAATCTGATTCTGATAGTTGATGTAAATTGGAACTATTTTAATGGCCTTACTCTTGCCATGTGAAGGGAATACGTCACTTGTGTGTTTACTGTGTGTGTGGCACATGGTCCAGCTTTACACAACTCAAACAGGTTATAATAATAACAAGGCTGCATTTGCTGAATAAATAAACCACTTTGCTCCACTATGACCTCACCTGTCAGACATACCACACACAACCAATAAAATAACACAAAGACCAGATCAAGCTTGAGCTTTAAATAATATTTAAAGTGGAAGTGACTTGAATATAAAGCTTAATCAGTTTAACATATTTCTTTGTCTGCATTATTAGACTTAGATTTGAAAATAAAGCATGCCACTACACTTGCATCACTGAACCGCAGGTGAGTGCAATTTATATTTCACAGGCCAATAGAGCTGTCCTGAAGTGAAGTGCACAGATTAATGCCTAAAGTGTGGAGTGAAAGTGTAGAAGGTAAAATCCGCTCTGGATGTTGTCCAGATGTTTCCTTCTCAGCTTCATTCCTCACAGTGATGTAGTAATGATGCTGAAGTCTGTGCTGAGACGTCTGCGTGTGCTGCTCCTGGTCACATGACTGAACTGTGTCCAGAAGAAAACACAGCTGATTATCATACAGAATAGGAATATGTGTTTCAAAAAGTTTTGCAATTGATCAGTGTGGATTTTAGTGATTATTTAATTAACTTAATAGTGTCAAATTGGCATTGTCCACATAGTGAAAGTAGTACTCTGCATTGCATTTGGGGCATCTCATTAGGAGTAGTGACCACCACAGTGCAGAGCTCAGGAGTCTGTCTCCGGGTGTTCTGGCTTGGTTAACACTGCTGTAGCTGGAGAATTTATGAACTACAGTATATATGGTGCATGTTTTTGGTTTGTGGGGGAAACCGGAGTGCCTGGGCAAACCCACCCAGACACATATGCACATGCAAACTCCATGCAAAAAGGCCCGAGCAGCGCAGGAGTAGAACCTGTAACCTTCTCATTGTGAGAGGGGAGAGTGCTAGCCACTTCCTCACCGTGCTGCCAAATGCTTGTGATTTAGAAAAAGACAACACTACTAAAATGAGCAGTAAACTAGAGACGAGTAAAAGACGACAAAGATTTGTGCCAAAAAAGAGAGAAATAAACAAGTCATTAGTAATGATAGATGCCGTTTTATAAAAGGGGCCGATAGACGGCCACAAAAGCTGCTAAGCAAGCGGTGCCAATCAAGAAGCAAATATGAGAAAATAAATTCTAAATCATGGTATGAATTAGAAAAGCTGAGTGCAAGGAAATTATGTAATTGACTCCTGCAGACTTGTGACTTCTGGACTATGTCAGTGCTGCAGCCACATTTCAAATTCAGACGCTTTGATTCAGGCAGTGGAAAAGTTCTCATTTTGACCAACAAAAACGTAGGAAAGTGTGACAACTATGATAAAATAATCAAATATGAATTTCCATCTATTGTGTGTGGACATTGCTTTAGCAGATTTGAGAAAAGTTTGTAGGAAAATATGCCTGAGTGAAAGTTTCTGTGTAAACAGCGTCCTAGAAATAAATGTGTCTGTCATCACATGACTTCAGCATGAGCCTCTGATTGGCCGTTGGCCAGCTGGCACGTCTGCACGCTGACATGTCCAAAAGGTATAGAAGAAAAGATCCCTGCACGTGGCACAACACGCACCACATAAGCCCCTGTGCATAGGAACTGTTTATGCTTTTGTTTTAACCTTTAAGTGTTATTTTGAAATACACGTTTTATGTTCAATAGTATACAGTCAAGTCTTGAGCAGCCAACTTTTTACTGTTAAATCTGCTATGCCCATTTTTTTGTTTTATAAACAGAGATGTTTAACTTTATACCTTTTACTAACAGCGGTTCACATTTTTCTCACTTACTGTTTGCATTCTGACCTCATACTCATCGTGTTTTCAAGCATTTTAATTTATTTTTTTTTATCTGAGAAGTCATGTTGAGTCCTGTTGGTATGCTAAAGACAGTAAGTCAAATCAAATATAGGCCTTCTGTAAACAAAAGTACTTCTGGACTTCACTGATGAACTGAATGGTTTATTTACTTATACAGCACATTTACACAGACAGATGTCTTCCAAAGTGCTTCACACTCCTTACTCAGAGACCTGGCGCCTCAACCACCGACCACCACCAAGCGTTCCCTAACATGCTTTGTTTAGTGGGGAAACCGGAGTGCCCAGGAAACCACCCAGACATGGGGAGAAACATGCAGACTTCACACAGAAAGGCCCGGGCCATGCGGGAGTCAAACTTGCAACCTTCTTGCTGTGAGGCGAGAGCGCTATTCGCTCTGCCACTGTGCCGGGAAGTTTTGAATACATTAGAAACAGTGCCCTTGGATGCACCGGTACTCAGTTCTCAGATCAGCATTTTCTTCCCATTAATTTAGACAGGATCGAGTCTCTAATTGAAAATGCGAGTACAGGCACTTCTGTTTGCCTCTAAGCACTGGTCAGAAAGTTGGGATGCTTTGGACTGATAAAAAAACTGATAAATTACTTATGTTCACTTCTTTTAAGGCAGAGCTATTCAACTATTTTTTCTTGAGGGCCGTACAGTTGCACAAAACATCACCACCGAAATTTGGGGTTACACCAAATATCCAGAGCACTATATATGTGTTTCAGCAAGGAAAACTACACTGCTATGGTCTATGTTTGAATATGAAGGCAAAACTTCTAAAACCGTGCTGAACCACAAACAAGGACCATATCAGTACTAAGAAAATCTCAGGATTAAACCGGGACTAAACTAGGACCAAACAAGGTCCAAAGCAGAATTAAACCAGAGCTAAAATAGGACCCAATCAAAGCTATAGCAAGAGAAAGTATGGGAATATGGGTTGAGGGCTAGATCAAATCTCTGGAGGGCCAATTTGGCCCCAGGGCCTTATGTTGAATAGGCCTGTTTTAAAGTATAAAATTCAAGTTATTACATAACTATCAAGCATCTGAACAATGAGTATTGTGTGTAAACAGCTTGTTTTTCCTACACTCACAGGACTTTCTTCTCTAAATTGCAGGCTGTATCCTCCTAAATTGATAAACAAACATAACTGATAGGGAAAAACATATGACGTAATTTATAAAGCACAACTTTGGAGTGCTTGTTTGTTTTTGAGTCACTTCCACGTTTTTCTAACCCTCTCCTCTGAGCTCAATCCCAGTGCCATGTTCAGGTGGAGAAACGTCAAACATTTGAAAACAAGCTCCTGGAAAAAAGCAGCTGAAGCGTCCATCATGTGTCCGCGGTAAACACACAGGGATTAATAATGGATTCCCGATAAAAAGCTCTCTGTCTCAAGTCAACACCCAATGGAAACGCTGAGGGCAATTCTCACACGACAGAACAAGCAGCGTGGTCATGTGACTGTGAGACCATGACATCATCGAGTCTACAGCGAAGGCATCTGATTGGTCGGTTCAGCAGACGCAGGTTGTTTTCCCAGATTCGGCAGATCAGGGGGATTTCATGCTTTTCTCCAGTTTATTGGCCATAAACCCAGACTGAATGACCGCATAAAGAAAAGCTCTGACATTTGATATATGACTAGTAACCTCAATAATGTTTGAATAATGTAAAAGAAGCTCAGACAATTCGAATATAACAGAAACTGCAAGCTATAAATGTAAACTATGTTGAGAAGAAGAAGAAAAGTCTGTAAAAGTACTAACAAACTAGTACATTTCAATACATTTGACTATTTTAAACAGAAAATGCATCTTTAAAAAGTATTTCTTAGTTATTCTTTTGCAAAAAAACAACTTGGCATTATGGGAACGTAATATACTGTAACATATAATGGAGACACGGCTAGACATTTTTTTCCGCAAAACATTGTACATGGAGCTCAACAATTCTTTTCATAAGTTTCCCCATTATTCGACTTTCCAAAAAAACTACATTTAAGGCATGTTGGAGACAGTTGGAAGTGAATGCAACCAATTCTGCAAACTGTCTGACATTTCCACAGCACAGTTTTGAAATTAAGTCAAACTTTATATATTTTGTTTGGCTTTGCTAGAGCGTGTGTCTTAGGGCTGTAGTCCTTTAATTGTTTAGTCAAATAATCGCTCGATGGAATTTGTAAGGTCGACTAATTTTTTTTAGATAGATTATAAGGTTTTATATTGAACAGGGCCAAAATGTTGTGATTTAGTTGAGGATGCCATAAAATAAATACCTTGTTTCCTGTTGAATGAATTGTTGTTTTTTCATGAACTCTCTAGGATTTTTAGCATTTTCTTTTGGGTTAAATAAATAGAATAAAACACACTTTTTAGTTTCAAAGCTTTAGCCACGCCCCCTTTTTAGTCGATTAATGGGTCAATGCGACATACTATTAGTTGATCAAAAATTTCTTTGGTTGACTACAGCCCTAGTGTGTCTACAAATGTGTTTTTAATAAATATTACAATGAATGAACAAAATAATAAGTTGATTTTTTCAGAAAAGTGCACAATAATAAGAATTTGTTATACCAATTGTTTGGATCACCCATGGTCTGAAGCAGAGGTGTCAAGCTCAAATAGCGCAGCGGTCAAATCGATTGGAGTCAGAGTTTGTCAAGGGTCGCATTTTAAAATATAGGTCCTTCTCTGTTATATTCAAATATGGCAGTTATGCTACATATTTACCGTATGTCCAGATTACGTTGACACATTGGACAAAATTTTGGTTTTATAGTCACAATACAATAATATAACTCTTTATATTTCTATAGATTTATTATCCATTCTGGCCTTTGTGACTCCTGTTGATGGGCTGCAGTGTATTCTGGGACTTGTAGTTTAAGCTGTTATCAATAATAATCAGAAATCTGCTCTGGGGCCACACAAAATCATCTTGGGGGCTGCAGTTTAGACACCCTGCCCTAGAGGATTTTTAGAAAATTGATAAACATAATTAAATAAAGTCATGATTCAACCCCAGCAAGCTTCCAAACTTTGAACCCATATTGTCTTAGAAAGTCTACAGAAAAATGTATACGAAATTACTTGCAAAACTTTGTGGTGGATGGTAAGTGTCGAGTGTCTTTGATAAAAAAAAAAACTACGTCCATTAGGGGTTGAGTATGTTTTTGTTCTTGATAGTTTTGTAACAATTCTAGAGAATATGACTAAAGAAATATGTGATTAAGTTCTGGGAAATAAAAATATCTGAAATACCGAAGAACTCATGGAAGGATGTTTCTGTGTCAGTGATGTCAAATTAGTTCTGAATGTTGGCAGTTCTTTTTCATTAGCAGGGTTTGTGCTTGTTTCACAGTGACTCAGTGAATCAGGTCAGAGGGGATTAGATAAGGCCTCACTTCCTATCTGCTTAGTGTTAAGGAAAGTCCAATGTGTCCATCACCGCCTCTGCACTGGGACGTCCCACTTCGGTCTATGATCTCAGCACACCATTCACTCCAGCTGCCTGTTCGTCTGACCATGCCAAATCTTTGTTCTGCCTTTGAACTTCAAGATGGTGCAGTGGTACATGTGATTTTGTCTGTTCTGTCAGTCATCTGTTTGGTGCAGTTTGTTTTCTACACAACCCATGTGTCTTCGAAAAAACAAAAAACAAAAAAAACTGAGCTGCGAGATGCGACGAAACATGAATTGATCAAACAAGGCACGAGACCATATCTAGTTTCTCTTTATAGGCACATGGCGGCCCTCAGGACAGTCACCAACATGCAAAAAACTATCACCAGCGCTTGTAAATTTTTTTCTCTGAAGTCACATTTGAACTTTTTTGACTTGACTTTGATCTATTAAAAGTTTACAAAGCACTGAACAAGGTCTGACAGGTTCCTCCCAAACTCGTTTAACTGTTCAAAATGATGGTTTTACACAAGGGTTTTAAAGGACTTTGTAAGGTCACTAGTAATTATGGGCCATTCCAAAAATAACTGCACCATTTCAGATAAAGTTTTTACTTTGATGTAGGATCTGCCATAAAAATACATTTCTGGTGACCTTTAAAGAAGTACTATTATACAAAATCAAGCTTTAGGATCTTTTGAAGGAACTTGGTATTTTGTGACATAATCAGTACAATTTTCAGTTGACCTAATACTGAACCAATAGAGATTTTAAAATGTGAAATAGTGAAGATTATTCATCAACACGGGGGATGCAGCCGGATAGCAGAAAGAGCTGTGGCTGTTTGACACAAGCTGTGGCAGCAACACTAGCCAGCGCTCTTGTAAATACAAGAGTTTATCACTGCAAAAACAAAAGTTGCTGCTAAATCAACATTTGTGAATAAAATTTGTAGAAAAACACTGTCTCAAACTTAAGGCGTCAGACGTCTGTCATACTGGTTCACAGCTGATTGAAACAGCTAGCTCTCGTCCAGTTTTGTTGTTTTTAATCAAAGAAGTTTCCCCAGCCAACTAGACAGACAGCGGGTCTTTCTGCAGGTGACATGGGCAGTAGAGCAGAAAGTGCGTTGATCGATAATCTGTCTGTAGTATTCATCTTGTGTACTTTTTTTTGCTTTTCGCATTCTTTCGTCTTATGTTTTCCTATGAAAGTTTAGCACACTTGTTGCACAGTAGTTGCCTGGAGGCCAATATGTCACTCTTTAGGATTTCTGTAGCCGTGACTGACAGATTAATTAGCCAATCACAGACACGCATCTTCTGTCGTCTGAAAACCAACATGGCTGCTCCCGACAAAAAATACATGAAAAAAATATCACGTGGAACTGCAAAACATCGCAGATAAAAAAAAAAAAAAAAAAGATTTTAATGTGAGGTGGGTAAAGTTAGATTTTGGTCTAAATGACAGATGACCAATCAGCTCCTTTGTTTCATCTGCGTCACGCAAATAAACTCATCTGATTGTCCAGTACGATGTAGATTTGATCTGAAAAGCAGGCGGGGGCGTGGCAACCAGACCCATTTTTCGCAGTTTGCTGAAGTGTGGGTTCTGAATACCAGTCAACCACAGTAGTGATTCAATTTCTCATTTAATCTGTAAATTCTGTATTGAGAGGACTGGAGCTCAAACTTTTTTTTATGAAGGACCACCAGATGTTGAAACACACACTAAATGGAGGGCCACATAAAAGTGGTAGTACAGTGAAAAATTCGATTGGGAGTATTTGAAACAATTCACACTTAAACCACTGTAATAAACAGTGAAGTGCTTGATACTAGGTCTGAAAAAAGTGTATTTTTCAAGGTTGCTGGAAATGTTAACATTGCTTTTTGGACCAATTGTTCAAGACATTTGAGGGCCAACAAAAACTGGTATGAAGACCCCATTTGGCTTCTGGGCATGAGTTTGGACATGTCTGATTTAGTGTGATACTTTGTGCTGCAAATGTGTTTTCATAAACGTGATACACAATTGACATTGGACCAGAATCATTTTGGAACCACAGACAGAAGAAAAAAAAAATCATCTAACTGCCCTTTTCACGCTGTTGCTCGGCTGCTTTCATTGTCTCAAAATGCAAAATCTGCAGTCATGATCATCGTTAACCTTCCGCATCTCTGTTTTCTTGAAACACTGGAGAAACTGTCTCGTACACTTGACAGTCACTGTACATTTGAGAGCAGCAAGAGTTTTTATGAAGCGGTCTTTTCACAATAGGGAACAGTGGATCTAACATTTCTGAAAAACACCATGTCGTGTCACCTGTTGCTTTGTCTAAGATCTAGTCCAAGTCCAGTTCATGATCCAGTCCGCACTGACAATTGTAATTTAGAGTGTGTAAAGCCACAAAACTTTTAAGTATTAATTAACTCAGCTAATTCCCAGTAAGCAATGAATGAAGCGGTAAGAGATCAATCACACAAGCCTAGCAGCATCTGAGAACATTTTCATTCTGAGGAAGGGTTAAAATATTGCACTTATTTTTTTGTATTTTGTGCTTGGCTCACATAACTTAAAAGCGTTTTCACAGGATTAGCTCATGAAATGTTGCATATCAAGTGAAACCAAAAGTGAATATAGTTATGGTTAATAGAAAAAACATGTCTGTCCTCCTACCACTGAGGGTTTTAAGATCTGGTGAACATTTAACCTCTGAAAATGAATACACAAAACCTTTTTTATGTAAATTTGCGGTGATGACGTTTGAGGTGTGACATTACAGAGACAACTAATACTTAGAGGAAAGAGTTCTTTTTATAAATTGAGAGAACATATCTGGCTTCTTAGGACTATTTCCTTCAGAGCGTCTCAGTGCTCAGTGTAGGCTGGAGCTGCAGGGTCTGGGGATGTCGTTATGAGTCAGACGCAGTGAGAGACTGAGCTGTGGGCGAAGACAGGTACAGCAGATACAGTGTGTCTACTTGGTCCTTTGTGAACTGCGCTGATCCTCTGTAATGTGATTTCTTCAGCAGACAGTACTTAGAATTGAAAGGGTCCATAAAGTCAGTATTAATGAATGCTTTTGTCATAAAACAGCATAGACAGCATGAAGTAACAGGAATGCTGAATGTGAATAAGTGTCTTTCATGATTGTGGATTGTATTCTCTCTGTTAAAGGTGGTAACTACATGTTTGGCAGTAGCTCACAAAGCTTGTACACGTGTCCTCCAATTCAAATGTTTTTTCCCAGAACTTTTATAATCCAGTACGATGTTGTCCTAAACACTGCTAAATCACACTGCTCTACTGCTACAAACAATCCACCAGAGCAAGATCAATCCTGATTTACATCTGGTTGGAAGATATTGACAAAAATGAATATCTTGATAATTTCTGACATATCTCGATTAAGATATTCAGACAATATTACTTTATATTAATACATGTATTATGAAGTTTAATGATCAGGAAAAATTGGGTTTAACTGGGTTGACTATAAACACACTCGGTCGACTTAGGACATTCACAAGACACAAGCTCAAATGTTTGCATGCTAATGTTTGAGGCTAAATTAGATTTTCATGTAAAAAAAAAAAAATCAGAATTTTTTTGCAATGAGCTTTCTAGCAAATAAAATATTTGGTCAACTAAGAGACCAATGAGTGATCACTTGATTAAAGGCTTTTTTGTTGCCTTTTTTACTACAAACAATATACTCAGTATATCTTCAAGACAACAATCACGATATTATTTAAAATATGATCAAAAATTTGATACATTGCACACCTCTACATCCGTAGTCTATGCACAGGAAGCTAAAACATAAGTAGTGACATCATCAAAAGATGCACAACCCTAAGCTGCAGACGTGGAGGTCAAGAGGAGCTCCACTGTGTCATGTTGCCTCAGACATTTACTTTGATGGAAGAGGTTGGTTATCCAATGTAATCCTGTGTTTTGGATGCATTTTAGTCATTATTTCACTTTTATTTTGGTCATTGAACAAGCTATACTTGTATTTGGGTCAATATTAAGCCTTTCAGTTATTCCAATGTTTTTATTTATTGATGTGAAGAAGTCTGAAAGTACTGAAATGTCATTGTCTCTTCTTTGGAGTTTGGGCCAACTTTTAGCAGCACATGTTGACTCTGTTCACTTTTAATATAATGAAGTTTGGTAAGGTTAGGATTATCATTGAGTATTTTGGAAAATCTTGTAAAACATTAGTCCAAATCAAACATTTTGATTTGAACTGTCTTGTCATAAGATGTTATTACTTTGATTAGAATGTTCCACAATATGCCATTAAACTTATATGTTTACATTATATAACTAAAAATGGCATGGGCAAGAAAAAAACATAGATTCTACTATAGGAACATTAATCATTATAATTATAGAAAATGGGGGTTAAAGCAAGTGTGCTGGAGATCATCAGAACACTCAGCCGGTGTTACCTCGTTAGCTGTTTATTTACTACAGAACTTCAACATTATCAACAGAGGAATGTCGGTGGTGCAATCAGTTGCTTCACTCATTGTAAATACTATACCACAGTTATACATTACCCACAGACGCTCTAAACATGTGACTCTGGGTTCCATTAGAGCTTGTCCAAAAGTCGTACTGTCATGTTGAGTGTGTACCCTCTGTCGTGGTTTATGACCCTATAAATCACTGTGGGCTCATGTTTGGGCTTTGTACAGTAAATAAAACAGTGTGTCTCTCTATGGGCCTTAGGTCACAGGAAATAGAGATCAGGTGTCCCAGTCTGGTAAAGTGCACACACACTAGAGGTGAAGCAATCTGTTACATTTCTTCAAACCACTTTTCAGTTCAGTGCCAGAGTCAGTCTGGAGATGAAAGGGATTTAGCTGTGGTGCTACTTCTGTGCTCTGATAGCAAAGTCTGTTGGTGGCTTGTACACACACTCATACTCATTAGGCTATAGTTCAAGAAACATTACATTTTCATGGCAGTAGCCTATGTTAAATTCTGTTGCTCGAAATTAAGATAAAGCTTGCAAGTCACAAATTAGTTATTCTATTGTTATTGTTGTTTCCTATAAGACTTTAGAGTGAAAATCTGTTTCCATCATTTTCATTTTTGGACAGGTTTTTAGCCTGCGCTACTCTTTGTTAGCAAAGAAGTGTAACGTATTTATCTACAATTTATATCTCCGCATCTTTGAATCTACATCTTTGAAGTTAAATCATTTTGTCTAAGCCTATCACCTGCTGACTAGAAAGTAGAAATAAAGCCTATATCAACAGAGAAGAGATGACTTTTTGCTGATCAAAACTAATAAAACATACACATTATAAAATCCATACATAACACAAGTTTATAATTTCAATAATTTTAGTTCAAATTTTTTCAGTGTCTTTGACATTTTCTTATGACCAGCTGGTGTTTTCATCAGTTTATTAGCTCTAGTCACACAGGAATAAAATTACTTCATGTGTACAATATGGTCAAATTTATATCTTGACCAGAAAAATATCTTGATATAAATTTTAATGTCATATCGCTCAGCCCATCGTGGTGAAAAATGATGAGACCCGATCCAAAATGCTTTATGTAAGTGAGTAAAAAACTAAAAAAATATGTTTTTTCTGGCCTATAACACAGCTTTAGAACACTCCTGCACTTGGCTATAAAAATCCAGACGATATATACACATATATTGCTAAGTCACAGTGTCCTTCTTTCAATTTCAGGAGTTGTGATTGTCAGACAAATGAGGAACACATCATTTCGTATAAATAAATAAAAAAAACTCATTTAAAGTGAGGTGAGTGAAGTTAGATTTTGGTTTAAACGACGTTACGTTATAGAGTTGATCTGAAACGCAGGCATGGGGAGACCAAGACCTACTCTTCTCAATTTAGGCTCTGGAGCTGGCAACTCCTGCACAGTCAATCAGCTCTAATATGAAAACAATTGTAATTATTATGAGAAAAAATGCAGGTACCAGGCTGATATCAGGTAGTTAATGAAAATGACTTATTGCACAGTATTTTTTTTCCGCATAACTTCCTTATATAATAATTTGACCTTCATTGACTTTTGAGAAATAAGGACTGGAAATCTGATTTGGTCATGTCAGGATCGACAGACAAACACACAGTAACAAGCTTTCGTATGCTGTGAATGCATTGTATAAAACATTAGGTTTCTATAGCTTGTGACAGCCGGTCAACTGTGCAGTTTCAAATTATGTGCCTATGTGATTAAAATGGTCCAACAAAGTGGAAGTCAAGCAGAAACAGCGAGAGTGATTCCCTGGAGAGATGACACACCGTGCACATGCCCTCTCCACTTCCTCTAAACGTCCTGTGTTAATTTTGGCTGTAGGTCTAAGCATTATCTGGAAACATTACAGAGTTTGAAAGCAGCCAGGGTTCCATTTAACTGTGTGACAAGAGCATCAACAACACAGAAATAATGTGAGAAAGCCGAGATGGTGAACTGACTATATTTGAGAGAGGAAAAGCAGTTACACATTTTGTAGCTCCTGCGTTTAAATAGTCATACTACGTTTATGTTTGGTTGATAAATGCCATCCGTAGATCATTGTTGAAATAAAGCAGGCGTTTGTGTAGATTGCTTTTAACAATTCCAATCATATTCACAGCCAGCCAACCACAAAAATAAAAAAAAGAGTTGTGAAAGAGGGAAAGTTGGCTATAGCCTGCCTCCTGTGTGATTGAGGTGGACACAAGTGGAGCAGATTGGCAACGACACATCCATTTATCAAGCTCAGGGCAACAGAAATCTCACCAAGACTGAATGAAATGTGCAATAAATTGTAAAGCGACTTTAAGTGTCAATAATTCTCCGTAATTTCCAACTTTAAAAGCTTCTTCTTCTATCTTTAAAAAAGTCCAAAGACATTCTTCCCTTCATTGTTTTCCAAATGGATCTAGTGACTGTTTTGCAAGTCTCCAGTAAGTCTCAAGTCTTTGCTCTCAAATCCAAGTCAAGTCCTAAGTCAGTGTCTCACAAGTCCAAGTCGAGTCCAAGTATTTTCAAGTCTTTATATAAATGACAGAATTTCAATTTCACCAATTTTTATTCAAAAATGATTAGGACAAAAATGTTTTTTTTTTTTAAGACAATTGTTTCTTTCTTTTTTTTTTTTCTTCTTTCTTTTATTGAGAAGCTCTGTGGTGAGTCAGGAGCCTGAGATCTATATATATTTGTTTTAAATCTGTTTCTTTACAAACTACGATTTTGGTGAAATTTAAGTTATTGATGTGCTTTTGAGGCTGTAAACAATCGCACTATCGATCTTAGTTAGCATATATCTAGTCCGCCATATGTCTTTAAACTCATAATATTTTAGGTTTTTGAAACCCCTATGGCACTTTATATTAGGGGACTTCTGGAACCAGGGGATTTCTAACATATAATAATGTATGTTTAATTTAATTGATGAGGCTAAAATAACCACAAACTGAACTAGCTTTTTATAAAAACAGTTGGCCTGACAATTAATGTATTTTATCAAAAAGTCTACTTTATATTTAGGTAAATTCATTTGTTAGCATTTAGCATTGCGCCAAAATAACGCTGTGTTTACCTTGTATGTGAAGGTTTGAACTCGCTGTCAGACCTAGTTGAAACCCGTTCTCTGCTTTGTGATTTCTAAATATGGATTATTTTTATCTCATCCCGGCAAATATCCATAAGAAATTAGTGAAACAAGAGGGATGTGTCCACAGGTATTATTCAAAGTGGTACTAGTCTAACCGCACCAAGAAAAGATCCCATGTTAAAGTTAGATTTTTGGGACAGTTTTATGAACTCAGCAGATCTTTTAGGGGAAAAATAATGGGCAGATCTTTTACCAAAAAGAAAGCTTAATTTTAATGGAAAGAGAGAATTGGAGAAATCACCCTTGTATGAGTGAACTTCCAGAAACACTAACCAAGAACAACCATCAGGACGGTGTTAAAATATGACCCATCAGAAACCACAACAGTATTAATCTGTCAATATAAATACTTACATAAAACTAAATATTTCTATAGTTATTGGACCAAGGCGTGTATGACTCACGTCCTGTTGTGCTCCTGACCATCTCAAAATTTAAGGAAAAAACGACAGACGAAGGAGAAAATATGTCACAAACTTTAAATCAAGAATTCTAATCCATCATCATCAGTCTGCTGCTTAGTGTGGAGTGAAATTGTGCGTGTTACTGACCTGAACAAATGGCCTTGCAGCTGTCATAGCCCACAGTGATGCTCTCCATGTTCAGAGGCTAAATAGCCTGATGATTAAGAAGGAAAAAGTTAGCTCCACGTGTGTGTGAGCCCAACACGTGTAAAGGTCATTAACGGTCAAGACATGTCTAATGATGCACACAGTTAAATGCCATGATGTAATGAGAACCTTGAAGTCATTTTGATTTTGACCAGACGCTTAGACGTGCCAGTACAGAGGAAGTACAGTACATGACCACTTTAAAGTACTTTTGTACTAGGGTTCGGGTTCAATTTGTGATAGAAACAGTCACAAAACTTGCACAAATGAGCTAGATGACTTTAAATGTAATTGCATATGATTAATTTAGCAAAGTGATGTCTGGACGTAAAAGACCCTAGTGTTACGGTCATAATTTAGCAAACTTAAGCAAACTTGTGAGAGAAAATTTGAATTTAACTGAATTTAAAAGTGCTATGTTTGACTTTAAAAACATCAACATTTTACAGAAATCACATGTTTTCTTCACGTTCCTTGTGGCGGAAGGTAAAAAATTATACTCAACAACAGAACAAGTGGAGTTTATGTAAAGTTGACAACATAGAAAAGATGCCTCAAAGATTGAACAAAATGGCTTCTAACAATTTCACTGCTAATAACAAAAAACCCCAAACCTGTTGGTATTATTATTGGGTGACCAGACGTTCCTATTTACCTGGAACAGTCCCTATTTTAAGCCATGCGTCCCATGTCCCAGCAAATGCACCCAAATTCACTTATTTGACATGTCCCAGTTGTCCTGATTTTTGACCAAGTACTTTCCAACAGTTATTGCTATTTCATTTGTCAAAATAGAGAAAACTGACCTGGAAAATGACCAAAACACGAGGGAAAAAGGTACATCAATTTGCACTGACAAATGTTACAGTAAATAAACACGAGTGGAGCCATGAAGTGCATAGGAATAGACTTATTTACCTGCTATTTTCACCGAATGTTTATTACCCTCCACAAAACTTGAGTGTGTCCCAGTTTTTAATTTTGAAAACATGGTCATATATATTACTATGCAATTCTAGCCTCATAATTCTTCCACACAATTTGCTTAGAAGCGCTTATTTCATAACATTCAGAAGACAGAATGAGTTGAACTAGAGTTTTAGACATGTTCGAAACACCTGTCAAAATGTGATATAAATAAATACATCATCATAAATGAGGGGACCTTTTTTTTTAGTCTAAACCTATGTACTATACCTGTTGCAGAACTAATTATAAGAAAAGACTTATAATGGGTTTCTGTCACAAATGTCTCTTCATCTTTTTGAGACATGACGATTAAAGCATTAACAACACTAACCTTCCATTGTTTAAATAGATGCAAAAAAAAAAGCAACTTACTGCCACAATGAATGCTATGCTAGCTACTCAGTTTTTACAAGACTTAAACCAATCTAATAAATGAAAAAATCTACACACCAGGATGTTCTTATCATCATCAACAGTGTGTTTCTGTTGTTTTCGTGCCTTCCTTTTCCAAAATGTACCTGTTTTTTATGGTGCAAACAGGAAGTAGGTAGCTGGTTTCTCGATCTCTCAAATCCCTCCACAAATTGTTATGTTCATGTGTGTTCATTTGGCTGCAATTACTGCCTAAGAACATCTTCTCAAAGACAGCAACATGACATGAGACTTGTGCTTGTTTTGAAAAGCACATTCGGTCGTGTGGACACCAGGACACCAGGGGGCGCATGTTTCTGTCTCGGTCTGTAAACATCCTGGTTTGAGACGAGAACAAGCGCCGTGGAGTTTCTCACTCAAGTTTCACTTTCAGGTAAATAAAAACGTGCTTTTGGTGCTCTAAATATGTATCTGTCTAAGTTGTGCTAAAAGTAATATTTGCCGCTCGATCTTTGGCTTGAGATATGAACAATTGCTGTGTTTTTTCTACTTACGTTTCACTTTAATCTGCACAAGAACATGCAAGAATAGAGATTATGCTGCTATGCAAATGACTTTCTAAATGTTGGCAAAAGTGGCAAAAATGTATGAAAGCAGCTTAATGGTAAGAAAGGACAGTCAAAACACAACTTGAAATGGCAGCTACACTGTATCAAAACAAATTATCTGACATTTAAAAAGAGACAATTGGTAATTGATAGAAAACAACTGGGTTCTCTCACATTCTCACTGACATAACTTTGGATGCAACACCTGGCTTCTGTTTTTCTCTTTTAATAAGATGTTTTTGTTTGTTTGATGAGATTTTAGTACCACTTTATAATAATTAGAGCTAATGTTAGCATTTAGGGTTGAGTAATAGGGCTTGGGGTAACTGAGTAGTTACTAAGCCTGCTTTATGAGGGATTTTATTCAGTGCACTTGTTTATTTTGTCTTTTTACAAACTTGATATTAAATTGTAATTGTAATTCTATTTGTTTTGTGATTGTAGGTGTTTTAAATTTTATTTTTTGAGCTCTTTCTGGAGAAATTACATATTCTATGTTTGTTGCTTATGAACCAATAAAGGTACAGTCTTGGAGCGTCACTGAAGTGTGAACGTAAATGTGCATGTCTGTAGATCCTGACCAGTTCTCAGAATGGGTATGTATTACAGCTGTTTACTGCATGACACTGGCGCCTCAGGTAACTGATGTCTTTGTTTTGTTTTTTTGCATTAGGAAACACCTCATGGATTGACCTGAAGGGCTCTTATTTCATCATTAGTGTCTTCCTGGTTTGTTTTGCCCCTGCCTGCGATGGAGGGAACATCCTGGTGTGTCCTCTAGATGGCAGTCACTTTACCAACATGAAGGTGCTGTTGGAGGAGTTGCACTCTCATGGACACAAACTGACCCTCATGCGGTCGAACCACAGTTGGTACATCGAGGAGCAGTCTCATCTGTACTCTACCATCCACATCCCGTCAAAGTTTGACTTAAAATTTTTTGGTGTTTTTTTAGAAAAGCAACTACAGGTATTAAATACTCATTATAGTGTTGTCTGTTGTATCTGTTATCTTACTGTGTTGTCTTGTTCACAGGCACAAATCGAGGGATTAGCTTCTCTGTTATTCTTCGCACCTGAATTTATCTCCCTTTTTAAGAATATCCATCAGATGTGGCAGGATGACATACATTATGTATTTAATAACAAAACACTTCTCAAAGAGCTGAAGGATGCTAAATATGATTTAATGCTAACAGATTCAGGAGGGACTTTAGGTTTGATCCTGGCCAAATACCTAAACCTGCCTTTGGTGCTCAATGCTCGCTGGTTTAATGCTTTGGATAGTCACTTTGTGTTTGCCCCATCTCCTGTGTCCTACATCCCAGTGACAGGATCGGGATTCACAGACAAAATGGACTTCTTCCAGAGAGTTCAAAACGTGATACACCTCAGTTTCGCACTGGCTCATGAGTATTTAGTCATTCCAGGCTATAACGCTCTTTGTGAAAAGTATGTTCAGGATGGATGTGATATCGCCTCGATTATGCAGGACGCCGACATTTGGCTGTTTAGGTCTGATTTTGTGTTCGACTTTCCTCGACCCACAATGCCTAATGTCGTCTACATAGGAGGTTTTCAGTGCAAACCTGCACAGCCTCTGCCTGCAGAGCTGGAGGACTTTGTGCAGAGTGCAGGAGAACATGGAGTCATCATTATGACTATGGGAAGTTTGTCAACGGATTACCCAGTACACTCACTGATGAAATAGCCAGCGTTTTTGCTATGCTGCCTCAGAAGGTAAGCACTCTATACAAGTAAAAGTAAAATGCTAACATTTAAGTCATACTAAATACTAAACCTTTTTGTTACTAAATTGTGTATAATGTGTTTAAATAGCTTTTTTTTACTGTTATGGGTTTATTTATTTATTTTTTGTCAATGTCACAGCAAACAAGGCACATTTGCTGTTTTCAAGTCAAAACAGACAAAATGTTTGTGATCACTACACTATTCAACACCTTTTGTTGAATAGTGTAATGATCGCTCTGATTAATGTTCACACTGCTCCTTACCTTAAGATACATTTCCTCACTATCATTTTTACGTCACAACTGCCCAGTTTGAAAGCTTTGTTTAAAATGATTTTACATCTCTAACATCTTTGAATTCCTTTCAGGTGATCTGGAGGCACAAAGGTGAACGCCCAATACTTTAGGCAACAACACTCTGATTGTGGACTGGATGCCTCAAAAGGATCTTCTGGGACATCCTCAGATCAAAGTCTTCGTGGCTCATGGTGGGACTAATGGTGTCCAGGAGGCCATCTACCATGGAGTCCCAGTGCTGGGCATCCCACTCTACTTTGACCAGTATGACAACCTGCTGCGTGTGCAGGTGAGAGGGGCCGGCAAAATCATCAGCTACGTGATCTGAATGGGGGCAGTTTTGAGCAGGGCCTCAGGGAGCTGCTCCACCAGAGCCACTATAGGGACAACATGCAGAGACTGTCCCGTCTGCACAGGACCAGCCCATGTCCCCCATGGATCAGGCTGTGTTTTGGGTGGAGTATGTGATCCGCCACAGAGGAGCGCCTCACCTGCGCACACAGGCTTTTAAGATGCCCTGGTTCTCCTACTACTGCGTGGACGTGCTGCTGCTGTTACTGGCTGCTCTTTTTGGGACATTGTTTTGTGTTGTGGCTCTGTTCAGGTTTTTGTGCTGCAGGAACAGAAACAAGATAAAACAACAATGACCAAGGCAAGGTCTTATGTTTCAAAAATGTGTTTGTTTTTAATACCATTATGTCAATGATTCTCACACCAAGAACCCTGCATACTGTAACTGCAAATTAATATTCTATTTTTTATTTGTTTTCTATTAATGAATTAATTAATTTAGACTATTAGTATCTCAAGCAAATACAATTCACTGTTCAATCAGTTTTGGTGTAGTCATAACAAATTAATATTAATATGATACCTTAACCTCCACACTCCAGATTTTTGCCACTAGCTGTCAGCCCAATAAACTGAGGGGAAACCCTCAAAATTGTCTGGCAGTAGGACCCAGTGAAAGTGTTGTATTTCCTGGCTCTGTTATTCTCCAAAGGACTATTCAGCTCAGTGAAACCTGAGATGTTTGTGTTGGATCAGGAAACCAGGTTTTAGGTTGGTAAGACACACTTAGAAGCTCTTGGTTGTGAGTACATTTAAAAATATGTTTGAGCTGAATGTTGAATACAGAGCAACATGCATGATTACTTAACTACTTTAGAACATTTCAGATGTTTCAGATGCTTGGTATGTGGTTGTAACATAAAGGGAAAGGCTAACATTCTTGTGAGTTAAGAGTTAAAGGTTCTATATGCTGTAGATGTATGTGAGCTTTGCATGTTTCTACTTGTTCATAGCTACATATTATTAGACAGTTGCTCATAAATATGATAATTCAAAATCAAAGCAGCATCAAAATGATGCTACAAAGGGGTCTAGGTAAAGTTAAGATTTTTGAAAAGCTTATTTTGAAACATGAAATATGTCTTGCTAATATAATTGTTTTGTTGTTCCATCTTGTGTGGGCAGAGATAATTGTCTTCGAAAATAATAATAAGGTAGTATGGTGTGTTTGATAGTAACAAAGTACAAAAGTACAAATTGTAGGCATCTGTACTTTCTGCTGTCTGTTGTTTTACTTCACCGTATTTCATTCCCAAAAATTTGCACAAAATGCTTCAACCTTTAAAGCATTTTGTACTTTGCTTTTACTAAAGTAGATTTTTACTTGTAAAACTTTTGCACAGATACAGGACCAAAAATGTATGTCAATATATCTATTTTTTACATAAGTAAAACAATAAAATAAAAATTTATAAATAAATAGAAACTTCACCCACCACTGTTGATTTGAAAACTGTGTGTAAGAAAATAAAGTTTTTAGGCAATCATTTCATTGTATATGTTGTTTTTGAAAAGAAAATTCACAATTATTTTATCTGATTTTTTTGTTTAGTTACTACAGCCATTAACTTGTATTAAAACAAAAAATGTAACTTTAACAGAATTCCCGGTCTGTATTTAATTGACCAATAGAATATTTTCATCAAATTGAGACTAAATGCTGGCTTTAGAACATTTTGACGTGTCCTTTGCTTTGAGGAAAAGTCCACCATCAAGTAATGATAAATTACAAACCTTTTATTACAAACTAAGTAAAACACATAATGGAATTTTGGTTTGTCTGCAGATTAAAAACATGACATAACTTGTGACATGTGCCGCATGCAACTCTTTTATCTTAGCAGTGCAGGACTTTGACCTGGAGTTCAAGCATAAGTACAAAGAAATCTGGTTAAATGGGAGAAGAGAGAGGACAAGGACAAAGCACAGGTAAGTAACACATATGCTGGTTCTGAAAAGTTAAACATGATAGTCTATTTACCAATTCAAATGTGTTTTTTTATACTAAGCCTTATAGAAGCATTTACTTTGACAAGCCAATAAACACGAGCTACACTTCTATAGACGCTGTCAATATTTGTGAATATAATTGTATTTTTAAAGGGAGGGTTTGTCTTGCCCACTAAGCATTTCATACTTTAATAAACCTTTAAACACTAAAATCATCTCACCAAATGTGCGTACCAGTGGAGCCTCATTACGAAACATTAAAGTGTGTTTTACATAGTTTATTGACTGAGAAATCAGTGCAGAATTTGTCTTAAAAGCTAGTAACCTCATTAAAATCTTTCTTAAATCAAATATGCTTTGCATCATAAACACTGCAGACAACGATTTGACAGAGAATGTAAAATTGTCTTCAAGCACCATAAACAAATACACTGTCTACAAACCTCAAAATTCTGTATTATGTAACAAATTTTTATTTAGGTGTTTATTTTTTATTTGTTCATTGCTTTAAAGCTCATTGATGAAATTAATACGTTTTTATTTGGTAATGATGAATTGGATTTCAAGAAGCATTGTTAATGACTTCTGATGGAGACCTCAAAACTTCCAGGTTTCAAAAAGAAAGTTGTGAAGGCTGAAAAGTTGAAAAGTTTGATTTTGCTTTTTTTCCTGTTCCTTTAGGCAAGATGTCCAAACATTATTCCTGGATAGCATGTCTTTTGTCTCTGTGTGTAATCTCCTTGGCACCAGCCTCTGATGGAGGGAACATCCTGGTGTTTCCGGTGGACGGCAGTCACTGGATCAATATGAAGGTTCTGATGGAGGAGCTTCACTCTCGTGGACACAGCCTGACTGTGATTCGAGCTCCAACAGCTGGTACATCGCAGAGCAGTCACCTCTCTACACCACCATCAGCCTGGAGATGGAGATAGGCCTGGAGGACTTTTTTGGTATTTTTCTTGTAGAGCAACTCAAGGTACATAAATAATTTGATAATATTTAAGTATTTCCTCTTTTACCCCATTAAACGATGAAGGAAAAGTACCTTACATAACTGTGTCCAAGTCATTGTGGAGTAGTGCTTGTGATCTGATGTAATAGTAAACAAAGTGGCCTTACACAAGAAAATTATAAGCAGCTCAAGGGTCATTATGCAGGGTTCAGTAACAGCCCTTTGACACCACAAGTGCTTGTAATCTTTGAAAGTGAAGGTCTCTAATGTTAATGTGCTCCTTTCAGGCGCAGAGAGAGGGGGCCTCAGCCCTCACGTTTCTCAAGCTCACCAAAGACTTTCTGAAGATGATTGGGCAGGCTCATGCAATCTGGTGTGACGCATTGAAAAGAATACTGGAAGATAATGAACTGGTCAAGAGTTTACTGGATGCCAAGTATGATTTGATGCTCACAGATCCAGCCATAGCTCCCGGAGTCGTGCTGGCCAAGTATTTAAAACTGCCATTAGTTTTAAATGTTCGCTGGGTCACAAGTGGTGACGGACAGTTCCTATTAGCACCCTCCCCTCTATCCTACATCCCAGTACCAGGATCGGGACTTACAGACAAAATGAACTTCCTTCAGAGAGTTAAAAATCTACTTCATTACAGTATTACACTAGTTCAACAATATTTTTTGGTTGGGCCAAGCTATGACGCCATCTGTGAAAAGTATATAGAGGGTGGATGTGATATCATCTCCCTTCTGCAGGATGCAGATATTTGGTTGTTTAGGTCTGATTTTGTGTTTGACTTTCCTCGTCCCACAATGCCTAATGTTATCTACATGGGAGGGTTTCAGTGCAAACCTGCACAGCCTCTACCTGCAGAGCTGGAGGACTTTGTGCAGAGTGCTGGAGAACATGGAGTCATCATTATGACTCTGGGAACTTTAGTCCATGCTTTACCTCCAGAGTTGGCCGATGAAATCGCCAGCGTTTTTGCTAAACTGCCTCAGAAGGTAAGTACTCGGTTATCAAGAAATAATAAACTGACTGTGCAAAAAATATATATAACAAGTTTTGCCTAATTTGCAGGTGATCTGGAGGCACAAGGGCGAACGACCCAATACTTTAGGAAACAATACTCTGATTGTGGACTGGATGCCTCAGAAGGATCTTCTGGGACATCCTCAGATCAAAGTCTTCGTGGCTCATGGTGGGACCAATGGTGTCCAGGAGGCCATCTACCATGGAGTCCCAGTGCTGGGCATCCCGCTCTTCTTTGACCAGTATGACAACCTGCTGCGTGTGCAGGTGAGAGGGGCCGGCAAAATCATCAGCCTAAGTGATCTGAATGGGGACAGTTTTGAGCAGGGCCTCAGGGAGCTACTCCACCAGAGCCACTATAGGGACAACATGCAGAGACTGTCCCGTCTGCACAGAGACCAGCCCATGTCCCCCATGGATCAGGCTGTGTTTTGGGTGGAGTATGTGATCCGCCACAAAGGAGCGCCTCACCTGCGCACACAGGCTTTTAAGATGCCCTGGTTCTCCTACTACTGCCTGGACGTCCTGCTGCTGTTACTGGCTGCTCTATGTGGGACAGTGTTTTGTGTTGTGGCTCTGTTCAGGTTTTTGTGCTGCAGGAACAGAAACAAGATCAAACAGAAGCTGCAATGATCATAGTAGCTTTTATAGTGCACACACTCAGTTATGGTCCTTTTAAAGCAGCTATCTTTATGACTTCTTTTTTGAAGCAGTAGTTTGAGAATAATATGTATTTTTTTATTTAAAAACTTCAGTACTTTCTTCCACAAAAACAGACAAATAAAAAACTTTTTTTTTTTTTTTTGTATTAAAAACTGTATTTTGAAGATCATATGTTTGTGTTTCTGTCAGTTTACCTTATCTAATCAGTCAGTGCCACCTGATTTTTTACACCTTTAAACAATTATTGTCTGGAAGAGAACAGACCACAATCCCAGAAAGTCACATGGTTTGAGTTATACTATAGGTTCACCTGTTAAAGACATCTGCGGGTTAATAACATGGCACCTGACTTTTAAAAACTCTGATTTTTAGATTTGGTAAGTTATCTGCAATGTTTTAAGCTTAAATAAAGTCAAATGTAAAAAAGTCTAGAATATAGTTAATATGTTATGAATAAAATGTAAAATAATAACACTACATTGAACATTAGCACACAACTTAAATCGAAATCTTAAATTAAACCAATGGTGACATTTCAGTGTTGCAAAGCCCACTTGAATAGTCTTTATCTAATAGGTGGCGACTATGGCTGTAGTGCAGTAATATCAGTATATTATAGTATTATGACCATATATTTTAGATTAGTTAGATCCGACATCCAGGTGTAAAATGAATAGTTTAGTGGTTCAGTTTTCATCAGATTCGTAGGTGGTGAGTATGGAATATTCCACTGTTAATAACACCACATTATTCAGAGAGTGTCTCCTGGATGGCATTGCTCTAGTCCTATCAGAGACGTCATAAATTCACTGTTTCTTGGTCAGCTGGTTTGCATTTACATTTGGAGGAAGAACAACAAAAGTGCCTGGCTCTAGGCTCAAATAAGAAAGTGAGTGAAAAAGTGTTGGGCTACGCTCTGAAAGAATTAAGGACCGTTTCATTTGGGGGACACTGTCCAACATACAGTATGTCATCTCTGAAAACACTCCAGGCTTAAGAACAGAATGCCAAAGTTTGTCCAAAATTTCACCGATTGAGTGTACAAAAAATAGCAAAAATCTACATTTTCATCTCAGCTTTCTACCAATGTGTGCACAAAAACATTGTCATCACATCAACTTTAGGAATCTAATAGTATCTACCAAAAGGCAGTGTTAATTTTTTTTTTTCCTGAAGTATATTTTATGGTATGCTACTTCACTTCATCTGGACTGTATTATCAGTGAATGATCTGCACAAACACATACTTTCCCACAGTACAAAATAATACACATCTCCATGCTATAAGTAAATATCCACAGATTTTTATTTAAGAGCAATATGACATAGATGATGTCAAAGTTTTTGTTTGAAGGTGCCTGAGCACCTTTTGGCTAAACATAGACTTCAATAAAAGCATGTTTTTGACATTTAGATCTGGTCTTTGTTGCTCTAAATAAATAATACAATCCTGCATCTTTATTTTGAGCGAGCTTGGATGGCCACAAAATTGACTACTATTGTGCCTAAGGAGGGTTTCCTCTGGTCTGTTTCATATTATGGCAAACAACATACAATTTATTCCCATTCAGAATGTCCCAAATTATGGTTTTGACTTTCTATTTCTAAGTAATTGCCATGTCACCTCTAGAAAGTTGCACAGTGCACTTTTTAAGGGGACCACTTATGTCAATTAATTTACTTTTCTGAGTTTTTAACCTTATTACAACAGTGTTTGCTTATTATTAGTTTACCCAAAGTTGTATTTGATTGATTCATGCATGTTTGAGTAATTTTGTTTGGTCCTGGATGTGATGCTCCAGTGCTCAGAAAATCCCTGTCTTCACCTTCCAACTATCTCCGCCCACATGTCTGCATTTACTTGCGATTTTTCTAAAATTTAGATTCCGAGTAAAACATTTAAGGTTCAAAGCTGTCATGTAGCCACTTAACAATAATGATAATGGTAATGGCGTATTAAAGTAAAATTTTACAATGAAGAGGCGGGGCTTATCAGTTGGAAATTAATAAACCTACTTCTATTTCTAATTTTTGTGTTTTACAATGAATACAATGTGAATTATTGATCAGCATATGCCATAGTTTTTCTAAATATACGAAAAAATCACTGTAGGTCTCCTTTAAGTAGCAAAAAGCCTCACAAAAGCCTCTTTACAGTCTCAAAGTACAAACTGTATCCTATAGAAAACTTACTGATCTGACAATATAAATTCACTTACCTTTGTAGTTTACTATGACCTCCTTTCACCTCCTTGTTATCTGTGTTTGGAAACGCAAGGCTAGCAAACTCTGGACAAACTCAGCTCAACTTTGATTCGGCTCCTGCCAACGACTATATAAATGTTTTGCAATAGCCAGCAGAGCTCCACATGAGTTTCATAATCTCCCAATGGTAGTAGACCATTCCATGAGTAAATCCAAAAGGTAACACAGTACAATATATATCCGTGCACAATATCCAAATACTTGATTAAACCTTCTATGGTAATTTATCTTTATCGAATATTTAGGCAAGATCATATTCTCTATGACAAGAGTCAATATCCATATATAGAATTTTAAATCAGCAAATATGCAAAGAAACAGATGTAAAATGTACATTCAGTCATTTACATTTTTATTGCCCACTTCTGAGGTAACAAACAAAACAAACAGACAGTTTGCAACAGCAAGCATTTGGCTGTACAAAGTCATACATGATTCAAGCTTTACATTCAAAACATCCGGTGAAACACATTTGAGCTGTAAAAATATTCACTGGACAACCCTGTTTCCAAATGCAACTGTTGTGCAGATTGCAAGCACCGAAATATTCATAAACAAAATAAAATTAACAAAATGGCATGTTAATAAAAATATCAAAACATCTTAGTGGTAAAGCAATTCCTCATTTAACCTTGTGTTTTCATGCTTGCAGTCATCAAGGTAATAAATCACAATGCTATTGTCCAGACCTGTGCAGAGTTTTGATATACAGTATGTGTAAACTAAAACAAGCTTATGGTCTAGTTTCATTGATCCAAAAAGTCAACACAGTTCTCTCAGTTATAAAGTATTGTACCTTTTTG
Organism: Mugilogobius chulae; assembly: GCA_038363315.1. Classification (NCBI taxonomy): domain Eukaryota; kingdom Metazoa; phylum Chordata; class Actinopteri; order Gobiiformes; family Gobiidae; genus Mugilogobius; species Mugilogobius chulae. The sequence goes on along the minus strand of CM076399.1, from coordinate 30,057,318 downwards.
TCAATCAATGAACAACATATTTGTTTTTCACATGTTCACACTTTCATTCTACATTACGTAAAGGCACAATTTTTAGTTTATTTTATTTTTTACCCCAGCACAGATTGTCAAAGCATCTTTTTTGAAAATGAGTTTGCATAGTCTCAGTGACTGTTTGTCCCCTAGAATCCACAAAATACATTTGTTTATATTGTTACTGTTAGTATTAGGCTAACCGTCCTTGTCATATGACAAAAGTAGGTAAAACTTTTCAAAGTGAGCAAAACGTGTGAACTATTGTAAAAATTTGATATTTCTGTCACATATTAAGTCTGGTATAGCTCATTTAATACTGTGACTTCGTATGTTAAAGTCATATGTTCATATAAAGTTCCACGTCTCATACAAAATCATGTCTACCTTAACTGTTGATAAAACTCTGCACAGTGCTGTACGTCCCATACAGTAAGGTGGTGGAATAGTGAACAGTCCTGCTTTGAGAAAGCATTAAGCTGAATAAACTTTAATGTTGAAGTGCTCAGCCAGGAGCACCGCCGATGAGCTCAGTCTCTGTTTGGTCTCGATTCGATTCACTGCCTGGGTTTGTGGTGACGCCTGACCAGCCTCGCTCTCCTCCGCGCTCCAGCTGTGAAAGATGTCAACAAAAACATTAGCCCAAGCACAAACTCAATCTAAATGTTTAGACTAGTAATTATAACATTCAGTATCCAGTATCTGTAAATTCAGAAAAACAATCTTCTAGACCAGGGCTGGACAAGTGGCAGAAGGCCCAACCACGAACATTGGTGTAGAAATTCAAAATTTTGCAAGACTGTAAAAAGCATACATCTAACGGTTACATGGTTTCAGAATTTTTCCCTGGTTTCAAATATATGACTGATTGTTGGAGAATTAAAACAGGAAAACATCAGTGAAGTAAATACAATGTCCTTTACACAATACAATAACTTATCTGCTCAAACTAAGAAGCATTGTCTTCAAACAAATTTAAAACGTTTGAAACAAGGAAAATATTGTCCTTGTTTTTGTAGAATATACGTTTTTAATGTATTCTTTTGGTAGTGATCTTTATTATGAATACAATCTTTATAGTTAAGCCAATCAAAAACAGTCAAAATGCAACAGTTATTCTCGTAATCGTTCCTTGGAACGATTACGAGACAGGTTGAACGCATCTGACCCCCGCGTCGCATTTTGGCCAGGTCTGTTCTAAATCAGTGGTTGTCACACAAAAATAAATGTGAAATTCTACTACCACCAATCTAATCCAGCTCAATAACAAATCTATAGTATATCAGAAAAGAGGTAGATATTTAAAATGTACTGTCCAACATAAAAAAGGTTGCCACAAAAACAACTTCTTTTTCTTTCTTGGGCTGCCTTTAATTTTGATTGCAGCCCACAATTGCTTTGGCACCGTTCAAGCAGAGGCTTCTCCAATGTCAAAAGCTTTACTTCCATCCAGTCTTGCATTAGTTTTTGTCCAAGATCTTGTGTTAGTCTGACCACTGTGCAAAGCCTTCTCCAGAGCATATTTTTTCCATAATGCAGTTATGCCATGACCCGGTTAAAATGCCTTTCCCAAATCTCAAATTTACCAAAATAACGTAACCTAAGCCAGGTTTCTTTCAGCACATTCCAAATGGTTAGTGCTAGCTAGTCTGGTCCAGTAAGTTTAGGAAGAGGGTGGACAATGGGTAAGTTTAGTGAAAGGGTTTGAAGCTCACCCCCTAAACTCCCAGATTCATTGAAAAGCATTGGGCAAAGGTGAATGGAGAGCAGCACAACAAATGTCTACAATTAGTGGTCAGCAACAAAGATACAGTAAACTCATTACTATGGCAACCAGCTCACTTCATTCCCTCTAGACCTGACTTTCTAGCACTAACCATTCCAAATTGGGTTAAGATCTGCTTCCTGAACCACTTTTCCACAATATCTGTCCCATGAATCCTGCCATCTTGGAAAAGGCCCATGTCATTAGAAGAAGAAATCCATCCAGGAAGTTCAGGTATTTAGCTGAATTAGTCATTCTAGGGCACTGAACTTGACCAACTGGAGTAACCCCAGAGAAATTTGGTGAGGCAGTGACTTATTTGGCCAAGCTGCGTAATTCTAAACCAAGGATTACAAATGGAGGAGCAAAAATATGCCGTTTAAAATAAGCAAGATGAGAACATTTTGTCCCCTCAGAAGAAGTTTGAGTACAACAGTTTGAAAATTAATGATCTAAAAAGCTTTAGACTGTGGGTAATAACTGGCAAGACAGAAAACCATGATCACCACAGAGAAAATCAGTTGTTGGCAATGTGTTTTACAACTGTTATTAAGTGGTGTTAATGGATGCCTCCCACATCTTTACCTTGAGCTCTTTTGGCAGCAGCGTATCTCCCTCCGTCTGTAAATGAAGCACAATTAAGCATTAAAAATGCTTGTAACACAACTGAACATAAATCAGTCAATTAAAGGTTATTTAAGTCTTACCTTTAATGATTTTGGTAATCCGTTCTGATTCCTCCTCGATCAGATCTGGGTTGCCATGTAATGTGGTGATTCGAGAAAAGTCTGGACCTAGAAATCAAATGTTTCTGTTAAATATAAGCACACCATATCGAAATACACGAGGGAAGAATAAGATAAACATTCACCAATAAAACGTCACGAGGCATTCAAGAAGCAGCTTTGAATCACCACAGAATGAATTGAAGAATACATAAATAAAATGAGGTAAATAAACACAAATAAATTCAAGTTGCCTCCCAGTGTTTTGTCCATTTCCTGAAACAATCATCTTTATGCAATTTAGCAACTCAGACTGTTTACACCAGCCAAAAGGGATTTCTTCCACTGTGACTGTTTGATGTAATCAGTGAACGGATCAACACTAGTCTAAACAAGAGGTTCTCAACAATTGGATTTTGTGATCCTCAAACAAAAAAAAATGCCCTCAAACACCTGATTGTATTTTTTTAACACCTTGGCAAATTAATTTAAAATGTGGAGAACCACTGAATTATGGGAGCAACATTAAGACGATCAAAACTAATCTTCTGCTTTATACGCACACACACAAAATCCATAAAACCATCCCTTGAAAAAAATATTGATATGGAAAACCATACCCTCGATGATAAAAGGCTGGATGACAATGCCGGGTCCATCTTCACTGGGCTCTGACAGGCAGCGGAGAAGGGTGTTCAAACTGCGCTAAAACTCAACTGTGCAAGGACAGACTGACAGGGACACACACACCTCCTCCGCCACCACCAACGACGACGACGCACAAGACTTACAGAGATGCAAAGAGTGAAGACTGATCGGATTAACAGGTTGCGTTCACAATGTTAATGATGTTAGAAATTTAAGATGACCGTAACTCAAACTTTCCAGATAAACTTGCAACTGATAAAAAGTAATATCTTTGGGCTTCATAGACTTCAACTCCCATATGACATTAGGGCCTCATTTATCATGTGTTTTCTGTGAGCGCTATGCACTGAATTTCTTCTATTGGTATATGCACTTATAACAGGGGTGGGCAATTATTTTTCACGGGGGACCTGGCTTGTTTATGTTCAAAATATCAAAGTTCTGTATTTACGTTTCTATTAGGTTTTCAACACACCAGTTTAAAACAAATAAAATACTCAGAAGATCATAAAATCAACAGTGAGTTGTTTTGAATGTTACAGAAAATATGTTAAAGACTTAACAAATAAGAGGAATATTTCATAATAGAACAGTTGTGAGTTTAAAAAGAGACGCATTTGTGTGTCTAAATGCTAACGCTGACACAGGAAATGCTGTGCACAAAGCCAATTGGTGGAGGGCCAGGTCATTAGTGTGACAAAAGATCATTACTGTAAACACATTTTTTTGTAAAACAGGCTTTTAAATCTACTATTTTGACCATTTAATGTGATAAATATTAGGACATCAAACGCAGACACACACTCCAAAGCTAAATCAATCAAATAAAAAACATAAAGAGTAGCACTTAAGCTCAAAAGCATTCTGGAGGTCAGATTAAAACAGTCCGAAGGACGCATATGGCCCCGGGCTGCTGTTAACCCAGGTCTGACTTAACAAAGCATCCTCCACAAAACTGATATGTACCATCTAAAATGCATTAATAGTGTCTGTGTGAGTCCCAAATGGTTTTTGCTCCCCTTACATTATGTTGCACATGAGCAACTGCTTGATAAATGAGGCCCTAGATACATGTACAAAGTACAATTTACTTATTGTAGTTTTTTCCCCGTTTTGATAGCATACTATAGACTTCTGACCTGGCTTCCAACTCAATATTTAAGGAGACCAGTTATTTACATTGCACAATTTAACTTATGCAAGCATTTTAGCATTCTATTTTTGGTTGGAAAAAGTCTGCATAGGTGGCAGGTAAAAACAGACATTTTCTAAGCAATTGAGCATCATCTAGAGAAATGCAAGAATACTTAAAAATGCATGAATCAATTTAAATATTACAAAAAGGAATGAAGAGAGAACATCATAGAACTCAGAAATGTGGTTTCTATACAACAGTTCCTCTTTAAACTTTAGTCTCTTTGGAATCTCGTGATGCCATGTGAACGCAACCTGTTGTTTATGTTAGACCGCATGCCCCGAGATGAAGACAGTTTGTTACAGCCCACCTGCTCCGTCACCACATTAGAGAAGACCACAACATGAGAGAGACGTACAGTACATACTGATGATTGTGTTATGATGTGAGCCGACATACAGATCTTGGTGCTCCATTGCCAGTCCAAAAACATGAAATATATTTTACACGCCTTGTTCACATGCAATAAATTCAAACAAGCTCTGCACATTTCCAGTGGGGTGAATAAAACAGATCTATGGCAATGTTCGGAGAGCGTAGCTGAGCATGTCTCCTGTTAAACACTTCCAGTCTGGCATGAGGTCCTAAGATGATTTGTGGTTCTCCCCCACACAGTACCAGAGGGGGACCAGCACAATGGACCCAGCTATTACATTCTAAACAGGCTTTGTTTTACTCAATGGCCAACAGACGGCATACAGTGAATGAACAAACCAACGATGCCAAATGAACTATTACGTAATTTTGTAAGTTTCCTCTTATCTATCCAAATGTGAACTCTCCCAGTGGTCCAGGAGTTGTCTAATGGTTTCAAAGATAGTCATCTGGACGGTGTTTCCAGTTGTTACGACTTTCATGCAAAAGAAAGATTAAATTTGATGCAATACTTGTCTGAGAAAGTAGAATTTATACTGCCTGAGAAACTTCTGGATACTGTTTTCGATATTGAAGTGTTTAGAGAGCCATATGAAAGTAATTTTCAATCTGAATGTCCTGGGAATTAGAAGCTAGAACTGTATAATGCCATTAATTAAAATATTTTACTCTACCTTTGGTTGAGTAATCCCTCACTTGTTCAGGTTGGTAGGGCTGGGCAATATTGTGATAAAAATCGAATAATGAGCCCTTATTTGTGACAATCTGGTTTTACCTTTTTCAATGTAATGCACCTGTCTGTTCAGTTAGAGACAATTTTTTTACCGTCTAGTTCTTCCTATTTGATTAGCCTTTGTCACAATGAAGTGACTTTTGAAGATGCAGATAATTTTAATTACATCAAAGTGTGAACCGTGATCAAATCTAAACTGTGATTGAGTTTCAGGAAAATCATGATTTATTGTCATTTCGCCCAATCCTACAAGAGGGTTACGTAAAAGGCAGTGACTTAACAGTATCAATTACAATTATTTATGTAGCTGCGGACACACCTAAACAGGCCTCTGAGTTGTTAAACAAGCAGTTAGTCGATGTTTTTAAGTGGCTCAATGATAACTGCTTGACTTTAAATTACACCAAAACTGTTGCAATGTGTTTTTCTCTGAAGAGAGATTCAAACTTAAAATAAAAAATTATCAAAATGATATAGCAGAGGTTAAGGAATTCAAATATTTGGGGTTGTTCTAGATCCTAAGTTTTTAATTTTTTTATTTATTTGATAGGGACAATGCACATTAATGAACATTTGTATAAACAAATGTAAATATGCCAGATTGTAGCTACGAAGCTAATTTACATCCGTAGTCCCTAGGCAGGTCACAAGTACAATAAACATTACAAACAAAACAATTATACAATACATGAAAAATAACATTACTAAAAGTAAATAACATGTTCACATGACTGGTGTGAAATTGACTGAAAATGACTGAGTTGAAATTTGAGGCCCATGTTAGAAAAATGACTGAGACCATAAAAACAAATTTGAAATGTTTCCGCATGATTCGACCATGTATGTCTACACAAGCTGCACTAGTATATCTGCATGCTATGATTTTATCTCATATGTCGTATTGTGCCATTGTCTGGGATCAAGCCACACAGTCTGTCCTGAAGCCTTTAGTGTCACTGTATAAACAGTCACTAAAAGTATTGGATCGAAAACCAATGAAATGGCATCACTGCCAAGTTATCCAAAAATATAAAATGATGACGTTTGAACATTTCATCAATTTCTCCTTTTTAAAAGCAATTTTTAAATGTCTTAATAACCTTGCTCCTGATGTGATGTGTAGTATAATAGAAAAATGTCATAATGAAGGTGTTAGAACTAGAGCTGGGACCAGTGGAAACTGTAGAGTGAAAAGATGCCGCACAGCTCTGGGTCAGTCAGCATTCTCAGTGAAAGCCTCACACTTATGGAACTCTTTGCCTTTGGAGTTTAAGTCACTATCAGAACTTAGACTTTTCTCCACAAAGCTCAAATGCTGGCTTAAGGAAAGGCAACAGTGTGAACACTAAACTGGAATGTACAGTTGATAAAGACATTTTCTTTTATTTATATGTATCTAAACATGTGTTGCTACTCTTGTCTTTTATTAACTTTCTGTAAATACTAACAACAAAAGCCTAACCAGGGACGGGGGCTGTAAATTAGCCAATGGCTAGAAGCCTTATGTACATAGACATCGGCTACTTGCTTGTAGCAATGTTTATTTGTACTGTCCCTGTCAAATAAATAAACAAAAAAAATCTAAATAATATTGGCTGAGTGATGAAGTGAAGCTACAGCAAAAAACTGCTGATGCTGCCTCACTGCTCCACCTCGGGCCTCTCAACACAGGCTATTGTTTTAACTTAAATTCTACTTTGCCCTTCAGCAGTTCGACTTGTACAGCCCTCCTGCACCTCAGCACCACCCTTGCTCTTAGCACTATTCATTATTTTCTATTGCTTACTGTCTTCCTTTGAGTATCTTCAGATTGAAGCATGTGTCCAGATTACACGACTTATTTTCTGGCCCAATTTCAAGTTTAATTTATTTATGGCTCAGTTTAATCAGCTACAACTCAGGTCAGACTGACTTCATAAATGCAAGATGTTCAAATGGCTATCTTTGAAACATTTCCTATCTATCTAAATGAATTTATACATAATCTTAAAGGTATACCGTAAAACATTGTAGACAAAGCTATAACATATCCAATAAAGACGATATGGTTGTCTAGAAGTTTTTTTTTAAGTTAATGTAAATGACTGGCAAGATGCACCGAAGAAAAACATGTCTGAGAGTTTTGAACACAAACCAGTGACGAGATTGAGACTGATTCAGGCAAATGAGTTAGATAACCACTAATATATTAAAGTGCACATGACAAGTTAGAAAAAACATTTAAACAAAATTTGGTTTAACACATATTTTAAAAAATTGTTGCTAAAATCTCACCCAATTTTGCTTACAAATTTAGGTGAGTTTTATTCCTTGCTACAATTTGATTTGACGAATTAAATACAAATATTGAGGATTCATAAATTCTAAATTCCTTCACGACTGATACTTGACTGATTTAAAACAATAGTAAATATTGTTATCAACCCCATAAGGAACCAGACTTTTTTCACTAAAACGCCTAGATTTTTGTTGGTAAATATATAATAAACAAGAGTAAAACTAGTGGCACTAGCTGCGGCCAGAGTAACACTAGTTTGAACAAAATTTGGGTTTGGACATAAAATACCGTAATTTCTGGATTATAAGCCGCTACTTTTTTCACAAGTTTTCAACTATGCGGCTTATAAGGCAATGCAGCAAAATTATAGATTCTCATAGACTTACTACTAACAAGTGCGGCCTATATATGTACTTTATCATATTTCTTACTTAAATCTAGTGGGTGCGGCTTATATTCAGGTGTGCTCAATAGTGCAGAAATTACAGTAGGTTTAATTTGTTATTTTATAATTTTTTTTTACAAAATATATATTATTTGTTAATCAGAAGAGCATCTAAACAGGCACAGAGTCATCTTAGAATGTCTGATTTGACTGTAACTAAGAGGGTTACATCAACTAACTAACTCTTTCTTCTAAATATACAGACGTTAGTTTATATAGATTATTTTTATGTGTAAACTAACAAAATTGAAAATATATGAAAAAGGTGGGAGGTACCACACATCGGTGCCTTAAGGGGTTAACACCCTCCAATAACAAATTTGTAAAACTATGTCATATGCACTTTGATTGAGCTCCATAAGGAATACTTTACCAGACTGACCTGCATTTCTCTGTGCATCACCACCTGCACCAAAACAACAAGTACAAGTCAAGGTAAAGAAACATACATACTATTATTGACTAAATACTAGTGTTAATACAGAAGATATACCGTCAATCACTCTGGTAAATTTGGTAATAGTGGGTTGTGATTCGACGACTCTGGTCACTTTGGTGATCTCTGCTCCGCCCTCCACCACAACTTTGGCAGAACCGGGCTCTGAACACAAGAGTGAGAAATTAGAAAAAATACTGTCCAGGGTTTAGTCCTGTGACCATTGGAAGAGATGTACATGCACGATTATTTACATCAGAATTACACTGACCTGTAAGTCTCTTTTCAATCTTTTCCATTTCCTCTGTTTGAAGTAAAAGTATGTTATTAAAGAATATATTATACACTTTTTCAGAAATGTGTGTTTGTTTAACGTAAGAATATAATGTTTAGCAAGCAACAGACAGTCGTTCACATGTTTTCCATTTTGAAAGTGTATATGTGACATTTTAATCTTACATTCAGGTTTTAATTGTTCAAAAACAATTGCAACTAAGTACAGAGATGTGGGTAAAAAATGTATTTTCTGAGAACTTGGAAAATGTATGCATGGAACAATCAAAAAATAACAATCAAATACAATATTCAGAGACATTGTTTCAACAAGGTTAAAAGCTTAATAAAGCAAGTTTTACATAATACTGTATGTCCTCATTCTGAAATAAAGAATGTCCCAATTTAGAACAACAGTGTGTAGCTGTGAACATCCCAGAATTGCAATGCAAACATCTGAATCTCTTAGTACTTTGTCTCTCCCTTTTCACCTGAATTGAACCATTTATGAAGCACTTGATCTAAAGCACATGACTGCTGATACAGTCCTCCCCACATGATTTGTAATAGTGGCCAGATGTGAAGCAGTTGTTATCATCAACTCACCTGTGAGGGTCTTGTGGAGCTCCTCTACACAAAACAAAAAAAAAATAAATTAATAAACAAATTAAAAACATTTGGCTTAATAAATAAATAAACAAAGAATGGATTGTTCAGTGTCCCATTTAGATGTAATTACAGAACATTTGTGCTCCAAAAGCCAGATGTGCTGTTACCATGCTATGTTGTTGTTTAAGCTTTACACTTTTAGTTGAAGGAATGTTGAATGAATGAATGAATGACAAAATATGTGGAGGTGCAAAAATTAAAATAAATAATTATGTAATATATGGTGACAATGAAAATTAAAGGTGGGGTGTTTTTTATGTGTCACTTGTAGCTTCTGTGTAAAAGATAAATTCTGTACTTTTATCCATCTTACCTTTAAGAGTTTTCTCATCTCTCCTTAAAAAGAAATAAACTGTTAATGAATTTTATCTGGGAAACAAAGCACAATATATAACCAAAAGAAAATGGAAATACTCACCGTGATCAACACTTCCTGCATCAAAGAAAAATAAATATATTATTGAAAGAAATGCATAAAATCTAATGATCACAGATCACTGTAAGCAGACTTACCTTCGATAACTCTCGTTGTAACCTTGGTAACCGGGCTCTCTCCTCTATCACTCGGGTAACTTTGATTGGCTCCATCTCGACCCGAACCTCAGTGACAATCGGCTCCGTCTCGATCACCCGTGTTACCTTGGTGACTTTGGGGTCACCCTCAACGACCCGCGTGACCTTAGTGATGATTGGATCTCCTTCAATCACCCTGGTTACCTTCTTCACCTCGGGCACTGGGAGGAAAATGGAGAGAGAAGAGAGAGAAGGAGAGAGAGAGAAGAGCGAAGAGAGGCGAGGGTATAGGATTATATTATGCAAAGTTACGGTAAAACTCAGTATCATCCTGAGCTGAGATATAAAGCAATGGCATCTGAACTACTAACGATATCTATGCAAATCTAATCTGATGTACAGTGAGGAGGATTGGGTTGCAAAAAAATCCCTTTTGTTCTGCTTCTTGGTCATGAGAAACTGTCTATGTTAATTGCACAGCAGCGTGTGTCTAATCGTCTAAATGCAGAACAATTCAAATGTAATTACGTTAGAAGCAACATCTGAATCTGAGTTGAATAAATTAAGTGACCTCATTGCGGTTACACCCTTTGGATTATTGTTGTGTTGAGTAAAACTTGAAGTAGTTTTCTTTTCTTTTGACTTCAGGGAGCTCTGCTGTGAATCATCTGTCTCCCAGTGTGCTGTTATTTGGACCTTGTTTTGGCATTGCTTTTACACTAGATGCTTTTACTGTCAAACCCATGGACTGGTAAAATGACAATGTACTGCTGTAAGCCACTTGTGACTATGATACATAGTAAAATAATTATTTCATGTTTTCTTATTCCCACTAAGCTTGGGAGCTTGGATAAAGACATTATTACCTACACACAACAGTATGATACAATATATAGAGTTTCCAAGTGTCGTTCCTAAGATCAGGATCCTGATGGCTTCATCAAATTTGGACCTGCGATGTGCACTGGGACAGTTTGTGTCTGGAAGATTCAGCTCATCCAAATCTGAGGCCATGGTCCTTGACTGGAAAAAGGTGGCTTGTTCTCTCCAGTCTTTGCCCCAGGTGGAAACATTTGAGTGTCTTGGGGTCTTGTTCATGTTGTGGTAAATTAAAAAATTAACTCGGAAGGCAAAGCTCTCAATTCACAGTCCAACCAACACATAAAGAGTTGGACTGAGCTGGGACCCCTCTGGGACTTGTCCTCAAATAATGCAAAAGTTTGGTCTTTAACTTTAAGTGCCCCCTAATTTGTCTTTCTTGTGACTCTGAATTAAAAACAAACAAACAAACAGTAAAACTGTAAAAATATTGTCAATGATTGACATTTATAAAATCATTGATAATGGCGCTTTGTACTTTTTTATCAATGGCTGCTTTTTCGCTTGCTCTGTTACTCAATTGTCTTTTGTCTCTGGGATTATATGATGATTTGGACTGGGAACGATGGTACACACGATGAACCACAACCATGGACAGTTCTAAAATGTGTTCCTGATAAAACCACCTGTCAAAAATCATATATTTCTGAACTGTTGAAACATGGCTGAAGACTTGCATATGTGTGTGCTTGCATCAGAGCCTTTTTAATCTTTGGCTTGAGATTTCCTAAAACTTGGCCTTGTCCAATAATGAGAGACAGATTGTACTCTGTGTTTCAAGGCTTTTCAAGCAGAAAAATAATAAATCCCTAGCACTAAATACAACATGCTACTATCAAAAGTAAATTATGGAAAATGATTGTAATTTGTAAAAGTAATTTGCTTTACTCTTCAATAAATAAATTCAGCGGTCAGATTTAGGAAACTTACAAAAACTATTACTGTCGACAAAACCACTACATTAACTCTTGGATGTTCTTATTTCAAGTATGTAATCAGCGTAACGGACAAATCAACTGCGAGCATGAACCGTGGCTTTTCTATGTCACTTGATACAAAAACGTGGTCTTGTCTTTATAAATACCCATTGGACGTATCCCAAATTAAAACATGCTCCAAGAGAACTCCGTTTACTCTGGCACCTTGGATTAGAATCTAGTTACCAAAAAGTTGAATCCCAATGAAACAAACACTGTCCACGGAGCAGCAAAGAAGAAATATGAAAAAATATGTTTTTACTGCAGGTTTGTATAAAAATTACATGAGAGAATCCATTACCTGTTTCAATATAGTGTGTGGTTGTGATCGTCCTCTCTGTAAGGCAAAATGAAATATACTTATTTACAATTATTGCAGAAAAAAAGATTATTTAAATTATTTGCAAACACACTAAAATGTAACTTCACTTTTTTCATGTTTGAACCACTTTTATGTAATTACAAATTGATTAATGGCAATAAAAAACAAAACAAAACAAAACAGATAACTAGATAACAACTTGTACAGATATTAAAAACACGTTCCTTTTGCAGAGATTGAAAAAAACAACAACTTATGAAATTATTTTTGGTAATGCAAATATATTTACTTTAATTTATGCTTTAACAATAATGATTTTTATTGATTAATAAACAGTATTATTTTAACCCATTTAAACAATAATGTAGCATATTATAACTTACTGATGAAAGTTAATGGGATCTCTGTGTATGTAAATCCAGCTTGAAACTAGAAAATGAAAAATACATAAGTAATTAAAGTAAAATAAACTGTTTTCTCCTAAATTCGAGACCACCTCTTTGCAGTACCTTCAGTGTGATGTACTTTATAAGCTTCCTGAGCAGAACCAGCAGGTCCTGACGGCCCACAGGGAGGTCTGCCAATAATACGCTTTATTATACAGACTCATGACAAAGACATAACGTAATGACTTCCACATGAGAGGCTTAATGTGGAGTCCAAATCCTGCACTTACCCCCGGGATACAGGACGTTTTTCACCACATGCACCACACCGTTTGTGGCCATCAGATCACCGTCAGGGATGTTCACAGAGTTGACATGGACGGAGTTATTTGCCTAGAAACCAAAGCAGAAGAAAATATAAGCAAATAGCATGACTTAATGTTTTACTTTTAAATAATGACAACGAAGCAAAAACTATGTAGTTAGGAAGATTTCAGGTTGGTTTTATCTTTCATTTAAATTTTAACTTTTCTGCTTAAGTCTACCCCGCTTGACTTGATAATGTTAGTGTTTGGGCTAGAATGTTCCGTCTGTGTGGAAAAAGGTGATTACAGACACTGTCAAAAATCTTTTAAAGATTGTTATGGAGGATTTCAAAAGGTTTGTTGACAATCTTGGTCAAAATAGGTGCATAGATTTCTAACAGCCTTGTACTTATGGTAAACAGGAAAATAATCTAAAAATATATAAACTGTGCACATGGTGAGTAATTTGTTGGCCAATAGAAAACGAGGTGCCTCATTATCTAATGGAGCTAAGAAACGAATATTCAGCCTGGCAGACTATGTCGGCTTTGCCACGTTCATCAATCAGCTCCTCTGACGTCATCTTATATCCAATCACAGCTCAGCAACCACCTGCAGCTCTCCCTCGCCCTCGCCCTCAGAGACATCAATTTCAAAAGAGAAGCCGGAATTCCTCAGTTTGTTGACAGCTCATGCAAGCAGTTTGTCGCCTCATCGCATCTCACAACCCTCCACCTCCCAGCACCACCTCAGAAGACATCATCCCTCACCACCACCAGTGTCTAGGCTCCGGGGGGAATCCTCCTACTCTATCAGCCAATCATTTATCGCATGCTTTGTTTTTTCTGCCGGGGCCTAAGAGCCAAACATGTATTAATAAATATCTTTTTGTCTGTTTGAGTCTGTCCAGGTTGAATTGGTCTGTTCATCTGTCAATTAAACCTTTTATGTTTCTGAAAAAAATGGGTCCAGTTAGCAGTAGAAACCAATTCACTGCTAAGAAATTTTACAAGTGCCGAATAAATATGTCAAAATACACAGGTTTTTTCAATTAATCATAAGTCATAATCAATATTGCACCATGAATGGAAATACTTGTACATACAGACAAGACTTGGAGGTTGTTCCCCTGCAGACTTTTGAGCAGATTGGTGACACCTCTTTCAAGTCCTGCGTTGATGAATATGTCCTTACTGAAGTGGTACAACAAAATGGTCCTTAACGCATTGACATCACCTGTCGACGACACAGACAGTGAAGTGAGACAATAAGATTCTTTCATTAGATTTATTTGGATGTTTTATGGTGACCTACTTTTCAACAGAGCCATGTCCTCCTTGGTAAGTTCCTTGAATGCATCGTCTGTCGGGGCAAAGATGGTGTAGGCGCCCTCTTCTCGCAGAAGCTCAGTCAGTCCTGCAGTTTCCATCAGGCTCAAAAAGATCCTACAAAATTACACTGTAGGTTAATTGTATATTTTTTTTTTTTTTTTTTTTTTTTTTTTTTTTTTTTTTTTTTTTTTTTTTTTTTTTTTTTTTTTTTTTTTTTTTTTTTTTTTAGCATTTTAACATGCGAGTAATGTATATAACATATTTTTTCTTTTCATTGTGGTAAAAAAAAAAAAAAAAAAAAAAAAAAAAAAAAAAAAAAAAAAAAAAAAAAAAAAAAAATATTCTTAAGTGATGTCACAAATTGATTCTTTGTGAGAAGAGCTGATTCGCCGTACAAAGGATGTTAAATCTGCTTCACTTTAGTGCCTAAAAGTCTGTTCTAAAGCTTGGCTAGAGCTCAAAATTCCATGTATGCGAAAACTAAAAATGTGCCAAAGAGTTTGTGAGAGCGAGGCATGAGTCATACAAGAGTAAATATCTACTTCCTTTGACTATTTGATAAATAGGTACACCAGTTTTAACTATTTTTTAAGTCTTTTTTCCATTTGCTTTGAATCTACATAATCCTAAAATGAACCAAAAGTTTTAACTTACAGTAGTTTGGCTGTGGTAAGTGCAACATTCCTAAGTGAGTCTTAGATAAATTGTTCTGAATGTGTAAAGAATTTATGCAAAGACAAACTGTTTCTGATTGTGATTTGTGAGGCGGTAATAAATCAAAGAGCTGCTACATAATTTAGCTTTCTGCTGTGGTGTTGGCTTTTCTACAGGCACATCTTGGGAGTCAGGTCTTAGACTAATAAGTATAACTTGTGTTTTTCATTTACAGTAAAAGTTGTATACAGACAGGTTGTTTACAGAGCGGTGTATATTTTAAAAGGTTGGATGAAGCATTTGATCAGACTGTATTTGTCATTTGTAGTGAACATGATATTTACCTGAAGCGTCCATCAGCAACTAAAAGCTCGTACATAGTTTTCTCTGGCACAGTTATGATGTTTCGAAGAAGATGCAGTGCCCCATTGCTTCCCTCTTTACTGCCATGAACCATGCAGGCATTTTCTAAACACACAGCCTGAAAACAGAAAAAAAAAAAGATTCAATACTCGCACATACTGTATCTGGTAACTATTTGTTTAAAACCATTCAGTCTTTTCTGATTACAATCAATGGAGATAAACAACTTTGAGTTGCTATGGGAAACAGATGAACAGCTGATTCTCATCTGAAAAGAGTTGATCCCTCCAGTGTTTATCTAATTATCTGTTTTACATTTGTTAGCAGTTAAAGCAGCTAAGTAATTTTAACAGTTGTAAAGGAGCCGAGAAACGGGTCCAGTTTTTGTCGAAGTTGTATTTTCTTCTAGCCATGTATCCTTTTATTTATGTTGTGTTGTTTATGTGTTTCTCTATTTATTTATATTACAACTCATTGTACTAGGCTATTAAACATTCAGCACAATAACACATATTGATCCCACGCAAGAAGAGATTTAGATTAACATAAACATATTTCATCTAATGTTACAATAATAAATGAAATGCAAATGGCTGAGTTTTCACAATGATGTCCTTAGACACTTCACCAACTTTTTGACCAGCTGAAAAGTGAGTTTGTATGTGGCATGTAAAAAGAGTCTCAGAGAAGCAGGAAAACAAGAAGAACAATTCTGTTTTTCTTACATTTCTCACTGACGCAGACTTTAGGATCACACACAGTTCAACTCCACCCCTTCCTAGGCTTATTTAATGACTGAATTATTTGTTGTGCGACAGAAAAAAAATTCCTAAATCTCCAACAGCCGTTAGGAAACAGGCTAGTTAAAGTCAGAAAAAACACAGCTCCACAGACAAAAATTGCACCCAAAAAGCTAAGAAACAATTTTTTTTAGGTGTTCTTGTCATAGTTTTGCCACTCAGAAGTTTGAGGAGCACTTTTCAAATAAAATGATGTAATTGCATTTTACTTTAGCTTTATTTCTCCTTCAAACACAGTTGTCACCAATATAACTAACAATAATAACTCAAGCTGCAACTGCAAGTAGTGGCTGATCAACTTTATCTAACCAAGATATTGGCTAAACTAACATTATGGGACCAAGTAAATGTTGATAAATCAATGCAGATATCCAAACTCAGTACTGATGCATTCCCACTTCAAACTGCATTACTCACCGTGCGGTAGATAAACACTCTGAGAAGTTTTCCAGCCAATGTCTCCAAAGTCTGTCCATTATAAAGCTCACTCAGAGTCACCTTTAACTTCAGAATGTGGTTCTCCAAAATGAGTCTGAGCAAACTCTGGTCTATGGACATCACTTCATCTGACAAACAACATTTTTGTGTCAATATTATTAAAATGAAAGTCAAATAGTAGTTATGTCTTCCTCCAATATCAAAACATCTGTGTTGTTTTGATATTGTAAAAGTTTATAACATGTGACTTACTTGTAAAAGCAGAGTTCACTGGGGCGAGGAGTGTGTATTGGGCTTTCGGACCCAAAGCTGCAGCGAGGCCCAGCTCAGAAACATAGTCTGAGAAAGTACTCTGAGACTCTGAAGTCAGCTCCATCACCTCTTTGGCTGTCGAGAACACAAAACAACTATTTAAGGATCTAAAACAAGACTTCACATTTATCAAAGTGACCTGTCGCAGTAAAAAATCAAATCTATTTTGTTTTGGCTTGTTAAAAATGTCTGAAAATGACTATGAGAGTTTTGGGGACAATTTTGATCATTTACAGTAAGTGTCAAACGTTTACATGCTTTTTACTTTTTTATTATTACACATAGGACATACATGACTTTTCAATTTCTAACTAACAGATTTACAAATGTTTAGAATGAAAATAATGTTAATTCGGTTTGCTATTTTTTCTAATTGTGTCATGTAGCAAAGCATTGTCATTTAAAATGCTATATTGTTGAAACAGTCTCTTGAGAAAATGCCAATATACAACGGAACGTCAAAAATGTAAACGCCTTTTAAATATGTGACGAAAAGTCAAAAAGTAAAATAACCAAGAATTTTGATTGAAGACACGTTGCGACATTTTCTTTAGGTTTAATGGGTAAGTTTAGAATTTACCCATTCTAGTTTAAGCCCAAAAAAATGTTGCCACGTGGCTTCAATCAAAATTTGTGGTTATTTTATGTTTTGGATTTTCGTAACATACTGACATGACAAACGTGCTTATTGTACGTTTTTGACATTTTGTTGTATATCTACGCTTTCGTTGAGACTCTTTCTATGGGTTTGATACTAGTTCAAATGATTAAAGCCTACTAGCTTTTATATCAATTAGCTTTTAAATTCCCATAATATTGACCACACAATAAAAATATGTTATTGTGATAAGTCTGAGGTAAATCCAGATAATTATTTACCTGAGTTTGGTATGAGAACCTGGTCTATGAGGTGTATGACTCCATTTGTAGCGACGATGTCTTTCTTCAGGACCATCTTGATGCCGTTGACAGTCAGACTGTCTCCGTCACAGCCGATCTGAATATTTGTCCCCTCAGCGGTCTCATACAGAGTCCCCGCCATGATCGCCTCAGAACACTGTGTACTGGTCAGGAGGTGGTAGTTTACAAGGGCTAGAAAAAAACAATAGACATTTTAATATGTGTATTTTATTCTCCTTTGATAAGTTCATATTACGTAAAGAGTCAGAGTTGTGCTAAATTAATCAGCAACACATTAATAAGCACTAGTTATTTGTTTATGCACTTAAAAGCATGCATTTATCACTTGGTCACTGAACAATTGACATGTTTATTCACACACATTTTTGGTTAATGGCCTATTAACATTTATAATGTAACATAAGCAACCTGAGGAAGGTCAGAACAAGCGAAACGTTGTGGAAATAAATTCTGAAAGAGTGAGATGTGTGTGAGAGTCTTTTTTCTACAATATAAGCAATCTATAAATATCCTTTAAGTCACATATGTCAAACTCAAGGCCCGGGGGCCAGATGCGGCCCTCTACCTCATTTCATGCGGCCCTCAAGGTCTTGTAAGGTTTACTTTAATTTTATATTAGTGCCAGGAGTAATCTGGCACTCTTTTTGTCTGAAGCTTAAAGAGTAAGTAATTTTTCAGACTAATGCAGATATATATTTAGTAACTGCCACTTAAATACTAATCAAATACATATATATTTATAGTATGTCAAAGATTAGTGAGATTAACTTCAGTTACAGCTGGCCCTTCGGGGACAACTCCGATGCCAATGTGGCCCTTTGTCAAAATGACTTCGACACCCCTGCTTTAAGTGTTTACAAAAATATGATTTCCTAATGCCTTTTATAGAGTAATTAACTGAGTAAGATACAGAGCATATGAGAGGCTAGCACTATTGCTTCACAACGGAAGTATTAAAGCACAGAGAGAGTATAGTATATTTGTTATATATTTTGGACCAAACACTTATTTTTCTGGACTTTATCAACAGTCTTTCTCCAAATACAATAGGCTACTCAGGGGTAATTTTTATGGAGATCAAATAGCACTTTTAACTTCACGCTGAACTATTTCAAACACAGTGGTTGACGTTTATTGAAAAGCTTTTAGTCACTTCTGTCAGCGTGTAAAAACGAGATTACAACTATGATGTGGTCCAACTGTTAAACAAAAAGCAAATCTGGCTTGTTCTGACGATCCTCTTACAGTTTTGATTTCATGAATATACAAGAATCTGAAATGTAATCAGTGGCACAGCAGGCCAAAGCGAACATATTCTCGGACAAACTAAACAGCCATCTTTATTTTGGATTAGGTTCTAACACATTGTGGTCGGGCGCCACTGTCTGAGAATTTACAAAGCGTTATTGTTTTCCCAGAGGAAGCTGCACTCTATGGACAGAGAAAACTTTATGTTCGCTAACTTTTGTCGCTGGCCAAGGACTGAATAAACTAAAGTGGACAAAATACATAGCAGAGTCTCTATTGTTGTTATCTATGTGGAAAGTGCATGTGTGTTTAAAGGTGTAATCTGAATTCAAACAGACTGTGTCGATGCAGATAGCAAACAAAAATAAAAAGACTAGTGTTTTTGCTTTGTGTAAGATTGTATCATAATGAACAGATACAAATCATTTGCAAAAGTTTGTAAATTATGAAAGAAACATTTCTTAATTCAACATTAACTAATCATTTATTACCAGCTCCTTATCTAAAGTGGTGCCCATTTTGTGGTTTGACAATCTGCACTTTTATGGAAAACTAGAACTAGCTAAGTGGCATCGTTATCGTGACATTGGCACATTTTGGCCTTTTATTGATATTAAAACCAGCTGAAAAACAGGATCAAATATTAAGAAAAAATCATTATAGGTATGGGAAAATCGATATCAATATTGTGAGTCGGTTATCATAATATATTACCACACCAATTTAGTCTAAAACCTCTAAATCAGGATTGCTCAAACTTGTTTCATTGAGGGCCAAAATGTATTACATTGATGCATGCTGAGGGCCAAACCTAATTTTGTTTTGTCTTTGAAGAATGAAGATTACATTTTATTAACATGTTTTAACAGATTACTCTTGATTTTGTGTTATTTGGCCATTTTTCAACACAAAGTTGAATCAAACAGTTATTCCTAACAAACCTCAGTACCCCTTCATAGGCCAAACTGGACCGAATGACGGGCGGAGTTCGGCCTCTGGGCACCACTGCTCTAAATGGTCATCACTGTAGAATAGAGGCTAGAAGTAAATAATTAGTAAATGGGACGATTCACTTCAGTCATAATTCAATTTTCGATTTTGCTTGGTTATCTACATGACTTTTTTTTACCTTTAGACACAAGATAAACCACAATAAATTACATTTAAAAGAGAGTCACTGTTAGTGCTCAGAACTTGTATAGAGTTTTTTTCATCAACATTTGAACAGCAAACAGTAATACTTATTGTTCACATTTAGAGGTCCACCATCTGTTGTTAATGCAACATAATAATGCAGATTCAGTCAGGTCTTGCACAAGTTCATGCTTTGTTTTCTCACACATTGTGGCTATTATTGTATTATTATGTGTATTATACAACTACAGAGTGTGTGTGTCTAGGTCAGTGACTGCAGGAGCAAAACTGATCGATTCTGGCCTTTCCATTCGAACGCTGCATTTTCAAACTATTTTCAAACTATTTTCCATCCCTCTTATCTATTCATTTAATAATGATCAGGTAATGTTATCTTAAAAATGTACGCACATTTGTAAGTGATTTGCATCTGTTCATTATTATGAAGTGTTACCAAACCTTTGAATTCCCTTCACAGGGAAACAGGAGCTGCAGCTGCCCTGAGGTGGACTGACAGACATAGTGACCCTGAAAGTCCTGAAAGGAGCCAGTGAATAATTACCTTTAATAATGTCTTTGTCCTCCATGATGCGCTCGAGGTATCCCAAGGGCAGTTTGTTAAAAGCATCATTAGTGGGAGCAAACAGAGTGAAATGTCCAGGCCGGTCCAGCTTGTCCATTACACCAGACGCCACAGCTACAGTCTTAAAGGCAGAAAACAGCATTTTAGGTAAAACAGCATTTTAGGGAAAACTGCTAAATTAAGAACATAGTAGATTGGAAATGTGAATTAAAATTAAGCATTAATGGATATATTAAAAGATATAATATACAACTTTAGTGGTGGAGGTTCTAGGATCTGCTTGTCTCCATGGTGATGATAATACTTATATTTTTTTAGAATGTAGGGGGGCAACTACATTCCAGAAAAAAACAAATCCTCCATCACAAAAGTTACACAGTACTTTTATGAGCTTTAATGACGTCATTAATGTTTCCTCATCTTTACTCAGAGCTCTGTTTAAATTGATCCATACGCACTTCAATTTCTTTAAATCAAAAATAGCAGTCTAAGCTTGTTATAGTTTATTTCTATAGGCAATGTTTTTTCTTTAAAGTGACGCTAACCTCGTAAACTCTTTCCACAAACACTTTTCAAACTAAAATTTCTGATGGAATAAATACATCAGAGGAAGGTGAAAGGAGGGGCTGAAAGTGGTGTGATTGGTTTGACAGCAGGTGCTTGTGATCACCATACAGTTTTGAGTCCACAAATCAATGCTGTTGTCACATAGAGTCTACAAATGACACTGGCCTTTGCCGTAGATAATATGTAACAATATTGTAAATAGTTTATAAAAGTTGGCACAATAAATCGTCGTCATCACCTGACTATATTAAACAGCATGACTTACATCAAAAAATTGTTCTAAGTTCAGAACATTAACAAACATTTAATGCAAACAAATCTATAAATTCAAAATATTTTAATAATCATACAAAGAAACAAGACCTTAAAGTAAATATGGTGAGAGAGCAATTTAATCTGAAGCCATGAATTTGAATAATTTAAAAGAATGACTGGAAAATATGACTTTATGTTTATTATTGTTAGCATTATCTCAATATCATGGGCTCTATGTAATATCGCAATATCGTGATAAATATCGTATCATGAGTTTAATATAGAAAAAATACTGTATTGTGACATTTGCATATCGTTACATCGTTACTTTGCACTGAGACACAGAAGGTTTGTGACTGTTTTGACTCAAAACTTGCTAATTTGTTCAGTTTGCACTAAAATTGACACACACAAAAAATACTCAGAATAGCAGGCAATGCTATTAAAACAGCCTTAAAAAAGTTGTTTTTGTGCATAGTAGCTTCACTTTAAGATTGTACATCTTTTGGCACAGTTCAAATCTATAATTTCTGACTTACATTGAAAGAGGAGAGCTCGTCTGTCGAATCCAAGACGTCTTTGATGGTGTTACTGATGGCGCTGATGACGCGGTCGATCACATGAACCACTCCATTGGTGGACACCTGGTTTCCATGGATGATCCTGGCACAGTTCACGGTCACAACCTAAATCAACACATATTAGTAACAAAGAAATCTGTAAAACCAGACATTTATTTTAACCAGGGATGGATACACTATAATGTGATAAAGAGAGGATTTTTGGACACATTTTAGAAATTGACAGACAGATAGTTGCACTTGCTCACCCCGTTTGGATAGTGGTTGATGAAGAGCCCCCGGCCATTGTACATAGATTTGACAGTGAGGCCGTCCTTCAGGTCTTTAGTTACAAGGCGCCGATCTGCCATATGGTAGTGGAGAGCGTCGCGTAACTTATTTGCATTACGCTCCAAAGAAGATCTTTCAGCCTAGACAACAAACAATCAAGTACATAGTCTTAAAACTATGAATTAATACATAGAAAAAGTTTTTAAAAAAATCTACTAACCGAGGTCAAGTCTTTCCAGGCATCATTGCTTGGGGCAAACAAAGTATAGGAGCCTTTTCCTTCAAGTTCCTCCTTTAGTTTGGAAGTGTCTGCGTACCTTTGGGTAGTTGTTGCCTTCACCACACCCAGTGTCCCATAAACATGGTCAATTGGCGCCACTGGAGAGACAGAAATAAATAGATATAAATACATGAATGAAACATGCATTTAGGCCTTTTCAGATAAAAGTAATGTATATGAATAATACTAAAGTTACAAGATGATATGTCAGTCCAATTAAAGTGTGTTTTAAACTTTAAACAATAATTCTACAAAAATAAATGCATTTTAGCTCAATTGAATGGTTTACCAACTTGAAAATTTTAAAGACATCTATTTTATTCTGCTGTGGGGGTTATTGATGATGGTTATATCAATATTTTGTGGGTCACGGTCTGAAAAGCTTAGCAACCACTGATCTAACATACTATTACAATCTGAAAAAAGTAGTCCATAAAGCACATCTAAGCCAGTAGCAAATATATTAAACACTGTCAGACACTTCACAGTTTGGAAAGTAGGAGATAAGAGAAGATAATTGTGAGCACATCCCACCTGCAGGACAGCCCTTCATGCCCTCGAGCTGCATGTATCCAGGACAGCACTCATACACAACCATCCTGTGGAAAAAAATAACACAATTATTACAACCAAGTAGTGTAAATACTATTCTAGTTAAAGAAGGACATGGCATCAAGTCAAGCAAACAAGTGAATGAAGTGTAGCTTTATGCCTGTCAACCATAATTGGGCAAATCATGTTAAGCAAAACAAACAGCACCAGAAATATGAAAAAAGTCAAACAAGGAAACCGCACTAAAGTTCATTGACACTTCTAGAGAAACAGAGGGAATTCCCAAATGCACAATCAAAAACACTGGAGCTTAGGAGGAAAACAAGACCAAGAATGTTTTCATTAACAAGCAGCCTGAGGTTTTTGACAGAGAATACACAAAACAAACATAAAAATGCAAATTATGTCACATGAAATAACTTTATTGTGTATTTTATCATGTTGTTTGGTTTGTTTTGTCCATATGGCAAAAACTAACTAAAAACCTCATCAAAATATACTATTTCTATAACAAAAAACACAAAATGCATACAAGCTTTAGTTACTGTATTTGTTAACAATTTGGCTAGTAATTTGTGAACAATAATCTTTCTTTTTTATTTGCTATTTTATTTTCAGTGACAGAATTCTGTTCTGAGTCTACATTTAAGCGTATCAGGGAAATTGACAAAATAATATGTCAGTGTACAGACAAATTAATGAAATAATTTATGCTGTTTTAAGACGTGTTTATACAGATCTAAGCTACAGTATTAACAGCTTTCGTGTCTTTTAAGATTTCAATCAATCGGGCTGCCCTAAGTGATGGGGAACTTTTGTTGTAAATAATTGATTTTAGAGGAAAAAACATCTGCCTCACAAGGAGTTTACTTAATCACAATTGAAAAAAACTGTGGAAAGAAAAATGACCAGCCTTTGAGTGTCTTTCTCTGCCTTGAGGAAACTATTGCCTTTTAACTTGTCTCTTCAAAGTCATTGATTAAACCAAATCTTCTAAAGCCAATCTGTAACCCCTGAACTTTATTTTATTCTGTTTTATAAAGTACTTTTGAAATCATCTGATTCAGATCTCACAAAACCTTTATCCAGTTTTTCTCAATTTTTGTGTGAAGTTGAATAAAAGCTGATGAATTGTGTCTATAGCAGAATGATAATGCCTCTAAGCATAAATGACTAATACCTGACATCATTTCCCTTCTTGTGTGGTCCTGACAACCAAAAATCTCATTGGGAATAAAACACTCTAGAATAAATACTTTATATTTAAACCACAAGTAAGAGTTAGCTGGACAATGCAGTGGGAAGAGTATCTATTAAAATCAGCAAAAGCGTGAAAACAGAAGTTACATCTATCCAATATCATACAGGAAGTTCATATGAGGACAGCTGCGACCCTCTGAGAATTCTGCTTCTCTTTACAGCCAAATTATAAATGACTGAATGAAGTGCCTGCAGACACAAGGCAGAACTTCATAAAGACCAGCGCCTAATAAACTAATAAATTATTCTTTCAACTCCATCTTCACATTCAGAGCCACAGACAATGATCAAAGTCGACTTTTGGGATTGGTCCCAAAATGAGCGCACATATTCCAGGATCCAAATAATCCAGCAGTGGGATGGGGATCTGGACTTGGTTTAATTGGGGTTTTAGTGAAATTACTTGGCAAGTTGCAGACTGAGGTTTTGCTTATTCCTCATTAGACTTTCTGTGTTCTGTCTTTAGGCTTTGTTTGCTCATGGAAAAAGTATTTATACATGAACTCTGGGCTATTTAGACCGACTAAAGCCAAATCAAATAACACTTGTCTGAACAGTGAGCGTGTAAGATGGATCACTCCCTTTGGTATTGCTGCCACTATCAGTCTGCACAAACTCCCTCAAATGAATCATATGTTCAGTCTTTAATCCTATTACAATGTTTAAATGGATTTGTGGTGGAAGCGTTTGCAGCATGAAATTATATTTGAATGGATTTAGATAATCTTAGACAATATTCAAGATTTCTGCCTCATTTTTCTGATGAGGTTCTTATTTTAAAGGTCTTGTTCAGTGGCTTTCAAACATTTCAGATCTAAGAGAAAATTTGCTTTTCTAGTACCACGAGATTTAACATTGAACAAGGCTAAAATCAGTTCTAAAGCAGGTTTAAAGAAGTGATTAGGCCTAAAGAGGACAAAACCTTATTTTTATGTACTACTCATTCACTCATTCTGGGTAATTGTGTTGTAATTGTGTTGCCAATTAACCTAAACATGCATGTTTTTGGAGGTGGGAGTAAGCCAAAGTATTCAGAAAAAACTACTCACGGTAACATGGAGAGAACATGCAAACTCTATCCAGAGAGATCATGAGATTTTGATTTAGTCCGACCTCCACACAAAGCTTAGCTCAGGCGTTTCAGCACAAATATTAGACCTAAACCACACAAGCACCACAAAGCAGAAGTTTCAGGGTACTGAAAACAAATATTTTTTGTACCATGATGACATCACTGCCCAATGTACTGACCTGTATGATGTTCACTACCAAAATCTGCCGTCTCATTGCACCACAGAAAACAGAGAAAAATGAAATAAATCCACAAAAATCTCCATTAAAGCCGCTTTGAAGCTTTGTCAAAATATTCCAAAGAATATGAAGCATAAATCCACTTTCTCTGTCTCTTCTGTAGGTTTTAGATCCAAGTTGTTCATTCAGAAGTTTAAAAGAATTCTCTGCTAAGTTCCTGTTTACATTCAACAACTTTTCTGCTCATGCTCAGTGTTAAGTCTACCTCTAGTTTTGTGACTTTCTGTGTCAGTGTCAGAGCGCCACACTCTGGTCAGTTACAGGCATTACATCAGCTTCAGGCTGGTTTACTGATTCGTGTGAACGCTCACAAATCCAGACAGCTCCATGTTAATGCAATTTGTTTAAAAAATATCATGGTTTTGGCTTCATGTGGACAAGGCCTTAGATTCAGATTCACAATCTCTTTCTTGGGAAGTCAGAGCTTTAACCACTCTGCTACTGTAGGCCCTGCAATAATTTAATTTGAACCAAAAAGCACTTAAATACAACGTGAAAAAAGTTTAAATCTTCAAATCTTCTGCTAATTAACTCTTTTCTGCTTCTGCTCCACAAAAATCTGCATGATCTAATTACATTAAAAAGCTGAACTAAGACACAATCATCTGAAGAATCGACTAAAGCCAATGCATTTATGATGAAAGTGTAATCTTTTAAGCAGTTTGAAATGATGGTGGAAACACAGTGTAATATTTCTTCAACACCAGTGGCCTATAGAACAATAATTTCCCACATGCGGCAGTTGTCACACATGCAGAGGGTGAATGCACTTAAGCAGCTCTGGCTGTCAGTGTCTATGAGGTCACTCTGACAGATGCACCGCACTGCCAGGCCTGGGCCGAGTCTCACTGGAGAACCCCCAAAACCAGTGCCAGACAGACGTGGTCCCATACATGCAGTAATAACACACTCATGGGAAAACATCACATTTTCCTGTTATTATGCAATGTATATAATGCTTTTACCATTTACACATTCACTGTAATTATTATTCCCCATTTGTTTTTCCTCTACAAAAGGCAGAAAGTCTTGTGTTTCTAGCATTACCACCTGCGCTGTGTCTGTCACCTCCAGACATCAGCGTAATTGCTTCCACCTGATTTTTCTGTCAATGGGAACGTATAAAGGCAGGAAAAAACCTTCATCACATTAATTACCTCAGGAACAGGCGATTAGCAACGCAACTGAAGTAATTTATTTATACATAGCAGGCACACTTTAATGAAAGAGTATTACTTATAATGACTTACTTTTGGAATTGTCATTGTTGATGATCAGATGATGTTTGCAAACTGTTGATAGGTCAAAGTTCAGTGCACTGATTTTCTAGTCTCAAATAAATAAATTAAAGTCAAGCAAATTGGTGTGGTGACCCAAGAATGAGACGAGCTAAAACAGATGTATCCTGTTGCAGCTGTGCAGTATTTAAATGGTCTTTGGATAGTAGTAACATTTTTATTAGTCCGGTAGCACCAGTAAACACATCTTGGTAGTTTTGGTGATGCATCTAGTTTACAGCTTGAACAACAGGTCTTTTAATACGATAATCACTCAGTTTTTCTCCAGTTTATTCCAGGTATGATGTCACTTGTATACGATACTTTTCGGTATGTATGTACAAGATATACACAATTCTACATTTTAACAATTAATTCTACTTACTAGAGATTAATTTCAATCTATTACTGATGAGCTACTGTGATAATTGTAAATGTTTGGTACACCTCGTGTGTTGTGTTGAAATAATGTGTTTGGAAAAATAATCTTAAAGGAGACCTATTGTGTTTTTTCCACGTATTTATAGCAGAAGTAGATCTGTAATTTACATTTTGTCCATTGTAAAACAGAAACAGAACAGCCTACAAATATAAACAGGACTGCCTTCCTCTTCAAAATTGCTGAATTGATAAAACCTGCCTCCTCATTGCGAATTTTAAGCCTAGCAAGCAACAGATATAAGTTGACTGGTTTTATTGTTATGAATGGCAACTTGACACTTTTGAACAATACATTTAGGTGGTATGTGAAAAGAGGAATTTTCTGACCACTTAAGAAGCTGCAGGACAATATCACTTTACTCAACCATGCATGAATCAATCCAAATACAACTTTGTGTAAACTAATGATGAGAGGAGCACACAATTTTAACACATCTACAAACTCATAAATCCTCTTTAAATAGTAATCAGTGTTAAATACACAATTAAGCTGAAATAATGAGGTTCAGCACAGTAGCCAAAATGAAAATCTACCTTAATACTGCATGTCTGTTAGTGTTATTATCAAGTCATGTTGCACATCCAGCTAGAATTACAACACCCTTATGTCTCTGCTAATTATCACGTCTGGACTGAAACCTGGCTCCGAGTGGTCCCACAGCCCCTGACGGACAGAACTGAGGCTACAGCTGGAGTCTGGCACTGCTCCACTGACCTTCAACAATCTCTACAGCAGATGTCATCTAGTTAGAAAACTTGACTTCTGTCCATTATCCTGTCACATAGGAGAGACACTAAAACGGCTGTTTAGTCTGTGAATTATATTTTAGAGAAATTTCTTTTCAGTAGCTGGAAGCAGTAAATGAAATAACCAAGTGAAATCTACTTATTTTATTAACTTAGCTTTTCTGCAGAAAGATCTGTCATGCTTTTCTATGGAAGTCTTATTGCTTTACCTAGAACGTTAAACAGTCTAGAATTACATACAGTATCTCTATGTAAGTAAGCATGACTAAGTTACAGGTAAGATCCGTGGATAGGTGAGCCCTTTTACTGTAAGAATGCATGTTTTTCAAGGTAGCAAAACTAAAATAAGTTTAATTAGGGCAGGGAAAGTAATTGTAAGATTAAGAGATCAAAAGCTAATCATTTAGCTGGGTTTTTAGGTGTACAGCCAATTCTTTGTCAGTAAAAACATATGGCCTGGAGCAGAAGTCAGACTTTGAAGGAAAATGTAATATTATTTCTGCCACTCAGCACATATTAAAAGCATGAACAGCTTATGGTCATAAATCAAGACCAAAAGTTGTTTATTTTGTTTATAAAAAGATTTTTTCCCCCCAGATTTAATAGCCCATATGCTTAAATGAAAAATAAATAAATTCAAACAAATCAATGTAATGCCATACTGCAGAACATCCCAGGCAACCCAATACTATCTCATCACAAGCAGGTGATGAACCTTGTCAAGAAATCTTTAAAAACAACAAAAAAAGAAATACATCAACAATTTTGCCACAGATTTTTTTGGCAAGCAAGTCGTCCGATAATGTCCAAATAAAACATAATTACAGTTATTACATTGCAGTAACTATCCCTCAAGATACATTATAATGAACCACACCTAGTCCCTGCAATAGACGTCAGTCACCTTCAGTTCATAACAAGTTCTTTAATTTAACCAGTAATTTACTTCGATCACCCCATTAAGATCACTTCAGTATTGTTATTTCTCGTCAGCTGGTGCGCCAGTAACATTTAATGAGCGTAATAGGTTTTTATTGCCCCTCAGTAGAAAGTGTGACTGGTGGAAACCAAAATACCAAAGCTGACTTCCACATTCCCATACATTAGATACACATCTTTCATCTGCCTGCTTTTCTCACTCAACATCGAACAATAGGCTTAAACAGCAGTGGAGTGAATCATACAAGTGCACACAGCTCCGTGCGAGCCTTACACTCCATCCACACAACAGCAGCAAACATCTGTCACCACCAGATGCACTTGTTTAAACACTAAAAACTACACCTGGCAAAATTATATCTGAAGGAGTTGTACAAGAACAAAAAAATAAAGGTTTTGTGACTTGTAGACTGGGAAAAGGAACCAATACTTTCAAGCTAGAGTTTTTTAAAGTCTTTTAAAGGAGTTAAGACTAGTAATCATAATTATAGAAAAGTTATTAAATTAAAAAGGGGGTAAAAGCAGACAATACTGTAATGTTAGCACTACTGAGCACACCTGAAAAGAAGCCACAATAACTAGATAAAAAAATTATACAAGCCACACTGTTTTTAAAGTGAAACTGTGTAACTTTTGGGATCTGAAAACTTAACTTTGTGATTCAATTAAAATAGCAATTTAAAGCCCTACATTGAAACATTCATAATGGGGATCAATACATTTTATGTCCTAATGTGAAGAAAGAACATTTTGATGTGAAAGAAACCTAAATTCAATGTGTAAGGCCTTGATGATGGTTTATCAAAAGAAAATGTTGAATGATTCACTTTATTTCTATGCAGTATGAGGCCCTCTGTTCCACAGATGTTTCAAAATAGGGCCCTCTGTCGAAAACGTTTGGACACCCCTCTAGATTGTGGTCATACAAGCTCACTCAAACTGAAGACACATTTTTACACAGTAGACCTTTAAGTCTATGAAAAACTATAATGTAGCATCATCTGTGTATTGAGCTCAAAGTTCAAAGTTCAAAGTTTGTGAAAAAAGTAACGTCTAAAAGTCCGAAAACTGTGATAATGAAATAAATTCTAACCAAATGCAGAAGTACAACATATGTTTAAACAATAAACAGCACCAAATGTTTGTCATTACAATGTTTTTCCACACACAACAATTGAGAAATTAAATAAATAATTCATGTCTAAAACTGTTCCAGTCTCAGTGCATGTAAGTCATTTGTTTCAGTCAAGACAGACAAATAGAAGAAATAATGTTCAACTTGGCCGCCAACTACATAAGTACCTGGAGAATTGAGACATTCTTTAAACTATAGAAGGTAACATGTCCATCCATCATAATCAACTTAAAACACAATGGTCCAAAAACCAGACACAGCAGATTCATGTCCCGGCTTGTTTAAAGGTAAAGAAGCGTACCAAAAAGACCTGTGTGAACCGTGTGTAAAGTGTCAAAACGAACATTTAGAAGCTGAGAGGTGCCACGGGTCATGATTCATAGGGATTCATGGGATTTGTCAGGACTTACGCCTTCTTGCCACAGATGGAGCCTTTGTACCAGTTTCGACACGTGCTGAAGTACTTCTTCTTGGTCCCCAGAACCTGCTGCAGGGCGCACATATTAGGCCTGAAACACAGAGAGCGGAGAGGGAGAAGTGAGGGTTTTGAACAGGAGACAGAGGTTAAAGAGTAAAGACAAGAACAACACAGATGCTTGTATAAACTAGAGATAGAAGAAATTATCTGATGAAATGACAAAATCCACAGTAAGAGAGGTTTACTGTTGAAAAGTAGGCATTATCATCTGTCACACAACTAGAGAGAGAGGCCTGAAGTCCAAAAGGGTCCCAAAATAAGTTTGTATGAAGAAAACCACTGTCCAGAGTTCTTTTTTGAACTTGAGTTTATGTAGAAATGCTAGATCTGTTTCTTATTACAATAGAAAAAAAAAATTTAAAAAATCAAGTAATGTGATATTTATAAGGTTCTTTAAGGTAGACTTACTGACATGCAATCTTTTAGTTCCTCTTCTCCAATTAATAAAAAAGCTTAATAAGTGTACATGTGACATTTAAATACAAAGATGTTGAATAGGACTGTGACCAAAAAATATTGTGATACTTAAAGTTGGGGTAACCAACTTATTAAATTGCAAAAAACAAGACCACTGAAAGGAATAATACATTTTTTAAATTCTAATCGGGAGCCAAATGCAGCGCTCTGATTGGCTGAGGTTGCATGGTCCTCTCCAGTTTCAATCAGTTTCAGTTTTTAAGCCATAATTGTAACCATAAATTAATACATGTCAATATTAAGCATGTGTTGAAGGATTTCTAAGAGGAAGCTGTCAGCTTTAAAACCTAAATTGTGTTTGCAGTGTGAATATCAGCTACCCCACCTTTAATTTTGTGTCACAGTTTTGTTATCGGAGGCTGATGTTTTTTATATAATGCAATGATTATTTATTGTCATAATTTAAAGAAATATTTTAAGACAAGTGGAGAATTTTGTTGCTTGTTAGGAGAAAAGAAAATTGAATTTGTAAAACATCCGATTTATTTGTAGTTTTGATTATTTAAATCAGTATGTTTAAAAAAAAAAACCTATGCAAGCTGACAATAAAGGAAGAAAAAAAAGTTGCTAAAAGGTATTTGGATCTTAAAACTTAGCAATATAACTTAAAATCTACTGCGATATATTGTATCTATTATTGAATGTATCGCAATAAAAATACTGTAATTATATCGTATTGTGACCGATGTATCATGTATCGGATCAAAGTGTTAGCAATCTTTCAATTCCAGCCTTAATAAAGAATGAATTTTAATATATTTAATACAGTATATAAAGACATGTCTTTTTTCTATATAACTGAGCTACTTTTTGCCATGAGTTCCTCTCTCTTACCCCTGAGTTCTGGCCCGGATGCGGCTGTGCGACACTATCTTGTCGTAGGCTGAAGAGTCCACACTTCCCAAAAAACAGAGCGCCCCCATCACCAGCACCGAGGCCCCGAGCAGCAGCTGCATCCTGCCCCGTTCAGAGATACACAATCCAGAGGAGTTTAGATCACAGGGGTGCCCTCCACTCAAACTACACACACATAAACAATAAGAGAAGAGAGAGAGGGAGGTTTTATACCAACAGGTCTTTGCACCCACCCACTGTCTCCTCTATACGTCCCGTCAGCATCACTCCCCCCTCTCCCTCTACACACGTGCTTCAATCGTGATTTTACTTTGCACCGTCTCGTCCCAGAACACCCAGGACTCCTTATAAGTTACAGTTTACATCATAGGGCAATGTTCAAATTTGGGACGTCTGCCAAAGCTCCAGCATACTTCTACAATGCTTTGAAATGTGTCCCAAGAGCTGCGTTTTGCACTTTACACTGTTGGAGACGACTATAAAAGGACATTTCATAAGGTTAAACGAGTTTCCTACTTTTCAATTAGTGAAAAACCAAAGTAGGTATTTATTACTTTCTAATTCATCTCTCAGCTGTTAATAGGTCAATTGAATTTAATATACATGGGGAGCTAGCCAACATTAATATTCTTTAAATACATTTTTGGCTGTGGCACTTGAATCAGACTTGAGTCACTATTTTGACTCAAAACTCGACTTGGACTTGCCTCTGTTTGAACTTGACTTGGACTTTCGTTAAATTGGGACTTGACTCGGTCTCTGTTTAAAGTTGGGGTAACTAACTTTTTTAGTTGTAAATGAGTAAACTATAAAATACATTCTGCCCTTGGTGAAAAAATTAAACCACTTAGGACTGTCTGAACTGAAAAATAAAGATTTTTAGTTCTAATCAGGACCTGAATGCAGCAGACTTATCCAGTCTCTGATTGGCACAGCCTTATCCTTTGACATTCAAAGTCTGGATAAAACTGTGGTCAGGTGAAACTCATTTACTTTTTAGATGAGACTAACAGTTTTTAAAATATAAAAGCATAAATTACAAGCAGTATTTCTGTCACGCTGATAAGGGAAGCACTCTTCAGAAGATGAATAAATACTGTATGTCCATTCACACTGTTTGGCTGTGTGTTTGACACAGACACAGTCAGTGTGTTAATTTAATTAAACAAAGTCTTTAGTTGTTTAGTGGATAAATTGGTAAATGTTGTGGTAGTTGGTCAAAACAACTCTATTAGTCGACTATTAATTTTATTTAGATCATGAGAATAGTATTTACAACAGAAAGCAGAGGGTATGTCATGAACTAAACTGAAGATTTTGAAGCAAATCATAAGTCATAATGCACATTTACATTTGTGCATAATAAATTGATTTTCTTGCAGTAACGTGCAGTAGTTGTCTAGAGCCTAAAACATTGTCAAAGCAACGCTTGCCATGACACCTTTTTGTCGGCCATCAATCAACAGGTCATTTATTTTAGTCAACCAAGAATTTCTTTGGTCAACCTAAACTTAACTAATATTTTATTGGTTTTATTAGTTAACTAATCAAACTAGCTATCTAACCATTTTTAGGGTAAGCTGACTTATTAAAAATCATTCTTAACAATCATCATCAAGCGTCTAAATGGATAACATTTACCAATAATAGCCTATGTATTTCAGTATTTTCACCTAGTGTGTATTATTTGTGAAATTATGATTTACTTACTACAACTTACTACTAATTTTGGATTTTTTAATGTTACTGATTATTTAGCCCAAAAAACGTTTACAATTACGTATATTTGTTGTAGTCAAATAGCCACAATTGGTTGGTTCTCCTCTCCAAAGATGGAGTGTTTTGCTTTCATCAGGGACAATGTGAAGTTTTATGGTCAAAATATGCATCCATAAAACTTTACAGGCCAAAATAAACACACAAATTACACAATAAACTAAACTATACATCCAATTATCAAGGTTAAGTGTTGGATTTCCTCTGCTAAGCTTTAATTTTTTCTATTTTCAGAGATTGTACCAGTGAATCCCATTGAAAACATCTGAGTCTGAATCTGTGCTGATGATGAATTGAGTTTATAAATATAAGTGGAGTTTATCTCTGCTCTTTTACGCTCACAGATCAGATTGATTCCTCTGTCCTCCTCCACTTATAACCTGTTAGTGCTTGGATCCTTTGGGCCTCTTCCTCCAGCTGTCATGTTCACCGTTCATCAACCGCTGAAGTCTCTCTCGACTCTGGCCAAATCTGATAACTCCTACCTAGAAGAGACGAGTTCATTTTGAAATATTATTACAGCTCATTGAAATGACAAGTGCAGTCTTATACTAGTCAAAGTAACCTCATACACAGAGGGGAGAAGAAATTGTCTTTTGATTTACTTTGAAGTAACAGTCCTCTAACCTGACAAAAGCCTTGTTTCTGACATGAACATTATTGTATTTTCTTCAGATTTGTTTTTCTTTCTCAAATTGTTTGCGTTAAGAAAGCTGTTTCTTGCTTCCCACTTCTCTTACTTGAGTTTCTTGAACTTTTACTAAAGTACTGAGTAAAAGTATTGAGTCAAGTCCCCAGTCCTGTGCTTTTACTTTCAAGAAAACATTTCTGCCACACAAAAAAAAAAATACACAATTTTTTGAGGAGAAACATCAAGTCATCTCAAGTCAAGTCCAGAGTCACTGACCTCCAAGTCCACTTTGTGTGACTCGAGTCCAAGTCACGACTTGAAAGTCCACTCTGCATCGCAACACTGTTACACAGATACACAGATACACAAGAGAAAAAAATCAATAATTAGTTAGCTACTATGTAAAAGACAAAAATAGGGATGCACCAATCCGATACTGGGATCGAATATCGATGTTGATGTCGATCCAAGAAATTTTGTTGGATCGGGTATCGGCTTTGCGATATCGGTTCAGCCAATGTCCTAGTTGTGACTTTGAGTGGACACAGTAAGACTAATTTACTGGCTGGTGTTGATCCAAAACATCTCATAATATTTGACATTTTAATCTGATTAAGCTGTTATCACTGGCACTATAAAGAACAGTTGCATAACACTATATGGCCACATTTCTTATGTTTTGATAAAAACAAAACTATCACCGGTTGATATAGGTATCGGCAGATGCTTAAAGCCAAAGTATCGGAATAGATATCAAAACTGAAAAAGCTGGATCGGTGCATCCCCAGACATAAACTTTAGCATAGCAATTACCCGTTAAAAATACTCTTATATTGAATACATTTCATACATTGTCTAATAAAAAAAATTCCTGAAATCATTTCTAATAATCCATCAAACTCGGAATGTCAAGATAGGTTAATCGATCATCGTTATTATTAAAGTCACAATATAATCATAAGAACAAAAAAAAATCATAAACGTTATTAAATGCTTAGTTCACAGCATAGAAACTTGGGATGAACAAAATATCAGTTACAGTTTTGTTACACCAATATTTGGCACAAATGTTATGTTATATCTCAAATATATATTTATCTATATATTTTTTAAACTTTGTACTGAAAAGTTATTTGTGAAGTAATATAACCTTTTTGAAGCAATCAACACGCATTATAAAGTTATAGGAGCATTATTAGGGTTTTTAATTCAATCTAAATAAAAACTTTGTATCACTTACGCATTTTATTTTCATTGGGAACATTTGATTTCATAAAATTGGTCACAAACTTGAGGAAAAGTGACGTGTTTGACAATGAGAGTAAAATTTCGTCATTATAATTGTGAATAATGGCTAAATCGTGATATTTTCTCGCAATAATTGTAACACAAAAAGTTGTTATTGTGACATATTTTTTTAGAAACTACTTACCATCTCAGCCATGCTCTCAGCGAGGTTAAGTTATATGAACACATCTATAAATGTAGCATGTCGAGTGCACGTGCTTGCTTCCTGTAACAGCACCCCCCTCCAGTGGACACAAGATGCCATTACCATGTGTGTCGAGATAAAAAGAGTAAATGACGAGATCTTTTTCATTTCTCATCATAAAACCAAATGTATGAAAAGACATCTGACGCCCCGTGCTTCACATTCATCACAAGTACATATTTTAATAATTTCAAACCTTTTATTCTCCAGTTTCTGTGTGAAATGTTGCAGCGGCCTAGTTAAAACGCCCCGCTCACCCCAGGAGCACTGCGCACAGTCTTTTGATCACACTCACGGTCGGTTTCATCATGTGTTGAATATTTCATCTGCTTTCAGACGCCTGGTCACTGGTTCAGCTGTGTATAAACTGCTGACTGCTGCTGCGGAGGCAAATGACAAAGAGAAACACTGCGATGATGACTTCAAAGAAAAGAAAGGTTTCATCTTCAAGAGCTCAGACAAAACATGGCGCTCACATCAGAAATTCAAATTCAATATTAAATCTCTAATAGGGAAAGGTACTGGAAGAAAAGGACTTACTTTAAGTGACAACTTCACAATTCAATACAAACAGGTAGATAAAAGCATTCTTTAGAACTGGGCTATTCAACTAATTCTTTTCGAGGGCCAGATTAGGTCATGGTCTGTGGGCAAGACAGTTCCACAGCACATGATCGATGTTGCCAAAATTTAGGGTTGTATGAAATGTTCATCTGTTTCAAACATGTTAGTCACTACTTGCTTTGCAAACTGTCCAAAACAAACCTAAACCACAATTAAACAAGGACTGGACCAGTAGCCTACTAGTCAAGTCAGAATCAAGAGTGACTGGCATTAGGCTGCTAGTGTCAGATCAAGTAGTAAAAACGAAAAAGGGACCGATGCAGATATAATGTGCACCACCAGAATTAAGCCTGCAAACAAGAAATATGCTTAATTGCATTGTTTGTAAGATATGTTGAGGGCCAAACCAAATCTTTAGAGGGCCAATTTTGTCCCCGGGGCCTTAATATAAATTGAATAGGCCTGCTTTAGAACATTCTTATTGGGGAAAATAAGATTTATGCAATAATGTGACAAATTATAGCTAAAGGATCTCCATGGATATAAATAGAAATCGGCCGATATGTTTTTTTTTTTTTTTTTTTTTTTTTGACCGATGCCGATACGGATATTTCAAAATTTTATCAGTCTATGCCAATATCAATAGCCAATTTTCTTTAGCTTTAAAAGCATAGCTGGGGTGAGATACTATAACCTCCCAAAAAAAACGAAGGGAAAAAAAATATACAAAAAAATCTAAATAATTGCCCCAAAATATCGTCTGGCCGATATATCAGTCTATCTCTACAGTAAAACAGGAGGAGACCCTCCTCTTGGCCAAATATTTTTTTTGTGGCCTTGAAAACCTGCTCAAAGAAAAGTCACACATTTGGATTGTTTATTTAGTGTCACAAAGACATATGAACTAGAAAAAACATTTAATTTAAGTTTATTTTTGGCCAAAAAATTACATGGTGTACTTCTAAAAGAAGGCACTTTTTGCACATTTTCCCCACTGTCTCCATGGAGATGCTATCTTTCTATTGCCAGAAAAGTTCCACAGTATGCATTAGATCTAAGGTACCTCACTATGCATTTTATGTCGGACCCAGTCAGGCATCACTGAGTCGACTGCAACTCAATCAAAATACTGCTGCTCTGCTCATGGGCCTTAAGTTGAATAGGTCTGCAACTGATCGATACCTGAAAAGTTATAACCTGCTGTTACTTTAGACTTGCCTTCGCGATTTTTAAAATGTATTTATTATATTGTACAACACTGTGTTTGATGCTGCGTTCATGTGACATAACGACATCGTATAGGCCAATAATAATTTATACAGATAGCACTTGTCACAATATAAATCCCTGAAAATGTGTGAAATTATCTTTTAGATAATTCATAGCAAAGAAAAGTGTAAGTCTCTTGCATCACATTCAAGAACATGAACCCAACCCACAGCAACACTCAATTAAACAATGAATGCAGCTTTGATGAAAATACCATTTTATTGTTGAGCTGAGCAGTAGACAAATCACGAATAATATGTTCTAGGCAGGTCACTCTACCTTTAAATATAATGCCTTAAGTTTAAATAGTTGACCTAACAGTAGCAATCACAATCCTAGGTTTTTGCATAGAAAAACAGTGAATTGTTGTCTTGGAGGACTGCATGCCGGCGTTTAAAGTGCTGAGACAGACAGAGTAAGGCAGAGTTGACTGAAACTAAACATCTATTGCTCAGGAGAAAGAAACAGGGACGAAAAGGAGGTAGAAAGGTCAATGCAGAAGAGATGACAGACAACAATCAGGCGTAACATTATGACCATGTGTGAGTGAATCAACAAGTCAGTGATGTCAAATTGGTGCTGATTATCAAGCGTTTTTCATAGTATACAAAATTTAATCTGGAAGTTGAGTCTAGTGACAAGCTTTTCTCAACCTATTCTCAAAACACAAAGGTGGTTTAAAGCCGAGGTACCTGATTTTCACTATATTTATCCAAATCCTTTACGGAGACAGAAGTGAATCACCTATGAACAGCCAATCAGAGCGCTGCTTTCGGCTATCAAAGAGAAAAAAAATAAACTTAATTATTCAAATCAAACTGTGGTTTGAATTTGACAGTAACTGCACCAGGGTTTATAAATACTTTTTAATGAAGAAGGCAAAGTTCACTTATTTATAACCAAAAAAGTCAGTTACTAATGGCATATTTAGATTTTGAAGGCCCAATTATAACTGTAAATTCTATATGAATCATGTCAAGAATCGGTTCTCGATAACAAAACCCTACATGCTTAGATCAACATTTCTTGTTCTTGTTACTAGCCGCACATGTATAAAGAAAGATTATGAAGTGGACCGGATTGAGCATGAAAGTTATGAGAGTTATGGAAGCTTTTGCTGGTTTTCTCTTCATATTGCACAGACGATGCCAGACAGTTGCAAAAAGATGGTGAAAAGTTTCAGAGGAAAAGAATAAGACAAGGGTTTTTCCCCTGGGAATTGCTTTATGCAGTCAAATCTCAAACTGGATTTTTCACTGAGGCCTTTGCAGCTATTTATTGGTAGTGAGTTCGGTATAATAACAGTTGTTTACAAATTGCAGCTGAAATGATCAAAAATGCCTCAATTTAGGAGATGTATTTACCCTTATTTTGTAAAAAACAACAGAGAAACAAGTCAAACTTTCTAAACTTCCATATTTCTTTTAAATCATTCAGATACTGACTTGCATTCTAAACACAAGCAGATGTCAAGCACTGCAAAAAATTTAAAATTACTTGGATTCAGAATTTCAATCTGGATTTGAATCATTTTAACTGGATAAGTAAAATTTTGTGGAATATTTCACTGGTTTCAAGGTGTTTCTGATGTGTTCTCAGAGAATTTAGTTTAAAACAAAAAAAGCAAAATGTTCTTAATAATTTGACTAAAAGTTAGAAGTAATGTCTTTGTGTAACCAGTGTAGGCCCACACGAGGTACCAGTATGGAGAAGTGTGTGGTGGTATGGGATAAACTCACCCCTCAGGTATAAGAACCCACAAACACACTGAGCTAAGAAGGCGTTCCCTTTAGCTCATAGCTCAACGTGTTTGTCGGTCGCCCGCGGTATGGGAGACCCGGGTTCGACTCCCGCTCAGGACGGGTACTGATCACGTCGGTCACATTTGCTAATGCTCAATAAACTAAACCAATTCTAAACAAGATCCCAACAGCTTGAAATGAGGAAAAATAATCTAGCTCTGCAAATAAACAGATTTTATATCTGTCAACATTTCTGAAATTAAGGTTAAAATCTTTGAATCAAGTCTTGAAATACCTTTTTTGCAGTGTGTGTAGCTGCTTGTGTATCATTCACAAAGGTCATAATGTTATTGGAGTGAGTCAGAGTGATTGTTTAAAAAGTATTTTGTGGTAAAATGTGTTAAATCTTTGCCATATACAGTACATCACTTCATTAGTCACAGTACTCAGTGAAGTGAAAGTATGACAAACCCACAGCCTCCCTGAGTCTCTGACGATCGAAGCTTCAACAGTAATGCCACAGATATGAGTAATCCTGTCTGAACCGTGTGGTGATTGTCAGCCTCTCTCCACATTTTCTTTTGTATTTAAAAATCACATATGAAAAGTTATAAATAAAGTTACATGAGTAAAATAGGAGAGTAATAAATTCCCAGTACTGCAAGATTAGCTTTGAGTTTGTACAATGTAAAATACAGAATAAATAATACAGG
This sequence comes from Mugilogobius chulae, assembly GCA_038363315.1. NCBI lineage: Eukaryota > Metazoa > Chordata > Actinopteri > Gobiiformes > Gobiidae > Mugilogobius > Mugilogobius chulae. Next base: position 30,016,986 of record CM076399.1, on the reverse strand, counting down.
GTGCTTTTCTTTCCTCAAATATCATAAAACCACATTTTAACATGACTATCCTACTTAAACTTATTGAAATTTATGATAGCTCTTGTAGAGATGGGACTGAAAACAACATGAGGTTTTGACTTGATGTAAAATGAATACATTTTATATTTATCATCATTGTACTGCTTTTTGGAACAGCCTCTCATTAGTTCTAACTCAGCAAAAGTAATACTTCTTTTGTACAATCCAAACATTAGAGATAATTCTTTACGTGTAAACAATCTTCACAAAAGATATTGTAGCATAAAATCTCATTATCCCAACCTGAGACTCTTCAGGCAAAGGAACTTTAACTTTTCTTAATTTTCAGTTTTTTGGTCAGTTTGCTCTTTCAATTTATAAACTTTTATGCTGACAAAAACACATTTGTCCAATCAGCTTCTAAAGAAGTTTTACTATTTCATTTAATCCACTTCATCCATTGAGTGGAGCGTTGTAACTTTAAAAGCGGTTTTCCCCAAATGCATTTTCCAGCACATGGGCAGTAATGTCAGCTACAATTTTTTATGTCTTTACTGAAGGATTTGTTGTTATCTATAGTTATAAAGTTTGAAGCCTTAAAAATGTGGACACATTTGAATTTTTAAAAAATATTTTCAGTAAGATTAAAGTGCATATTACAGGTTAGACCAGTAAAACACAGTGAACAAGATTATATTTAAGATCTCACTAAACATTTTACTTATTTTCACGTAGTTTGGGAATTTTTATGAAGTTTGTAGTTGTAATTTGTCCAGCAAATATGACATACTGTATGTAGAGCTGAACTATGGCTGTTACCTAGCAACCATATTGTAAATGTGGGACAAAAACCACATAAATGACACAGATGTTATAGTTTTAATTGTGTTAAATGATTATTTAAACTCGCAGGAAGCGGTGTCAGTTGTGTGTAAAGTGTCTTTGGATTTTGGCGCTTTTTAACACATGTGGGGGATTACTTACTGTAATTCTGGCTCCATCCAATGTTTCATATATTGGAGCCTGAATATATAATGTTAATATTTTTGTGAGTGTCTCAATTTAAAATGAATAAAATGTAGCTTTTTGACATTTGTAAACTTTTCCATTTTACTTGTTCACCGCAACAACTTAATAATTAACATAAGTTAAACGAGTAAAGCAAAGTTATCACTGATTCTAAAAGTCTTAGTGGCATTTCGTAAACCAAAACATTATTGGTGCTACATGTAAACACAGTATTAAAAAACAAAAAGGAAATAACTTTGCCTAGGCTGTTTCAGAACATGCGTCATTACATTATAGTTGTTTCCATGGTTTCGTCTGTCTCCTCACTTTTCCCACAATCCTCTTCTTCCACGCTTTCACTTAAATGTTCGTTCATACACGTGTCCTCCTCCGGTCTGTGCTCCAGGAGAGGTCTGCTCACGCTTCTGTCCGCTGATAACTTTGAATCAGTCTCTTCAACATCTGAACTCCCGGACTCTCCATCCTCCTCCGACAAAGAATACATTTTCCTGGATGTTTCTCCTCCCGACCTCCCTACATCATCCCCGCTGCTGTTCCTGTGTCTCTTTTGCAACAAGCTTAAGTTAGTTTTCCTCTGTTCCGGCTCTTCCGCAGCACCGAGAGGTAACAGTCCGTTTGGTAAACCGTTGGAGGCTTCTGGAGGTCTGGGAGAAGCGGTGCAACACTGCTTTAGGATTGAGGCGGCCATTTTGAAGCGGTTTATCTTCGGTTTGGTCTGAGAGGAGACTTTGAGAGATGCGTTGGGATAAGCCAGACTGGAGTCCATGGAGCTGCATCCGGCTTTAGCCACAGGCAGAGGAGGTTTACCTGTCTTCATCATCCCCATCACCTCGTAACGGAAACTCGAAATGTCCTGTTTCAGCTCCTAGGCCAATCATAAGAAACACGATCAGAGTTGTAAAAGTTAAATAATGTGTTGTTTGTGTGCCTTTCTTTACTTATGACAGCATGTCTATTAATAAACAGTTGAAAATTTTAGAGATGCACTGTGCAGCTTTGTGAAGAAAGTCAACTACACAATTCAAATAGAAAGTTACAACTATACTTTAGGACATTCGGAACAGTTTGAAGTATTATTACCTATTGTGAAAAAAAAAATACAGCTAAAGGAACTGCTGTATTCTCCATGGAAACATACAAGAGATATTCCTTTAGTCCAAATAACTATTCTGTCTATTTTGTGGCCTTACAAGCCTGTTGAAGGTAAAGACAAACATAATTATGTATTTAGCGCAACAAAGAGATTTAACTTACAAAAACAGGATTTTATTCAAATCTATTTTTGTCAAAAAGTTACACTGTGCACTTTTAAGGAGGTGTTCACACATTCACAACTTTGCCAGTGCACCTTCATCACAACTGAAACACAGGATTAACCTTAAACTAAACAAGATTTAAAGCAAAGTCAAACTAGGACAAAACTGTGACCAAAAAGAAAGTCCAACAATACTTAGATTTTAATTTTGTTGTACATCAGGTGACACCATCTTGATTAAAGTATTATTAGTGAATACAAATAAGGACCATGAAAAGCTTTACTTCAAACACAAAGGGTCACACAGCAAAAGAAAGATTAATTAGTCTTAATGAGTTGTGAAGCAGTTCTTTTCACTAATGTGAAATTTATAGTTTTAGTGATAAGGGACTAAATCTGAGCAAAGGCATTTAATCATTATGTCTTTAATCTTAGATTAGCAATAACTGAGTAATCCTGTCATGTTATTAATTTTTTTCTCTCTTTTTCTCTCTGGTCATTAAATGCAAGTTTTTATTTATTTTTTCCAGAGGTTACAAGACAGTTATAAAGGTATGAAATATATAGAATTTTACATTACATTGGGATTGTTGTCTTGAACATATGCAAAAACAGAATATTGAGTATGTCCTTTGCGGTAAAAAGGCAACAAAAACAGATTAAGAAAATGACATTGTAAATGTTCAAATAAAGTTAGCCGATGATATTTTAGTCAATTGATCACTCATTGGTCTCTTAGTTTACCAAAATTTCTATTAGTTAGAAAGCACATTGCAAACTTATTCTGAATTTAATACATGAAAATGTCATTTAGCTTTTTTTTTTTTTTGGGTCAAATATTTGGTCAATTCATTCTTTAGTCTTATGTCGACCAAGAATGTCTCTAGTCAACCCAGCCAAACTCAATTATTCTGATCATTAAACTTCATTATTCAATAAACCCACGTTTGATACTTGGTTTCAAAGTATACGTCTGAATATCGTAAGCAAGATATTTAAAAAAACTATCGAGATATTCACTTTTGTCAATATCGCCCAGCCCTAGCCAGTTAAGGTTCCAACTGTATAATAACAGTATAAATCCAGATTAGAAAAATTATTTATTAACACTGGCAGCATTACTGAGTAAAAGTAAAAAAAAAAAGACACACAATTTGGGTTTGTATTACCAACTGTACCAATTTACATTGGTCATAAACTGTATTTAAAATCAGATTTAATTAAACCCATTAAATAATGCACCGATTTTAATATTTCCAAAGTTTATACCACAAAAATACTTCTCAGAATAACCATATACTTCACTTGAGAAACAAACAAAATATTACTCAAGTAAGAGCATAGTGTTAGAATAATACACAGAAAGATACAAATTCTTCAAAATGTTGCTCAAATAAGTGTTAACCGCTTATGTTCATACTCACTGTAAACCATAACATGTCTGTGCAATATGAGGTAACACATCATATTTTGCAAAGTTTCATTCTTGTATAGGGTTATGATGAGTTAGAAAAAAGAGAATCATTGAGAGTGCCGCAGTGCTGTGTATTTTTAACTGTAAACTCCGAGCCAGTGTCTGCTTACATAATGCCTTTTTGTTGTGCACAAACTGAGCGTATACCTTGAAGTTCTCCTCTGTCAGGCCCTCTTCTGTTTTGGCGTCTCTGATCATGGCGGCTACATAGCGCTTCACCAGATTCCTCAGTACCTCCTACATCAACAAAAGAGAGAAACAGTCAGCACAACCCCAGCAAAATATCCCTTCATACCAGCGGTGCAAGATGAAATCCATTTTGTTAAGTAAAGTAACCCAATAGCTCAACATCCTGCCTTTGTCACTGAATAATTAAACATTTAGTTGTTTGAAACTTGTAAGCTAGAGCCATGTGAGTAACCTTACGTATGCCTCTCTGGGTGGAGAGCTGCTTGGATGTGCAGAGAGTGATACATCTAATTCACTTTGTGCCTGAAAATGAAGTTCTAAAATTGTGTTCATGCATGTGAAAAGTAGTGATATGCTAAAAGGTTCTTTCCACAATCTAGGTTTAAAACCATAACTATAAAATGTCAAGTTTAAGAAAGTAGAGATATTTGTTTACAAACACAGTTAAAGTAAAAAGGTTTCTACGATAATCTGTTTATATGGTGAAAGAAGTAGTATTATACTAGCACATTTATATGAAAGTATTTGCAGTTTTTGAGAATGGATTGACACATTTTATGGTGTAATTTTGATAAGGACTTATGTTTTTGGTTTTTTTTGTAAAAAAAAAAAATATTTTTTTCATAAGTGTATGCATATTTTTGTTTGCTCTAAGCTGGTGCTTGACCTCAAAGCATTTCAACCGAATGCTACCATGAATGTGTTAAAAAACAATAATTCAAATCACAAGTATTTTCTACTTTCAGACTAATTCAAATATTTATGCAAAAATGAAGTTACACAGTATTCACCTTATTCTGCCCCATCCACTTTTGTTGGCAGCACACTTCCTGCATAGCTCTGTTAAGGTAACTAACATGCCAGCTTGCAATCTCAAACAGATGTAATGACAGTTAAAATAAACCCAGTAACTGTGGGACAGGCTATCCACAGCTAAACAGGAAGTGCACTACTAAGCAAAGAGGGCAGGTCAAAATAGGACAAATATATTATTGAACTTAAATACAGACCTAAATACTTTTCTTAAAAGACAATTCTAATGTATTAAATGCACTGTTCTAGTTTTATAAACATGCTCTTGAGAACATTTACTTTGCTATACTATATTGTCTGTTTGAAAAAAAAAAAAGTGTAACAAAGCACACATGACAGTCATGTGTTTCCCACAACAGAGTTAAGTTAGAGCAGCATCGACTGTCTATATTCACATAGCAACAAAATCAAAGTGGTCTTGTCTGATATACTAATGCTGTAGAAATACTGTCAAAAACTGTGCAGAACATCTCAGAGATCTATCTATGACATCACAAATCTTGGAAATTCAGACCAGTGTTTTCTGAGTCTCAGAGAGAAAGAATAGTATCTCAGACATAACTCAAGATGTTTGTGATGAAGAAGCAATGTTAACAAGATTAAAAACTAAAAATGTCATTTTTGTGAAATCTTTAAGTACACCACAATTCCTTCTGTACTTTTCTTCCTTTCACCTCAGCTTTATACTGTCAATGTCCTCCAAGTCGATGAGTCAGTAGAGAAATCTACTTACAAGAGAAAAACATTTCAAGTCTACAGTTCTTCTGAAGCCACTTTGACAGCCCCCACTGATCGGGACAAATAGATTTCTTAGCAGCGAGAACATGCAAAAATATCCCACTGAGTGTAATTTTAGGTCTATTGTGCTGTACAGCGCAAATGTCTTATCGACTCTCAGCAAATTCAAACGCAGACTGACAACCAAAAGACAGAAGAATTTGATCCGTGACTTGTTTTAGCTACAAACAAGAAACAACAAGCTGTGTAGGATCAATACAGCGCTGCACAAGACTTACCTGATACTGATGGTTTATTCGAACATTCTCCGCTGCTCGTCTCTGCAAAAACAACAGTGAGATATATGAGATAAGTGCTCTTTTGTCTCCTTTGCATTTGTTCACACTGAGGAATCAGGTAGTTTTAACAGATCAATGACATTGATCTGACATTTGCTGCATCTTTTAAGAAAAAACAACTAGTGTTTGCTTCATCAGTCAATATGAATCAGAAAAGATTAAGTGCCATTATCAGCGGACAAAATTCACAAACTGAACTTGCTTCAGTGGCACTGCAACGGGAATGGGTTGATATGAATTTTTAACACCGAAACTTACTTTTCACTTTAGGAAAAAATAAAAACAAAATGTATTTATATGGATTTCAAATATTTTGTGTCATTATTATGTAAAATGCAGTCATAATTTTAGCTTAGCCATTTGTTTGTTTGTTTATTTCCATTTTTACTCTCTGGTCTGTTCAAAATAACATTTAGCATCACAGAATGTAATGTTGACTGACTAATTGATTTCAGTTTACTCAACGTCGTATTTAGTATTTAGATTTATTCCTGCATGTTTCAAATAGAATCACATTTTGTCCTGCAACTTCAGACTGGTCAGAAAACGATTTACCTCCTGCTGATGCCAAAATACATCTAATACCTTGGATTGAACACTGCTCTAGACTTCTACTTGTCTTGGAAACTTTCATATTTGCTGAAAAATCTCAGACAATGGACCATATTTTTTATAGAAATATGATCCAAATATACAGTAACTTCAAGTCAGTTTTGCTCCAGTGTAGCTATATTCTTTAAGTATGTACAAGTATATCCGTAAAAACGCATTTGCAGTGTTCTAAACTCATCATGGTGAGGACTTCTAAGGCTCCGAATACATTAGGTAAATGAGCAAGACATGTATATGGCTCTAAATATGAACATGTGCTGGGCAGTGCATGTTTCTGCCTAGAATTAGGACTGAGTGCAGTGTGTGCCTCAGACTAATTTTTTGTTTTTGTTTTGTCCTGACTATTTAAAAAATGTATGGACTCGGTCAGGGTTTTTATGTATGGTGACAGTCACATGTTGTGAATGCGGATTGTATGTCTGTCTTTGTGAGTCATTGTGCCCATTGATTGTCCAAAGTGAATTTCTCCTTATGGAGACAATAAAGGATACTAACTAACTAAAAAGTTTTAAATTAGTTAGTTGTGTTTGCTTAGGTTTTAAAGTCAGTAAAAAACCAGGTACAACCAATGTTAACTAATTTAGGTAATTATTGTGGCTTGAAATGACCAAAATGACAATTAAGGATGCTATAGTTCAATACTAAGTGGTAAAAAAAACAAACAAACATGTATTGTATGTCAAGATATCAAAATACTGGATTGGGGTTTAAACACTGCTCTAGACAGCTGGTTGTCTTATACACTTTATTTTTTTGCTGAAATTTAAATATTACAATCTCAAATGGAAGCAGACTGGACACAGAGACACCTACCCCCAGTGTCCCCAAACTCTCCGGCCTCCTGGATCTGGCCCTTTTGCAGATCTGCCTCTTGGTCCAGCACATGAGGTACCAGAACGATTTGGGGCTGGGCACGATGTTGAACGGCGCTGGCAGTGTGGCTCCTTCTTCAAAGTAGCTCATCCACAGCTTTGTCCTGGCAAACTTCCACTCGATATCCGCGTGATCCTGGAATACAGAGGGTTTCAAACACATGGCAGCCAACAATACGGAATTGCATAAAAGCGTAATCTATTCATTGGATTCATGTGGAGGGCCTTTGATGCGGGCTTACTGCGATGTGCTGGTATGAGTTGTTCATCATAGCGATCAGCATATTCAAAAGCACCACCAGGGAGATGACTTGTAAGTCCCGAACATTGTGGCACCAACAAACTCTGTGAACTGGTGGTCCGGCTTTACATTTGTAACGTAGAGGTTTATAAGTCCAAAAATAGACCAGAAAAGAGATTGAAGAGTCTCGAATAACCTGTAAAAGGCAAATACAAGATTTAAATGAGTTGTTAGCACCATGTTGCTGGTTAAGGTGGAGTAATTCGCTCATAAAGATTGTATGGGAAACTGGGACACATTGTATCTGGTGATTACTGTCATTTAGAAAGAAAAATGGTGGTCTAAATGGTTTTTAATATTACAGAAAAAGCGTAGCATAAAATCTAATGAGCTATTCATCATGATTGATTAGGAAGAAACATTTAAAAAGAGTTGCATGTGTGCTAAAACAAAACATGTATTGCCAGCCTTTAAATCTGTATTTATGTAGCCCTGTTGTCACAGTTTTAAGCAAACCTAAAGTGAAACTAACGTGAATTAGCATTTAAACTGTGTTTATGGTGGTAATTGAACTGACTACTGTTTTGGATAATTATTTGACAATTTTTCTGCAAACTGAGCAAATTAGCAAGTTTCATGCAAAATTAGCCACAAACCTCCCGTGTCTCACTCCAAAAGGCAGTGTCATTATAGAATAGCTTTGACACCAGCATTGATTTGTCCACTCAATGCTGATCACAGATACACTGCTGCTCTCCACCCTCAGCCCTTCCTTTCATCCTCTCCTAATGCTTTTTAAGCAGAAGGTTTTGTCTGAAATGTTTGGCCCAGACTGAAACACTATGTTTTGAAGTGGTGTTAAATTGTTTGTTTGTTTTGTTTTGTTTTTAATTCTGCTATATATTTTTACTTGCCATGGTAAAGACTCTCAAATAGTTGACACATGGTTGCTACAAATCAAAACGCTTCATTCTTTTTTTTTTGTATTAAGCTTAAGAATAACTGATCAAACAGTAAATGTAGGTAAGAAAATGCTCCAACTTATTCACATTTTATTTCTTGACTGTGGTGGTCATTTTGATAAAGAATGCCATTATACTATATCATACTGCTTATTTTCTCATTCTGAAATTAAGTTTTGTTCATTACGTGAACATCTTTCTTGGAAGGGAAACTTAATGGTTGTAGCTTGAAAATCGTTCTAAAATCAATAAAGCACAACACAGAAAACCGCTGCTTTTACTTGGCCCCAATAATCAAATTCATTCATAATTCACACTCACACAGTAAACTGAGAGTGAACTCACGTTGAAAATGCATTGTTCTGCTGCACACAGCGAATCCCTTTACACTTGCCTTTCTCATCTTCAGCCCTGGTCTCATAGTAAAAGTACAACTGATTCAGCCCATTGGCAAAGGCCAGTAAAACCTGAAAAATATAAGAATTAAGTCTGAAAAGCGGCATCATTGTTTCAGTTGTCTCGTGGTAATATGAAAATACTGAATGCAAGCTTGTTATGCTTTGTGGGTACTACAGAGATTTACTGCTAATTACTGCAATTAAAGCTAAAAGTGGATTAAGACAGAATCCCCTTGAAATATGCAGATGCATGCTCTTGGCAGAAGAAATACATGCTGAAAAAGTTATTGTTGAAAAGGGAAAACAGGTTATTATTGCGCTGTATAATAAGTTCTGTCAGTCAGGTTTGCTCATTGCTGTATTATTATATGTGGCATATATTTGCAGTTTATTACCAGGCAGTAGATGAAGAGGAATTTGAGTATGTCTAGCAGCATCCTGCCCAGCGAGATCTGCAGAGGGCCCAGGTGTGAGTTGGCTGTGAACAGTGAGATGAGGCGGAGCGAGCTGAAAATGTTAGCAATCGCAAACACTGCCTCCGCCACCAGAGTCGGGTGCCACATCTCCCACTGGTTTCTAGGTTTGCTGCCACTGTACTAAAAGAAAAAAAAAAGTGATAAATACATAGAATAAAAATGCGTATGACAAGTTAGATCACATTTTTCAGTAAAACATAATGAACATTAGTGATGGGCGAAATGAATGATGCGTTCGCTCACGTTTTGAGCTTTTGTGAAGTGCTGTAAAGCGCGCTTGTGTTGTTTTCAGAGTGACGTCATCAGAACGTAATGAAGCGCTGCTTGGCTGAAGTGGTTCAGAAAGTGGTTAATTTCGGTCAAGTTGTGTTGAAGCAAAAGCATCGCCTTATGATCCGCAGAAAAACCTGGATCTGGGACATTTCAGAGGGATGGATTGGTTCATGGTGGACCTGGTTTTATGATTATTTAAAAACTCTCAATGAAAAAATAAGTTTATAAGTAGTTTTTATAATTCTCAATTAAAAAAACTGCTGGCATGTAAACAAGAATTAATATATTTTGGAAAGAAACACATAGTGTCACTATGACTCGTCTGCTTGGAGTGAGAAGGGTTGAGAGTTTGAGAATCAATTTTATATGTTGTATTTGTACTTGCATGTTACTTTAGAATTGAAAAATAAACGAAATGCAAACATTCAATTAGGTTACTTAGTACAATATTGTCGGTTATTTTCAGTAAAGTCTGTGTTTATTTGTTCATAGCACAGTTTCATTTTATATGCATACTTTTTTTTTTGACCAGACGGCGCAGAGGAGCAAACGAAACACTTCTGTGAAGCACCTACTCATGTCTCGATACACTTAGCAAATGGTTCGAGTATACACTGAAGCTTCATTTGCCCATCACTAATGAACATGATACATTTAAACTTTCACAAAGCATTTTCTTTGTTTTGATGAGGTTTTTAATTTTCTTTTGTCCAGTAAATATGATATAGATGCAGTCGGCATCAGAGGGCATGCTCACTAATAGACCTCCTTGGCAGGAAACAATGCTAATGGTAGCTGCGAGCTAAACATTAATGTAATGCCAGTGTAGCTCGGTGTATTTTTACACCTAAACAACTTTCTGTTTACTTTTCTGACCACATTAACAACCTTCATTTAAATGAGGTTCTTTACAAGGAACTTTCCCCCACCACAGGACATGTTGCAGACTGTTTCTATATGCAGGAGTAATTCTACAACTGTTACTTAGCAACCACATTGTAAATTTGTGCCTAAATCCACATAAATGACACAGACGCTATAGTTTGATAAATGATAATATCTTGCAAGACTATAATTTAGCTAAATGATTGCTTAAACTTTCAGGAAATTGTGTCAGTTGTGTGTAAGCTGTCTTTGCATTTTGGGCTTGTTTATTACATTAGTGGAGGAATTATGTCCAAATATTACTTCCTGTAATTTTAAACTATTAATTGTCAATTTTTTCATACTTTGCACATATGATAATCTATCTTATGGGCTTTAAATTGTTATGCTTGAATAACATTGGCGTGCATGTGCTTGTGGCTGTGACAGAGGCTTACTTTGGTGTAGGCTACGATCTTGAGAGATATTGTGGCTAAATACAAAGAGTTCATAACAAAGTCCATGAGGTTCCACCAGTCGTGAATGTAGTCCTGAAATCCACCGTCCCACATCTGCTTGATCTCTGCCCAGATAAACCCTAAAAAACAAAGAGTTATAAGTGCATTTCACATCAATCCCACTGTATTTGAAGTGAAGTGATTAAAACGAAGACGAGATGTGAATGCTGTAGTGAGGTTGAGCTTGGAAGACATAATTTCTGAGAGCTCAGTTGGAAATGTCAGTTGGGACACATTTAGAAAAGTGGAGCGTTTTATTTTGTTAAATGTCAAATTGGAAGATTTAGCCAGAAGTGTTTCGAACTCTAATTAACTGCCTAACTTCATATTCCTCTTCATTAGACTAAACATATTTTAAAAAGTACATTGCATACTGTAATAAACTACTACAATCTGTATACTATTTTACTATATACCTAAGATAAACTTCATGATAAGATAAGAGCTGCAATTGTCAATTAGAATAATAGTCACTTTTGATTATCATGCCATTTCATACTAGGACAGGGGTTCCCACATTTTTTAGCCAAGGCCCCCAAAAATAAAAATAACCAACTCGTGACCCCCACAACAAAAACATATTTTGTAATAGTTTGTAATAACTTTAGGTTACAAAATCATTAAAACTGGGTTTAATTGTGTCTGTTTTTCTTTTTATAATGTATTGCTTTATATGACTCACATTACCAAAATAAAGGATTAAATGCTAAATCATAATTGTAAAACTACATTTTGAAATCATCTTGCGAGCTCGAGATTAGATAGAGTGAAGCTAATCACTCTTCTTTGGAAACCAGTGTACTTGGGTATACCCATATAAAGGCATACTAAGTAACTTTTTGAGCGGTGGTACACTATCTGCTGGTTTACATGGAGATATTTTCAAATATTCTGGAAAACCCATTGGCATTGAAGACATTTATGGTACATGTCATTTAATATGAATGTTTACAGTGAATAATCTCACCTCTCTACAGATCTGACCTGTACTATGGCCTGGTGAGGTCACCTGCTTGATTGTTTAATGCCATACTGTGAAACATCAACCTCAACAACCTCTCCATGGAGACAATCAGGCAGCAGACTTGACCAGAATGATTACATATAATCCTGAGAACTGACCTAGGACCCAGGGCAGGATCATCCACTCCACGGTGGTGGGTGGAGGTCCCTGTCGGTCCTGCCGGTCCTGCTCCGTGGTGACGATGTGTTGTGAGGCCAGAAGCAGCAGGAACAGGAAGGTCAAATAAGACGAGGTGTGGCAGATGAATTTAATGAAGGGTTTTCGAATGAAGAGACCGTAGCGGCTCTTTGGGGCGATGAGGTAGCACAGGGCAAACAGCGGGAAGAGCAGGCCAATGAAAACACACGTGATGAACTTCCCCGCCCAGTGTCGTCTCCTCCAGCCCGGGAACTCATCGTACCACCGAGAGGCCAGGAGCTGCTGGCAGTTCGGCTGGGCCACAAACTGGAACAGCAGGAGAGAGGGAGAGAGAGAAAAGGACGTGTGAGCAGTTTCTTTTGAACAACAATGATGACGCACATAGAAAATTATTGCTTTTTGATATTTCTGTTTTGACTGCTTTGGTATGTTTTTCACCCACGTTGCTATGATATGAAAATGCTCTACAACAGTATGAGACAAAAGATCTTTAGGATTTTTGGTTGTTTTTTATTGTTTTTAATTTATTAACCTTTATTTAACCAGGAAAGTCTCACTGAGATCAGGGTCTCTGAGGGAGGAGAGAGATAGAGCTTATTGTACTTGCTTTTTTAATGGGGAAACCAGAGCATCCGGAGGATACCACTGCAAACACAGGAAGAACATACAACATAGAAAAGCCCCCAAGCTGCCCGGGGATCAAACCCTGCATTTTCTCTGACGTAAGATCATTAAGAGCCAGTGAATAGATAACTGTCCCAGAGCATACCTTGTCCTAACCCCCTCTTTCTCAGCAAATAAAAAACAAAAAAAGGGAAAAACCTCGAAGACAGCTACAAGAGACATCCACAAAATGTATTAAAGTGGACTACGTAACATTCTGGAAGTGAAAAATCTAATGGATAAGTCTATTGAGAGTAAAGTTAAAACAACAGTTTAGGATAGGACTGGGCGATATGGCAAAAAATGAACATCACGATTTTCTTGATTTTCCAGATCTGCGATATTGATTTTATCAGGATTCTTGTAGACCGTTTATTTTCCTTTAGTCTTTGAGGGAAATACAATTCACTATCAATAGCTAAATCCAGCTGTCAGAATATGACCAGTGTTGCCAGATTTTCAGAAAGAAACAAGCAAACTCAGCCCTTAATTTAAGTTAGTAAGTTTAACTTAAGTTAATAAAAAAATCGATTAATTAGAACATTGTGTGTTGCTGCAAAACAAGTGTTAGGGATTTTGCTATATCATATTTTTCTTACACTATTTTATTCATGAAAACATGCTAAAAATGTATGTTTTCAGTCTTATAAATTAATATATTTTCATAAATCAAACCCGAAAAATTTATAAAATGCATTCCTTTTACAAACTAAAAGTGCAGTCCAAAGAAGACTTAAAAAAAAAAGCACAAAGTCGCTATAAAAAACTTTGATTTGGCAATTCTGAGATTAAGAGTAATAAGTTGGAAAAATGTGTCTATATTTGAACAAACAGATGCTCCAAATAGAGAAAAGGGAAATCACGATATGACGATTTCACCATAAAAGCAGATTGTCACAGAGATGAGTTCATGATTCTATTTTTATCACAATATTGCCCAGCCCTAGTTTAGGACATTCTACTTTGATATACATCCACTGTGTAAAAAAACAACAACAGGCAACCGGTCCTCAACTATGACACAAATGACTCAATTTTGAGGAGTTGCAAGTTTCCTCAGATCAAAACACACATTTCTTTTTTAATTCCAACAAAAACATGTACATAAAACACTGCTTTTGTTTTTGGGCTAAAATGCAACTACTCATTTGAGCAAGTATCAATGTTTATAAAAAAAATAACTATTTAACCTTTGTTTAACAGACCCTAGAATGATCAATTAGTACAAAACCAGACTTCAATAAAGAAAGTAAAATTTGGCATTGATAATGTCAGTATTGTCTAACGCTTTCACCTCAAGAAGAGCCTTTTGTTAATTAATTATGGTATCAAAGTCGACTTGTATCAAAATTCAAGAAGAACCAACACATCTGTGATTGAAATAGAGACATTAGCTTCTTCAACCACAACAGATCACTCAAAAAGTCAAATACAGAGTCAGAAAAATTACACGTGTCTTTTCCTCAAACCTAAGGCAACATCATAATCCCAAATGACTCCAGGCTGTTTGAGCGGTTAAGTCTGGCTGAGTAAGATGTCATTCCTTTACAGTAACACTTGAGTGCGTCCCAGAAATGGTGCGAAATCTCACGGTGAGATCTCATTAAAGCCGGGGTGTTGACCGGTAACAGCCGCTGCCAGTTCACCAACTCTGCAGACCGTCGCCATGGAAACCCAGATCCCCCGTCTGCGTCAGTCTGGAGTCGACAGCTCAAATTTACATACACTTAACGACAGTATCCCCTCAAAACTTAGAAAGGAATTTAAGAGGAAGGGAAAAACAGATTTAGTCTAAGCTGTCGTATAAATAACGACTTAGGCTTTTCAATTCAATTTATTTTTGTGAAAGAACAGCACTCGCTTCTGGCGGCTTCACGAAAATGTTTATTGATTCAAACCGATTTACCAAAGCATAAAAAGAGCAAAATGACAAAAAACACATCCTTTATCTACACGCCAAAAGCTATAAAAACAAATTAGTTTCCTTAGTTTTAAATAAAAAAGCAAGTTTAAATCTATCTTTATAACACAGTCCTAGCTCTATAAATAATTTTACATATCACAAGAAAATCACGGTTTATGGTTTATGTGTGAATGATAAAATGTTTTTGCAGTAGACAACGCACAATATACAGATCTTGGAAATAAAAGAATAACGCTGAGTAGTACCACAGTTCAATTAGTTTCTGAGATTCTTTGATGAATGAAAGGTATTAGTACATTACAGCTGCAGATGCTCACTAATGAGCTGACTGTGATTTCAAAAATAAGAATTAAACAAAAAACACTCAAGCTTCCACAACTCGAAATTAATCAGCAGGAATATGAACACTCAAAATAATGAATGGAAAAAAAACAAATGTGACACTTAAAAATCTACAGAAAATCTATAGCAATTTTAATCTATGTGCAAATTGATAAAGAATGGAAGAGACTAATGTAAAGTGTGTGAAGTTTACAATATAGCTTCCGTTGTATCACCCTAAAACATCTGATAAACATCAAGCTAAACAATATACACACTGTATACATTGAATATAAAATGAATTCAGAAGATTCCTTTGAGTAATTCTGGCCAGATTATATATATTTGCTTGTGTGATGTGGAAGAAATAACTGGTTTTATGAAATTTCTGAATAATCAAACATTTTTTCAGGTTGGGGAAAAAAAAAACTTACCTCACTGGTAAACAGTAAGCTAAAAAAAGAGCATACAATAATATTACCCATACAAAAGCAAATAACAGGAGTAAAATAAGTAAAATAAGCTAAAAAATGTGTTAATGCTGTAGAGATGTTCAAATAGGATGATTTATGATGATGATTTAAAGAGAAAATGCTGAAATCTATGACATCATAAATCTGGGAATTTCATAAATGTTTTGATGAGGCTCAGAAAGCAAAGAATAGGATCTCACAGAGAGAACTCCAGCTGTGTAGTTGATGAAAAAGCAATGTTCAAACCTGATTAAAAAGTCCTAAAAGTCCAAAATGCATAATACAGTATGTGTCCTTTCATCCTCCTACTATAACTCACTTGGACTGGAGCGTCAGTGAGTAGTCAGTTCACTTTAGGAGAGAAAACACCTCTTTCCCGTCACATTGTTTTTTACAAATGGCTGCAGCAGTGACAGACCAGAGTCGCCCGAGGTGTTGTTTACAAAACCTCTCTCTCTCTCTCTCTCTGGTCCAGTTGGGATAAGTGTCTGTACAGTGTTTCAGAGTCTGGCGTCCTTAAGCTGTCCTAAACACAGAGGGAAGTGCTTATGTGTGAGAGAAGGGCCCGCGGCAGTCCCTCTCCTGTCGGTGGATCCATGTCGCTCCTGCAGTTTTAACAAGATAAAAATCGAACTGGGAGCTTTTCTCTGTGACAATCTGCCTTTTTGATGAAATAGTTACTTTGTGACTCTCTATTTCTCTATTTGATGCAGCTGTCTGTTCAAATACAGACCCATCTTCTTCTCTTATTGTTCAGCCTTTGTCATGCTCTGAGTGAGTGACAGCTGGATTTAACCAATCACAGTGAAGTGTGAACTTTCTGAAAAGGTTAAGGTTTTTTAGGAGAAAGTATAATTACATTAAACACAAAGGCAGAGATGCTTGTACCAGATTCTAATTTCCAATCTGCTAATCTGTAGCCCTGGTACGGCGCCATAGGAAATGTTTTTGGAGGTAAACCAGAGCACAAGAAAGAAATCTATGAAGGCACGGGGAGAACATGCAAACTCCAGACAGAAAGGCCCCCAGCAAAATGGTGGACTAAATCAAAATCATGATATGGAAAATATAGACTTTTATCCATTTCACCCAAGTTTCAATGTCATTCATAAATCAAAACTTAGGTATTTCACAAGGTTCGTGTTGATTGCAGTCTTAAATTGGTTAGGGGTCTAATTTAATTCAATACATTTAACTGCTAAAATGTCTATAATTGTACAAAAGATAGTCAATTGACAGATCCGTTTTTGAAACACTGCAGTCAGTCTAAAAAGTGCACTTTGAAAGACATATTTCTGAAATTAACAACCAAAACTTTTACTGCAAACAATTCATGGACAATGCAAAAATTACTACACAAAACATGACACAGCACTTTGTCTAAAATAGAGTCTCTTTGCCATCTTGAAAGGTCTTAAAACATTGTGACTTTATATTAGGACTGCACATTTAATTGAATTTCAATTATGATTATTGCCATAATCAACAACAAAAACGAAATTATGATTATTAACATGAATTCTTAAGTTCACTCTCCGCACACGTTTGTTTTTCTTTGAGAGGAAAAGTTGCTCACAAATAGTATCCTGTCACACAGAATACAGTACATAATCAGAGGACTATTTCTGTGAGATATGTCACCTACTTAATTTTAACAGTGCATTCTCTTTTATCTAAGCTGCACTGATGCTCGGCTAATAATCAGCTGAAGAGTCATGATTTCAATTCTGTTCCAAGTAATTGTGATTATTATCGTATCTATAATCGAGCAGCCCTAATATGGCTCCAATAAAATCAGAATAATTTTTTTTTAATATAGCCCAGCCAGTAGTTTCAATGTCATTTGCATAACAAGTAATTCACAGGGTTAAAACGAATGTTTTTTAAATTCAAGATCTTAAATTTCTGTCTAAAACCGTTGTGTTTATGAAAATTTGAAAACACCCCGGTCAGTTCAAAATCAGCTTTATCTGATTTGGTTCCCTTTTAAGTGCTTTTTTTGCAATAATAAACTAAATTGTAACTTTAACAGCAATAATTAATGGGCAATGCAAAAAATATTGTACAAAACATGACACACAGAGCTGGATAAATAAAGCTTTATGATGGAGTCTCTAAATAAAAAGGTGTGACTTTTTATAGTGAAGACCCTAATTGTCTGGTTTCTTTTGGGATGGCTTTGTTAATAGGGGGACTCTCTCACAACCAGATAAAAACCATTGTCGCTAACGATGGGTCCTTTTGCTAAGCTTCCATTGACTTTCGATCCGGTGAGAAAGAACAGATTAATGGAGTGAAAATGCTTGTTAAATCTTGTAATATTACCCTATTTATACAAAGTTTTTTTGCATTAATTCATTCTGCAAAAGCCCATGGTAACTATGAACATTGTTATTTCATTCAGTTAAGCTACAAAGTTCTGTGTTCAAACGCGAATCATGAATAAATAAAATATATATTCATTTATGCAGCATACGGCAATATTATGCTGTTTGCTGGACTTGATTGGGTTTTCCACAAATGTTAAATATGTAATGACTGTCTTTCTCACATCCAACTGCGAGCTAATGTTACTGCACATTACACAAATATCTACACCATTTCAGAGCCCATAAAGAAATCATTTAACATCTTTAAACGCAGATGCAGTTTTGACGAGAATCACAAGGGGGCAATGTCAAACTACTCTATCACCCGTCATGCAAGACCCTCAGGAAAAAGGATTTAGAGATCCCAGTGCAAATATTCAGTTCACCGTGACTTTATCTTAGGCCTCATTCTTCAAGCTTAAAGCCTTTGGGAGGATAATGGCCGATTGTGTGTGTTACAGATCAGCTTTATCTGATTTGGTTCTCGCTGCATCAAAGCCTCATCTCTCTGTGAGCAGCAGCGCTCTTTAGATAAACGCCTGTGGAGAGTCCCATTCACACTGTTCTGAACCATGAGTCTGGACTGTTAGCCCTGTCCACTATCTTCTGTCAATCACATTTTGAACCACGAGACAGAAACAAATACCGTACTTTCTGGCCTATAAGCCGCTACTTTTTTCAGAAACTTTAAACTATGCGGCTATAAGGCAATGCAGCAACTTCTTCAACAGTGGTGCGGTTACAGGAACACTCTAAATCAGGAGAGCTACTTTTGCAAACCAAAAGCATCAGTTTTATTCATTTACATAATTAGACATTTAAAATACATCTACAAAAAAAAAATGTAGGCATGTAGTTTGAGTAAGCATAAAATATAGGCTCCAATATCCTTTAACAAGCCACTTGGCAGGTGGCGGAGAGCTATTGGTAGCACCCACTACAGGTTGAAGACTCCTCTTCTAAATCGATCAATCTTTCAAATCTCAGCTCCACTGATTATTCACACCATTTTATGATTTGCATGTGCAAATCAGGTCCAGAAAAAAGATAATCAGATTTTAGTGAGAACGATTGGGTGCATATGCCCTCGATAGTTGTCAAATTTAAATTTGGACACCATATTTCAGAGAACTGTTTTTTTCCTCAAGAAAAACACAAGGAAAAAGTCAAGAGAAAGACTCTAATAAGCAATTTTTTGGCCATTCTTAACCATAAGAAATAGGTTATAATGTACAAATAAATAGTCCTTTGGTATAAGGTTTGTTTGCTTTTGGTGTTTATGTTGTTGATTTCTCAATCATTTTCATTAATATGTATGCTTTTGTATTTCTATTTCTATTTCTATTGTTATTGTGCATCCTTTATTTTATAATTCCTAAGCTTAAAATCAACATAAACATGTTCAATAAATGATCATTGTTTTTGACTTGTAACACTTGGTGGTGAAAATAGTTTCAGGGTTGCACTGATCCGGCTTTTTCAGTTCCGATACTGATTTGATACTGTAGCTGTAAATATCTGCCAATAACCCATATAGACCAATACCAGTGTAAGGACTAAAAATAGCCTTTTTCTTCCTGAAACTCAGTCGACTTGTTAGAAAATGGCTCGTATAGTGTTATATAACTGTAATTTATAGTAATAACTACTCATTATGAGACATTCTGGGTCAACAACAGCCTGTAAATAATCTCAACATTGTCAGAGTAAGAGCACAAACATGAATACCGATCCCATCAAATTTGATAAATCGGCGCTGATATTCATCTTAGTATTGAATCAGTGCAACATTAATTGTTAAACTTAAAACTTTTCTGAACATTTTCCCTGTTTCTCTCCAGTTATTATGCCAAAAAGGAATAAATACAAAGATATGAGAGTCTGTCATAGGGGTTTTCAATGGTTTTGAATGTTCTCATATCCTTGTACTGACACAGCTTCTCTTTATCACAACTGGGTTTGTGTGAAAACTAAATAGATTTCTGCTCTCTCACAGGACAAAACGATTAAGAGCTGGGTCGCACAATACAAGAGAAGGTTAAAAACATACAGCTTTATCAGCAGCATCCAATGCATTTGAGTCACAATAATTACCTGCTCTTCAGAGTCTGACAGTGGGCTGACCCTCGCCTCTCACCAAAAGACACAACAATAATAGCTCCATGTGAAAACTGACAAGCATTTTCTAGCAACTAGATGTCCACTCAACCCTGAACACTTTGTATGAGCTGGACCCTGTCTGGACGAAAGAGCGCCTGCCACATGCACAAAGCAATCACAGAGAAGAACATCGTACCACTCTGTAATTACAAAGCTCACGTGTCACACAAAGTCTATAGGAAACAACATGATGGTCATCCATTGTGAGGACCTATTTCATCAATTGTAGCAGGGCCAATTCATGTAGAAGAAGAAGAAGAAAAAAAAGTCAACAATGGACAGAAACAATGCACAAACAAAATAGAAGTGTGCTGTAACTTATCATAGACAATATAAATAAAGGAATGTTGTGACTGTGAGAGATTGCAAACAAACAACTTCATAATTATTTTCTACGCAGAAGTAAAAAAGCTTGTTTTTAATTAAGTTGCTTTGACTTAATACTGCAGTTAAAATGTCCAAAATATAATATGTTGTTAGACATTAGAATTACAAAGACATAATGGCTCTTTTTCAAAGTGTAACTTATGATTTTACACTTTGTTCATTGTAAGCCGAAGTGTTGATCTCAAGTGACTCAATAAAAGAAACAGATTCATCAACTTCCTGTTTAAATCTAGTGAATCAAGCAGCTCCCTTTTATTAGTGGTATTTCGTTATACCAAGCAGCAGATTTTTATGTAGCCCTATGTATTTTGACTTTTTTGAAAAATGGCTTAAGGCTAAGCTACAGTATATTAGGTGCAATGGCAGAGATGCTTCCAGCTTTCCATCTGAAACTTTAAACCCTGCTCGGAAACTAAAAGAGCAGTCGAGCCTTGAATGCAAGATAATACATTTGTCCAACCTGCATCAATAAAACACTTTAAGGTGGAAGTAAAACAATCTACACCTCAGCTCATGCTTCACCGACATTTTATCTCTACTGTAGTTCTCTTAAGCATTTCCCTAATATTGTTCAGGTCCACATTTTGACACTGACAGATAATGCGAATCTTTTACCTTTTGGCTCAGACTGTTGCTCTGCACTTAACTCCACTGCCGCAGGAGCAAGTCGCGAGCTGATTCTGGACTGCCCCCAAGTCTCGAAGCATGCCAGGGTCATTTGTCTTTGGAAAGGGCAGCTGGAGGGGTTTTTAGCCCCATCAGAGACACAGCCCTCCATCTCTGTCTGTGTGTGATCGAAGGCTGCAGTGTAATGAATGAGGAGAGTGGATAATGAAGACAGCCCTGGGGCAGACCTGAGGAGCTGCTGGAGGCTCAGGACTTGTGTGTTTAAGTCCGTGCACAAAAGATTAGGAAAGAGATGTGGTAAAAGAGCATGGCTGTCTCTCAACAGGTGAAGGCATATGAACCAGCAAGTATGAAGGTTGTGTGGTTACTTGTTAGATTGTTTATGTAACATTGTATGGTTCTGAATTTACAATCAATTCCCTATGGAACTGTAAATTAAATCAGTTTTGCCTCAGTACAGATACATTATATTGTCAAAGCATATGATAGCTTGACTATTTGTCCTCAGTTTTTCCAGGATGGCAAAACTTCTTGTGAAAAACACTTCTAAGCTCTTCCTGGCGGAAAACGTGACCATTTGCAAAAAAATTCAAATAGTTTTGCTATAATTTATGTTTTAAAGACGGTAAAAATCAGGTAATGGTGATATTGGCTGACGGTTTGCAAAATCAACACCTGAACAAAAAAGGTACATGATGTAACTTTTTGCCCAAAAAATAAACTTAAATAAAAGCATGTTTTTAATGTGCAATTTTACTATGAGCTGGCTTGCATGGCCACAAATTTAACTATTATTTGACTAAGAGGAGAGCTCCTGCCCTTAGCTACAGATTCTCACATTGTGGCATAAAACCTAACCCTAAGCATGTTCTAAAGAATGATTTTGTCTTCATTATTGTGTTGAATTGTGAAGTTGAATTTTCACCTCCAGGAAGTTACATGATGCACCTTTAAACAAAAAAATTCAGTTTAAATCTTGATTGAAAATATAAGAGTGACAATCAAATATTGTAAGGCAACAAAAATGTGGACAAAAATCGTACATGACACCAAAAGCTACCAGCTGAACCATTTTTTTCTTAACAATTCAAGTACATTTTTAATTCATTTCATTCATTTAAAGCTCTGATTTTGATTGAACAAAGATTTGTATGAATGAACGAATGAATGAATGAATGAATGAATGGATGAATTATAGCACATTTTTTACACACAAATGTCTTCCAAAGATCTTCACACTAACACCCCTCACTCTGTGATGGCGAGCAGCCCTGTGGAAGGTCAGCAGAAGCGATTCACCTACAACAACACCTGGCACCTGGGGAAACCGGAGTGCCCGAAGGAAACCACTTAGATATGGGGAGGAACATGCAAACTCCACACTGAAAACCCGGGGCGTGCTGCGAGGCTAGAGCGCTATTCGCTCTGCCACGGAACGATAGGATAGTGCTGTAGGAACTATATTTCAATAATGCCACACACGATGTACTGTTGGTGAAGTTGTGGTCTTGCACAGCACCTTCTACTCCACTGAAATCATATTCCTTTGTCTAGAGTCCATTCCACAACGTCTCATTAAACTATTCTATCTCTAGTTTTCTCTATTCAAATTCCACCTTTTTGCTGAAAAATACTTTAAAAACATGGTCATTGTGAGAATGGTCGCCTCTCCAGTGCTTGAAAAAAGGAGATGAAAGAACAAATGATCACGGTGCTGCAGTGCATGTACCAGGGCAAAGCTCTCAGTGAAAAACAGATCCACTACACGACCCTCCTGAGAGTCACGCACACACTTCCACATCGTCACACCTTCATATTCAGAGGAACAATTGTGCAGTGGAATATGTCTTTAACCCTCTGCCTCGTCTCAAGGTGCCTTCAGCTATAGCCGAGGAGATCAGGAAATACGCGACAAAAGCAGCCCTCATGCATCATGTATAATGTTATCAGAGCTGTGGCTATGGAGATGCTCTCAGATACACACATGAGCAAACAGACCTCTTAAACTGCCATATCTTTCCTATACTTGTGCACTTTAATCCTGAAATCTATGAAATGGCTTGAAACTAGAGTTAGGCACTATATTGAATTTTACATTAAATCGTGAATGTTGTTGATTGAAAATACAAATAAAAATGTTTATTGTAAATTTCAATATAAAGGTAAAAAACTGATTAAATTTGCCTCCTTTTTAGTTGACCAATGGATCAGTGGGCTTTTAAGATTAAGAAAATTAAGATGTCATTAGTTGTCTAGTGCTCTATCTATTTGATCATTAAGCTTCAACTCATTAGTTTTAATATTTTTCTACTACACTGACATATCATAATCGAGATATTCATCAGTATAACCCTTCTTGAAGCTAAAATACATGGAGTCAGCCTTGTCCGTATGCAACAGGTGCAGCGCAAAGCTTCATCATAAGTATAATTGCTAGTTTTTAATTAGCTGTTGATTAGCCCAGTATGATTAACACTTGTTGTCAAACCTTTGTGATTCCCATTAGTTACAATACAAACAGAAGAATTGCATGTAGTTACATCATGAGGAATAAATGCAAGCCAGGGAAGGTAAGATTCGATTCTTTTCTCGATACATGTCATGATTCTGATATGATTTTGATTAAGCCTCAAAAGAACAAGCTAAATTTCCTTAAATTTGTTAAAATAAACATGATTTTTCAAATAAAATTACTGTTGTAGTTTTTATGGAATTAACATAATGTAAAAAGTTCATATTTCAGTCATTCTTGGCTCAATTTTCGGGAACTAAATAGGAACAGAATGACAAAACTTCCCTCAATATCAATATAACAAGAATAAGTCTGCTGTTTACTCCCACTGACTGACAAATGGCAGTGGAATCAACCTTTTCCTATCCACACAAAAATGACAAAACAAAGCTTTAGAGGAACAAGCACGGATCAAACCCAACACTAAAATTGAATTGAAACACCACTATTGAATGAATCAACAATATTTTTAATATTGTCCCATCCCAAGCGTATTGCCATTAGTTAACAGAATGTGAACCTTTGCTTTTTTCTTGACGGATGATAAAATCTACTATTATATCTTTGTATATCTTTTAGCCTGTGAATGTATGCCTACCTCTTTCTGGTGGTACTTTATGGCCAGTTTTAGCCGCGCCAGGTCATTGTTGCCTTCCTCTTCCAGGAGGCTGTTGTCGTCTTTGTAGTTTAGGATCATCTCCAATTCCCTGGAGCTGCGTGTCTGGTCCAGCAGGTCTTTGGCAAACTGTTTACACTGATGAGACAGCTCCTCATACTCTGATTTGAACTCATTCTCCACCTTAGAATACATCAGAAATATATTAAAGTAACAATAAAGTAACTACTGTTCCCGTAGGAATTTTTTTTCTTTGCTTTTGAGTGATGCTATAATCCAAGCAGACAGTTCTCCTGTCTGTTTAGGGTCAGGCCAATCTTAGCTGGAGGTTTAGTAGGAGATTTTTCTATTAATTGGGGGCAATACTGCAGCTGCATGAAGTCTACCAATTCCATTGTTTCAGCTAATAAACCCTGCAAATAATGCACATATTTAGGCACAGCAAGGAACTACCTATCATCATAGGAGGCATGACATGAATAATTTTACATGCTATTTTATACTGGGCATTTATAAATTAACCCTTAGTCCACTATTACCCCTCCATATATTCTTTTCATTAAATTCTTTTCCTTTGTCAGCTTTGACCCGGTGTGGACCCCTCACCTTGCTGAGCTCTTGCAGTTCCCAGCTCAGTCTGAAGGCCGTGAGGAAAGGGTCCTCGCTGGAGAGGGCGATTAACGAGGGGCTGGACAGGGCTCTGTAGATGTTGAGGCGAGAGCGTGAATGCCGTAGGCTGTCCACATCGGAGCTGGAGACACACTCCACACAGTTACAGCGCACCTGCGACATCAAACAACACCACGTTTTAATGAGCGCCGCCACTTCACACTGTTCAGTTCAGCGACGCATCGAGGCAATTATGTGACAGCGGCTTGTTTAGAAAATAGGAATAGGCTTGTATTTAGTGCGTAAAAACAGCTATTTATAGTCATGATTAAAATAGCCTGCTACTGAATCGGTAACAATAATAGATTTTGCAGGTCAATTTAATTTAGCAGTCAGACTTCTTAGTTTTCTCAGCATCTTCATATCTTCTATTATTGATTCATCTTTAAAAACAGATCTTTTGTATTTTGTTTCAGCACAACTGACTGGCAAGACTTGTTAACTGAAGAGTCAAAGAGCTTACTTTTAACCAAGTTTTGTTGATTAGGGTGTTTTGCTAAATCTTCTTTGTACCTGCTCTTCACCTGCTTTTAAATAACATTGGCCAATAGAATATTGTTATGTCACGTGAAACAAAGCTATTAAATAACCAAGCCGAATGTGTTATCGCTTCCCATTATTTCATCTGACTGTGGAATCATTGAATTTACTTGCTTTCGACTGTTAATTTATGCTCAATCAGTGGCTCACAGAATATAAGCCATACTAAAGTGTTTCAGTGCTAATATCTATTCCTATTTGAGTATTTTAGTGGTAAAGTAGTAGTAGTTTCTCACCTCATGCGGCTGAGGCATGGACACGCCTTTCTGCACCAGCAGCTTAATAATCTCGTAGTTGTTGGTGTGTGCTGCCAGGATGATGGGAGTGATGTCGGGGGTGAAGTCGGAGAACTGCTTGTCCAAAAGAATCGGGGGAACCTGAAAGAAGAAAGAAAAAAGTGCATATGACAGATTTCATGTTTTTCTCATTATGGCTCTGTGTGTGGAATAGTCTCTGTTTTGTGGTGAAAAATGAAGATGGTTTTGCATCAGGCAAGGTACAGTGTGTGAAGATATTTTCAAAAATAAAATGTTAAACAAAATCTGGTTTCTGCAAGAGTAAACAAACCGTGTGTTTCACAGATTTCCTGCTTTTCTCTTATAAGTTCCTTGGTGGAACAGTCCCCTTTTAGAGAACGATCATAGTTTTCCATCAGTCAGATACATTTGTGAAGATATTTTGAAAAATAAAATGTAGAACTAGACCTGATTTCTCCCTCTACCCAAATAAAAACCTTTCAAAAGAATAAAAGCATTGTCAGTTTTCATAATTGATATGCAATATATATATATATATAAAAAAAAAATAAATATATATATATATTCTGGCTCTTACAACATGGTAAAAGTTATGGAGCTATGGCACATCTCCTGTTCATGTCCAACCAGGAAGTTTACAAGGATCATCTAAATTGTCAAAACTAGGGAAAACAGGCAACTTTTTAAGGTTAACTTTTTAGGTTTGTTAGTCACCACTGATGAGCGAGACTTCTAGAGTTCCACTTTTGTATTTTTAGTCTGCCAGGTTTAAGTGACAAGTTGAATGTTCAGAGGACGTAATTGGTTTTGTTACAAAGGCTCACCTCAGCTCTGCATTTTCAATCTGAAATGAATCTATCTGTGGTTGTCATGGCGTTTGGCAGCAGTGGTTCAAAACATGAATAAAACCGGCACCTTTCTAAACCCCGACGCGCACTCTCCCACCACCCTTATCCACACGTGCAATATAACATGTCAAGGATTTCACTGGGAAATCAACATGCAGTGAACGAAACTCATTCTACTGCCATGTCTTATCACCCACTCCAGCTTAAGCTCCTCGTCTGTTCCCATGTCAGTCAAAGGGATGCGGCTCCATAGGAATAACACAGGCTATTGGTTGCTTTTAATTGAAGGGATATTATCTGTGATGTCGACGGAGTGGAGAATGAGAGCAAAAACAATGAAAAGGCAATTGGCCAGGGACATGACAGGGCAGAAACAGGGCACTAAAAAGACAGCAGACAAAAGGCAGGGGAGAAGAGGAGACTAGTGCAACAGGTGGAAAGGAAGGTGTTTATTAGGCTGAGGGCTTTGGGGCTTGTGATGAATGTGAATAACTCAAGTATTTATAAAAGGATAGTGCATAATGAGTGTGTCAGCAGCAGCTTTAGTGTAAATATGGCCGAGAATAGCGACATTTCATCCATTGCTCTAAGGCAGGTAAACAACAAACATTCAATTAGACAGGAACAGGCATTTCATTTTCATCACATGGCTAGACTAGCTTCAAAGGCATTACAAAAGAAACAGAAAGAGAAGATCAAAAAGATGATCAACTAGACAAACCTTAGCAATCACACTTAGCAAACAACTGGTGTTAAGAGAAGTTTTGGAGTATTCATTTGTCCAAGAAATAGTATTTGATTAACAAACTAGTGTATATATGCTCACAATATAACTTTTTCTAGAAGGTCACCAGCTCATGTCCATTAAGTTGTCATTGTTTTTTCTGGAAATGTTTAACCTAATTTTACATTGAGTACCACCAAAGAACAACAAAAAAGTACCATCTAAGTTGATAAAAACTAGGGATGCACCGATCCAGTTTTTTCAGTTCCAATACAATTCTGATATTTTGGCTTTGAGTATCTACCGATACCCGATATCAACCGATACCAGAGTAAGACCTGAAATTGCTTTTCTTTCTTATTAAAACATAAGACATTTTGTCATTTAGTGTTATCTAACTGTTAGTTATGGTGCAAGCCACAACTTCCCAACTTAATCTGAATAAAATGTCCAATAATATGAGACATTCTGGATCCACACTAGTCAATAAATTAGTTTAATTATGTCCAATTAAATGCACACCAAAGATATTGGCTGAACCGATATCATGAAGCCGATACCCGATCCAGCAAAATTTCCTGGATTGGCACTGATATTCGATCCCAGTATCGGATCGGTGCATCCCTAATAAAAACTATTCTAAATTAAATCTAAATTAGGAAAAAACTAGGTCTTGAGTAGGAATAAACCATTTACACAATAATTTAAAACAAGAAATTACTCAAGAATGTTAGAAAATTTGAATAAAATGTACACTGAATTTAGTAAACACTAAAAGTGAAGAGGACATGTACCACAGTTTGAGAAACACTGGTTTAAACTTAACTGTAGAAAAGTAGTGCCACCATGCTAGGTTGGATATCTGGGGTTTCATATATAAAACTTTCATATTTTCATCCTAGAATTCTTCCTAAAAGTTCAGACGGACAAAACACAAAGTTCCACAAAACTTTCTCAGTCTGACTTATTTCTGGTCTCGATGCACAAATTGCCTTCTTCTTTGACTATGAAAGCCTTATGTGCGAAGTTTTCAGCTTTTTTGGCCAGAAAGCTCATTTCAGTGTAAAGTTGTAGTTCTATAAATCAGAAGCAGCATGGAAAGTCTTCTATGTAAAATACTTGTACACAGAGATGCTGTAAATACTGTAAATGAGACCAGAAGAAAACACAAACTAAAAGAATTGACCTTCATCATATTTTTAGCAAAGACAAACTAATTGAAAAAATGCAAAAAGGGCATGCTGATTGCCAGAATGTATTTGAGTGAGTTTTGAGTGAAGCCTGTTTAACTATATCAGATTGAAAGATTCAAATATCAAAATGTCTCCTATTTTTAATCACCTCAGTAACACTGTCATTGACTTCCATCAGAATCCGTACTGTAGCAGGATTACAGGAGTGTGATACAACTGAATAAGTCTACCACAGCCAGTGAAAGAAAAAGCAGCAGTGAAACAATGTCACCGTAGCACTGAGAGTAACTAGGTTCCTGTGATTTACAGAACAATGCGACTCCTTTAGCACTGCATTAATATTTAACCACCAGAAGTTTATCATTGGGACACTAATATAAGGGTCGTTTACGCTCTAAGTTCTCAAGAAGTGGCACGGAGCCATTTGTCATGTTTTGCCTAAAAAGGGATTATCTAATAGGCGAGAAATGGGAGGGACATCACACAACATAGATCAGACAAGCTTGGCTCGAGCTCAGCCATCCAGAGGACCGCAGGCTTCATGTGCTGTCTTTGATAACGGTGGTGCAAGCCACAAACTCAATCTGTGCTGAAAAAACAGGCTTAAGTACAGTATAAGCTTTGTATAGATGACAAAATAACAGTTCAAAAAGTGGGAACAGACCTGAACCAGTGAGAGTGACATAGAACTAGAGTGCACATACAATAGTGTAGTAGTCAAGACCGCCAAGACCTTTCCAAGACCAGAGTCCCAAGACCACTGAGGGGGTCGAGACAAGAACAAGATGTTTATAGAATGAGACAAGACAAAGACAGTGGTCTATAGAGGCCAAAACAAGATCATCTTTGTCGTTTTCTACATTTATAAGTGACTACATTATCTTATTGTGTAGTCTACTATATTAACAAACTGTGCCTGGGACAGATCACTGTGCTCCATGCGCAAGTTTAGCAAAGAGTGAAATGTGGTGCCTGTGTCCAAGACAAGACCAAGACCTTAAAAAAGCAGCGTCTTCAACGTCTCGAGCAGTACAACTCTAACCTCCATGGTGAGGCATTTCTTTCTCACAGTCACAAGACAATCTGTGCTCCAAACTCCAATGCAAAGCTTATATGACATCCAGGTGAACGTCAATGTCTCACAAGCTTCACTGTATAACCTGGACAGCACAAGGTAAAGCTAAGAACACATATTCAAATGGTCACAACTATTGAAAACGCAATGTGAAAATAGCTTAAATAGCGAGCAGGATTTCAGTTCAGTTTTGTCATAGATAGAGTTGAAGCTTAACTTTAATAAAGTTAAGCTTCTTTATGGTGGGAATGTACTAAAATTTAAAGGAGAGCTAAAGATAAAGTTCAAGTTCAAGATAAAGTATTTGTATATATTAAAGTGACATATAACCAAGAAAGTCAACAGCACAAATCAATAGAAATAGAAAAGGAAAATTAAACCATGTATTGTAACATTTTAATGGGGATAAATGTGCTTTAAGCCATAATGTGGAAGGGAAAAAAAAAGCTAAAGAAACAACTTTTCCATGGAAACGAGATAGAGAGGGCCCCCTCTTGACAAATAACAGTGAATTTTGTGGGTTTAAGCCAGCTTACAGTGAGTAATATTATTTATTTACACCAAAGTCATCTAATTTACAAAAACATGTTTTATTCAAGGCTATTTATTAGTGAAAAGTCACACTGAGGGCCTTTTAATCTGTATTTTTCATAATGTAATGTCCGCAGACATTATTGTTTGAGCTCCTGGGGTTGCATATTAAACAGGTGGTCACTGGTACAACTAAATACAAGGGAAGTGGTCATAATGATCCACGAACAGCCCACTCGCGCGTGTAATGTATATTTGCTCCACGTGTCAGAATGGAGGGCAGCCATTAGCATATTAATTAAAAATGCAGCATCTGCATCTGGCAGGGTTTCGAGTTGACAGAGAGATTTTGATTTTGTTTGCACACAGCTTTTTACAAGCATTCCCACTGGACCTCACTTGTCTCCTTCCTCAACAATAATAAAATGGAACACAAAGTTGCGTTTGAATGACACAGCACAATATAAGCACAGATTTTCAAGCATAATTATGACAGTGTGGTTGTCTATGTTATATATATAAATCTAACAGGGAATCCCTTACATAACTGCCTTGAAGTGCGCTCTGAATGTGGGCTGCCGTGTAACCTAAAAAGCACTTGTTTTTGAAGCACAGTGAGGTCTCGCAGATGCATCTACGCTCACCCAGCCCCAAGCTCAATACAAATAGGGAAGAGCAGTGGCAATGTTATAAGAAATACATCTCGGAGGCAGCCCACAAAATAGAAAACGCATCAGACAGGACACAAAATAAATCGTATATATAAAGCAAGAGCTAATATAATGATCGCTTCCTGGCACTTCATTTAATAACAGGACCACTTTCTTCTGGAGATACTATAGTTGGAGAAGAATGATCTACTTCATCAGTTCATTCATGTGATGGCCCCAGGCAGGATCTTATGAGCACATTAGGTAAAGAGGAAATGAGAGAGCTGATAGATGTCGCAGCCAAGCACTTTGGATTTACAAATATCCAGCCTGCTCCACATCCAGAGCAGATAAACAAGACGGATCTGTTCTCCATTGTGCGATCAAACACCTGGACTATGTTCGTGTTCCCAAATTCACTGTGCCAGATTTTTTTTCTTTTCACGCCTTTCTGAGTGTAACCTGTTTTTGCTGCAATAGACAGAGGCTTCAATGTTCCTGCCTGGTTAGAAATGCAAGATTTATCTCAGTAGAAGTAACATTGCAATTTGAATGGCCGCAATTAGCAAAACTGTGTAATTATTTAGGCAATGTTCTCAGAAGACTATGAAATGTAATTGCTCCATTAGGTCTCATGAAAAAAGAAAAAACAGCTCTGAAAAGAAAGGTTCTTATGTTAGTTTTGTAGTGAATTAAGGCTGCACAATTTGTGAAAAATAAAATAAATACGTTCAAATAGGTTTTGGTCACCTGACATTATCTTTAAAACTGGAAGGAAACTAAATGAAAATTGTTAAACTGTTTTTTGTTTGTTTTTTTGTGGGTGATTTGTAATGGATCTAGTCACTGATCAAAAATGGATGAATCATTTTAGATATTTCATGGCTAAGTGCCGTGTTATTAACAATTTTACTATTATTTTTTGCTGTTGATTGAGTTTTAACTTGCAATTTCAAATGCAAGATTGTATTCTATTCAAAGTGTAATTTTTAAAATGCTTTGGAGAATTGACAAAAAGACACGTGAACTTTGCCAGGCTGGCACCACTTAGTGCCTCCACTCTGCTTCATTTCACTCCAGATACTAGGTCAGGTATCACCAGACTGCCGACAGTTCCCAAAAAGCAGCGAACAGGAGTTAAGCAGTGTGTTGGTCAGAACATGTTGTTCTACTTAGACAGTACATAATCTAACTTAGATTGTGTACTTTTTAATTTGTAAACTTATCTCATAGAAACGGCAACCATCACTGACCCACTACTTCCTGGACTACAAAATGATCAAAAAGTAGTGATTGGTTAAATAAAAAAGTCCCCGCCTCCTGTGAATCGAACAAACCCTGTTGATGAGATGTCAGATTGGTTTCCAGAAAGTGAAATGAAACTGTCTGATGCATCAGGCTAACGTAAAATGGCACATTATTAAAAATAATGACATGTATTTAAAACATGCTATGCAGATCTAAATTTCAGAGATAACTTTTTGTTTGTAATTAATCTTGCAGCCCTATAATGAGTCTTTGTTATCTGAATCATCAAATAAAAAGAAAACTGCACAAAGCCAATACTTGACTGAAAAATTAAACTAAAATATTTTCCTATAACAGTTCAGCTCTTTTACTGTTCTTCCCTTGAACTTCTTTTGATACAAACAAATAAGCAGCAGTGAAAACTCCACAGGATTCTCAGTTTTGCTCTGACCTATGTTTTCTGCAACACGACCTCGTCAAAATTGCTCAGGCTTGCTCATTTTTCTGCTTCAAACGGCTCCCACTCACCAACAGGTGTCATGGTGAAAAGACTGTGTCTTCCTTTCAGCTGTTCCACATCAAATCATCTGCCTGTATCTGGCTCTGTCTCCCACTGTGTTCAGCCTGAAAACTTGTTCTTTACATGCGGAGTGTGTACATGGTCTTTCTGTATGGACCGCCTTGATTTTAAAGAAAACAGAACAGATTAGAAGAGAGAAAGTTTAGTTGGGACCTTGGATCTAGTTTCCACTTATTTTGTTTTCATTACTTCCAGAGTCTCCTCCTCGTCTTTCGCCTTCTTCCTGAGAAATTGGAAAATGCTAACCTCAAGGATCCGCTTTCAGTATTTTTAATTAGCCATTCTCTTTATAAAACAGTTAGCTTTGAACAAACCACATTTACTGAAATAAGAAAATGTAATGAGCTTATGAGCTCTTGTGGAAAAAAAAGTGCCATCATAAGCTGAACTACCCTTTTTCTCATAATTGGTGAATTTTGCTTTCCGCCTCAGAAATTCTACTGTAGGAGTAAAACTTTCTGGAGTAAAAAAAACACACCGTTTACCCACATTTATAAAAAATATATTTATATATTTTTTAACTTGTAATGCAGAACCACGCAATTAGTCATTATTTGACTCAAAGGTGTTAAATCATTGATATTTTTTTGAAGACTAATTAAACTGAATCAATCAATGTAAGGGAAATATGTGAGTATATACCAGCCAAAGAAAAGCTACAAAAGTTTTTTAAATGTTTAAAAATCATATACACCAGCATTTATCTTACACTGTGGTTTCTTAACTGTACTATTAACTGTACATACACTGTATTGTTTTTTACGCCCACATTTGCAATAAACTGATCCAGTACATTTGACAATTGAGAAGAAAACACAGCAACACATTGAAATTATTAAAGTATGTGCAATTAAACATCTCTACATTGTTCAAATCCAGTTTCTGTTATGTGCATTAATAGGACACAACACTGCTGAACAAATGCTCATTCATTCAGTAGCAGGCAATCAGCACTTAAGGGCACCAATCCCAAATTAATTACGCTATTTATTTTTGATGACTATAATTAAGTGGCTAAATAGGCAGCTCTCATCGACACAAAGGAGGGATTTATTTATACGAATCATCAAACTCAAGTTTTACCCGAATCCTGAAGACACTCTGCAATTTCTTCTATTTTTGACTGAGCTTGTTATAGCCTCGTTTGTGTGAGATCTATGCTTCTCCAAAAGACAGACGAAAGCTAATTCAGTCAGCCTTTGTTGCAGCCAATATTACAGGGCCATTATTTTGGGTTTTGCAAGAAGCTCTAGGCAGCAGCATGAAGCTTACAAGCGCCGTACGGACCGATTCAAAACTAGATCATTCACTTATGTTATTCTGGATTTTGACATTTAGGCAGCTCAAACAAAGCTGACATTTTCTGTGATTGGATAAATCACAAAATTAGGTAAGACAGCGGTTTAGTGGTTAGAACTTTTCACCACAAGACAATATCTTTGTAATTCAAGTACACCTGCAACTTTGTGCAAGACAGTTCACCCAGGTTTACCTGTGTTTGACTCTGGAAATGTTGCATTAATAAATATTCCACCAGCATTTCAGTGTACAGAATGTGCTCTATACTGATTTTAATACTGCAAAGCAAATTAAATGACTCAAAAGATCAAAATCATAATCAACACAAAAATAAGAATTTGCAATATTTGATACTTGTTTTATGATATTTTAGACCCAAGCTACGGGTCTAACCGTGTATATTTTGTTTTTCAACAGGAAAAATTTAATTACTTTAGTCCACATAGCAGTAGATATTTTTGCAACATATTGGGCAGTTCGACTTTCTTAAGCAACACTGTGTTTCTACTCTTTAAGATTTAGATCCAAAAACTGACTTTTTCACTATTGATAGTTGTTAAAGGTGCACTGTGTAGCTTTTTGACTAAAAGGCAGTATTTTGTCATTAGATGAAAGCCTGGAATAGCTGGAAGGCCTGTTTCCATTGCAAAGACAATCCTTGAATACGCAATTATCACTATATTAACAATTAGTGATGCAACAATCCGATTCTGGGATCGAATGTCTGTGTTGATCCATAAAATTTAGCTGGATCAAGTATTGATCCCATAACATCGGTTAGGTTAAAATCTTTTTTGTGGTCTTAAGTGGACAACAATGAAACTGGATGATGTTCACCCAGAACTTAATGTTTGAAATTATAGTGACATAAAGTTTGTACAATATTTGCACAATAAATAAGTTACATAACAGAATATATTTTAGAACAGGTTAACTGAATTTGAGAAAACAAAAGCTATTTTCAGTCCCTACAATGATATTGGTTGATACCGAATATCACCCGATACGTAAGGCATCAGTATCAAAATCGGTATCAGAACTGGAAAAGTTGTATCAGTGCATTCCTATTACTAATGTTCCAATGTATGATTCTTTTTTATGTTAACTCCAGAAAGTTACACAATGCACTTTTAAATGAATATCTTCAAGTTTCAAATTAGTATCCAAGTTGAAAAATGAATGAAAATGAATAAATTCTGGCATCTTGAAAAGCATTACTTTACACTTATATTATTCAGTCTATCATCTTAACCTTCTGTCATTTTAATCTGGCTAATGTTAAGCTGGCCCACATCTAAGAGCATCTCAAAATGATGGCATACGCTTTTCTAATTATGTACAAATGATAACAGTTCACTGACTCAACACGTTTGAAGATGCTTCTGTATTGAGATGGTATGATCCAGTTCAGTTCAGTTAAAAATATCCGGACGTGGAAATGAATCATGCATGAACAAACTACAGTACATGACTAAGGTTAAAGTCGGCTTTGTGTGGGTAGGGAGCTGGATTTCCACACTGTTGCTCGAGCTGCAAGATTTATTGCAAGTGAATCAAACTCGCAAGAACAGCAATAATTTAAGTAACACAACTTCCTCTGCAAACAACAAAATATTCTGTTTTATTCTGTGTAAAATCTGCTATAGTCTACTAACTATGTTCTGAACGGCAGAATATTTGGCCAGATAAAGAAAAAATCCTCAGAAATAACCAACTGCGTTAATGTTTTACAATCTAATGATTTCATAATTAGACATTTTTTGTCTGTATTTTATCACATCTTTCATTTTTGCCTCTTTTTTGGGGGATATTCAGTGTTTTATGTTGCACCTTGTTGCTGGAATAAGTAATTTTGTTGATTTTCAAAAAGGTTTTTTCTGCTTCTGATATTGATCAGTTGGTGGACGAAGTCTGCAACTATATGAGAGAAATACTGTTTTTGTTTTTTGTAAGAAAAATCTAAAAAGAGAAGTAACATTGACCCTTCCCATTATTTGTTTGGGAGTGAGTTTACAAGCTCGTCATTTTAATTGTCTTTCTGGATTTTACAATGAGTTTCAACTGACCACAATCTTGAATTTGGATTGACTAACAACATCAGTTTCTACTTTTAACAATTTCACTTTATCTAACCCTAACCCTACAGAAAGCTGCATTGTCATGTGAATGAACGATTAGATCAGTGCTTCTCAAATTCCGGTTTGTGTACCATTGGTCGTTTGAATTTGTTTTGTTAGATACAAATGTTTTTGGCCTTCTTCAGGTTCAGAGGTGTGCAATAATTTCTCACAGAGGGCCATTCAAATCCTTACAAGTGGAGGAGAACCGGTCCATGATTGTTGGTGTCAAAAATTCTCATTATTACAAGTGCAATTCTATGAAATATAAGATTTTTTAAACAATTACTGTCCATTTACTATGATATTTTTCAAGAACACAAGTGCAGATACAAACATTGTTTAGCTTTGATCAAAATGCTTACGTATTCTAAAATATTCTGAAACAACACTCACACTCGCTCCAGAGAACCACGTCACTCCCATCCTTAAACAATTTCACTCGCTGCCTGCACAACACTGCATCCAATACAAGGTTCTGCTGATCACCTACAAGTCTCTTCATAAGTTAGTACAATTGTATCTCATCGACCTTCTCCAAGAGCACCATCCCACCCGCCCCCTCCAATGTGCTGACACCAACCTCCTCGCTCCCATCATCAGAACAAAGCATCGGACCTTGGGGGACCGTGACTCTCTCCCACAACCCATCAGAACTTAGACTCAATACAGACCTTCAAAACTTTGTTAAAAACTCATCTGTTCAATTAAGCAATCCTTATTTTTTTGGATGAATTGAAACACATATCATTAAAATAATGTCTCTCTTACCCTTTCCTGCCCTGATCCGTACCTGCATGCCACCGCTGGGCTTCTTGTGGTTCAGCAGCAGCTCCACAGCACCCACCACCTCTTTGCGGATGGCGTGGAGCAGGGCGTCCCCAACATAGACGTTGAAACTCAGCAGCAGCTCGATAATCTCCAGGTTCTCGTTCTCGATGGCGATCAGGAGCGCGGTGCGGCCAAGCGGGTCGATGCAGTTGATGTTGATCTTAAAGTAGATCTCCGCTTCCTGACAAAGTGAGGTTATAACGAAAAAGTCAGACATTTCACGTAGAAAAGCCTCCGTGATGTTGGCATTTAGGATGGTGATTGATTACTCAGCAGGGAAGTAACTATTGATTTAAGAAGAAAAGGTAAAGGACTTGTTTTGTTTGATCATCACAAACACTGTTGCAGTTTATAGCCTATACCGAGTAGGCCTTGTTTCTCAAGCTATGGTAAGAGAACGGTTTGTGGAACATAGGTTCTGGTGCCCTAATCTTATCAATAGGTAACATACAAGCAACTGTAAAGATGGTGCAGTCATACAACAAAAACACTACTTCACTTATGATTTGTTAAAGTTACAGTCAATATGTATTAAAAAAAAAACATAATAAAAGGGTTTGGGTACCTTCTTTGTAAGAACTTTTCTGACAATTATGTACCTCTTTAGACCTGGCATTAAACCTGGTTTGCATAATAGTGGTACCTTATCTTACTAAGATAAAACCTAAATGTTATTATCTTTACAAATTACATTTCAGGTTTTTCCTAGTCCTAGAGAATGTTCAAGCACATTGTAGAATTCTAAAAAGTCTACAGCAGTGGTCCTCAACCTTTTTCTTGCAAGGACCGGTACAGTCACAATTTTCTTTTCCGGGGACCGGTTGAGGTTGGGTAGCTCCAATAACAACATCGCAAAATGCAGACAAGTGATTATTGAGCATATTTTTAGCTCCTATTATTTTAATTTGCAGTTTATTTGGTTAAATGGCACAATATTTTCATAGTAAAGCACAAGGAAGTAGTGATAAACTATCAAATAAAAAACAAAATACATCTTAAAAGATCCTCTGGGCCGGTAGCAGATGGCTAGCGGACCGGTTTTGGGCCCCGGACCAGTGGTTGGGGACCCCTGGTCTACAGTTTAGAAAAATATTTGACCAACAAAATGGTTTCAGTCAGCCAATAAACACCAGCAAAGGCATTTGATTATTGTTTGAGATTTTTTTTAATTGATAAAATCTGAGAATTTGTTAATTTATTGGTAGAAAAGCATCCAGGCCCCAGATGTTCTTGAAACTGATCAAATCATTGTGGCTCAGCACCTAAATCTCTCTCATCTCCTTCACCTCAGCTCAATTACATTGTAGCTTTAGTATTCATCTATTTTTCCATCACACTTTAAATAGATCCATCAGAGTGGCCAAATCTATCTAATTGAAAGCACACACATACCTCCAGGGCTTGTTTGACACTGGCATAGTCCCCCTTCTCCACAGCCCCGAGGTAGGCCTTCTCCAGAGGGGACAGCTCCGACTCGGCCCTCACAATCCTCAGCGGGATGCGGTCCCGGTATGACGAGCTGTCGGTTCGTCGATAGTACAGCTGTGACATCTCCCCAAGCTTCAGCTCTGCAGCGCTAACCTGCTAACAGGGCTAACAGGGCTACAGCTGATCCCGAGTCCGACGAGGACAGTCTGCAGGGGGAAAGGCACAGAGTTACCAGACAGGGTTTCCGGAGGTACAGAAGAATGACAGAACATTTCACCTGCAACTAATTTTGAAATGGAAACAAATTAGGTTTTAAAAAGTGTGTAATTCATTATCTGTATAGAAAACATTTATTGCTAGAAACAATGTTGAATGATGGAAGCTGCCTGTGAACAAACAGTTTATAAGTTAACTTTGCCTGTCCCATATGATAATGGTCTTATATAATATTTTTGATTCCATGCAAACAGTTGCATGTTTGGCAGACAAGTGCTCTGAATTGCTGATCACATGTGAATGGAGTATGTCAGGTCTAACCTTTAGAATAAATCTCAGTTGCACTGCTTGCATAAAATAAAAACACAAAACGCAAATGTACTTGCTTGTATTCATGTTTGTACTTTTCAATAACAACTTTAATATTATGGTTCTTCTTCACTGAAGAATCTGACGACACTAACTTATTACAAATATGTTTAGAATAAACTTGTAAACCAAATAGGATAATGTCCTAAGTGCATTTTGATGCCGCAGCAATTTTTTTGATTTCATAGGCATTTTTATATCCAAATTGTTATATTCCCTCCAGCTGTCACATAAGGGTCATTAAGTGCTTCCAGGGTCCTTTAATTTCCGTTGAACAAGACCTATTATAAGCAATCCAGCCTATATTCTCCACACACTGCACACATCAGCTGACTTTTTATCCACGAGTTCATGCTTTATATTGCCTCTTGAAGAAACAATTTCCTTGGAATCACATAGGGAACAGCCTCCAGGGGAAACCCTCTTTCACCAACACTGAATAAATCACATGGCCACAGTAAACAATCACACAGCAGGTAATGTCTGAGGGCCGTCTGACAGATACAAACATATTTGCACACAAAATACACACAATAAACTATTTCATTCTTTGGAAGTAAAAATGTTCAGGTAAATGTTATGTAACAATTTAGTGTTACACACCTTTGCAAAGACCTCCAGCTCCTCTGGAAAAGAAACCACCAAAGGTAATCAAGAAAAATATTGATTTACTGTCCAACTATAAATACCTGAAACTGGGCAGGCCAGCAGACCGGACTGGTTTAAAAATATAGATGTAGAAATGCTTTGTGGAGTGGCCTTTTTATTGTTTAGAGAGCTTTGTGTTTAGAAAGTCTAGAATAAAGATTTTATCGTGCAGTCTTAAAGAGGTCTGTGTAGTTTAAACTTCCTCCATGATAACAACAACACAGAGACAGCACTAAACACTTCATGTACATTAAAACAAGGAACAGCAGTGCCTTTTCTCATTTCCAAAGATCATGCAGTTTTATGCTTTTTACCCGTAATCACTGAGCCCTACTCAAACACGGTATCATCCAATAATTGATGCCTTGAAAATGGAAAATGACAATGCAGTCTGGTGATTGAGAATGGATTTATTCTCTGTGGTCATTATTTCTAAATCTTTAATAAAAATAAAACATTAATAATTTTTACTTTATATTTACTCTAGAAGTCATTTTGAATGGCTTGAGCTTACAGGTTTACGCGGTCTTTCACTGCAGCAAAACTCCATTGACATCGTTATTAAAATCACATAAAGCACTACTAAGCACACGGGCCTGCAGTGTATTTGTGTTTGGACTCAGATTGACGTTTCTTACGCATTGTGAGAGAACTCTTGTCTCTCTTCCACCTCCGATCAATAGAGAGAAATTGTGAGCTGTCTTGTCTGCCTCACTCCACACACAACCAAAGGAAACGTGTAGAGCAAAATGTCTTTTACTTTGAAACTCTTATTGATCCGACGCTCCACAGACGCAGCAGAACCATTGCGCGCGCTCACTTCCACTGGCACCATCTTAACATTGTCCGTGTTTACTATTTAATGACTGCAGCTCTGTTTGTGCGGGCACCCGGTCTCTGGCACTGCATGATGCCTGGTTTTCCTCAGATTTGGACATTTTTATTTGTGCTTAGGAGCAACATGTTCCAAAGTATAACGACTTTCACCTCTCTGGTTGGAAAAACTATAAATACATGCGTAAATTACATATGCAGCACATATTCAGCACAAACGGAAAAAATACCAACCTTTGACAGTGTGCGCATTGGAACGTCGTTCATGAAGACGAGAGTGTCTCCTCCGAATATAATCCAACATGATACGAACAGGATAGAAGGTGCCAAATGCGTAAAAACATCCTCTGTATGAAGTTCTGGAGTTGAGCATTCCCAGAGGTGCAGAACGCAGCGTGGTAATGCGGGAGGAAACCCCCCAAATGCACTCACACTTGAAGTTACTGTCTTTCCTTTTTGGTTTACTGTCTACTGCGTTTTCTCACCGCATTTTCTATCCTCATACTAGTGAGTACACCCAGTTTTGATCCGTCTTGATCACGACTTCTACTTGAAAAAGCAGAGCAAAGAGATCGAGGTGCGAGGAATCCCGGAGAAAAGCGAAAAACTGGTGATGGTGAAGTTTAATTGGCGGATTGCACCTGGGTCCGCAGCGCGTGCCGGTCTCGTAGAGTATGAAGGATGTGTGATTTGAGCGACTGCTTTTGCCCGCTTCAATTGTCCACCTGTTGGCTCTGGTGCTGGGCTGATTGAGCGAAAAGCAGCGCCTCCGGGAATATTCACAGAGCTGCTAGATCCCGGCAGGAGGTCTGCGGGACTCTGCTGCGGTTTGGTCGTGCGCACTTGGAGACGCATTAAGCACAATGTACAGCGCGAGAGGGAAATCATCTAAACACGCGCTCAAGCCAGGCGCACAGCACGACAATTGAATTTCTCCCCAACAGAAGATGGACTTACATAACAGCTAAATCCCGTTACCCATTCACGTCCAGCACGGGTCCTGCTGTATTCATGCTTCAAAACGCAAAGATTTGTCATGGTGTTAATTGTCTTTGGGGGATCAACTGTTGAAATCCATGACCGTTCTCTATACTTCTAAAACAGCCAAAGGAAGTTCTTTCTAAAAATAATACAGCTGAAAGCTTGTGCGAGGAGTCATGTTGAGGACAACTCAAATAATTTGGTTTTGCAAAATTGGCAAAAACCAAAAGACCAATTCTAAAGCAGGGAAACCTCATTTCACAGCAAAATAAGTAGATATTCTATTTAGCCAACTGTCCTAACTTTCACAAACCCAATCACATGCATACATTTTTACTCGTAGTTTTTATTTAGATAAAAACTGAAGGATAGGTTCCCCTGCAATCATCTGATTTTGTCTAGCATTCTTCAGCATTTATTTATTCTTTCTGCAGGACAAAGCATAATTAAATATAAAGGGTTTGGTGCAGCGCTAAGTAGAGCACTTGCAGCCACAAGACTGCAACCACATGATTGTACTATAGTATTACAACTCATTTATCAGTGCCTCTCTCTTCTGTTGGACTTCACTTCTAAGAATCTAAGTTTTACAATATTTGGTAGTCTAATCTTTTTCAATGGACCATAAATAGTCACTCATTTAACATGACAAGGAGTGATAAAAGATGACTTTTCTGCTGCATGTGGCTTCATGTAGCTGTTGGAGCACATTGTAAATTCTGGCTAACAGTGCAGCATTGTGCTGAGCTCCACAGTCATCCTTCAGGTCTGTGTGAGCATGTGTGGGTTTATGTGGAAAGACTGCAGACTCAGTCACAATGAGGAGGCACCAGGGACACATCTCTGAGAGGAGGGGGTCTTTGATTAGTCCTGACAAGACAGCTTAGACTGAAGGCTTGAGTGCACGCTCAATATTGAGGTGGATTCATTCTGTGTAAGTATGTGGTTATAGCTGCTTTACTTAGTAATGGTTACATACAGTAATAGTACATAATAATAATAATAATAATAATAATAATAATAATAAGTACATAATAATAGTTTTGAGATGTGTCACAGGAATATAAATTATACCAGAAAAGAATTAAGCAAAAGGCCTGGGCTTGCGTACAAACTATCATTATCAGGGTTCATTAAAGTAAAAATAAAATACAATTTTTTTAGGCTTTTTCACGCATTCACTATTAACTTATTTACATATACGTGTACAAGTAAAATATTTCCTATTTCTACTGATTCAACTCTCAGTCATACCAGTCTGAATCAAACTAGATTGATAAGCATTTCACCCTGGCCTGAGTTCTGTCTAACCATTATCAATCGGATGGACTGTTCTGATTGGTCTGCTGCTGTGCTGTGATTGGTTCAGGTCACAGAAGCCATGGATGGATTCTCAACATTTTAGGCTTGTTCGACCAAAGAAAAGTCTGCGCAATCAAGAACAATCAATGAGAGTTTGAAGTGTTCAATGAGAGCTCTGAAAAAAGAGAAAACTTGAGACTGATCAGATCTGCACAGACTTTCCTCATATCGAACAAGTCTTCTGTAAAAGTCACAAATATTGCGAAAATCCCAAGCAAGAAAAAAGCAAAACAGAACTGATGAAACGTGTGAG
Source organism: Mugilogobius chulae (assembly GCA_038363315.1). Classification (NCBI taxonomy): domain Eukaryota; kingdom Metazoa; phylum Chordata; class Actinopteri; order Gobiiformes; family Gobiidae; genus Mugilogobius; species Mugilogobius chulae. The sequence goes on along the minus strand of CM076399.1, from coordinate 29,974,067 downwards.
GGTGTCAGGAAGCAAACTGTACAAAAACTTTGAATCCCAAATGAGATTATAAAATTAACAGAATTACTTCTTTAGGTAGATATTGATCAACTATAGAGTCTCCGATTGAAAGACCTATAAAAGCTATAAAGTGTAAATCTACTCCACTAATCTCTAGTAAAAAGTGAAACTGATTTGAAAGTAAATTGCATATGGATGAACTTGCGCTCTCCTGCTGAGTTATAAAATTGATCCATTCACTGGCACATGCCTCTATTTTTAGCACTTCCTACTCATTACACAGGAAACATGAAAGCTGTTTTTTGTTTTTGCACTTTTTGGCCGCCCCGTGAGGCACAGCTAATTTAAGGCCAAGACGGCTTTGATGTGCGAGTATAGAGTATAGAAGGAGACAGAGCAGGAACCTCATTTATGCGTAACAAGGATCTCCACATTGCACTGGCAGGAAGACGCTGAGTTGCAATCATTACAATATGTACTGGTTCACTCACAATCATGCACAAAGAATGTTTTTATATGACTACAAATAAATATTCAATGCATTCATAATGTTTGGAGAAAAACCTCTGGCTGTAAAGTTATGACTCATAAAATGTTGGAAGAGGGACTGCTTTTCTTATTGTTACTTCAAAACTTGCCTCAGGCATGTTTATTTTTTGTTTGTCTTATAAAACACATAATACTGGTGAGGCTAATGTAAAAATAAAAGCATTTACTTGTATTAACCATTTGAGTCAAGAAACCTATATTATTTAAAGTTTGAAACGTATTAGAATCCTTGGAAGCTGGTTGTTGCAACAGTTGTTCAATGTATTTGGAGAACATTACCGTGCAGTAACAGAGCCTGCATAGCTGACAGGACAAACATCAAAAAATATTATTGATGCTAAAAATAGTCTTGCAGCTGATTCCTTTGCCTTAAAAGGGCCTTTTAAATGGGATAGCCTCAAATAACAGCACAGATGTGCTCAGGATATAAAATATGAGCTATTGTATAAGAATCTGCTTTGTCAGACGCAGACAGAGGCAATCCTTCTACTGTGGCTCATGATAAGTGTGATGCAGCTGAGCAGTGGAGTGTGGAGCACTGGGAACTTGTATATATCAGTGTCTTTCTCACTCTAATTTATATGAGTCTCCTAAGAGCACACACATTTTCGTACTTGACAATGTCATGCTCTGATGCTGTTCTGCTTGTGTATTAGAAGAATGCTGCTTTTGGCGTATTTGTCTTAAAGACTTAAAGCTGGATACCTATTTCAATTTAATTGAAAGCTGGACATTTAAATGTATCCAGGTCGTTTCTACTGCGATTTCTCCCACTTTTTTTTTTTTTTTTTGAGGACGACAAATGTTTGGCGCAATCCCCAAAGTTTCTATAATAATCATTGAAACAAACCAGTTTTTGGAATTTGCTTGGTAAAACTTGGAATGGGCCATAACTTTTCATGTTTCACTTACAGTGCAATGTTTTTATTGGCAAATGAATTTTTAATTTGCCATTTAATTTGAAATTATGAACATGGCTTTGTAAGTGAATGTAAGTCAATTTAATGTTCTTATATGAAACACAACATGTGTATGTGGGTGTTCTTAGAGATGCATTAAAGTTAGAACCAAAATTCTCTTTCTACCATCAGTGAGGATATTTTTGCAAAGTGAGGACATTCTGGCGAAGGGCCTGTGTTTGAGAATCAAGATGTGGTTTTGAGGTTTGGGTTAGAATTGGGTTCAGGTTAGGGTTAGGGTCAGTTAGGATGGTTAGGGTAAGGGCTGGGAAATACATTATGCCTATGAACGTCCTCACTAAAACAGAAGTGTCCTTGTTTCAGTTCTAAAATACCTTGAGAACATGCTTTATTAATCCGAGCAGACATTCCACAGATCTGGCTTTTAACCTGGCCTGGAAGGTAGTAGGCCTGGAAGTATGAAGTGAAAGATTCACATTTACAAGTTTCAAGTCTCATTTTGTCTCAAATATTTGCTTTTACAAAACAGTCAAGAATGAGAGAAAACGTGGAACATTAATAAGCTTTGTAAATCATAGTTAAAGGTGGAGTAGCTGATTTTCACACTGCAAACACGATTTAGGTGTTAAATCTGACAACTTCCTCTCATAAATCCTTTGACATATTATCAGTATTGACAAATATTAATTTTGGTTACAATTACGGCTTCTAAACTTCTTTTTACAAACAACAAAGTGAAACTGGAGAGGACCATAGCACAGCCAATCAGAGTGCAACACTCGGCTCAATTTTTCCATAAAGAGCTGCATTTATCATATACTTTATTATGGAAAACACAAAGTTTACTATTTTACAAGTAAAAAAGTTAGCTAACCCAACTATAAACCCTGTTTTGTTTTTTTTATGTTTTTTTTATCTTTGACCTTAACTTTTATTTTTGGAGTTATAACTTTTTAATGGCTTGAAAATTGTAATTGCAAGCCAAATATTTTCTGTAGTGGTATGAAAAGTTTGCAAATGCTGCGGTTTATGATTATTTAATAGCTGTTTCTCTTACACAATGCAGCAGTGTTGTAATTGTTGAGACAAGTTGCAGAGTTGGTGCCGAGGGATTGTATTTTTCAAACTTTTCAGCCTGTGCAGCACATTTTTGCCTCCACCGACAGAAGCGCCTTTTAACTCGTGTCATGAGATCCACAGATGGTGTCGTTCTCATCAAGGTGAACCACAGAGCTCCGCAGTGTTTTGGCAGCATGTTTTAGGTAACTTCAAAGCAATCAAGAACCTTTTCACAAGCAAAATACACAAATTCACTGAGGACAGACAGCAGGCGGGTCCAGGAGGTTCCTACTACTTTTGTCTGGCTGAAAGTAACCACATTTCACACTGGTTTCTTCTTCTTCTTCAACATGTATGACATTCCTATGAAAGTCTAGTTTAAATACACTGTTTTGATAACACACTGGAATACACTTGCTATAGGTGTATTCAGATTGGCATGTTGAAGATCTAAAGTGCCAATCATATATTATAGACTGACTCCACAAATTTGCCAAAAAGTTTTAATAATAGAGCTCTACAGTCCAGCCCACTTTTTCATAATTACAGTTATAAGATCAATTTTGCTATAAGGAATTAAAAACAAAACACTGAGTTAACGACCATGCGGTACTCCATAAGGAAGTTGTTTTCAGTCCAAAACCAAGAATTCTGCAAAATGTTCCATTACTTTATAAATGTATTAGACACAAATTTTAAACATTGAATATTACTATTATCATAATATTTATTGGTCATCCAATCAGCGAACAGGAGTGTGTGGTATGTTGGTCAGAACTAACCCCAGTTGAGAAAGCAGACTGTATGCGTCCTTCTCCTTTGACCTTTTGTTAAATATTAACTTATACTATGATACTGTTGCTTTTATCTGTAAGTTATTCTCACAGAAATGGCAACGATCACTAACACACATGTTTAAATTCTACTTTCCTGGATTACAAAATGACCAAATGTAGTGATTGGTAACATCAAAGAAGTAAAAAAAAACTGATAATGCATTAAAGAAGTGAAAAGAAACTGACCGATGCATCAAAGAAGTAAAAAGAAACTGACCGATGCATCAAAGAAGTAAAAAGAAACTGACCGATGCATCAAAGAAGTAAAAAGAAACTGACCGATGCATCAAAGAAGTAAAAAACTGAGATGCATCAAAGAAGTAAAAGAAACTGACCGATGCATCAAAGAAGTAAAAGAAACTGACCGATGCATCAAAGAAGTAAAAGAAACTGACCGATGCATCAAAGAAGTAAAAAGAAACTGACCGATGCATCAAAGAAGTAAAAGAAACTGACCGATGCATCAAAGAAGTAAAAGAAACTGACCGATGCATCAAAGAAGTGAAAAGAAACAGATGCGTCGGGATAATGGGAGGTCACTATATAGTTCCATTTAAATTATGTTTTTGGAGGAAATATGGTACTATAATTGGGGTTTTAGTGAAAAGGATTTCTCCCTAACTTGTGTCATTAAAGTTCATGCTAGGTTTTGTTTCATGACAGGCTAATAGAAATGAAATGTATAGTAATCTTTCAGCAATCTGACCCAATTCTGTATCTTTCCCACACTTCCATTTCCCACAGTTCAATCTTTCTTTCACTCAAGGACACAGATGTATAGAAATACAGCTTCTATTTACAATGTTGCTTTCCGATGTCAAAGTTCAGAATAAATTGATTTGAAAAACGTAGAAAAGGTCATCCTGAACTCCAGTATTTCGTGGATTCTTATCTCATTGTGTGGCTCGAAGGTCCTCCTTTACATATCACTTCCCCACACTTTCAAAAGCACAGTCAAATCCCTTTTTGTACAACATTGACCCAGACTTGGCTTTCATCTCTATAAAAAGCTCTAAAATTGTCGCCTCTTTTCAGACAGTACCCTGGTCCTTAGCTGGTTATGTAACGCACAGATTAGCCCTCCTCTCCGCTCGTCTCCTGAGTCCTGAGTGGGAGTTGTGAGCTGTTTTGCGAGTGCATGGTGCAGGTCCGCCTTAGGTTACGCTGGTCATAGGAGATGTTTAAATGTCCATTACTCTTGTGCTCACTCAAAGGTGACTTGAGTAATTAAAATTGATCTGTCTTTGTCCTCCCAAAGGCACTCCGCATTGAGACCACAGACCTGATCACTATTCAAATCACTTAGACGACTGATTAGGGAATATGCTGCAGAGCTCAGATTATGATTATACAGTATGCAAAATGCTCTCCAAAACGTTATGGCCAGCAAGAGTACAAATGAAATCAATTAGACTTTTTCTGCAAAACTAATTTCAGGATGTGTTAATCGTGTTATAGCTGTTTCACTTAGAAAAATGGACGCACATCTGAGGAGATTTTATTATACAATGGACAAGGCATCGTTGGTCTGTCAGTTTGACCAATGTCCCGAATTCTCACCAGTGCCACTGGTCTTATTTATTACTGTGTGTTTTGTAGTGCGTTCAGAATCACAGCACTTGGCAGCTCACCATCATAAACCATACAGAACCACAAAGAGCCAGAGGAAAATACTACAACAGTCTGTAACACCAATGTAGGCAAACTTTAGCCATTTATTTTTTAAATATATTGACCAATGAGTCTCATAGATTAAAAAAAAGCAGACAAAAATCATGTCTCTTTAAATCATCACCATGTATCTTTTTAACCAGGAATAGACAAGAATAATAGGATAAAAGGATTTTTTTTTTTTTATTTAGAATGTCTGTTTAATATGGGAATGTTAATCGATTACCTTAAAGTTTTCTATTTCTAATAAGATGGTTTCAAATATGCAGGTGATTTTCTACATATGAAAAGTTACATCAAGTCACTTTAAAAATGAACTGCTTAATATGTATAGCTCATATTTATTAAATTACAGAATATGCTAATATTCTAATTAGAAAAAAACATTATGCAGTTATTATCTAATGTCCTTGAGCTGGACACTTGACCATTGTGTTTCTGTGTTTCAGTTAACCAGGGATGAAGCAGGTTTTTAGCAGAATGGAAATTGAATTAATTTAATTCAGATTCTTTATTTAAACAGGATAAAAATCACTGAGATTAAAAGTGTCTTTTACAACAGTGTGCTGGTCAAAAACAGTGGCAGCTTTGTAGAACAAGTGAGCAGGGGTTTTCAAACCTTTCAGACTGGGACCCCCAAAATAACCATGTAACCAACTCGCGACCCTCACAGCAAAATAAAATAGTTGTCTGTAATTATTTTTAAGTTGGAGAACCACCAAGTTTGCTTTAAATGCATTTATTTTTGTAATTTATTCTTTTATATGATCAAAATTTAGTCAAACATGATGCTTCCAGTTAAAATTTACTGATTAAACACCAAGTCATAAGTGTAAAATTGAATTATATCTTGAAATCATCTTACGACCCCCAGATTTTGGTTTGCGATCCACCAAGAGGTGCCAACTCTCACTTTGAGAACCACTAGTGTTGTGATCGGCCAAAATTAGTTGTTCGAAAAAGGAGTATAGCTCTCAAACAAAATGATTTCATTGAGTTGATCAAGCAAGTTACAATTTAGATGAAAAAACAAAACAAAACAAGGCATTTTTATAAAAAAAAAAAAGCAGAGCAATCTAATAATTTGCGCAAAAATCTTCAGCTAACCCACTCCATGTTGTTGTTGTTCTCTCATTATCTGTCTTAGTCAACTCATCCAACTTTTGGTTGAGTAGGATGCCATCAACTGATTAATCGACTAAAAAGCTACAACTCTACTTGATTAAAACCAGAACTAAAATTGTCTGTTCCTTGTGCAAAAAAAAAAGATCACATAAACTGTAGCATAAAACATACTTGATTTCTTTTCTAGAGACCAGTAATCACACATCAATAAATAAATGGATTTTTAAAGAGTTAAGCATTTGACATTTCGGCAAAACGTTAAGTCATTACCAATGTGATTTGAAATATAATTGCCTTTGTAACAGCATCAGGCCCAACTCTACAGAAGAACAGGAGAAAGCTGGGGATTTCTGGAGTGTAATAGTGTGTAGGCTTTAGCTTTAGGGCAAGTTTCAGTAATAAATCCAATAAAAAACAATTGTGACGGACATGAGACCCTCCACTCTCAGAAGGCAGCCCACGGAAGTCATGGCATTTCACAATATTGCAGTTCTGAGCGGATCTGTTCAGCGCGGACAAGCCCCCAGTTTCTATAACCTTGAAGCACAAAGAAAAACAATAAACAGGTATTACGACAGTGGACAAAAATATAGAGCGTTTTTGACAGTCATACTGCAAGACTGCTGGTTTTCTTCTGTTGAGAACCAAAATTTGACTTATATTTCTACACCCTGGTGGAAACTTAAAATCTGCAATAGATTTTATGTAAGAAAGGCTAACCACTCTGTCACCAGGGGAAAATGACAAAACATACACAGATTTTTTTCCTCTACTTGTTTATCAATCTCAAATTGTATTCAGAATTATTTTTTTTTCTCATTAAAGTCAAACAAAATAGGCCTCAATATAAATTGTAGCAATGCACCGTTTGAATATTGACAGTGATCCACAAAGTTTTGCTGGATCAGTTAACAGTCCCTTAATATTAGTTCAGTTGATATCACGTTTTTACCAACAACTAGACTCTTTACTGGCTGATTTTGACCCGGATTGTCTCATAAAGGATGGAAATTGAATCCAAAAAAACATTATTTGCACAATAAATGACAGTTATAAATAACTACATTACCCATTTTCTAACAAATTACCTGAGTTTTGAGAGGAAAATAGTTGTTTTTAGTGCCTTCCTGGGTATCGGTCAATATTGGGTATCAGCATAAAACCTCAGAATCAAAAATTGGTATTGGAATTGAAAAAGTGAGATTGTTGCATCCCAATAAACTCAGTTACTTTTCTTCCACTAAAGTTGGTTCATATACTGGCTGTGGACTCCTTGATAATTCCAGATCTCAGTTTTGATAAAAATGTATTGCACAGCTCTAATAGTGCCCCCATCTGCAATCTACTTTTCATTAAACTTATATATATAAACCTGCCATTTCAGTGCATTGATTCTCCTTTGTTATTAGAATTTATTTAACCACTTTATGACTGACATTTTAATTGACTTATAAATATCCTCTTTTTGTTGAGAATTTCCTGTTAACCGGAGCTGCTCAGTATTTATTTAATCTTAGGTGATGCCAAGGACAAGTAAGCACTGGATCTTGGACTGGAGAAGTGTTGGCTCTGGCTGAGAATGAGCAGGCACTGCATACAAACACACATGCTTTGGGGGAATTACATTGGCTAACATTCATTTCCTAATCATAAAGCAACCTTGCTAACCTGGGTCTAAACTCTAATCTTGTTCCTATTATGTGACGGACGAGATTTCGGTCCCCACAATGTGATAAAAGGTCTATTCAAAACACACAGGAAGTCTGCTGTGACTGCTCAGTGTTACTAACCTTATCGTGAATGCTGCAAGGACAGACGCTGCTGCTGCTTTATGTAACGTTATGTTTGGTAAAAGTGAAAGGGTTCCAGGGGGTGCAGAGTCAGGTCAATGTGTATTTTTGGATAGACCACCCTGACTTTTGTTTGGGGCTAAACAGAAAGGTCAAAATGTTGTCCAGCGTGGAGGAAATAAATGCAAATGCAACATGATTTGATGAATGCAGTGCTACTATGGGTTTTTATGGTTTTACTGCTTACAAACATACTGTATTTCAATGAGAATAATAGATTTTTACAAACTAAATCACTGTCTGAAAATTTACAAAAATATACGGTACAACGACGACTACAGGATTTAACAATGCTCTGACTCACTCGTGAAATTCTCAGTCGAAATTCCAACTCATGGCCATGTCAGCTTTGGTCAAATACATACAATTGTCCATTTTAATCCAATTACACATGTTATGCTTAAATTCAGCTTCTCATATTTAGAGCTGACTTTTTGAGAGTTTTTGGTAACACTTTAGAATAACTACAAAATAATCAGGCTTAATAAATCCGTAATAATACCTTAATAAAGACTTAATTCATCATGAACAAATTTTACATTCATTAATTCACCATTTGTTCATGAATAAATAAGGCTTTATTTATGCTAGTAGTACAGAGATTTGGGTTTTTTTTTAGATGGCCATGGCCAATGCCAATATTAACAGCAAGTCTCTAGAACAGCAGATGTCAACAAACTCTCCAGATATTATGATGCCATTATAATACACCCAATTTAGACAACATTATGAGTGTTATATAACTGTAAATGCATATATGTTGTGCACAATTAAACATCACTGCAAAAGGCCGATACTGTATCTGGTTTGGCTAAAGCGTATTTTTACCATAAATCAGTCTGCTTACATTTTGAATTGGTAATGTGAATCAATTTTACCAACGAGGTTAATACTTTAAGCTTGAAATGTGAAGAAATGCTTTAAATTAATGAAGAAACACTTTGAAACAGTCAAATAAAATGATTTGTCAATAAGATTTTTAGCATTTTGTCTAATCTAGAAATGCATTTTTGTAGTGTACAGTGTTGAATAGAGGGAGTGTGATAATTCTTCTCTTTCAAAAGTTATAGTATTTAGTTTTATACTGTCCATTACTGTGAAATTATAGCCAAATTTCTCATTATTCTGAAACCCACTGGTAACAGAGGAGTAATATAGTGTCCTCTTACGTGCTGACAAACAAATAAACCAACATGGATCTTATATTACCTGTGCAAATCTAAATATTAGTCAGATCCACTGACCAACCTGATACATCTGTGCAATTAATTGAATATCGATTTTTTAATATTATTATTGCTTTAATCTATTGCAAAAACTGTGCAATAGAGTACTTGTGATTATTAGCCGTAACTCATAGGTGTTTATTTTATCTCCTCACTCTGCATGTAGGAGCACTAATGCACTCTGTCTATGAATTGAATCATTTGAACAATTGCAATTTAATTATGATTTAGCTCATATTCATTACTATTTTCATCACTGAGCAGCTGTGTATTGGCTTGTTTCTACAGTTTGCTCTCTAATCTGGACCACTTACTAACTGGTATTACAATTTGAGTTAAACAACCTGGTAATCGTTTCCTTGCAGTGCCAGTGGCCTATGTTCTAATTATTGAGAAAGGCTCCAGTCATTTCAACCTGGTGAATAGCACGAATAAATGTAAACCTTTGAGCGATTGTGATAAGGTTTTGGCTTTAGCGGATCCTGCCATTACCATCAGCAGATTCAGCGCTGCTTTAAACTCCTACATTATTCATAAAAGACCATTGCTCCTCTTTAATTTGCACAATCAGGAGTGACTTTGATTACGAGGGATGTGTCTCTGCTAAAGTGAGCATCCCATTCTGCCTTAAAAGCATTAAAAGTATTAGGAGGAAGGCAAAAGCTATTGTAAAGACGAATTTGTGCAGTGAATCGAGTCCATAAATTAGCACCAACAAACGAGGCTTTTATATAAACCTCCACACAACCTTTTTGTTACATTTAATCTGAATAAAACAGAACATTGTGTCTCCTTTAATTGGTTTGATTTGTTGCAATACAAATGTCTCACATCCTTCTAGAAGCCATTGTTTGTGTCTGATTACAAAATTAGTTAAATGGTCACACAACATTATTTAGTTAGTATTTGTAAAAACAATTATGCTCAGTCTATGTCAGATGATCTTTTTTGGAATGAGAAATTATGTTGTAGCATCGCAGTAGAGTTATCAAAAGTACAGAAAATCAGATACTTTACAGAACTAGAATCATTTGAGCAGGCATTAATACTAAAAAAAGACATTAGCATAACACGATTCAATTTTTCAAGAATAGTTTTGGAATGATTTACAGCTAAGACCAGTATTTAATAAAGAAAAGACAATTATTAGTTACATAATCAGAAATATCAATAATGTTCAAAATCTGACTCAATAAGAACATCTGAATTAATTGTGATTGAAAATGGCAGAAAATCAAGTTTTTGCTTTACATCAAATAGTATTATGAAACACACACCACTACAATGTATTAATCACAATACCACAATAATAGGTATAAACCAGTTAGCAATGAACTTTTCTGTTTATCTGGTAATAATTAACCTCACTTGTCTTCAAACCCAACTTCTTTTTTGTTTTCTCCTTTAAATCACATACAGAATGCAGTAGACCACAGTGTAGCAAAAATCGTAAGTAGAAGCCAACAGAGTCACTTATTTTTATACCTGCTTTGTTTAACGCTGTATTATTTAAAACAAAATGTGGATTACACACCCCAGAGTAACTGCACAATGACTAATCCACCCACTTTGGAGCTGTTTGTAGCCAGCATTTGTAGCGATTTGACTTTTTATTTATAGCACAGAAAAGCTCATCTCTGCAGGGCCCCTAGTCCTTTATGTTGTACTTTTGATTTATACTCAGCAGAATCAGCATTACACATGGTTATTATAGCTGTAGACACCATGACCGCAAGTTCACAGTGGTTTACAGTAACAATGCATAAAAAGGAACAATTTTACCTCATTAAATGTCTTTGTAAAGCCTTTTAAAATAACTCTCCAAGGAAGTTCAAACTGTGAAGCATCATTTTACGTTCATAAATCATCCAGACTTTGAAGTATATCAGTCAAGGTCAATCTGATTGCTTTCATTGTGTACTTTCCTTTGCAGCCAGGAGATGGAGCTCTTACTCAAATTCCGATGAGAGAAGCACATGAGCGGCCATTTTTATTGGTTCTGCATGGATGCATGGGATTCCAGACTGAGAGTGTTCTTTAAAAGACCCTGTACATTTTTTTCTTAATAAAAGTACTTAAAATTAGTTTCGCCCCAGTACACAGTGTACCAAGTTATATCGAGAAAGTATCTATATCCAATAATAGAGCATTTATCAAGAATTTTTTTTGTTTATCAACACAGGGGATGCATGTGCAACCTGAGAGCAGTCGCAGCTGATTGACACAAGCCGTAGCAGCAACACTAGCCAGGGTGGTTGTCAGAATAAGTCATACAAGTTTAGCACTGTGTAAAAACAAAAGGCATACTGCTAAATCAACAGTTGTGAATGAAATTTGTCTTATGACTTTTATGTTATGCAGGTGAGGGCAAAAAATGCGAAAAACATTGTCTCAACCAGACATCTGTCATACTGGTACATGATCCAAACAGCTAGCTAGCTCTCGTCCCGTTTTATTGTTTTCTAGCGATTTCTTCAACCTACTAGACGGACAGTGTATCTTTCTGCAGGTGACGTGCACAGTAGAGCAGAAAGTGAGGTTGACTGACAATCTCTATAAAAGTAGTAAAGTGTGCTTGTTGTTGTTTTGTAGCATTAGCTAGCTCATGATATCATACTGACACGATTCAACGATTCTCATTTAGGTGAAGAATTATGAAACGTAAAACACAAATGAGCATAAACCTTATATTAAGCAGTTTGTTTACTGTTAAGAGGGTAAGTTATTTTCAAATTAGCCTTAAAACTAGAGCAAAAATGACTCCAGTCCCAAATGGAGGCCCTCGTACCACAGTTTAAGAACCACATTTTCATCACCTTGTTTCTTAAGCTGAACATCTCTGACCTTTGCACATGCACAGCTCCTGCTTCATCTTGGATTTAATTTCTATCTTTATCTTTCATCTGATACAACCGTCATTTACATAAGAGTGAATTATATAGACATGAGCTTATCATCAGACATTATGGCAAAGACACTCTCCATTTCTCTTTATCAAACCCCATTAGACCTAATTTAAAAAAAGCTTCTTTTGCTTCTGCTGCAGCAACCAGCTTAAGTTTTTACCACTAGGGATAAATGCTTCTACAGAAATGGAGATATCAGCCGAGAGAGGAAATTGACTGTACCAAACCATACCTCTATCTAAAATGAAAGCTATAGTGGAAGTAATTACGATGAGAGAGTGTGCTATTGTTCGACTGACTCTGGGAATAAAAAGTAGATGATTAGAAAACACTTTAGAGCTTGGTAGTACAAGAGTCATAAGCTTTGTAACCTTCCCCACAGACCAAGCTCTGAATTGTTTTGATTATAAGTGTGCTTGTGCTACAATGGTCGGCAGTTCAACCCATTTATTATTGTTGGTTTTGGAACTATACAAAAACATTGAGCAACACAAACTCATTTTAACTAGGAGAAACTTTATCCTACAAGGAAGTGAGTATATATTTTAATTAATAGATGAACGCCTGATGTCACTCGAATACAAGTTATAGTTATTATTTATTAAGTAGTAGCACTGTCAGAAGCAATAACCATTTAAAATAGTGATTGCAGCCTATCCCAGTGGATTTTTACATGAACTCTGAAGGGGACCGTTTCATTCTCTTTTATAAATACTAATAACTCTCAAGGTTCAAATGAGACTGCTGTGTGCTGTCTGCAGTATTCATAAGCCGGATGTAACACTGATGCATTGTTAGCATGCTAGCTGTTATATCATTTTGTGATGCTCGAATCTGATTTCTGAAACACGCTTATAAATGTATTGTTTGTATCGACAAGCAGTCTAAAATTAACTAGTTTCATACTTTTCCTTTTTTTATCAAGTGTGTCTCCATAATTTTCAGGAAGTAGTATATAGGGATGTTCATGGTTAATGATTAAACAATTAACTGTGACTAATGGCCTAGATGTACACAGACTGCGAGTTCGGTGCGGGTCCCGCAGAACTTAGAAACCAATGCGCCCATGTACACGGACTTCGGAAGAACGCAGATGTGAGTGCGGGAGCCACGCGGGTCTGCGTAAAGAATTTGCATGAAGTCTATTTTTCCCAGAGACCGTAGCGGTCTGGTGCGGCTTTAAATACATTATACGTACGAGCGTTTTCGTACGTGAATCCGCGTGGCTTTGGACAAAACCAGACTGCAGTTGACAGCATCTGGTGTACACAACCCGCACGTGTCCCGACCTGCACTTAACGTGCAGTCTGTGTACATCCAGGGTAACTGACACAGATGTACAACTGCTACAGGTAGCGCCAGCCAACGTGTTCTCATGGAATGCGTAAAATAGCACGCCATGACAAATTGCGTGTCACGACGACGCCCTCTGCCTGTTTTGGCGTGCAATTACACACTCGGTTTTCCCAGCGTAGTCTGGACACGCCTAGTGGTTGACGACAAACACGAGGTTTTTCAAGGGATTAACAGCAAAATTCAAGTCTGAAGTTACAAAAATGGGTAAGTTTAGCTCTTTGGCTTGGAGTTGGTTAAGGTTAGGATTAGGATTGTGTTAGTTTTCATGAATAATAACACCTGTTAACATTCACCATTGAAATGAACTAGGACAGAAACGCGTCAAATACACACGCATAAAATAGAAGTAGCGTTCATATGACACGCTGTTTACAATAGCGTGGTATTCACACGCTTATCCATGAGAACAGGCTGCGCCAGCAGTCCCTAAACAGCTCTGGCATTTGTCAGTGTAAAAAAAAAGTACAATTATCTCAAAAGGACTGAGCAAATCTGCATGACACTGCAGTGATTATGGATTAAAATCAATCATCTTGAATTTATTCACTTTTTAATTTTATGTTGGAGAAGAAAACAGACTGTATTATTCAGATTTTGTTGGGGCAACCGTCGACGTTTTACATATTCAAGCTAAGGTAAGCTGCTAACATTAGCAGCAATTTTAAATCGTCACTTCATATTTATGAGGGATTTTATTGAACACATAGTGAAACAGTGCATAAGCAGTGCTTATAGACTTTAATTTAGTGGTGTTATGCATGTTCAAAGGTCTGTCGCTGTCTCGCTGCTCTGTGCTTACTCTCGTAGTGCAATTATACCACATCCAGTGAAAAGAACAATACAAAATACTGAGCTAATGTAATCGGCTAACCAATTATTGACCGTGAAAGGTTCCAACAACAAGAAGAAAAAATTGAAAACGTGCATCTCTTGTATTATACAAAGGGTTCCAACCATCTCATTTGACAACCACTGGAGTTATGGCCTACTACAATAAAATAATAACAAATGTAAATGTGTCAAGAATTTCAAACAGGTATTGGTCTTATGGTGACCCTCTGTCCCAACATGGACATCATGTGCATAAACTGACAGAAGTGAGTAAGTCCAGAAGCCCATTTTAGGCATAGCACCTCCACACACAGCACAGTGCAGACAAATGTGGCCCCAAACTCCTTGTCTGGCTGAGTGAGTGGGTGTTGACACAAATGCACCGAACGTCCAAATGGGACCATAATGTCTGAGTACAAGCACATTCTGTTAAGTGTTCTCAAAGTTTTTTGGGAACTTTTAGACATCTCTTCTTAAAACTTCTTCACTGGAACATGTCACTGCTTGTCTTATTGATTTATGCATTTGCCCTCCTCCGACCTAAAATTCAGCCTGTCCACAAAAGAAATACAAGGTCTACTCAGCTTTTAGTGACTCTGGATAAGGCCTGGTTCAAGTGGTGGACTGACAGCCAGACAAGTCAATCAGAGAAGTGTATTATCCATTCATGTCAGAACAAACGTACAAAAATATAACATAGAAAAAAATAAATGAAAAGGGATTGTGAATTTGTTTTAATAGCTATATAACCAATGAGGTAGATTCTTATGATTCACTGGATTGTGCTAATTATATTCTGAGTTTGGCATGACATGAGAAGTTGTCTTTATTATATACATACATTTTTAATCGTCCCTTGAGATTGATCTTTTTTTTTTTCAAGAGGATTGTAATTATTTTAATCATTTCAACCTAGAATTACCCAGGGACCCAATGTGTTAATCTATTCAAGTAACTAAAAGACAAAGCTGATATTGTCCAGGTGAAGTTTGAAAAAGTTTTCAATGACATTAGTGTATCCATGTCTCCATTTGTTACTATAATCAAAGAAAAAGTTGTAAGTAATCTGATTTAAATTCTGAGGAATGGTTTGAATATAAAGTTTAGCATATTATTGAATTAATATTCATGTCGGATGACCTTGTTTCAAGCACAAGCAGGCCAGTCTTTTGGGAAATAAAAAACAAGTGTGACAAAACCATCACACTGGGGTAAAATTTGACCTTCTGTCCTTTTTCTTTAATCCATGGATTTGTTGCTGTGGACTCCAGTGACTCTTATTTTGTGTAGTTTGACATTGAGCTTTAACAAGAGGTTCAAAAACATATGAACTTTGACTAAAGAGTAAATATAATGGTATATTTAGCGTTTAAAGGAAGTGATATGTGGGTGTATATTTATGACCTATATACAGTATTTCTGACATTTCTGTTCAGTCTCATGGTTGTTGTCCCTTAGATTCTGTTCTTCCGAGAATAGCCAACATAAAAAGACGTTTAGTGCTATTTTTGGCCAAAGTGCTCATTAAATGCAGAAACACAAAAAGCATTTTTGCCATGTCACTTTCATCCAAACAAAATACATTTCCGAAGTCAGAGATGTGTCGCTCTCAGCAAAGTTCTCTTAAACTGTCCAAAACCATTTATCTTTCTGGCTGAACTTCCTCAATACAGACAGCAGAGCAATGCTGTTCTAACAAGAAATGGGACTTTCCTATTAAAAATACTCAAAATCTGAACCTGGAATAGAGGACATTATAATTAAAGTGTGGAAAAGAGACAGTAATTGGTATTATAGTGTAGTTTTAGTTTTGTTTATTTGTCATTTTTAATATTACTTTAAAAAATCACAACAAATGTGATTTTTTTTGACACAAAAAATGTGTGTTGTATGTCAATCTAAGCCTTATGTTTTTAGAAACTATATTTACAACTTTCAGAAGCCAGCGCAAGTTATGCTCTATCATTATGCTAACGAGGCAAACGAAATGCTAATAAAGTAAACAATCAAACTTCCAGGGCTAAAGAGCCTTTTACTGATAGTTAACAAAGATGGCAGCGCGGTCAAACCGGTGCCCTGAGTAGCATGGGACTCCCAGGTTTTTCAAACTATGCAGGTGCATACGTGTAAAGTGAGTTTTGCGATTAAAGATCGCAAAACTCACTTTAAAAACTCAATTTAACAAACGGCAAGCGACTCCAGATCCATGTACAGTTAGCTACTGAATGTTAGCGTGACGTTAATAAATGTCTCGACATTCAGCGACATGATATTTACTTGTAACTAATGGAAAAAAATTATCAACAAAGTGGAGACTACAGACTAACTGTAAACTGCAACTGTGTGGCATTTTTTGTGTCTTCTGTAAAAGGCATTATTATTGCATGAAAGTCTCCGGGCATATACTTCCATGACTCTGGGGCATGTTCTTGTTTTGTTAGCGAACAATCATTGTTCCTAATAGCCTGCAGAAATCACGAGTTATAAAGAGGGTCAACTGGTGCAAACCTATGGAACACATTAGGAGAGGCCAGAGCCTCGTTAGTGCCCCCTCTCCTTTTGACGTAGCTCTCAACGTATCTAGAAGGAACAAAATACTCAGCACAGCAAACGAATTCTTACCCAAGTAGATATTCCGAGATGATATCTGTATTGAGTTGAAATAGATTTTAGTTATTTTGTGTATTATTTTTATTTTTTTTTTATCGAGTTCAGCAACTGTAATAATGAATAAGCTAAATTGGATGATTTGTAGAATTGTTTTGTAATAAATTGTTTTTCCCCAAACTCTTAACAGTGACGTAAAATTTACAAAAAGTGCACTATAAAGTGAGTATGCAACTATTATTGTCATATTTTTGTCATGGTTATGGAAATTTCGAATTACTGTTGCATTCCAACGTGCATTTTGAGCCTTATATGAACATTCCCCTTCAGTGAAACTCTAACCTAACCCGTCTTGGTGAGCTTGTTTGCATATAAGAAAAAATACTTAGGATGCAAAAATAAACTCCTCAGAATAGCTCCCAACATGTCATTTAATGTAATTTAATGCTACAGCAAATACATTTACTAAAAATAATATCTTATCCTTGCCTCAGGTGTTTCTGCACATCGTAGCGTTTAGCCGGATTACAACACATTTTTTTCCAGCTCCAGTTTGCCTTTAGGATTTTGTGGCACTGAATCAACAAAGGCTTGTGGAAGCGTGGCCTTATTTGTGTGTGGGATTAAGTACACGCTTTTCAGTCGGGTTAGTCTGACACTGCTTCTGTAAACACTGCTTGGTTCTAATTAGACGCCAAAGTCTTCTCATAGTTTTGATGTTGCAAGATAATCTGTTGGTTACAGCTTATGCAAACTAGTGCTCCAGCATCTTCTCTTTATAAAATGGTATTTGACTTTTTACAGTTTTTTGATGGAGAAGTGATTGCGAGGTAATCTTTTGTATCTTGAGGGATTAGCACAAGGTCACACAATTTAACCAAATCAAATTGAAATAGGCTATTATTTAACAGGAATGAGGTTGACTTTTCTATGACCTTTTTATTCAGTTGTAAAATGAGTCGCTATAGTAACAGCCCTGCCTGTCTGCAGGTGTGGAGCCATGCCATACTTCACACAAAGTCTGTCTGCATTGATTAAGGTCAATGGGACTCTAATCACCTCTGACAGGACAGACGGACCTTTGTTCTGTTTTCAATACATCAATAAAATGAAGTGTAACTATGTGATTTAAATGTAAGGTTATTCTTAGGATAGGTCTATTCATTCAGTTTAATGAGATTGCAAACAAAATGTAATGTTGTTTATACATACATATGGTCATTGTTTATAGGTTCAACAATTTAACACCAAGCATAACTCGTAACATCTCTAACATCAACCTCCAGTTAAAGACATTCTGTTTTTATTGTAGAATTTGTTACCCACAGTGTTTTTGGTAGAATATTGTCCAAAACTAAAGTTAAACTTAAAAACATGTTTATTGCAAAGTTGTCACAAACATGCAAATTTCTTTGCTAATTACTAACGCTGACAACCAAAACAAAACATACTAAATGGTAATGTTTCTGGTTCTGGGCCTGGTGTGGTTTTCATGCAGGTTCCACAACATTTAAAACCAATGCACCTGGTAACACAGACCTTAGAGCAGTGGGTTGCGAGAATCATCTGGGTTTATGAACATAATCCACAAGAAGTGTATTTTTTACAAAGACTGCAGTAGTCTGTTGCAGGTTTCAAGTTATTATTTGAGCGTTTTTGCAGTATTCTGTGAATCAGTGCAGCTTTGGGCAAACATCAACTACACAAGCCCGATATCACAGTAAAGCGTACATACTGTATATCACGACATTAGAGGCAAATTGCATACAATTAGCACATGTTCACAGCTTATTTGCATAGATATGCCACCGTCGCAGTCCCAGTTCATTTCTATGGTGGTTGTTAATATGTTCTTAATTATGAATATTGACGAAATCCTGATCCTAATCTTAACCTCCCCCAAAACCCAGATCTAAACTTACCCATTTTAGTAACTTGAAAATGTCCCCACATGGCTTCAGCCAAAATCATGTGTTTTTTACGCTGTGAAATGTCA
Source organism: Mugilogobius chulae (assembly GCA_038363315.1). Classification (NCBI taxonomy): domain Eukaryota; kingdom Metazoa; phylum Chordata; class Actinopteri; order Gobiiformes; family Gobiidae; genus Mugilogobius; species Mugilogobius chulae. The sequence continues at coordinate 29,955,135 of CM076399.1, read as the reverse complement.
TGTAATTTTTTTTACACTTTTTCATTTTGTGCTACATGTACGGCGTAAGAAAAGTACACAAAAAAGGCATGAAATCGTGCTAAAAAATTGTGTTTTTACATAGTAAATGTACACTTTCTTGTGTTGACCAGAAGCTAGACACAGACTCCCTTCTCAGTCAGTGTAAGCAAAGCACTATGTGTGATCAATTGGTTTTAAGCCGCCAAAACAACCACACGCTTCAAGTTAAAATGGCTTAATTCTAGAATTTGGACCCTAATATCAAACAATGTGATAAATTTAAGCTTTATTTATTAATGACACCAAGTTTATTTTCCTTGTTTCCAGGCCCGGCGTGGCTAATCGGGAGAGTCGGGAGACTTCCCGAAGGGCCGGGGACTTTGAGGGCCGGTGTGGCTCAAGTACATGTCAATACAGATGTGACTGGAGCGGCCCGAGCCCCGTCCCAAGTCAGCCCACATTTCCCGCTCTGTTGCCGAATTGGACCAAGACGCAGAGACGTGCTGAAAGCACGAGGGTAGTCGCTCTAGAGCAGAGGTGAACCCGAGGCTTGCGAGCCGCGTGCGGCTATTGACCAATCAGAGTGCGGCTCTTTGGCTCATTCAGAAACATTAGCGCCTCCACACGCTCTCTCTTTCCCTCTCAAGAGAGAGCTGCATGTGCGTAAAGCTGCTGTGCTGTAACTTGGCTGATCCCGCCTAATGAAGCTAAAACATTGAAAAAATCCTGAGCCCTGTGAGTGTTTTGAAGTCGACAGCGACACTCTACTAATCACAACCTTTCAGCCACTTTTTATTTCACGAAGATAGACCTCAGATTCACAGAGTTATGATTGTTTTCGCCTTAAGTGAAAATTGCCATTCATTTCAATGGGGCGGGCGCGCGGAATTTGACGGGACGTTTCGAAGCATTTATTTCACTGTCTCAAGACACAGGAGATGTAAAAGTGATACTAAACATGAGTTCATACGTCCTTAGTGAAGTTTGTGTTGTTTTTAGAGCTTCTACAGCTCCTGCTTCACTGTCACTGCTGCGTAATGTGTCCGTGCCTCTCCACAGTCTGCGCTGGGAAGAGCAGGGCCGGTTTAAAAAAAAAGAGGACCTTTGAAGGGGGGCTCATCTAACGTGAAAAATTTAAATTGATATTAGAATTTGATAATAATTATATTGTTAATTATAGTAAAATTACATCACATATCAATAAGAATATCACATCTAAAACTCACCAAAATGCAGGAAATTGCACAGAATTTTTAAAAATTCTCCTGGGGAGAATTCCCCCAGACCCCTTGAATTACATCAAAACCATGTTATATTAAAAAATAAAGATACAGTTGACTTTGCTGGGGCACTACAACCCACTCATAAAAGTAAAAAATAATATTAATAGGCCTAATCGCATACATATTTACATTTTTATTTGTCAGAAGGCTGGTCCATTAAAAATTTTCCCGGGCTGAAAATGAGTCCCACTCCGGCCCTGCTTGTTTCAAATCAATTTAAATGACTCGATCGTCTATGTCATCATGTTGCACAAACATTTTCAGATCCAGATCTTGTCCCATATTTAATTATTATGATTTCTTATCCTTATTTTGCATCAACCTCATTTACCTTTATAAACAATCCAGACAAAGCCCAGTGCATTGATGCAACAAGGAGGTTCATAGGTACAGATCCCTTATCTAAATTACTTACAACCTTATGTGGAGGCAATTAAAAGCACTATCCATCCCATCTCCCCTCACCCTATCTTTATCCCTCTGCTTAATTTGATTGGAGGCAGATATATTTATGCTACATGCGCTAACAGACAGGCTGATTAACCATGAGCCTGCTCTGGTCATGCCCGCACTAATGCCTCCAGAAGCTCAAGGTAATTACCCTCATCGACCTCTGCAGACGGAGAAGCTATACGTAAGGAACACAAAGACAAGAGGTGAGCTCAGGCTGGTTAACAATGTCTGTGTCTGTGCCTTGTATTAGAAGATTCATCTACTGTATAATGCTTTTGCTAGATTTGATTTAGTCTTCCTGCATTATGCTTTCAAAGTATGACCAATGATTATCTGCCTTATATACAGCTATGTTCACATGAGGAACCACTATTCAAAGAAAACAACATAAAATCAGTCCAAGCACAAATACTATGTTGTCAAAGTATCTGTTTGGGTGAAAAGTAGTGTTTATATCTAATAATAGAAAGCTTATTCTCTCAAACAGGAAGTGTGTTTGTTTATGTTTTAGCAGTGCAGTAACATCTGTTGTACTGACACACCTCAAATCACAATGGCAAAACTTGTAAAAAAGTGCTTCAAGACACATCATAGTGAATAATTCTGTTGCTAAGTAAGCAAAACATGATGTGACTGCATAAAACGTTTAAATATGACAGCAAAAATCTTATGAAGTGTCCTTGTAGCTCTTAGCAATGTATGAAAAGACCAAAATTATAATGGACAAATGGTTTAATAAGTGTGACTCAAGCTTGATAAAATGATGTTGTTTGGAGTACTAACTCAGCAATACTAAGCTTGAATCTTTCTTAACAAACTATTTTTTGTCCGAGCTTCAAAGTAAATCAAAGTTGTAATTATTTCTATATTATAGGGTAAAATAATATATTATCCTGATATTTTTAAAGTCTTTTGAGTCTGTGTAATTCAGTAATCTATAATAAGCTTCAGACAAAGTTCATCCGGATCTGGACAATGCTTTCAAAGTAAAGTTTGTCCACATTATGATCTTTGAAACTTTTTACACTACTTAAAAAGACAAACTTTTTTGACAAGTTGAACAGAGCAGTTTGCTGCTTAACACACCACACCAGCTTTGAGTCCTGTTGTCCTGTTGACTTGGCTTAAGAAAGTTTAGTTTTTCAGAATCATAAAACAACTATGCAAATATCCCCGGGCCACCACAAAATTGTTTTAAAAGTATTTTACAACTCAACCCAAACTAAACTTCTTGCAGACTTTTACTTTAGAATTAAAACATGGTCAAGCCTTTGAAAACATAACAACTTACATGTGCCTTTAGCGATCATGTTTGTTTAGTCAGCATTTAAGCCTCACATTAATCATATTGGCTTTGTCATTTTACAGCTTAAACTACTTTGCTGATTTTCCCCCTTTTTGAGATGGTTCAGAGGCAACTATCTGTGCAATTACATGTCAGATACATTAGCACATAATAAATCACACGCTCAGTCTACTGCAGATACATATAATAGTCACAAGCTTGCGTTGACCACCCGTATCAAACGCGTGACCTGAATGAATTCAGATGAACACAAAACAGAAGCCTGCTGCTGGCGAGAGGCTTATGAATAGGCAAATCAAACAGTCTTTGATATGTGTTTTGAACGTTATGGATGGTGACAGAACAAGGGAAGCGGCTGCATGGCATAGACAAGAATACATAAAACATACTAGTAGTTATATAAACGCTTGCTGTGATGTCTTGCCTTTGCTGAAAGTCTTTGGAAGATCGAACAAAGCAAATAAAACATATGTGCAGTAAATGGACGGTAGATAGACGAATAAACAAACAGAGAAAAGTTTACACTATATCAAAGGCATGTTTTTTCTCAGACGTTATGTACAACAGCAAAACCCACGCAGACATAATGAACATACAAACTCCATAAACAAAGTCTTCAAGCTGCATAGAACTGGACATATCAAATTTTAGATTAGGGCTTTTTTGATAAAACTGTCATATCGCGTTTTGTCATTTCTCTGCTTAATGCATCTGAAAGTTCAATTGCCAAGTCCACTTCTTTAAAGCAACTTTGGACTTTGGGCTGCACTTTTAGAGTCATAAAAGATGTGTATTTTGACATTTTTTCGAGGTTGATTTACAAAAATATATTCAATTGTGACAAATTATTTTTTAAAGAATATTTCTATGCCTAAAAGTCGTGGGAAATGTTGGAAATTGGCATTGCACAAGACGCACAATGTTCTGATTAATTTATTATTGCATTAACTTTTGATTGAAAGGCTGAGGTTGCTTGCTTTTAAAGACTTTATCACTTGTTTCTCTCTGAAAATCTGGCAACACTGATCAGCCTTTGACAGCTGGATTTGGACAGTGTAGAAGGAACTTTCTGTAATTCTATTTACCTCAAAGGCAATAAAAAATAGACACAAAATCATGATAAAACCAAAATTGTCATTTAGCTCTATGAAAATTGTGTTATTATTATTATTTTTTTTGCTATATTGCTCAGCCCCAGATATAAATATGAATTTTGTTCTTAAGATGTGCAAAAATTTAGTATGGAGCATATCGTTTGTAGTAAAGACAATACACATTCACCTAAGAATTACACTACGAAATATAAAAATAAATACGCTGATATATTAAAAACTGAGCAATGTGAGTATTTTTTTTTTATAATTTTATTTTCCAACAGCGGTATACATACAGTATTACATGTAGAAAAATCAGCAATGGCTGTACATTCCTTTTTTGTTTACATCAACCCCTGACACACACACACACACACACAAAAAAAAACTTTTTAGAAGGGATGAAACTAGAAAAAATCATAAGATAAAAAAAATAATAATAAAAATACACATATGCACAGCATAAACCAAATTAAAAATGTAGAAATACAAAATAAAAGTTGTAATAGTGTTGGTACCACAGCTGACAACAATGGCAAACAGCAGATGCATTTTCTAATAAAATATTTAAAAATGGAATATATATAAATTGTACTAAGGAATGTTGGATAAGTTATATGTTTTAATGTATGTCAGAAATGGCTGCCATGTTTTGTCAAATTTTGTAGTTGAGCCTGTAAGTACACACCTCATCCTCTCAATGTGCAAAAACCTCATATGGTCTGTTATCCACTGCTCTGGTGTGGGAGGATCTTCTTGTTTCCATCTCAAAAGTATGAGGCGTCGGGCTAGTAAGCTGGCAAAGGCCACTGCCTGAGAATAATATTTTGGAATAGAAGTATCTGGGAGTTGTACACCAAAAGTGCGGTTAGAGCATTAGGAACAAGTTGGATATCATAAGCCTCAGAAAATATATGAAAAATAGCTGACCAGTAACCATTAAGTTTAGAGCATGACCAGAAAGTATGTATAAGTGAACCAGTGTCGATTTTACAGCGATTGCACAGCGAATCAATACCCGGGGAGAACTTTGCTAGTTTTTCTTTTGAAATGTGTAAACGATGGAGGACCTTGAACTGAAGAAGCCCATGTCTGGCACAAATAGAAGATGAATGTACTCTTTGAAGCATAGCTTCCCAAAGTTTGTCAGTGATATTCAACGCCAGATCTTTTTCCCATTGTGACTTTATAATATTAAGGGGTGTGGATTGTAACTGTAATAACATGCTATAAATTTTTCCAATAGCCCCCTTTTTATAAATATTTATATCTAAAATTTCATCCAAAGTTGTTATATCTGGCATATTAGGAAAGGAAGGGAAAGAAGTATTTGCAAAATGACGAATTTGTAGATAGCGAAAAAAATGGGTCCGGGGTATAGCATAAAGGTCATTTAATTGAGAAAATGAAGCAAAAACTCCATCAACAAAAAGATCTTTAAACATTTGTATTCCTTTGTTTTTCCATATCTTAAATGCAGCGTCAACTATGGAAGGTGGAAACATATGATTCGCGCAGAGAGGAGCTTTAAGCGATAAAGTATGTAAACCAAATTTCTTCCGACATTGCACCCATATTTTAAGAGAGTCTCGAAGTACTGGATTATTTTTATACTGGTGTAACTCTAAGGGAAGAGCAGCACATAACAATGCTTGTAAAGAGGTCTTCCCACAATTTGACGACTCAATGTGAACCCACGCTGGAACTTTAGTATCCAAATCACCAACCCAATATAAAATATTGCGTATATTTGCTGCCCAATAATAAAATTGAAAATTCGGTAATGCCAGACCACCTGAGGGTTTTAATCTTTGCAAAAATTCCTTTCGGATTCGTGGAGCTTTTCCATTCCATATAAAAGCTGATATCTGTTTATCAAGAGTCGCAAAAAACTTTTTGGGTATGTATAGTGGAATACATTGAAAAAGATAAAGATATTTTGGCAGAATGTTCATTTTTACAGAGTTAACACGACCAACTAATGATAGTGGTAAGTTGTTCCATCTCTGTAACTCTTTCTTTGTATTTTCAAACAGTGATAAAAAATTTTCTTTGTACAATGATTCATATTGTTGAGTACCTTAACGCCCAAATAAGTTAAATAATCAGATTTCACTTTAAATGAAAATTTGTGAAGGAGATATTTTTCGCCTTAAAATTAATTCTTAGTAATTCACTTTTATGTATATTTAATTTATAACCTGAAATGTTTCCAAAATGATCAAAAATGGCAAAAGCATGGGGGAGAGATTTTAGAGGATCGGACAAATATAATAAGAGATCGTCCGCATATAAAGATAATTTATGTTCCTGACCTGATCTGTAGACTCCTCTGACCCCCCCCTCTGACCGTAATTTAATTGCCAGAGGCTCAATAGAGAGCGCAAAGAGGAGAGGGGACAGAGGACACCCTTGTCTCGTACCGCGGTGGAGTGGGAAATAAGGAGAACATAATGAATTTGTCCGTACTCGTGCCATGGGTGAGGAATAAAGTAATTGCACCCACGAAATAAATTTGGGTCCAAAGCCGAATTTATTGAGAATAAAAAATAAATAATCCCACTCCACCCGGTCGAAAGCCTTTTCAGCGTCAAGCGACAAAGCTACCTCCGGAACTGCGGTTGGCTGCGAATACAAAATATTAAAAAACCTACGTAAATTAAAAAAACCCTGCCTACCCTTGACGAATCCTGTTTGGTCAGGTGAGACAAGGATGGTAGGTAGTGCTCAAGGCGTAGAGCAAGTAATTTGGATAAAATTTTAAAGTCCACATTCAAAAGCGATATAGGCCGATACGAAGAACACTCAAGTGGATCCTTATTTGGTTTCAATAGTAAAGAGATGGTTGCTTGCCGAAGCGTAGAAGGGAGAGATTCTAAATTGAATGATTCTATATACATTTCTTTTAAGAGGGGAGCAAGATTATCTTTAAAGATTTTAAAAAATTCGACTGGGAACCCATCCGGTCCCGGGGACTTTCCACTCTGCATTGCCCCAATTGCCAATTTAACCTCCTCGACAGATATCAACTCTTCTAGCTGAGCTTTGGACTCTGGCGCTAGGACTGGAACAGACAGATTTTCAAAAAATTTTTCAAATAATTCAGGCGCCTGCAAAGATTCAGATTTATAGAGATCAGAGTAATATGATTGAAAACTTTCGTTAATTGTTTTAGGATTTGTGGAGATAATCCCGCCTGGTGACTTGATTTGAGGAATCAATTGTGCAGATTCCGATTTGCGTAGTTGGTGTGCTAAGAGTTTAGATGACTTATCTCCATATTCATACCATAACCTTCTAGATTTATATATCATTCGTTCTGCTTGTTGGGTTGAAATTAAATTGAACTCAGTTTGCAAAATTAGCCGCTGTTTATATAATTCTGGCGAAGGAGACCTGGAATGTTGATTATCTAGTTGTGATATTAAAGTTGTTAATTCAGTGATGCGTTTTTGTTTTTGCTTTTTGTCATAAGAGCAATATGAAATTATATGACCACGCAAGAATGCCTTTAAACTCTCCCAAATTATACCATATGATACGTCAGGGGTAATATTAGCCTCTAGAAAAATCTCAATCTGCGTAGTAATATGTTGTACAAATGACTTATCTGCTAATAATAAAGGGTTAAGCCTCCAAGAATAAGTAAATGGTTCATTTGGAAAATTTAATTCTAAAATCAGTGGACTGTGGTCAGATATGACAATGCTTTCATACCTACAGTTTTTAACATGCGATAATATTTTTTTGTCTACAAAAAAGTAATCTATACGTGAATAGGTTTGATGTACCGGCGAAAAAAAAGAATACTGTTTAGTAGTTGGATTTGAAAATCGCCATATGTCGACTGCTCCATACATATTCAAAAATGATTGCAAAATTTGGGTGGATTTAGAGATTGAAACTTTTTTGTTGAGGATCGGTCTAATATTGGATCCATGACAGTATTCATGTCACCGCCAAGTAATAGATGATGAGTATGAACCTGGGGCAATGTATGAAGAAATTTATTAAAAAATACATGATCATCCCAGTTTGGGGCATATACGTTTGCCAGAATTAGGGGGATGTTAAATAATGTACCAGTCACAATTACATATCGACCATTGGGATCAGCTACTGTATCTGAAACTATAAATGGCGTGTTTTTATGGATAAGAATGGCTGTGCCTCTTGCTTTGGCGTTAAAGTTTGAGTGAAAAATTTGCCCTACCCAGTTTCTCTTTAGTCTTAGTTGATGTAGATTTTTTAGGTGCGTTTCTTGCAAAAATGCTATATTAACTTTAAGTTGAAGAAGATGAGAGAGTACCTTGTTACATTTAATTGGATGATTTAATCCCTTCACGTTCCAACTAATAAATTAACATGGCAGCCATTACTCACAGAAGATGTACCATCAAAAGCTGTTGCCATCGCAGTCTTTAAAGTTGTAAATGTTCCAAATGTCAATCAGCTGTTCTGTCACTATTGAAACATAAAATAGGTTAGCTGTCTGCATTATTGCACAGAAAAAAACAAAAAAAAGCAAAAACATAAAATCCTGTCCCGCCCCCCTCCCCAGTTCCCCCAGCGTTGTCCCCAATTGACAAACACTAAACACCCGAAGCTTCCCCACTTCAACTGAGATTCCGATGCCCTTACCAAAACCACCGTCCCATATTGAACACTAGAAAAAATAATAATTTGCACATACTATACTAAATAAAAAATGAATAGAGAGAGAGAGAAGAGAAAAAAACAAAACATAACAGTAAAATTATATGAATATAGATGTATACATTTTTGAGTATTAACCCCATTCCCTTTTCTCTCCCTCTTCCTCTTAAATACCCTCACCTGTAAAGTCAATCTCAACCCTCAGCATAAACTGGTCAAGTCTTACACAAAAAATAAAATAATAAAAAATTGTATTTTCCTTTGAGCCAACCCAAAAAAGCAAAAAAATCTGGATGGTATAGTCAGTATTTTAGAACAAAGACTACTAACCACGTGTTTAAAACAAATTATCAAACAGAACACTTTAAAAGCCTACAAAACAAAGAACAAAAGACGAATTTTAAGGCTTCTAGTTCACTTCTAATAATCACTCATCTTTTCCAAACCTGAAGTCAATGAAGTCTTTCACACTTTGGGAGTGTCAAACACTTTTGTTTTCTCCATCTACGGAGACTCGGAGCCGGGCGGGGTAGAGCAGGCCGTAGCGGACCCCTTCTTGCTTCCGAAGCGTCGCCTTTACCTCGCTGAAAGCCGCACGGCGCCTGGCAAGATCGGCGCTGTAATCCAGGAAAATGAGGAGCTGCTTTCCACGAAATTCCAGTCGACCCTTTTCTCTGGCGACGCGTTGGATCCGCTCCTTCTCCTGGTAGTAGTGAGCACATACGATGAATGGACGCGGTCTTCCTCCCTCGGGAGGTAGAGGTCCCAGCGCCCGGTGAGCTCTGTCCAGGACCGGTGGTTTCTCCAGACCGTTGGGGCCACCGCCAAGTACCTCATAGAGCAACCCAGCCACGAACTTAGTCGGATTACCCTGCTCCAGGCCCTCAGGTACTCCCAAAATGCGAAGGTTACATCTTCTTGTTCTGTTTTCCATGTCATCCGTTTTTCGTAGTAACTTTTCGTACCTGTTGCTCAACTCTTTGTAGTTTGCCTCCATAGTCACCATTCGAGTGTCAAGCTCACCCAGTTCGTTCTCGTGGCTGCGTAACTTCTCGTTGTACTCATCAAGCACTATGTTAATCGGTGCGATTGCCCGTTTAATTTCTTCCCGCAAACTGTCGTTTTCTTCTTGGATCACTTCTTTAACAATATCACGGAATGCTTGCAGAGTGCTCGTGTCAATAGTCTTGCAGCTAGCCTCTTGAGTGTTAGCTTGTGTGGTTTTGCTAGCCTCCGGAATGCTAGCTAGTGTTTTTGCTGCTTTTGGAGGCATTTCTCTTGAAACGATATCCACAAACACTCACAAATGGCGAGGTTCTTCGTCCAAACACTAAAAGTGTGTTTTATACCGCCGGTTGTGCAATTATTAAGTATTTTGACAAAACTTCGGGACCTCGTGGAATGCGCGTCTACTCCATTACGCGCCCTCTAGCGGTCTCCGCAATGTGAGTATTTTATCATTTTATGTTTTGTCCTGATTTCAAGTGATTTCATGCTTGTTTCATTGGTAAGTCAAATTTAAGACATCAAAATATACACAGAATTAAATAGCACATATTTCAAGCATTTGCTAGATTTTTAAGATAATTTTATCTGTGCAAATTGGACAGTTTGGACAGCTCTGAACACATTTTTGTTGGACTGACTTAATATTGTATTATAATTATTATCGAAAAATATTAAGGTATTCATTTTTGACAGTATGAGAGTCACACCCAAAACTAGAGATTAAACAATATGGGTATATTTCAAGGCTGATTTCTGAGGCCGATTTTCCTATTTGGAAAAAAAGCATAACTAAAAAAGCATAACTAAAAAAGCATAACTAAAAAGGATAACTAAAAAAAATTTTAAAACTAAACTATTTCTATAACTTTTCAAACTGGATTAAAAAAAGCCTATAAAGCTGCATTTGAGTTGCAAAGAAATTGTTATTTATGCCATTACAGCCACAAGCTTTTTCTGAGTTTGTATTGACAAATAAACAAGTCTTTATCAAAGTTTGTGCTGCAGTCAAAGTCACAAAACAAGAATGAAAAGACATGTTAATGATCACATCAAATCAAAGCTGCGTACTAATGAATGGAGAGAGATAAAACAAGTATGGTGTTCTTCCAAAACTAACTTGGAGCTCAGCTGAGTGCAGAATTAAGGCTGACGGTTGATATGGTCAATATGCAAACAAATCTAAATATCAGCTTCCAACTCACTTATTTTTATTTAGCTGTGTTTCTTAGTGAAAAGAGAAGAAAAACAAAACAAGACATATAAAACACAGCAAGGCACAAAGAAAACTCTCACATTTAGATTGGAATATTCTCAGTCACTGCTTCATCTTTTACACATTTACATTCTCCAAATCTCCTCACCAGCAGGACTGACCATGCACCAACTCTTCCTTTCTTCTTTCCATCTTTTTGTAGTCTCGGGGTGAGAAGTGTGTAATTACTGCACAACAAACTGCTCAAATTGTAGCATCTTGGAGAGAGGAGAGGGCGTCCTCCGAGGCTCTCCAAGGACCCGATCTCCATGGAAATGACCGCTCGGTGAAGATTACCCAAATTATCACTGTGCCGTGATTATAAGTGTAAGAACATGAGCTCTGCAATTTGTTTGTCCTTGAGCCTCCATAACCACGCATTTGTGAGATAAATAACATGGACAAACAGGGTGATTTGGCTTTGCTGGAATCAAGATTTGTGTCAAAATGTGACTATTTACAATCATGATATCTTGGTGACGTTCATATGTGTGGGCAGAATAGTTATAATGTGAAAGTTGTTTTTAAAGGGGACATACGTTGTAAAAGGGTGTTTTTAACGGGTGTTCTCTTATCCTTAGTTGCAGATTCATGTGTGAGTAATCTTGCATTGTCCTGCAGTTGATGCTCCAGTGCTTTTTTCACTCACTTGTATTTACTTGTATTTACTCAAAAAAGCCTAATTCTGAGTCAAATATGCAGGGTTCAAACACAAAAGTATAATTTAAAATCTGGGTTAATCAGTTCTGCAGTTTTGGACGGAAAGTCAATGAACCATTTTAGATCAATTTTATGTTTTACATTGAACAAATGAAGAATAAATTACTGATTTTCTACATACACAATAGCAGGGGTGGGCAATTATTTTTTCCGGAAGGCCATATTCGAACCTGGACAACTGGTGGAGGGCTGGACCAGTCATTGGTGTAACAAATTATTATTAATAGTAGCTAATTTTTGTAAAACATAGGCTTTTTAATCCGCCATTTTGACTATTTATTGTGATACCTTGGTAACAACTGTGTGATATCTTGATAATAACTACTTGATAAAAAAACAGACATACCGTATGCTCTTTAGCCAAGTCCGTCAAAAAGAAAAAACAAAGAGTGATGCTTAATCTCAAAATGTGCCAGGGCCACATTGAAACAGTCCGAGGGCCGCAGTTTGCCCACGTCTCCACTATAGTATGAGATTTCAACAAATTGAATACACTGAGTCTATTGTTTTCAGAAAAAAACATGCCAAAAAGAGTCCATAAAGAATAAAAGTTAAAATTTGTCGAGGTATACCAAAGAAATATCAAGATATGCATTTTTGTCATTATCGCCCTCTCCCAGCTGCTCATTTATGGTTCTCTTGCTTTGACATTGGAGGAGCACAATTCATTAAAAGCCAATCACAATTAGGAAATTGCAAATGCTGCAAATTTTGAAGAATCTACAAAACTACAAAATATTGCATGATTGTCAGCATAAAAAACTGTTATTTGTCATGTTCAAATTTGCTCAAACATGTTCTGAAGTTTGTGAGTTCATAAACATATTCCAGTTGCTTAAATTCATTCTGTAATTTTAACCTGCTAATTTTCTTCAATTGTTATTATAAATCATTCTGTGTTTTACTATGCACATTAGCACTGAAGCAAGTTTGTTCACTGATAATTCTTTCAATTTTCCTGGACAGGTTTAAAACTCTGAACATAGGTCTACTATTAACAACTGCAAAAAAAAAATCTAAATTAAATCTTTTTCACCAAATCGTGCATCTCTATTCAACAGCCTTATCTCAACTGGGAAATTATAAGTCCCAGTCCTCCTGCGAGATCCTCTTAGCTTGCTTCTCCAATCTGAAATATCGACCTGCAGAATCAATAGTTTGACAAGACGGCTAAACTTTCACTGGGATGAGAAAGAAATGGCATAACTTTCTTAAACCACGTTCAAATTGATTCCGTCTAAAACTACTGTGTGTTGTACAGTGTAACAAAAACAATGTATTTAAATGTATTCCTGTTCTCAAGTGATCCGTCATTGTTCTTATGTCATGTTTGATTGGTGAGTCCTAAAACCCGGAGCTCATGAGGTGACAGACGGAAGGTCGGCAGTCTCTGTGTCGAGGTAAAATGGGCATTGATCACAAAGTGGAACTGGCACCACTGAACTGTCATTACACTCAGACGGATGAGGTGCCACAGAGGTGAGCTACTCCACAAAAACACATGTGATTGAGGTTAGGAAAAATCACAGCTATGACAGCAGCAGGAAATGATTGCATTGACTGGGACTTTCATGACTGTATTAGATGAAAAAAGATGACTCACACAGCTTGGACACAGCTCATATACACCAGAACAACAGCTAGACCTTTTATATATATTTTTTTAATCAGACAGTTTAAATCATGTCTCTTATGAGTCCATTATTGTGGTTCCAAGACTGTCCATGTTTGTCCTTGTTTGTTGTCCTGGTTTAAGATTAGTCCTGATGTGGCTTCTGTTCTAGTTTGGATTAGTGTTGTCACGATACTAAAGTTTCAAACTTGATTCGATACTTGAAAAAAACTCGATACTTGATACCGATTTCAATACCACAGTCTTTTCTTATGATAGAATTTTTACTTTTTAATTATTATTATTTTATTTATGTTTTTCTTTTTGATATTATTAAAATAATAATATAAATATTTGATATTATTAAAATAATAATATATAAATAAAAATATTTTAATGTTTATTTGTTTATTATTAACTTGATTCATGAACCTTTACATTAAGACTGCTTTGTTCTATTATAGACACATTTGCTGTTTATAGTATATGGGCCATATATACAGTATTTGATAGTTTCATCATTTCCATCTCCAATGAGAGAAGAAGGGGGTGAGGCTAAGCGTACAAAAAAGGGGGCGGGGCTTAAAATTTCGATACTTGTTCAGGCGTATATGGAGTATCGATACCAGTTTTAGTATCGATTAGTATCGGGTAATCGATTTTTTTAACAACCCTAGTTTGGATGTAACCCATAAGCTGCAGCTTCTCTCACCTCCAAAAACATGCATAAGAATGCATGAGAGAGTGAGTGGTTGTCTGTCTGTGCTTGTCTCTTTGTTAACTCTGCGTAGAGTCCAGTTCATTCTCCCTAAAGTCACTCAAAGAGGCTCCAGTCACCTGTGATCTCACGGTTCCAGAACAAGCTAAAAAATGTATGAATGATCGAAAGTTTTCTCTCTGTATTTTTGTTTATTTAAACCCCTTAAGGGTCTTTCACACAAAGCCGAGGGTCGCCCGTCTGAACTGGTCTGGCAACTTTTACCGACAGGTGGCTCACGTGTGTCTGGTGTGAATGGGGCTGTCAGGGGGCAGAGGAGAGCAGAGCGAGTCGAAGAGGAGAGGTTTTGAAGACTTGCGTGTATATGCATCGCCAGCGGTCACAAGTTGCTGCATACAGTATATATACATACAGTATATATATGCAGCCGTTTGTTTGGCTTGCGGCTACAGGAGAACCAGGGAATCAGTGCGCAAGAAAATTGTGTGGAAAACCGAAAATGACGCTTACAAAAAAAACAGTATTTAGCAGAGCATGGAGTGTTATTTAACCGGGTTCAAACAAGACATAAGTACGGAGGAGAATTGCTACTATTTGGAATGAGAAAAACAGAGGAGTTGCAACAACTGCAGTGCGAAGGCTGGACTTGAGCGGGAAATAGAAGTTGAGCTTAACCCGTGAGGTAAGATTAAAAACATCTGTTCTCCATTAAGAGTTTGACAACTACTCGCGTGCAACTTATGTTTTGCCATTTTTGTCAAGCATTACATCACACGCATGCTCATTCGGCATTTTTTTGGCGACTGGTAACTGTTTGAATTGTGTTTGTGTGAATGCTCGTTTACATCGATGTGCCCAAAAGTGCACCCTACAGACAACGACTGGAGTTTGTGTTGGTGTGAAAGACCCTTTAGGTATGAATAATCTCCTTTTCAAGGGGGTCCTTTTTGAGCTCCAGAATCCATAGTTTGACAAAGATGCCAAACTTTCAAAACATCTTCTCAAACTATAGGATGGAAAGATCTGACATAAGATTGAAATACAGTTTGACCACTTTCAAGCTCCACCTTAAATCCTCAAGTGTGTTTGTAACGAAAAGAATTCCTCCTGGTTTTGGATAAAAACATTTCCGATTCTTTAGATCTAACTTCATATAGGGATGCTGGCTATGGCATTATTATGAAAATGAACACTTTCAAACCAATTGATGGAGAAAAAAATTTGACCGTCCCTGTCTGAACTTAGTCTGAACTAAGCTGGTTTGCAAAGTATAGGCTTTTAGAAGATCAAAATCAAAAGATGTAAAGTTAAGAGCTGTAAGATTTGAGAGCAATTTTTTTTTTTTTGAGATTGCAATTAGTTCAAATTTTAAACTTGTTCAGGTGAAATCACAAACTAGAAAAAATCACATTGTTTTGATTTGTGCACAGATCTAAGATCCAGGATTAACAATGTTTATGCAGAAAATCACAAGATATTTTAACGTTTGTGCACAAAATTATGAATCATCAAAAACTGCAGCATTTGTGATTTGCCAATAAAAATATAAAGTTGTGATATTGATTAGATTTCAAAATAATGATGCAGCCCTACTCTGCATACAAAGGTTGGCTCACATAAACTGGGAATCAATCAGGACAAGAAGAGTATTGACAAATTTCCAGCAGCAAGAATCAGATGTGGGAAACAAAGGTTAACTAATCACTGATGAACCAAGCAAGTGCTCCTGTCTTTAAATCAATGTCGACAATCTTATGTAAAGGTGAATCTATACTGACGTTAATACAGTGCGTGGAGTTGAAAATAACTTGCATTTAATCATATGTTTTGTTTTCTTTGCTAAAGTGTTGTGTTGAGTGTTTTTGGAGGTCCATCTGGAACGTTACCATGGCGTTATTGTTGTGGATGAGGTGTGAGTGAAGCTCTCGCAGCGATATCAAACACAGAGCATCTCCAACACTGAAATAGAACCATTAACATAAAGACCAATTCATTACACTTGCACCAGTGGGGAAATGTTTTTATTTATGTTGACATGTTGTTAATAGATAAGACAAAAGTCAATACAGTATTGAGAATGAAATGTATCATTATTTTCCTTTTGTTCTAATAAAACAGAGATACCAACTTAAAGTCCACTTTAACTAATTTAACACATTTGACTTGAGACGCGTGGTTTTAGCACAGTGTTTCTCAATCAGGGGTACGGGGACCCCTGGGGATACTTTAGCACTCACGGGTACATGAAATCATGTCATGTTTAATTTAATTTCTTTCTCATACTGATAATTAATTGACTGAACATGTAATGGTAATAATTGACAATACTACTATAAAAAACATTTCTGTACCAAAAAACCCAAACAGAGGGTACTTGGCATGTGACACAAAGCTTTAGAGGGTTATTTGTGATGAAAAAAGATATAAAAACCACTATGAATAGATTTAAGGGCTGGAACGAAACGTTTTTGTCACAATTCAAAACGATCACAATAAAAAATTTTCAAAACACTAGGTATTGCATTACACAAGATAGTGTGACTTGATATTATTTTTTGTAGGGTTATCGTCGACCATAGAATTTCTTGGTAGACTAAAAACAAGTCCAATCAACCAATTAATCGATCAAAAAACGGGCGTGGCAAAAGAAGCTAGCATTGAAGCAAAAAAAAAAAAAAAAAAATTATCTGACCTAATCAGTCCACGAGCTCATGCAAAACAACTATTTATACAGAAAATACATGTGGATGAGTAAATACATTTTCTAATAGCTAGATTACACCAATGATTTGGTCCCAAATCTTCAGATAATTCATTGTGTTTTTGTTGCTGTTCAGTATATTTTATGTGACATTTTAATTACAGTATGTAAAATTCTTACATTGTCTACTGTCACATAAACTGCTTTTGTTGGATTACAAAATTATATTGTTTATTGTTGCAGATGATTTTTTTATAGTTTAGAAAGTTTAAGAGATGTTAATATGAAATAAAATTGTAAATTTTATTGTAAAAGAACACAGAAAGAGAAGCTGATGGGGATCCTAATAAATAAATAATAAATCGACCGATTAATCAACTAGAGGACCACAAACCTAATTAAATGATGTGATATTTTTACAATAACATATGAAAAAATTGTAATAAAGCCATAGTTTAATGCAAAACAGGAAGTTTATGTTTCAGTTTTTTTTAGAAACTACAATGCTGAAAAATCATTCAAAGAAATTCTAAATAGAAGCTTATGCAAATGTGTTTATATTTTAATTCCAATGAATGGCTGGGTTGTAATACAGAACGTCTCATCTTTTCTATAGATCCACTTTGGTGCTGATTATGAAAAGTCTGCCTGATGTGAACAGCAGCTCTTACTGTGACATTATTTTGTAAATGTAACACAGCCTAAAAGCACATTTAGCTGTGCATTTTGTACATACATTAAAGTATTGCAAATCAAACACAATACGATGCAGCAAACTGTATCATAATATATCGCAAAACGAAAACTTGTGCAGCTCTAATAAATTTACCCTCAGAACCTGCAAAGCTCAGTTGACCGCGAGTGAACTATCCTGTCTGTCCAAGCTGACTGCGTTCACTGCATCAACACAGCCTTACTTAAGTTTAATGGAACAGAAAATGTGAAACATAATGTACCGCAAAGTGTTTTATTAAATCTGAGCGAAGCAATATAATGAGGATATGCAGAGAAAGTATTACAGAGATACACGTTATGATTGTGTTAAGAAGAAAAATGCATGGTTAAAAGAAAGAACTAATAGTGTAAACATGGATGCAGTGGAACGATTATTAGAAGGTACATAGAGAAAAAAAGCATGAAATCTATTAATCAAGAGTTGAGAAACAGGTATAGGACAACAGTAATGATGGAACTTGAATAAAATGTAGCAAGGTATGTAAGATAAAAGACCATGAAGTAAGAGCAAAACTAAAAACAAAAACGACAGCATGCAATGGTGCACTAACCGGTATGACACCTGTCTCTATGAAGATGCTATATTTGCCTGAAATGTTCTGCGGCGTGGCCTTAAAGGAGACCTATTGTTTTTTAAGTGTTTTTAGTGATGAACTTTGACATAAATAGGTCAGTATTTTACACTTTTCTGAGCACTTGAGCTTCAGCTACAGGACAGGACACGATTACTCAAACATGCATGAATCAATACAAATAAAAGTAAAGTTATGAATTTTACTTATGTACATGATCCTTTCAGAGATGCATTTTAAGTAATTCATCTATGTATGTGTAACCCAATGTTGTCCTGCAAAGTAGGCTTGAATGCTTCGAAAACTCAAGCTTTTCATCTGCGCCTATGTGCTCAACAGTGGAAGATTGCCTTTTATAAACTTATAAACTTCCATAGGGATTTGGAGGAGTTTAAAGGCATGTTACAGGCTAGCTCAAATCCATAGTGTGGTTGTTTTCAGTCTAAAAAACACATCTATAACTAAAAATCAGCTAAACGTATTATTTTGTACTTTGTAGTTTATAAGCTGCCAGAAAGACAAGACGTTTTCAAACTTTATATATATTTTTTTCAAAATCCCTTTGACAAAGTGGGCAGCCACTGTTAAGTTCCATTGTCCTGTACTTATACAGTTATATAGAAAAGTTTTTTCTTTCGATTAATTGATTAGTTGTTTAGAAATTAAAGTCACACAATTTACACAATTTGACCAAGATAAAGCTCAAGTAAAGTCACTTGAGGATGTCCTGAAAGTGTATATTTACGAGTCGTTTCCCTCTGCTAATGGACTCTGGCTCCACAAACATAAACTCAATAACTTTAGCCTTAGTTACATCTACAGCCTGTCCATCCATGGGAGTGGATCCCTTCTTCACTGTGGTTCTCCTCGAGGTTTCTCTTTTTCCCTTAGGGTTTTTTTAGTTTTTCCTTGTCGAGAAGGAGGGTCTAAGGACACGGGATGCTCTGGACAATCATTCATTTGCTCTACTAATAATCTGCTTTGACATGCTTGATCAATTGTTTCATTGAATGTGCATTGTTTCATTGAATATGTATTGTTTTATTTTGATTTCCTATTATTCATATTTGCTAAAATTAATAATCTTGGGAAGTCCTCAGGGACAACTGTTGTTGTGATTTTCGGCTATACAAAAAGTAAATTGATTTGATTTGATATATTTGCACACAAAATAATGCTAAAAAAAAAAAAACTAAATACTTTCCATGTCACTTTTCAATATGACTCCTAATATCTCATTTTGGATTCCATGTATCAACCGGTTATTCAATAAAAAAATATGTTGATAATTATTTTAGTAATCGATCGATTAGTTGCAATTAATCAACAAACTTGTTGAAGCACTATTTTTCAACAATAAAAAAGTGCACATACATGACAACCAGAAGATTGCTACAGTGCCACAATAAAGAGCTTCTCAGTTTGACAGCTTGTAATAGACATTTTTAGATGAATGTTTTGGCTTACAAACAACAAAGTGGTGTCTTATAGTTTATTGGAAATGCCCCTCTGAAAAGCATAATATGTCTCCTTTAAGTGAATCAATAGGACAGACTGTGGACTCTGATGCAGTATCAGTGAGGTGATGTGTAGCTTCTGTTGCTCTGAGCTCTTTCAAGGCAACACTTCCTATTCACACAGTCATTTATCCAGGTTCAGTGTCATTCATCAAACACAGGCTGTAATTTATGTTCTGTTTTTAACTGTGTAGCATTTCCATCAATACCACCACAGCAGCGGCTCGTTCATCATGATCACTGTGCTTAAACATGAGATAAAGACATCACCAATCATAAAGTTTGGGTTTTTGCTGCCAGGAATGAATCAAAGTGGAATCATTTTTCAGTTGCAATCACAAAGTTGAAATAGCAACATCCAAGCACATCGTTCTGAGTGAAAATGACAACAATCCTTAAGGTTAAGGTTAAGGTTAAGGTACACTTATTGTCCCCGTAGGGAAATTTGTTCTCTGCATTTGACCCATCCTTCAATGCCTCTGGGCATCTCCTCAGGAGCAGTGATCGCCGCAGTGCAGCGCTCGGGACCCATCTCCAGATGTTATTGCTAGGCTTGATCAGGACTACCATAGCTGGAGGATAGGGCTGGGCGTATACCGTTTAATATTTGACACCGGTGTTTTTTTTTTTTAATGATATGAATTTTCCATACACCGGTGTGTGCGGTATGTCCGGAAGAAAGAGCGGCGGAACGTCGCGCCGCGCTGATCCCACCACATACAGCCCCGCCCCGTTCCGCTCCGACCACTGGACCAGCCGCTGCCGTTTCAATGAATGAAGACAGCCACCACATCCCCCGCACCCGCCGCGCAAGGCCCCGCCGCAGCCCCGTGTCTCCGCCGTTACCCGACCAAACACGGACCAAGGCCACCATCCTCTCCGTCCGAGTCCGCGGCAAAGTGAAGCTCCACAGCCCATAACGCACCGAGCAGGAAAAAGAAAGTGAACCACGTCGCCCACACATGGACAGGACAACGCCACGGAGTTCGTGCTCGCAACACATCAGTCTACCCCCAACGGAGGAGGAAAAGACGTCCACCGCCGTGTCAAGAGCTAAAGCTATCCCACGAAACACATGAGCGGCCCGCGCCACGCAGCCCCGCGGAGCGGAGACCCACGGCAACCCCGGAGGCGGACTGGGGCGGAGCAGCACGCAGTGGGAGCAGCGCGCAACGTCATGCATTCTCATTTCATCACCTCATTACAGTTATGAGTGTCACTGTCTGTCACCTCTTTGGATACAGCAGCATTTGTGGGACGATTCAAACCTGGGTTTATACTAGTCTGCTCATTCTAAGTTAATTTACTGCAGTAATTATTCTCTAAATTATTTGGAAACGGGGTTAACACCTAGTCATGTACCTGGATAAAAAATACCGTCAAATACCGTGACACCGACATAATTTTGAAAAATACTGTGATATAAATTTTTGGTCATACCACCCAGCTCTACTGGAGGATATTACCCTAATGCATGTTATTGGTTGGTGGGGAAACCGGAGTGCCCGGAGGAAACCCACCCAGACACGGGGAGAAACATGCAAACTCCACACAGAAAGGCCCGGGCCCGTGCGGGGCTCGAACCCGCGACCTTCTTGCTGTGAGGCAAGAGCGCTATCCGCTCTGCCACCGTGCCGCCATTAACTGTAACTTCTTTTTAATCTTGTTTTTATTTTCTTATACAATGTTGTCTGCATGACTGAAAGGTGCTCTACAAATAAATCAAAAGGTGCATTATGTGTCTTATGCTACCTTAACCTGGGTGTACACTGAGGGCCTGATTTATAAAGCCAGGTGCTAAATCGCAGATGCAAAGTAAAAAAAAAAAAAAAAAATCATGTTATTTGTGAGAAATGTATGCAAACTTTAATATTGGAAGATGTACAAATCACATATTACACAAAACAGATATGCACCACCTCAAATTCTGCATCTTTAGTAAAATGTCAGCTATGCCAAGTTTTTGCTCCCTCCAACCTGTTTGCACATGAGCAAATGCTTGATAATTTGGCGTTCAGTGCAAATCTGGTGCGAGTCAGGACCCACGCTGGTCCCGCAAGACTTTGAAAATGTTTAAAACCATAGTGATGTGTACACTGACTTCCGAGGAGAAACGAATCTGCATGAAGTATATTTTTCCCAAAGATTGTAACGACCTGGTGCGACTTTCAAGTCATTGTATGAGCACTCTTTATAAAAAACGTGGCTTTAGGCAAATTCGGACCGCAGTTGACTGCAGCTGGTGTAACAGGCTCTTTGCAAGAAACCTGCACAAGTCCTGAACCTAACCCGCCTCGCAGTCAGAGTACACCCAGTATAAAGTTCCTGGAAACAAGTTCTTCACGCCAAAATGGTCAGATCAGTGGACTCACAAAGCCATAATAAACACTTTATAGCCGTATTAAACTCATGTGAGCCAAATTAGTTTTTCATTCACAACTTTCAGAGACCAGAGCAAGAATTGCCGTCACAGAAAAGCTAATAACAATACAGCTTGCAAACAGCACGGTTTCTAGTTTTCAAGACTATAATTAAGAGTAGAGAGGGAACAGAGGGAAAAAAATCTCCCAAACAAATGCATATCTGTGGGGAAATCTGCTATTAAATGCACTGTACCCAAACGTTTTAAATAAATTAAGTCAATTTTGTTCCTGTACACAGATATATTTTGATGGCTTGAACTTGGGTTCATGTACATTCAATATTAGTGTATTTTGTTTCCTAATACTCAGGAAGAGCACTTATTAGTCTTATCCAGATTAATAAATTGTAGTACTCACAATAGAGTTCTACACTTATCAATCTAGTTAGCTTGCACATCGACACAACTCAGCTTGCACAGGAAAGTTGCCAGACACGCTCAAAACAATGACTTTCTAGGCTCAGAATGCATTAGGTAAGTGAGACAAACATGTGACTGCATCTAAAAGTGAACGTAATTGTTCATGTTCACAAGTGATCCATAACAGAAAAAAGGTTTCAAAGCTGTCATCTAGACAAGATTTTGGAAGATCGAAGAGCAACTGGATAAGTACTGCTTTGAGTTTTGTCCTGCCCATTAGGATTGAAACTGTCCTCATAAATGTATTTGATTTGTTTTAAAAAAAAGCTTATATTAAAAAAAAAAGTTTAAAATTAAATAGTTCTGTTTGTTTACGCTTTTAAAAGGGCAGATACAGTGCCTTCAAATAGAGAAATATATAAAGCTACCCTCTGAGTGTTCATTTTTAATTCAAAGCA
The DNA here is from genome assembly GCA_038363315.1 of Mugilogobius chulae. Classification (NCBI taxonomy): domain Eukaryota; kingdom Metazoa; phylum Chordata; class Actinopteri; order Gobiiformes; family Gobiidae; genus Mugilogobius; species Mugilogobius chulae. The sequence goes on along the minus strand of CM076399.1, from coordinate 29,932,268 downwards.
AAAGTCTCCCTCCTCTGTGCACCCGCTGGTGTCTGAGTGACAACTGCAGACCCACAAAGGAGAAAGCCTATGGTGGTGAGATAGGATGATAAAACGTGCCCATAAAGATGTCCATAAGATACAGTCCGGATACGCTCTCCCTCTTATCTTCTTTCTTGTAACAATATTATGGGATTACAGTGTAACTCAAGACCAAGCGTTCAGAGAGTTTGAAGTCCACGTGGAGAAAAGAAAATCTAATTAGTTATTCTCTCCACAAGACCTCTACATCGTATAACTGTACATACTGTGAGTCCTGTTGTCTGGGGCGACAGGAAATCAATCTGAGCACTTTAGCTTTGCACGCTGACGATTTTAACAGGGGAACAGCAAGTGATTTAATTATGGCAACATTAGTTTACCTAATGTAAGATATACTGTTGTTGTGACACTACACTCTTGTTCTGTACAGATGTGTATGTATGTATATATGTATGTATGTACGCATGTATGTATGTACACATGTATGTATGTACGCATGCCTGCATGTATGTATGTATGTACACATGCATGCATGTATGAATGAATGTAGTACATTCATACATGCATGCATGCGTACATACTATGTACGCATATATGTATGTATGTATGTATGTACTGTATGTATGCATGAATGCTTGCATGCATGCATGTAACTGGATGATGCGTAGGCTACTTTACCACGACAAAAACAGCGTATTCTGACAACGAGTTCACAGCTATTTTTAGTACCTATGTTACGCCGTGCATTAGCACAATATGAAAAATCGTAAAAATGACACAAGATTTCACAGAGTCAAAATAGGACGAGTTTTGGTTGCAGCCACGTGGGGACTTTTTCTTCAGGTGAAACCGGTAAGTTTAGGCATAAAGTTACTAAAATTGGTAAGATTAGGTCTGGGGCTTGGGGCAGGTTAAGATTAGAATCAGGATTTCATTAATATTCATAAATAAGAACAAGTCTTAACAACCACCATTGAAATGAATGGGGACTGTGACGCGTATTATAATTACGTGAAACAGCTGTGAACTCGTGCTAATCATACGTAATTTACATGTTGTGTAATGTCGTGGTAAATGTACGCTTTCTTGTGAGATCGGGCTCGTCAACTGCAAAAGGCTGTGAATACATTCCATCTAATAAGGTTCAGCTATTCTCTGTCCTTCAGCCTAATGATTATTTACACTTATATTCTTCTAATAAACGTGTGTCAATCCAGTCACATATAAAGCTGTCCATCTATGGGACCTCCACTGTGGTTCTTCTTTAAGTTTCTCTTTTTCCCACTGAATTTTTGGGAGTTTTTCTCCGTCGAGAAGAAGGGTCTAAAGACAAGGGATGCTCTGGGACAATTATCAGTTTGCTTGTTTGCAGTGAATGTTGAATTGTCTACTTCTGTAGACAGTGATGGCTTTATTGTTTGATTTTCTAACTCTTTTTTTTTTTTTTTTGCTAAATCAACAATCTTGTGATGCCCTCAGGAATGACTGTTTTAGGCTAGAGAAAAATCTATCGAATTGAAATTAATTTTTAATAATGACCTGGATTCAGAGAACTCTCCTACGCAATCCACAATGGAGTACTTCTTCCAAGAGCCATTTTCTGTTCTTTGAGTACTCCTCACACGCCAATAACAGGTGTCTTACTGACACTATTTTATACACAGTGGTCTCAAAGGCCTTTCATATGGTTGCCTCTTTGAGCTTGGCTCACAAAGGATTTAAAAGGATTGCAATAATTGTTGATGTGGAAAAAAGATTTTTGCAGGTGGATTGTACTTCAGGAGATGCCCTCCTGCTTTGGAGAGTCTGCTCAAGTCTAAGAATAGAATGAGACTTAACAGTTGTACACGAGGGTGAATTATTATTGTGACAACTAACCAGAGAAGAACATCATAGTGTACTGCCTCATAAAAAACTCAAAAAGTGCATTAGACACACTTTTCTGTTCAGACCCATGTTTAAGTCATGTTTTCACATACATCAAACACCTAATTGAAAGCAGAAATGGCTTTAATAAAGGTGCATTGTGCAATAGTGGATATGCCACCTTCTTGTCAACATGATGATAGTGTTGGGACAAAGTTTCATTTGCAAATTACAGGTCTTTCTAAAGCTTGAAAAATTAGGCAGAGAGAGAGAGAGAGCAGGTCAACTCCGTGGATTTTAGAAGAATACGTGTGAAAAAAAGGAAATTATACTTAATTGCAAATAGTTAAAACTCTCACTCAATTAGGTGAACAAACTGTGTGTGTAACAGACAAAACACCTGTCAAGTTCTTGGACATTTCTCTTCCCTGCAACACTGCCTCTCGCATGAGTAAAATGCCTTGTTCCAAAAGCCCATAGTTTTTAGGAGGACGTGAGCCAAGAGGGGCCTTCAGGGACACGCTGAGCTGATGTGATCCGACAGAACATACAATACTCCAACATTTGAACACAGTCTGTGCAGCTGCTGCCTCTAATTGGCCTCCTCTCCACTGTGAAGGCAAAACCAACCACGAGACTACGTTTTCTGCTGGATTCTGTTTTTTGTTACACTGAATCAAATTACATAAACTGAAGAGCATTATGGTCGGCCTGTGTGAGTGTGGCAGGTTGCTTAGAGTCAGCACAAAAAGTGTGACAAAAATATGACAATGTGAGTCTAAAGGCATTGTGCTGAAATACTTTAGTTAAAGTTAGAATAAATTTGTGTCCATTGGAGTGTGGTAAATTTCCATGGTTGAGAACCAGTAGAGCGTAAAATAGTATAACCAGTCAGGTGCCCATGGGAAGTGACAGGTGATACTTTTTGCTTTCAAAACGTAGATGCCAGTGAGATGGCTTCTAAAGACATTCAAGGAACTCCAAGGCACTCTTTATGGTATATTAAAAAGCTTTCAGGACTAAAGTAAAAGAAAAAAGTGACCTTGCTCTGGGTGAATATAAAGGTACAGGTGTCTGTTTATACATGTTTGCAATCGCACACATACTGTATATAATGACATTAAAAAAAAAAAAAAAAAAAAAAAAACAGCGACTGAATTCTATACGATAACCACAGCTCAGAATCACAATCAAAGTCACAATCACTATACTATCTTACTATCACTAAAATCATCATCATCATCATCATCATCATCATCATCATCATCACTAGAATCACAATCAAAATAACTATAATCAAAATCATCGCCGTCTCCAACCACCACACCATCACCATCATCAAATCACTATCACTAAAAGTATATCATCATCATCATCATCATCATCATATCATCATCATCATCATCATCATCACTAGAATCACAATCAAAATCACTATCATTAAAACATCACCATCATCAAATCACTATTACTAAAATTACTATCATCATCATAATCATCATCATCATCATCATCATCATCATCACCACCAGAATCACAATCAAAATTATTATCACAAAGGTCCTCATCATGATCATCATCATGATCATCATCATAATCATTATGATCATCATCATAATCATCATCATAATCATCATGATCATCATCATCATCACAAAAATTATTATCATAATCATCATCACGTGCGTGTAATGAGAGTATGATCAGTAAGAAAACATTTGTGTATGTAAGGTGTTGGGGCGGTGTTGGGGCGGTGTTGGGCAGTGTGCTGTTGATATGTTTGTACATGAGAAGTGTGATGTGGTGCGTGTGGTGCAAATGAGCATCAGTAGGAAAACATGAGTGTGTAATGTGTGTGTAAGAAAGAAGCAAGTGTGGTATAAAAAAGAAACAAAAAAATTAGGAGCGTGGCGTGGCGTGGCCGGATGAGAGAGCGAACTGCTGGCTTCCGCTTCTGGACCTGGGCCAACCAAGAGTTCTGGGTGGAAAACACAGGTGGTTAGTGATAATCAGAGGGGAAGAGGCGTACGCCCAGGAATGTAACAATCAAAATCACTAAAACCATCATCATCACCACCACCACCACCGGAATCACAATCAACATCACTATAATCAACATTGTCATCATCAGAATAATCATGATCATCGATAACTATAACCAAAACAAAGCTTAAATAAGAAACGTCTCTTTCTGTTCTTCATCACTGATAAAATTCAGTCCATACAGTAAATTTGGTTTGCTACAGAAATACGGATACTGATACTACTGGTTTCTTATGTTTACTAGAGAATTGCATCATGGGATTGCGTCAGTCTTACATTCAAGACTTTTACATAATCTAAGTATAAATATTTGCAGTGTTTTTGTGTTACACAGGAACATTTGACAGCATGCTGACAAAGGAAAATTTGAGAGGCGCTATGAGGTAGTAGAATTTTTAAGCTGAACATACATTGTGAAAGTCGTTACTCAGTTCACAACAATACTGATAATTGAAGCAAATATAGAGTAGGGGAGACCAGGGTGGTTGTCAATTTTACTTTGATTTGAATTGCTCAAAAACAGCTAATCTTACATTAACATTTTAACAACAGAGAAAAGCTCAAAGTCTTGAGTAACTAATGAATCCACCTGCTGTTTTCTATCTTATTCTGTTAAAAAGTTATTGATCATTTAATGGTAATTGCTCACCTGTGACAACCAACTCCAATTCAGGGTTGGTTGTCACAATGTTACTATGTCAATGGGAGACGGTGACAAATGTGTCTTGTCTTTGGTCTGATTTTTTCATGTTAAATTACAAGATAAAGGCAATTGGAAATTAAAAAGATGCATTTTTGTCAAGATTCTAATGATATTGTAAAACAATAATATTAGTGTGAATCACTGATCAATAACTTTTGAACAGAATAAGCTACATGACAATAATTGGATTTATTTTTTAGTTGAAACTTTACACTGATTTCCTGCACTGAATTGGAACATTTAAAATACAGTACCTTTGGAAAATCTGGCTTTTGTAAAAATGTGAAAACCAACGCCGACTGACTTTTTTGCTTATACCTCAACTTTCTTCTACATTTTTAAACCCAGCTCAGAAAAAATAGTCCTAATTGTCATTGACTCTCTGCTTTGTAAAGTCAATGGTTACAAGCTTTCAACACAAATTTTGAAAAAAAAAAAAAAAAAAATTCTCAGCATCTGAAAACTTACTTTTTGCTGTAAATTTTTTTTTATTTTGTCTTTGCACAATCTTGAACAAATGTTTACAAAAATGATTTAGCTAGTGATAATTGGTTCATTTATTGAACATTTTAATCTGGCTTTTTTTTTCCAAATGCACCATTCACAAGCTGAGATACAGTGACTGTGACAACAAACCCATGTGACAACCAACTCCGTTCTCCCCTAATATTTATGTTAAATAAAGTTTTATGTTCAGTCATTCTCCTATGAATAAAAACATCTGTGAGTGTGCTTTCGTAAGCTATTTATTGTTTTGCTCAGATGACCTTTACGTACTAAAGCAAAACCAAAGTCCACTTCAATGCTTCACCCAAACGTGAATCCACTTTTGTGAAAATCTCGTGTTATAAATATTCAGACACTGACATTTTCGAGCTGCTGAGTGCCCGGATATCATTTTATATGCTTCACTGTGACAATGCAGCCAAGGACGGAAATCACTCTGCTAAAGGTGAGGTGAAGTGCTGTTGAAAGCCATTCAGGCAAAGTAATTTGTGATGTAATTCAAAAATAATAATGAATACTAAGTTATATCTGATCACTTGAACAAAAGGTATCTTCGGGTGGTCAGAGTACGTTAGATTATCATGCAGTGAAGGAACCTGATGTTTCTTTTTCTTTTTTTATTGTACGACCGAAGTTCTTCACGGTCCGCGGCTCACCCTCACACATCGCAGGAGGTAAATAATAGTGACTCCAGAAAGACTGCTCCAACATTTATCTTCAGCCCAGTAACACTCCACCCTTTGACTCAATGCTATCTCTGCAGAGTCCTTTCTGCAGAATTTCAATTTGATTTAATGTAGTTGGCCCAAGAGATAAAAACTTAGCCAATACACAGTGAAATGAGACATGCATTTAACAACTGGCTTTGTTAAAGTATTTTTAGCTTTGATAAATTATATTATTTGAGGTAACATAATGCTTTGGTTAGGTTTACTTCTTTCGAACTGAAGTTTTAAACCCTTTTTATAAATCTCATGCTATACTGCTAAATTGTAATATGTAGTTAATACCTATCTAGTGCCTTTCCCTGGGATATAAGCTGGGTAACAATTTCGCTATATATAAAAAATCTTCCTCAGTGGACACTCTCGTTCATCCAGGTACTGCTGTGACAGAGAGGAAACGAGGCCATGTATTCTTTCATGTTCTCTCAGAGCAAACTGCTGCAGATCTTGACCATGATGCACCTTCAGCAGATGCAGCACTGACCTTTGCAGGAGTTTCATTATAGAGCTGAGGATTGTAACATTACACATTTAGTAGTTAGTGAAATACTTCGAGCTGAGTGTGGGGCCTACCTTATTTGAGCTTAGCCAATCACAGCAACAACTCGTAATGGTGTATCTAATGTCCACGTGAGATAGAACAAGTACGGCTCTTCTTTCAAAAAGAAATTACTCCGTATTTCTGCTAAAATACGGAGTAAACAAAAGCAGGAGAAACATGTACATCAACGAGAGCCGCCATCTTTGTTTAGCTTGAATGAGACTTGGCGGTGGCTCCAGGGCGTTAACAGCTGTCTTAACACTGCCGAAACACTGCTGGTTCGGACTCCCAAACCAATTGGGCGTCTGGAAGACCAGATGGTTTAACTCGTGTTTGTGAATTTACAAATATCGCGAGATAAACCATCTGGCTGGCCAGGTTAGCTCTTTCATGCATTAGTACTTGAAAAGATATATATGTATCAAAAGTGTTATGTAAGGAATTGAGTTAGAGATTCATCTGCTGGCTGCATGCACAGAGGAAATAATCAAAGCAACCCTCCCTAATATGTTACGCTGCAAAGATGCTCCAAACTGGATTATTTATGACTTAAAACAGTACAGTACAGTATAGTACAGTACAATAGAACAGGAATAAAAACTATGCATAATGTGTCCAATATGATACTAAATAGTGAAACTTGGGGTTTATTCAACAATAATTTTACACTAAAATATTTATCAGTAGTGATCCAGCAGTTTAACAAGTTTTCTTTAGTTTTTAACATAGTTTTGCAAATGTATCTCTATGAATGCTTTACACTGTTTCAACAATATACTGGATTGCCATAGAAACAACATTTTTAAGTTACTTGCTGAGGTTTGTATGAGAGATCAGTGCATCTGTTGGTTGTTCTTGTTTTCCCTGGATGCTTGACCTTGAGTATATATGATCTACTAAGCTTTCCAGAGGGACCCAGAGAAGAACTCATGTTGGAGTGTAATACGCACGTAATGGAGCTCAACAGTAACTGCCCACTTTCTGGTTCAACAAGCTGAATTTGAAGATATAAAGGTGATTTTTAGACTGAAAACTTAAAATTGCGCTGAGTTAGCACATAGTTGGCTTGCCCGCAATATGTCTTTCAACTCTTAATATTTACATTTTTCATAAAGTCTATGGCACTTTGCAATGGGTCAATTTACTTCCAGAACCAGTGCAAGCTTCCACGGTTGAGCTCCATAGCCTTTTACTGCAATTGGAAAGTCTCAACCAACAAAAGCTAAATAACAAAAAATGAGCTGAAAAAAACACACACACGTACAAACTGAATAAAGGTATATTACAGTCAGACTTGTAAGTGTTTAAAAACCTCATAGATGTGTATTAAACCGAATGTGCTGGAAGGCATTCAAAACATTTTACTAAACTCCTACCAACAAAAGTTTACAGCTGCGTTAACAGCAGTATAAAACATTGCTAGTTTCGCTCCAAACTGGCTAAAAAACAGAGAAGTCAAAGGTCAATCTCATTTCAATAGAACTTTCCAGCAACAACAACAACATTAGCATCAGATCCAGGCAACCCTCTTCCTAAACTATTGCACATTTCCCCTGCCCTCCAGTCCAGCCCTGAATTATCTGGGCTTGTTCGTCTGCCTGTCCATCGGCTCACGAGCATCATTATTTCACTAACAGAAGCACTGCAGCAGAAATGCCAAAGCAGGTCACAATTTTCAGACTGCCGCCTCTCCACGGTTACATTTGCAACTCAGAATGAATTGAATAATAAAAATAACACTGACAAACAACAGAAATGGTGTATAACTTTCTATGATAACCGTATCGAGTTGCGGTTGCTGTATTGACTGTTATAAATAGGCACAGCGCCCTTTGAATGGAAGACAATTATCTCCCAAAATTACAGTCTGCAGTCGGACTTAAAATGTCAATGTATGCAGCTCAGAACAGCATGTCCACCAGGAAATATGTGTTTATGAAATGCTAAAAGTCATGTTGTGCTAGAGCAGAAGAAGCTTTGTTTTTTGAAATTATGTTTGATCAAGCATTTCTTATGCAGAAAATTGTACGTTTTTATTATCACATTTATGTGACTCGAAGCAGAAAATTGTTAAACGTTGATTTTTTTTTTTTTTCATCTATGCTTTGGTTGGACATGTTTCGAAAGGGTTAGTGCTAGATAGTCTGATCCGGAGGGACAGACGTGAGCTGGTTGCCATAGTAATGAGATTATTTCTGTTGCTAAACGGGTCTAAACTGTTATATTTTTTTATCTTAACCTTTACCGTAACCCTTTTCCTAAAGTTACCCTTACCTTAAACTTAATCATCATCCCTCTGGACCCGACTATCTAGCATTTACCCTCTGAAAGACCTTTATTATAGACTTAGGTTAGATCTGGTTGTGCTTGAGATGCCAGCATTTTCCTTATGTGAATAGATCAGTAAGGATCTATTCACATAAGGAGAGGAAATATATTTAATTTTTCTGATGGAGATTCCATCAGCTGTTTTCTCCTTGGTGACCCCACAGCTTACATAAATATTCTGTTTGCCCTTTTGCAAAATAACATCACTAATGCCACACCATGTTATAGTAAGTAAAGGAATCCCATTTTTATAGAAACAAGCAGGTGACAGACAGTCAATACTCAAGCTCAAACTTACTTAACTACTACTACTACTACTACTTACTAGTCATATTCAAAAAATAAATGCATGTTAAAGTAATCTTGTGTCGGTGCTCAGAAACAACTATGTTCTCACATACCTCATAACCCTTTTCCCTGCCCATGCTGGTGAAGATGACGTAGCAGAGTTGTCTGGAGCCGCTGTCGTCTGATTGGAAACATTGTTGATGAGAGTTCCATGGGGAGGGCTCCAGGAAACCTCAGGGTCAGGCAGGCAGGCCCGAAGCCACACAGTCCACCTGCAGAGAGGGCCACACAGAGGTTAGGACAGCAAAAAGTACATTTGGAGATGATTAACCTAAAAGTACATTTCCCCGACATAAAACATGGTCTAAAGTGTTTTTGTTCTCTTCCAATGCAATTCTGGTCAGAGCTATTTAGAAAAGGTTTAGAAATGTTAAGGAATCTTCAAAATTATACAAAAATAAATAAATACGTAAACATGTACTATTTGTTATGATGAAATGTGAACACTGTTTGATGACAATGATCAATAGGCGATGGTTGTGTGTTCAGCAGCTTTGAACAGAAAGGGAAAGTGACACAGTGTAACTTTCTGGAGGTGAAAAGTCAGCTGCAAAATTCCATCAAAATTTGTAAAAAAAAAAAAAAAACACATATAGATTTTTGAACATTTTTAGGGACGTTTGCGCCAAAATGTGAAAAACTATAGCTAAAGAAACAATTTTTTAAACAATTTTTATGGTGGAAAAGAGTACATTTTAAATCAAGCCTGCTCAACATAGTGGCATTTGTTTAGGTCTATTTTTTGCTAAAAGGTCAAAGGGACCAGTGTAAGTTGCTCTAAATTCATTTTTACGAGAAACTAAATGTTAAATGGTGACTTGTATATTAAAGAGTTCTATGCAATTACTGGCTTGTCCTTTTGTTCATTTAGTGAGCCCAATCTTGAAGTGCACTTTAAAAAATGACTTACGATGACCTAAACAACTTTTTTTCTTCCAAAGTCTGCATCATGTTCTCAGAGGCAGATTAAACCACACCTTTACAATCGACCAGCGCTGACCTTTTCTTACTGTACACGTATCTCCTCCAATGCATGACATATCCCTCTGCGCAGCTGAATTCCTATGAAATGAGTTAGTCAATAAAAAGGATTAAGAGCGGTAAATAATTGCATCTGGATCCATACAGCCCCGAGCATCTCCTCCTGGACCTATAGAGATCCACTGCAATATCCATTATCCTCCATATACATACGTTCTCTGTACTCTTCTTCCCCTGAGGTCACAGACTTAGACATCCACTACAAGTAGAGCTAATAATGGTGCTCAATGCAAGGCAGCAAAGCAATTAGATATCATTGATAAAAACAGAAAGCTAAAGGGTGCTTAAGATAATGTTTTGTTGGTAAAATGTATTGCAATATACTATGTCATATCATACTGGTATTGGTATATCATAATACAGTATACATGGGCAGGATATGAAGCCTGAAATATCATGATATATCTGAGTTTTTACTGGAACTGATTTTCACTGCAACAGATATTGTGGGTAAAGCCTTGGATTGTGTGACTTAAAGACTCTGCTAAGGCAAAAAACTGATGATGAAAAATCAAGAGCGTGTAATAGAAGCAGAACTTAGAACTATAACTGAAAGAGTCTGAAAGAGTAAATACACAGATTATTAAGTATTTAAGCAGCCTTAAGTCTGTCATCATCAATTATAATGTTATCACAATATTTTCTTTTAAGTCATGCTTAAAATGTGTTTGTCCTGTTGGTTTAGAGACCCTCAGCGTCTATAATGTATAATTAATTTAACCTGAATTTTATAATTGCATCACAAAAATTACCTTAAAAGTAGTAATCTGATTTTCAGAACACAACATCAGAAATAGTAATTAAATTAGATCCAACTAGATCCTAGCTTTCACAAACTCTTCAAAACATAATTCATATCCACATGCCTTCATTCATTCATGGTTTGAAACTAGCTTTTTTCAAAGATCAAAGTGAAACTGGAAACTTTCAATCCTGATGAGAACTAAAAAAATGTATTAGCTTCAGACATAACACGACGACAATTTTTCCACCGCAGGGTGCTAATTTTGCAACATACTATTTGGAAGAAATGAAAATGTGTTATTATTTACACACAAAAAAGCTAGCCCACCTTTAGCGGAAATATGCATTTACAATTTCATCCAGAAATTAGCTTTTGATAGAATGCAAAAAACTTAATTATTTGTTTTTCTATATAAATTACAATAATAATCTGAATTGGATGAGAGTGAGTGGATAAGTGAGTGGTATCATTAATATCTCAGTCTGGTCTACATGTGTTTGGTGCTTGTTGTTTTGTTCCCACTGTGATAACTCTTTTCTCCAATGTGCCCCGAAGGTCCATAACCATTGAGATAGACAACAACCAGATGCAGAGGATAAATGGACTGAAGCCAGTGAATGACTGTCAGAGTGAATGGTGCTCATCAATGTGTCTTTGAATGTCAGACCTCCAACTGAACGTGCAGGTGTGCAGTGATTTACTGTTCCCTTCTCCACAACAGAATACATGACTTTACAGGGAACTAAAAATGTATTGGAAATAGTTATTTTATCAACTTTAAAACTAGTGATGCACCGAGCCAACTATTTCTGCTTTAAGTATCTGCCAATACCTGATTTCAACCGATAGAAGTGTAAGGACAGAAATACTTTTTTTTCTTATCAAAACGTAAAACATTTTGTCATATAGTGTTATGTAACTATTATTTATACTGCAAGTCACAACTTAACAACTTAATATTCTGCAGCATTTCCTGGATCAGCACCAATATCTGATTCCAGTATTGCATTGGTGCATCTTTTTTCTCAGTTTTTGTTGTGGTATCTATTTATTTTTTGTAAACAATTACTCATGCATTAATCTGCATGAGTGTGTGCATATAAACAATCCCTGTACACTCAATTAACTAATGAGAAAATAATGTGACAAAAGCACAGCATTTTCCACTCCTTTTATTACTATTACACTTTATGTTATATGTAAATATGCTATAAATATGCAAAAACTAAATGTATGTAATGTTACTTTAAAAATAAGATCCCAAGCCTGTAACTTGGCCTGGTGGCATCACCTGCTTGCTCTAAGGGGATTGGTTAAATGGCATCTGTAGATTGGATCATTCCACGAAAAGCAACCAATAATGAGCTTGCAGGTGGCTGCCATCTCAGGAGCAATAGCAGTACACACAGATACCAGATATATTAAAAGACAAATATTATGCACTTTTTTGTGTTGTTTTTCTTCTTGCTCCTGGGCTACTTTTACATTGAAATTCCATGTACTAGAAGCATTAAAAAGTGTAGTAAAGAACACATGGCAGTCATAAGCTTGCCACATCAAAAAATGAATTATAGCTCCATCTATTGACTTCAAAGGATCTCAGAGATCTATCTATGACATCACAGATCACATTCAGAATAGTGTTTTTGGAAGAAAGAAAGGTATCTCACAAACAAAACTTATCTGTGTATTAATTAATAAGTAATTTTAGAACTGGTTTTAAAATTCAAGAAGTAAATTTTGCATATTTTGTTCCCTTTAAAGATATGGACTTTGTTAGAACCTCCAAAATGTGTCACCAGAAAAAAAGTAAATGAAAAAAAGAAAAACAAACATATGCACAACTGAGCATTAAAAATGTAGTTGCCTTATGATTATCGGAACAGAATAATAATGAAGCAATTGTGCAAAAAGCTTTGAAAACCAAGGTCCGCTACGAAAAGAACCCTCGAGTGTATCAAATCACAAAGGTTAATCATAAATAAAAACCCAGCGCTGTGCAGAAATGGCCAAAAGGAAACACTACATCTGCGGCAGATTAAAAGATGTGTTCTTCTGCACCAGCTGTTTCTAAACCAGACGACATTAGACTCATGTTTGCAGAGGAAACCTTCATGTTTCTCATGCATGACGAAGTAATCACCAAAGTCAACACGCTTAATCCAAAGACCTGATGGAAACATGATATCATCTATGCCAAGATCCCCGCTACATCCTAATGTAATTGAGTCTGAGCGGAGTTACAATGGTGATACGTGTAGGAGTTAGCAAGTAAAATGAAGAAACTATGAAGCAAAACTTATTTTATAAAAGTTCTTTCACAACTTTCAGAAACCTGACCAACTCTCGCTGTTACGGTAAAGCTAACAAACAAAGATAACAATATTTTTTACAATTAAACTCACTTGAATGTTATGTTCAAATATAGCCAGACAACACCAAATGTGTAATACAGTTTATAACACGTAGATGTTTTGACAATGTAATTTTCTACAACCCAATCAATCCAATGAAATCTTTTAATATCTCAACAAGATCCAACATGGCTTCTTCTGCATGTGCGCAAACAGATTGTATCAGTAAATAAATAAAACTATTTTGCACTAATCACACAGGAACAGGATGTGCTGTTTGGGGGGTTGGCGCTATGATCGAAAGATAAAAGATTGTTGTGGTGGTGATGGCGACAGCACTAGATTGTGACTTGAATAACTAACTATCTTTCTTCAGAATATGTGTGACTCAGAAAAGAGAAATCTGATATCTCTGGACTGTATATGAGCGCCAACACCAGAAGCCAATATACAAGAGCTTAAATCCAATTAGAATGAAGAGAGGAAGGCTACACGTTCATTGGTTCTGTTGCTGTAGGAGAGAGAAGGATTCAGAGCAAGATAAAGGACAAATAGTATGTATTTATGCATTCTAAATGTGGTCTTGATAACCTTTCCTTTGACATTTTATGTATTCGAATGAAAAAATTATTTAGAGCTCTACAGTTGCAAAGGAAATTACATGGGAGAAGATTATATATACAAATTCTGTAGACATCGTTAGAACTATAGTCTGATTCATAGACTTAAAAACAGCAGAGAATATCTTAGAGATCTACATATAACATCACAAATCTAGGACATTTTTGTTTTCTTATGGGAAAACAATGTTTTCTTGCTTCAAACAAGAGAATGGTATCTGAGAAACACAACTCCCGCTGGGTTTTTGATGAGGGGGCAATGTTAGAACATTGGTAGAAACTCAAAAGTAAATTTGGCATAAAACGTGTCCTTCAAAATATTTCCAATTTCAACCATATATACCCAGATATCACATGGACACATCTTAACTAGAATAATGCTACTCTCGTGATGGGTGTATTTTGGAACAAAAAACACCCAATTGAATTACATTTTAAGCAAAAATGAAGATGCATATTTTTTTCTTTTTAAAACTAAAGCATACATTTGGACTTAATCTGTTAGAAAACAGCAACTTTGCTTCAATAAAACATGCTAAACATAACATTATTTCTGTTTAGCTGTCAACTTTGTTTCCTTTTTTTCCAAAGACAATAGGTTTGCGATGTAAGAAGAGTAGAAGAAGAGTAGAAGAACAAGGAAGAAGAGTAGAAGAACAAGGTTTGAGTCAAATCAGATTATTAAGCTACAATTTTGGAAAGATTACAACCTGGCTGTAAATGATACTAATTACTAAGGACTTTAAGCCATGATGTTGGGTTTGTTAAGACATCTTCTCTTGTTGATATATTAGATGTACTTTTATGTTTTATAGTTTTAGGAAACAAATGGGATCATAAAGTTTATTGTATTTTGTTTTTCCCTTTGCATTTAGTGTTTGAAGTACTGTTTTCCGTTTTTTTCTTGCAGATTGTAAGCTAAACTGCGTAGATGGCAGTCACTTTTAGTGTTTCAAGTGTTTGAGGTCAGAAAACAAAGAATGACTGTAGAATTACGAACTGTCGTCACCCTAAGATGGTAAATGGTGTTCCTCGTAGCATGTCTTTTTTTTTTTTTTTTTTTTAGGAAATGGTTGTTTTCTGGGTTTTTTTGTGCCATCTTTCAGTCACTCATTTCCTATTTTTCTTGCTAGCCTTGATCAAGACAACTGCAGCTGCCGCATAATCTCTAATGTGCATGTGTTTGGTATAGGTCAAAGTCTACACAGAACGGTTAAGGCTATGTGAGAGTCGAACTCACAACCTTCTTAAAGTGCTAGCTACTCTTTTTGTTAGCAGAATTTTTTTTTTTTAATGTTTCCATGAAGAACCATTTACAATTTGACCTACATTTAGTATTTTGAAATGAATTGCTTGAATCTTCAAGCATAGAACTTCTTGCCTGCTTTTGATGTGGTTGGCTTGATTTAGACTTGAGACCAGAGTTTGCAAGTAACTAAGTATTCTTACTCAAGTACTGTGCTTAAGTAGTTTTGTAGAATATCGAAAATCTGGTGACTTTTTACTTTTACTTTCTTAAATTTAGAAATATCTGTTCTTTCCACTTTCTACATTTTGTAATCAAGCAAGATACTTTTTAGGTCCAAAAATGTTTGTTTTTCTCTCCTAAAGTCAGTGCAAAGCTGCTGTCTAATGCTGTATATTTTGGTGAAGAAATCAGTTAATCTCCCCAAACTGTATCATTTCTAACAATTATAAATGTATCAAATTATAAAAGTCAGAATAATTATAATTATTTCACAATAAAGCCACTAATTGTACTTTTTTATTTAGGTGAATTGATGTACTTTTGCACTTTGACTCAAGTAAACAATTTTCAGCACTACTTTTACTTTTACCATAGTTGTTTTTTACTCAAGTAACTGTAGTTTTACTTGAGTAAAAAACAAAAAACTTCAGTACTTTTGCCATCTATGCTTGAGACTGTGCTTGTGCAAGGATCTATAAGCGAGCTACTTATAGAACAGTTTAAAAACATCTTGTGTGATAATTCAGTTTTCATACGCAAGTCCATATTGTTGTTGTTAATCCCCCATAATGAGTGCATAGGCATCACAGGCACAAATGAACACCCTCCCACTAAAAACATGTAACCCAGGCATGCATCCACGTTGGCAGCACTACACTCGTCCGTGCACCATGTGTTGGGCCAAACTGGAGCCTGATTGTCTCCGAATGATCCAATTTCCCCGTGGCTCTGAGGCGATGAGGATCCAGGCGCAAGGCCCATATACGTGCGAGGCCATAAACTCGTAAACTGGCTCATGTGTGCGTTTGGGATTCAGATGCTAAAACAATATGTCTGCAGTTTCACAGGCCAACTCTCCATTATGGTCTGATTGGTGAAGAAGACCCTGGACACACTCACACTGCATTGATTTGTTCATCTGCTTCACTGCTGCTGTTCCGGCTGGAACAAAAACGCTACAGGTGGATCGAAAATGAGAATCAATCTGTCGAAAACTTTTTTTTTTTTTTTTCTGTTGAAATGGTTGAAATTACACAAAATACAAAATATTTCAATATTTGTCTTTCAAAATAAATGTACAAGAAATTAGAGATGGACTGAACAAAAATGAATATATCAATATTTTTAGGTGTTTCTCAATAGCAATATTCAAATGATACTAAGTCAATCTAACTGAAATGTGTTCAAACATGTCTTCAACTTCAACTTCACTTTATTTGTGTCCCACATGGGGCAATTAGTTTTGCAGCAAGAAGATACATAAAAAAATCACAAACATAAAACACATTTAAAATGAACTCCAAAATGCAGTAAAATTTTCATCCAACACAAAGGAGGAAATTACACACAAGAACAATCTACTAACGTGTGCTTCTGCCCTGAGCAGCATTTAAAAACTGTACAGCTGCAGGAATAAAAGAATTTCGGTATCTGTTACACCTCATTGCTGGAAGTCTAAGTCTAGAGCCAGAAGGAAGGTAGCTGAACTCATTGTGAAGAGGATGAGCATCATCAGACAAAATGCTCAGAGCTTTCCTCCTCACCTGACTCGAGTAAAGCTCAGACAAAGAAGTCTGTTGGACTCCCAAGATTTTTTCACTCAAATTTACAATTCTACTGAGTGATTTTTTTGCTTTCACATTAAGATTTCCAAACCAACACAACATAGAAAAGGTCAGTGCAGACTCAACACAAGATTTGTAAAATAGAGTCATCAAAGTCCTGTCCACATGGAAATAAGAAAGCTTTCTCAGACAGAACAGATGCTGCTGACCCCTTTTGCACAGCCTGTCTGTGTTGTCATTAAAGTTCAGTTTGTGGTCTATCAAAGTTCCCAGATACTTATAATTTTCCACTTGCTCTACTACCTGCCTTTAATGACTGTAGCACTGGGAATTGTGACCTCTCTTCTGAAGTCAATAGACATATCCTTAGTCTTAATGACATTTAGTTTTAGAAATGAGTTGTCACACCACTGTAACATGTCCTCTACAACAGGGCCATGGTCCTTTTCATCATCATGCAGAAGACAATAATAACAGAGTCATCTGCAAATTTCAAAATGTGTCTATTCACATGATTGCTGCGACAGTCATTTGTATACAAAATGTACAAAAGTGGTGAAAGCAACAACCTTGTGGAGAACCTGTAGAAGAACTTAAAACATCAGAGAGGCAACCATTCACTTTTACCCTCTGTGACCTTCCAGTTAGAAAAGGTCACAGAGTTATTTATTATTGAAACACAGGAAAAATGTTAATAAGACAATATCATTATGCTTGAAATTAATGGTATTTATTTAATTTTATTTAAACTCATATTTATATTTAAAATATGATTTATCATCGAAACAAGAATTAAATACCTTTTTTCTTGAACCAAGAAAATCACCAGTATTTTTTTAATTAAAGAGTGCAGCTACACATAAAATTGGGACAAAACGTATTGTTTTAATGACAAATCTTATCATTTCCAAGCTCATCCAAGTTTGTTAGAATTTTTTCCAGAGTAAATATTTTATCAAAATAAATGGCATAATTAATCACACAAGTGCAGATCACTTATTTAAAATTTCACAATGTACTTTTTTTTTTTTGCACACCTCCAAACAACATCACAATAATATCTAATTTGATTATGATATCAATCTCAATTTTCAATTTTCTTCTCTCCTAAAAATGTAGGCCACTGTCTGACCAATTATTGCAGAAAAATCCACATTTAAGCTTTGAACAGTTTTTTCTGTACAATATTAAGTCTTATTGCACAAGCACCTTACTGATCTCAACAGAAAAACATACTTGACTCTTAGTCTTGCTGTTATTACCACATGACTGGCTGATACTGGCATGGTAGAGATAAAAGTATATAATGTATATTGCAATGCTTTGTGGATCTATAACTTTGTCTGACCTCAAAAATAAGGGAGCAGTAGAGGCACATTTTGTTCAGTGTCCTTTCATACAGTATACATAAAGCTTATGCTATGTGATTCATTTAATCTGAAGGTCAACACAATTATGCTGAAGCTTTTATCTAGACCATAAAGAAGAATTTCATCCTGGTCTAGTGCTGTCATCAAGCTGAAATACTACAGTGAAGGATAATGGACACACTTTTATCGCACAATAATAAATGATGGCAAAAAGAACAGACCAAACTTTTCAGCATCAAATAACAAAATTATAAAGACATCAAAAAACTGCTTAGGAAAGGACAAATTTACTACAAGTAATTTTTAAATAAAGAAAATAAACAACAATTGTCAAGAAATGTCTACTTTAAGTACCTAAAATTAGTGACCTACAGTGTTTGTATCACAAGAATCACGTCTTAGGTTTGACAATCAAGCCAACACTTCTGATTCAACACGTCTGATTGCTGAAGTCGACCCTCAGAACACGAAGTGGACTCTGCTGAAAAACACTATTGATTTGCTCATCACTTCACACAAACTGCTTGACTTCTCAGCCTTATAAAAAGCACAGGGACGACCTACAGCTATAAGCCACAATCAAAACACAGAAGGCCAAAGAAAATTCATTTTTGGAGATTTCAAAAACAATATTATCTTACAACTTCTACTTTACTTTGGCGATTTCAACACATGTGAGTTTGCTTTCTAATGTCCCTTTCTATCCTTGGCCCTTAAAATGTCTGCATGTGCTCATTGTTCTCTATACAACATGTTTAGGAAAGCAGATAAATCACATTTCTTCAAGGATGAATAAAAAAAAAACAAAAAAAAAAAAAAAAAACAGAACAAAATATAAGTCTATTATATTGTGAATTTCTGCTATTTCTTGCATTTAACCTTAAATAGTGTCTCGGAAAACCAATATTGTTCAAAACTATTGGTTCGCATGCTAAGTCTCACAGCGTCTGTCAACAAGCTGTCCAAGCGCGCACTAACAAGCCCACCACATGTTATTACTGGCCATCGCACTGTCAGTACAATTTGAAAAGGGTAACATATATTTTCTGCTGGAATTCTCATGTTTATGTAACGTGCTCTGCCACAATATTGCATTCTTCCATTCATAGATGTCCAAACCTGTCTGAGCTAAACAATGTCTGAATTATAATTCAACAACTGGTCAACAGTGTCATGTGTTGTTGTCATGAAGAGCAAGTCTGTACAGTATGTACTGCTAGGACTTTACAATAATACTAAAGAGTTACTGTTCTGTTTTAATCACAAATTAATACTATATCTACCTTTTTCTGTGGGAGGCATTTTTGTGTGCAAACAGGTGAGAGGGTAGATTAATAATGCAACTTCTCCACTTTTTTAATAAATGAACAAACACATACATATGTATTCACTGTAGTGGTGAAAAGTGATCTTCATTATACACAACATAATCATTGCAACTAGCTAAAACAAGCAAATGTGTATATGTTCTAGGACTGGTGTTTCGAATTAGCCTTTGGCTATAAACACTGAGATACTTGCATCAGATAGCTGCATGCTGATCTATGTTTGTTGTACTTGTTCTATCAAAAAAACAAATAAATAAATAATGTTATTAATAAATATAATATAATCACAACTACAGTACTTATTTTGTAAAGAATCATTGTTATCTGATCTAAGCACATTCCACAACAAAAAATGTTATGAGTCTGATAAAAATTATAATAAAATATTATAAAAATACAAATATTTACTATAAATATAGACTTACTATGCGTCAAATTTAGTAAAAGTTACACCTGGTTAGTAAAATAACAGACACAAAGTTAAATATTTGTAGTTCTAAATACTGTACATATAGAGGAATTATTTGTTTATCACACGGGCAATGCGAGCGTATACCGATATGCAGAAAGAGCTGCCGCTCATTGACCAAGTTGGAGCAACAACTCGAGCTAGGGCTGTTGTCAGCTAACTACAAGAGGCTATCACAAATCACTTTGCGAAAACAAAAGTTATGCTGCTAATTCAACAATTGTGAATGAAGTCCGATCCTCTAGGTTCTATAGGACCCTTAAAAGTGAGTGAAAAAACAACGAGAAACACTGTCTTGAGCTTCAGGAGACAGACGTCTGTCATACCAGTTCATACCTGATTGAAACAGCTAGCTCTTGTCCTGTTTTGTTGTTTCCCTAGTTTCCCCAGCTAACCACATGGAGAGAGTATTTTACATGGAGCATGTGCAGTTGGGCGGAAAGTGACGTCGACCAAAAATCCCTCTATACATTTCTGAAATGTGATTTTTTTTTTGACAGTTAACTGTACTTCATAATATATAATTCAATTTTATAATTAAAAACATTCATACATCTTTTTTTATGGAGATGAATATATTCAACAGGGAGAATGGAAAATAAGGATTTCAATGTTGTTTGCTAGTGTACAATATGATTATTTTTTTAAATTATGGTCTTAAGTCTCATAATAAAATTGAATTTACTGAAATCCTTTTTTGTGTAACAAATACACTGACATTTAACCTCACTATTGTAAAGAACTGTGCTGGATAGACATAAAACTATCACTAACATTAGATTTTTTACATTGCACTGAGCCCTTTCATACATTATAAATGATGTTTACGGCTTGTTTTGAAATATGTCAGAACTTTTTAATTCTCTTTTCATGTCTGTCATCGCTCGCATTAGCTACATCACAGAGAGACAAAGATTTATATTGTTCTCATTTTGTCTGTCTAAACAGCCAAGAATGTTCTTTTCAACCACCACAACTACAAAACTGTGTCTCAAATAAAGTGTGATTTCTATGCTTTAGATGCAAACTGAAAATACTTACCAATTAAATGTATTTTATATTCTATTTTGATGTGTATGTGATTAACCTTTCCTCAGAACACAAGCAATTTTTTGTTGTGTATAATTTAAACTTGCACTGTTTTGTGGAAACACATTGAAGAAGAGATTAAATCAACTTTTTACACAGCTGTTTATACAAAGCTTAAACTACCATATACGATTTCCAAGTTTATTTTAATTTTTTTGTCAAACTTAGAGAAACTAGGATTGCTCATTGGAGACCGCAACGATATTTTATATGTGATTATACTGCCCTGATTACAGGAATGTCTGATACTCATACCTGCTGCAGATATCTCAGTCTGCCCAATCACACTGGATGGCTCGATGGCACAGCAGTTAGTCCTTTTGCTTTCTTTCCTCTGAAGGTCTGTATAACAAAACAAAGAAAAAAATCAATAAAAAATATATACATTCCTCATGCTTCCAGACTCACTTTTGGTTTTGGTCATCTGGACAGTGTTTCCGAAGATCAAGACGTTTCGACTCTCATCCAAAGTCATTTTCAATCTGATGATCCTGATCCTGGACGAATGAGGGATTACACTGGTTAAAAGAGAATTTGGCTTAAAATAAGAACAAAAAATTGGCAATGTGAGAAGAACAATTTTCTTAACCCAGTGGCAAATAATTTGACTCCAAATAAGAAGTAATATCTTGAATTTAATCGAAACAGTGTGAAACAAAAAAATGATGTAGTTCTTTACAACAAATAGAACTTAAATTAGTCAAAATTCTTGAAATTAGGGCTTAAACCTGAGAATCAAGCATTTTAACTTGTCTTGAAATGTACTTTCTGCAGTGTATGTGTCATTTCACAGTACAGTCACCAATGCCACCCAGAAGGAAGATCAATTAAATCATTTAAAATATAATCTAAATAAATCAGTCTAAGTGAATATTGACAAAATGGTATTTCCCGAGAGAAATCGTATTTCTAAAAATGTTCACACAAACACAGCGTTGCTCATCATGATCATACATGACATTATTGACATTATTGACATCATCACATCTCCAATAACCTTTCACACAGCAATATGCCTGAGCTTCTAACGCAAACAGAATTTGGTTAGCCCAACGTTACAGATTTACAATTGAATATTTACAACGACCCTGACAACATATTTATGACAGTCACCTCAACAGTTCAACAGTCCTTCAGAGATTGTGACAAGCATGAAATTAGATATGCCCCCGACAACACATGGGGTCATATCTCAGACTAATGATGCTAATGTCCCGTCTGCATGCGCATGTGTGAAGGAGATACGGGCTGCGCGGCGGCCATATTGACGAGCTGCTGTTTACATGGCACCGACACTGACAGACATTATTGCCAGATGGATTAGGGCAATAGGCAGCAACACGCACTCACCAATTCATCACCGGCACTCGGACTGAGAATCAATGTGGGAGAAGCCTGGTGGTGGTTTGCAACGTACGATAAGACATTGCATCAATTATAGACCTATTTTAACCCAATGTGTTCAATTAAGCATGGTGTCAGTGTTTATGTTATCTAAGGAGCTCAGATTTCACAACAATCTATTGTCACGTCAAATTACATGAGCGGTGATGCTAAGTAGCTGGCTAAAAGTAGATTTTGAAAGAAGCACGAATATAGTATTTAGTGAATTAACTTTAGCAGACACTACAATTCTTCATTTGGCTGCTAAAAGTGTTATACAACTGAAATTAAAGTTAAGAAACAGATTTTTCTACTGCAAAAATGAAGGAAGATACATGTTTAATTCATTCCAACTACTACTACTACTAAAAATTGCTGGACTGATAACATGGGGCCGATACCCAGAATTTCAGTATCGGATCGCTGCATCATTAGTTATTGATTTTTAGAATCTTAGGAGCATTTCTTGCAAACAGCAAATGAAACTGGAGTAGACATCCAAGGACAGCCAATCAGAACGCTGCTTGTTAGCTTATTAGCTTACTCAAACTTTATTTGTATTGATTCATGCATGTTTGAGTCATTTTGTATTGTCGTGCAGCTCATGCTCAGGTGGTCAGAAAATCCCTTACCATCTATCCCCAACCACTTGCTATTTCTCAAAAATCTGATTAAGAGTAATATGTAGGGTTCAAATGGTCTTGTCGCCACTTTCCAAGAACCAAAAATAGTTATTTAAAATCTGTGGCTTAATAAAGTTACATTTTTACAATGAAGAAGCAGAGCTCAATGAACCTGTTTCTTTTTCTAGGCCGTTTTATATAATTTTTGTGTTTTACAATTAACAAATGTGAATAAATCTAATCCAAGTTTGTAAATATAAGGATATTGAAAAATCACAAAATTTCTCCTTTAAAAAACTAAAATACTTTGTTATTCATATAGATAACTGACTGACTTGACACAATGTGTGCCAAAAATTTTTGGGCAGCAAAAGGTAAAGTTACAAATTTACAACACAAAAGTCAAATATCCCAGTTTTCAGTGTCCTACACAAATCAAATTTACACTGGGTATTTAATCGTTATCTATTTCTAAACCTCTTACATAAAAGTTCCATATCTAAAAAAATGTGTCAAATTGAAATTTCAATGTTCAAATATTTAAAATCCCCTCCATCAATTTATTTGTATCTAAAATGTCAATAAAGTTGACATATAAAGTTAAATCCAACTCACATTAAAACTTTTTTGAAAACACATGAAAAGCTTCCAACATTAAGATTTTTTTTCTATTCACTTTGAACTTTTTCTTTGCTTTTCTTTCTGAGAATAGTAGCATAAACTATATTTTTCTTCATGAACCAATATTGTGGCCAAATTTGCCTAAAGCGATTTTGTGTCATTAACATAGAAGCATAAAGTGGTTATAAAGCAAAGTTAACATCAATACTTCATAACACTCCAGTGAACATACTGTGTTCATTTATTGTTTCTCTTTTAGATCTATAGCTCCATCTGTCAAGCATCATGAGAGAAAAAAAAGATAAGCTATAAACACTTTAGCCAGCTTTAATCACATTTATTGTAAACCTATTTTTAGCAATACAAATGCAATGGAAGACAAATCACTGTGTAACATTTGATTAGCATTAGCTCCAGTAATAAGGTTATCATTGATTTCAGAGACAATGCACTTTAACTTCTTCTAGCGGACTTGACAGGTGTATATATGGAGACTATACAGTAAGGCATTATTTTCTTGCTGGAGTATTGTCTTAAGTGCATATTGTTGTGGCTGCCAGTTGCATCTCAGGCTCATCACGGTACACTGATCGTCTAAATATAGGACTGCATAAGCTCTGCAGGAAAAGACACTTCAATCTTCAGACAGTAATTAGTGCTTTGGGCTTTGTCTATCTCTCAGCAAAAATATAAATTTTGAATATTGTGCTATACTTGCACAGTGCTTATGAATTTTAGTTGCAAGGAGAGACAGACGGAGAAGGCTTGAGCTATGCACTGCAGATGCTAAAAATAATAAAAAGAAGAGTAGGTGGAATTTGAGTTTGTAAAATTTAAATGGTTCTCAAAAAGTACAAATGCAACAAAAATCATTAAACATTGCAACAATCAACTAGTGGCAAAAGTACTAAAGTTCAGAACTCACGTAAAAGTACATTACTTGTCTAAAAGTAAAAGTCCTACTGAAACTTGCTTACTTGAGTAAAAGTACAAAAGTACATTACTGGCAATTTAATTAGGTAAAAAATAAAAAGTTGGTGTAAGGTGCATTTTGGTGTGAAATGGTTTGAAACCATTGCAATAACTATAAACAAATTGTATTTAGTGATGTGTAGAGCTGGGCAATATACTGTGTCAAATTTTAGATAATTTCATCTTATGAGGACCGTTTGAGTCAAATATTTGGTCAAAAAGGGAGGGACTTTATATGATTATTGCAGAGTATTAAACATAAAAATGCTATTTTGACCATTGAAGGTTCAAAGATGTTCAAAAAACAGTGTGGTAACAATGTGACTCAGAAAGCACGTGGATGTCAAGTATTAGTTTGAAAATGTCGTAAAGGTCTATTAATTATTCTCCATAATGGCGTACAATAAACCTTTTATCAGCCTAGAATGTTTTTGATATTGTCATTTTAAATGACTCCAAACACAATTTTTGCTACTAATCTAACACACCACATTTTTTTTCAAACCTTGCTTTATTAGTTGTCAAATTCACACTTAATTTGAAATCCGGCTGCTTCTTACCTGATCACTTTAATGGACTGTGCAGTGAAGTTCCATCATGTATCCTTTTCTGAAATAATTCAGTGTTTAGCTTGTCAAATTAACTAACACACAAGGCTAACGTTAGTAACATAATTTAAGAAGCACTGCTGACCATTTCTGCTGACACATCTCCTCAGCTTCATTATCAGAGTTGGTAAAAGTAACACTAAGGTAATGTTTATTTGGGACAAGGTGCAATTATTACATTAAAGGGACTGTACCTGATTTTTGCATCCTTAAAAATG
The DNA here is from genome assembly GCA_038363315.1 of Mugilogobius chulae. Classification (NCBI taxonomy): domain Eukaryota; kingdom Metazoa; phylum Chordata; class Actinopteri; order Gobiiformes; family Gobiidae; genus Mugilogobius; species Mugilogobius chulae. The sequence goes on along the minus strand of CM076399.1, from coordinate 29,906,712 downwards.
TCAACAAACAGAAGTCATTATTTTTAACTTCTTACTTCAGTCTACATTATTTGCTCACGTAGCTTATGCATTCTGAGCTTCAGAATTGTTCCCATGCGTGTTTTAATGTTTTATCACAGTTGTTAGCGGCAGGGTGAGTCTGTATGCTATTGTTTTTCTGCATATAAAGTTTATATCAAATTTTTGCATCTCTTAAAACAACAGTCACGATATTATCTAAAATTCGTTTTATTGCGCAGCTCTATTTGCATAATATGTCTTTTCAGTGAAAGCTAATTGCAAGTTATCACTAGACTAAACTAAAATCAGAACCATATATTTGGAGTCACAGCCTTTGGCAAATGGCTTCAACAGATGGCCTCATTTGGTGAATTTGGTTTACTCATAATTTAGCAGCTCAACAGAGCGTTAGGAAAGCAAGACCGGAAAACCAATCTAACATTTGTTATTGATTCCAGCGCAATATTTTGGCCTGACATTTACGTCCAAGACATTTTTAAAGCCGACTTTGACCAAATTAAATTTCCAAAAATGTCAGATCTTTGTGGAGTTGGACAGGTGGACAGTGATAAATGACAGGGGGCTAATTTTGGAGAGTGGTGGCTGTAGATCACCGAGGCATGGAATAAAAGTGTCCATCTTTCTTGTGCCTCTATAATTTCCTCCTCCCGTGTACCTGACTCTCACTCTCTCTTCACATCTTGCCGCCTCCACAACCTTTAATTTCACTCATCCCTGCACATTAGCTCGCCCTGACCTCATTTCAAGTCCCACTTTTCACACACCTTTTCTGAACATTGTAATAGATGTGTGCTATAGCTTTTCAAATATGCCTTCAGCCCGATTTAAGCCCCACTCGTCGATAGCAAATGATATGACCCCAGATTATAAAACGCTAAAGCTCCTTCACTCTGACAGATAAGGCATCTTTCACACACTTATGTCAGAGCAGTGTATTATATTGAGTGATGTTTGTAAAAAGGTTATTTTGCCTATTTCCTGAACTCGTGGACCGTGTGTTCTATTAATTTATCCTTAACGCTTCATTACGTTTTGGAAGCAGTGAGCGCCTCTGAATGTGCTTCAGTGATAAATATGTTTTTCTTGTTCTTATCTGGGATGGATTTGTGGATGTGGTGCAACATCACAAAAATGACAGTGTTTAGAAATGCATTTAGCCAAGTCTAAAATCCATATTATGAATCCAGACAGGTCAATTTTTAAGTTTATGTTCGAAACGTTATTTTCTCGAGAAAACAGTTTCTCTTTTATGAGATGAACTGAGTTTGACCCTGAAAAAAAAGTGTGCAATGTTCAAGTGAGTGACGACTAAATTGGTTTGACGATAGTAGTTATCACTCTAGAAGCTTGGTAATATTAGCCATAACCACAAGGAACTGAGGTTGTTCACTCCAATACAACATTTCAAAATAAATTTTAGCAATCGCACAATAACGATTAACTAATGTTTACAGGAAACAAGATGATGTCAAAAGGTGAAGGACATGAGGCAGTTTTTATCTATAACTAAGAACGGGACAATTCACTTAAGTCACGTTTTCATTTTGCAGCCACAGCTTTGATTTTTTATTTTTTTACCCATACACAAAATAAGGCATAATAAATTATATTTTAAAATAAAGCCAGCCAAATCCAAAAAATCACAAGAAAAAATCGTTTAAACTAGGGCTGGGCAATATGGACAAGTATTTTGTTCATGTCTCGATAGACAATATATATCTTGACATCTTTTAAGTGAAATGTTTTTTTCTAAGCCTTTAGTCTGCTAATTAGAAACTATAAATGTAAATTTCGATTGAATAAATTCATTTTTGTCGTGCCATTTGGAGAGTCAAACAAACTTCTATGCATAGCACAAGTTATAATTTGACTATTACAACAAAAAGAAAACAAAACTGCTTCTCCTTCTCTTTGTCATTTTTTTGTAACTGCTTTTCATCAGTTTTAGCTCTTTTTCACCAGTGATACAATATCTCGATATGTACAATATAGCCAAATTCATATCTTGTCCAGTACATATCTCAATATCTCTTTGTAGCTGCCCTTCACCTGATTAAAATGACAATAAACTGAAGAATGTGTAGAAAGTGAAAAGAATCTATTGTAGTTTCTTCTGTATTACCTTGTCATATTATCTTAGGAAAGGTCAAACTTCATCCTATTTATGTGTTTTAGTATCAATTCTTCAGTAATGTTGAATATCAAATGAATGAATAGTATTGATACAAGTTTTTGAATTTTACAATGTTTATTTTTTGTTTTAATAATGCAAACAAGTGCATCCTCCTCATGTCTGACGTTCTATGTCCAGCTTTTACAACTTTCTGAGGAGGAACAGAAATTACGAATTATAAAAAAGAAAAAGTGCGTGAAAGTGTGTAACCTTCTTAGAGACTTTGCTTTGCTTAGAATACTTTCTAGTACGACATGCCCATACAGTATCAAGATGTTTTTCATTGTGAATGTTTTATTCCTCAAAAATACTCAAAACTTTCTTTATTACAGTAAGTGAGTGCCCTTTTCTACAGATCTGTAGCATCATGTGGTAGCGTCACATAGTAGCTTCACATTGTCCACGGAGATACACTATTTTAAGTCATTCTAAGCATCATTCTGTCGGCAAAGCAATCTTCTCCAAGTTGACTGCAGACATTCCACCAAAAATCTTACACGTTACAGTCATTTTCAGAGAACAATTTGAGTGGCAGTCATGATTAACAATTAACAAGACTAAAAAGATGGGGTTGCAGTTTTTAAACATACCCTTTTAAATAATTCATGTTGAAAATTAGGCTACGTTTTGAAGTTACAGTACTTAGCACATTTGGTCTTTGCTGTTTACCATGCCCTCTCACAACACAACACAAGGCAGTTACTCCGCCGTTCATGTTTAATTACAACCAGAGCAGAGGATTATGTAAAAGAGGTAAACAGAGGAGAGAGTGACACTGCGGTCGCTCCCTCGAGGCCTCTGTAGCTTATTTCACACAGACTTATATGAAGACTATGGGGGCACTGATGGTTCTTATGACACATGCTAAATGAAACCGCAGCTCTATGCTTACCTGATTAGACTGAACATCTGAAAAGGAATCTAAGCAGGACTCTCACAAAGGAAATCTCCAAAACCAAACAATGTTATCTATGCAGCTATACAAACCTGTATTTAACTGAAAGGCTCAGTTGGGAAAGGTAAAAAAATGTATTAGTAATACTCACTAATAAGTCCTGTTGAAGATCTGGAGGATACGCCACTGGAAAAGCCGTGTGAACATAAACGAATATCTTACTAACCTTAATCTAAGTTGCTTCATTTAGTAAAAAAAAAAAAATAGAATAATAATAATAATAACTGATTAAGATATCAGGAGTAAGTTATGGTCTGTAAGTCTGAACTAAAGCAAAAAGAAGCAGGATTAGTGCTGCAGTGTAAACTGAAAATCTAAACAGGATTATCTTTTTTATCACATGCATGCAGCACATAAACTTTCTAATTGCTCACAGTGAAATAAAAGAGAATTAATGACACAAATTGGTCATTACAATCATTCATTATTAATAGTAGGACATTACAGTATTTCCCCTCAGTTTACTGCTTAGTTTTCATAAAAAGAGACACTAGTGCTTGTAACAAACCCTCTACTCTTTGACAAAATACAATAGACTCTGTATTTGACATTCCAAATACTGTGCATATATGGGCATAAGTCTATGAAATGAAATATTCTTTCATGTCACACATTTCCCACATTACTCTTGGTGCAGAGGGCCGCATCCAGACCCTGGGCTTTGTGTTTGACACGTGTTTAGGACATTTATAATAGGAATTAATGTTCTCAAAATAAAAATGTCTTGTGATAAGCAGGGTGGGCTACTCTGCTTATATAATTATAGACTAAACGCTGCAAATTATAGACAGTTTCTCTTTTTAATTCCATTAGTTTTTGATGCAATATTTTGACCTTTATTTAACCAGGGAAGTCCCACTGAGATTCAGAATCTCTTTTGCAGGGGAACCCTGGGGGAAGGGTCAGGGGAGGCCTTAATGGACATGTTTTTAGTTTTTAGTTGTTAAATATGTAACTTTTCTAGTGACTTAACTGACAAATGCTTGTCAAACACATCTCATGGAGACAAGCAGATAGCGAATCCTACACCAAAAAGTTCATAATGCACATTTTAAAAGATCAGGCCCTTTTTCATAGTACTTACTGGAACTATCCATGGGTCTAAAGGACCTGGGATCTGGAGTCAAACCTTCACACATCGGAGTCATGAGCCTTTTTTTTTTGTTTATGTGGCCTCTCTAGATTATACCTTCTGGGAAATAACTCAACTGGAGAACTTACCATTTGCATAACTAACATGAAAACCACAGAAAGAATACACCATTGACCTTATACTTTTTGAACTCTTAATCATGAGTTATTGTTCCCTCATCAAAAATGTACCATGTTGTTTTCAGCTTTAAAAAAAAACCACAACATTCTGAATTTTTCTATATTTTTTATGTCACAGGTTCAGATTTACTGCACTCAAAATTGCATTTTACAACTTTGTGCCTGCATTAGCGTATTGTATGTAAGGGTTTTAATTTCCTCTGCAACCAACAGATGAAGTTTCTACAAATTATTGACTCTGGGAAATGGTTAAATATTTCTTTTTTTAAGTTGCCAAAGAAAATATTCTCAAGAAGCCAAATTATGACTAATAATTGTCCTTTAAGCAGACTACTAATATTATGGACTTCACCAGAATAATTATGTGTCACATGTGCTCTTAAAGACACAATAGAGCTGTTTGATATCTGGTAATTAGCATTCAAAGTGCTTTCGCTGCAAAAGTGGTAAAAATGGTGGCTTTAATTTGACAACTTTATGGCAGCGTTATTAGTGCTGTGATTTGCAAGCTGTCTTCATGATTAATAATGTCTAAGTACAGCTGGCCCGGCTCAGTCTTAAGTGTGAGGTGAGTGAGAGCCAGGGCCTTAAATCCGGGCTTAAGTAGTGCTCTAGACTCAACCTAGCAGAATGTGAAGAGGGGACCAACCCTTATTTTAATAATGAAAAAGCTGCAGACTGGTCATAATAACCTTCCATTAATACTGGCTTGCAACAATGTCCCTAGATGACATTTGTAAGTAACAACTTTAATTTGTCACTGCTCCTGTTTTAGACCATTTTGAGCAGACTGGCGCACCTTAGCTTACAACTTAAATAGTATTTATTTTTGCTACATTTCCACCTTTTACAAAATATTAAATAAAATAATTTTAACTGATAACAAAAACAATTTCAACTTGCTTAAGGAAGCCACCACTTCAATTAGTTATTTGAAAAATGTTGAATGTAGTATTTTACCGTCCTTGAAGAAGGTGGAGGCCTGGGTGAGTGGGAGTAGCTGCAGAATGTTGTATGAACCAAGATGATTATGTTGTGGACCTGAACACGCTGAATATCAAACAGATGTGCGTTTGCTTTGAGCGTAGGTCTCCAGGTTGCCATGACGTCTGCGGCCCTTAAATCAAAGAGGGGCAGATCACATCAATGATTCATGCTTCATCTCTTCAAAATAAAAATGACATATTTCATAGACAAGGGGTTACAACATAGGTTACATTTACATTGGATCAGCAAATGCAAGGTTCTATAAATAGGCTCTGCAATCAAACATAATGTCTTATCATGACAATATTAAATTATAATTGCAGTTTGAGTTGTCTATTTGCAAATGCAATCTAAAATAGCACAACCCCAATGGGATATGCATTTTAATTTATCAATGTTGGTCCATTGGAGTGAGTATGAACATGCATTTATGATCAGATGTTAGCATCGATTTTTAATTTATCTGCAGCCGATCGACATTTCATGTTATACAACCTGCTTGTGTTATGCTAATGAGCTCCACCCTGTCAAAATGGGTTGTCATAATTCATAAACTAAAGATGAACATATTTTCAATTGTGTTTGATGGTTTCAGTCAACACGCGGGCTGCTTGGATCAAGTTTAGCTTATAAAAATGCAAACCTGCACTGAAACTCTCCATTGTTGTGAATACTTCAAAGATCAAAAGAGTCAGTGTGATCCAATTCTGTCTGCTGAGATACTTTTAGAATAAAGAACCAACGGTGCGCAACACTTATGATTAGACTAAATGTGATGGACACACTACTTAGGGAAATGTCTAGTGTCTAGGTAGGCTAGTACAATTGATAATATAATATAATGTCATACCATATTAAATCATCTCATAACAATAATAACAAAATAACTTTTTATTCTAGAAATAATAAATACATAAATAATTAGCTTGACTTTAAATATGTGATATTTAGCCAGACAATCACTGAGGCAAATGTAAAACAACTAAGCTTCCTTTTTTATAAGCAGACAGATTTAATTTGGGCTAAGCATCCTCAAAGCAGATCTAAGCAACTTTAGCGATAGTGCTCCCCCTACATCTCTCTTATGTAAATGCAATATTAAATAACTTTTTTTTTCTTCAACAAAAACACATCCAAACACATTATACACTGCAAATAAAAGTGCTGTGTTGGGTCGGAATTCAAATCTGCAGGGGTATGATTACCACCGGGAGGCAGCAGAGAGTATCAAGCAAAATACTTCACGGAGACTTGCAAACACATTTACAACGTTGTTACATTGTCACTTAGGTCAACTTTAAAAAACTTTCTTCTTTGGGTTTTACCATCTTATACCAAATGTGTTTCATTTAAAACCATTTTGAGCTTAAATTTAGGCTTAAATTGTCCAAGTTTGTACTTAGAAAGAGCCCAATTGTATGAAGTGGCTTCTACTTGCTGATACTGGTCTACACTATTTGAAAGGTTTCTTTCATTTTGAAATTGGCGCACATGTTGTTATAAAGGGGAAAAAAACACTAACCTCATCCAAAAATGATGAACGCGAGTCCAGTGCAGATCGGTGGTCCAGTCAGTGCACGAAAAAAATGCTGCGTATATTTTTCAAACTTACGGTAACGTCTTGGGCTCTGAGAATACGCCTGAGCAAAATTGCACAATTTTTAACATAAATCATATAAAATACTGCAGTTTCGACGTATTATTTTACTACAATTCCATTAGAGCATACGTAGTATCTCTAATTACTATCAAAATGGACTAAATAAAAAAAATGAATCAGAAATAATTGGATGACGTGTACGTTGGGTCCTTCGCACTTCCGGGTTTGGATAAACAGATTCGCCTGTGGATTCGGCACGTCCAAAACATGTGAGTTTCACCTGTTTTTTATTGATTTTCTTCCTGGAGGTTCGCGTTTTGATAACCGAACACGTGTATATGTGTTAATGTGGTTTTATTTTCCCTGTCAGGTCCAAAGTAACGTTTAAAATCACGCTAACGTCGGACCCCCGGCTGCCATTCAAAGTGTGAGTACAGTGACAGCTCAGCACACAACTCTTTTCACAATTTCAACATTTATAGCGACATCTTTAAGTTCAAACGCGCCGATTGTTTCTTCAACAAAATCCGATCCTCATCCTGCTTCATCGCATCTGGGTAGGAGTGTGAATTATACATCTGCTGTTACACTGAGAAGCTATTGCCTGGACTGTTGTGTTTATTAACATTACAAATCCTTCTCCACCCATTCTGTCTCTTTGACTCATTGTATGTTGTAACTTAACATTTTCCAACCCATGCATTGGTTCACCCTGAAATTACACTACAATATCAATAAGGTTTTCATTGTTATTCTGTCGCCATGTGATTGCAGATTCATTTGCAAACAGATGATCGAAATCAAAAAGACCCTTAGCAGTTTGCAGTCGTCTGTTTGGCAATAATAAGCCTCCATGTCTGACTTTAGGTTAAAAACAATCCCCATCACAAACTTGCATGGCTTCACAATTGTTTTTTAACAAATAGAAAGTTAAGAAATCAGATTATCCACCATTTGCAGTAAGCATATGTCACAGTAGCTGAAAAGAGAACTTAGTATTGAAGAACCCCTTCTAGACCAGGCGTTCCCAAACTTCTCAGTCAGATGATGATGATGATGATGATTATGATTCTTCTTCCAGTAAAAAAAAACAACAAAACAAAATTTAAATACCAAGTCATAATTGTAAAATTACACTTTGAAATATTTTTGCCCCACTTTGAAAACTACTTTTCTAGACAAAAGAAAATTCCCAACCCATTCTCGGGGTCGGACTAGTGTCATCGTGTTGTGGCAACGCCAAACGAAGGGAAAAACAACAACGTAAAGTAACATTCAATATAAACTTTCAGTCACCACCGCACAGTGGTTGTTTACAGTTTCCAAACTTTAGTATTTGAGCATCTGGCAAGCATTTTTACGTACAGCAAGTTGATGTTTTCCCCTTCGCGTCGTTGGCAGACAAAACAAAAAATCTGTCCGACCTCGAGAATATGGGACAACCACAAGTATCTGGCTGCCCAATGAAAAGAAGTATGTTTGTTCCTTATGTTACCAAAAAAAAAGAAGAAAAAAAAAGCTATATTGTAATTTGATTTTACAATAGAATTTGAGAGATATAAGAAATCTATGCCACAATGTAGACATTAGACTGTACATTTACATTGCCTTTCAAGTCATTGTGCTGAAATGTCAAATGTAATCTATTGTGTAGTAGCTCTGATGGTTGACTGTAGACCCAACCATTAGTAAACGCACAGTTGTGTTCATTTCTGTATAATATGTCCTCTGTGTTTCCGGATCTCATTAGAGCTTCATTGACAGACAGTGAGTTTGGTGACAGGCTTCATCTTGTGGGCAATAAAACCATTTCTGTCCCAACAAGACCTCGGAAGGAGCCATCTCTTTAATGTAGTCAGGCAGGACCCGCTGCAGCTAATTTCTCTGTATGAGCTGTGAAGTGATAATGAGTAAATGAGAAATTGCATTGGTTCTGGCAGCGCAGAGTCAGGATACGGCTCGTCCGCGGCTTTCAAATCATTAGTTACATTCAAACAAGTCAAATTCACATTGATTTAAGAAACGCAGTGGGTTTGACAGGCTCTGGCAAAATTATTTAGCTTTGTGATTTTCTTTTTTTTCTGCTGTGGAACAAAAGTAAATCGAACCAATAGAGGCTTTACAAAAATCATTCAAGCTCCTCAGAAGTTAACGTCCTTGACTTCAAAGCATTACTGTAGGATTAGGAGGAAGATTTTTGTTTTCTCTTAAATACAATACTATTAATGCGAATAAAAATAGTAGCAAAAAAATATTGTTTTTTTAATATTCAGATAATATTTTAACAGTCCATATTATAGGCTATACTCTCTCAACACCACAGTAGTACAGGACAACTCCAGAACAATTGTGCGTTTATTGTTTGAGACTGATCAGTCTCAAGGTACAGTGCTGTTAAGCTAATCTAGTGAAAGGTCCACCATCTGTTTGTCCCGATGGAGATGCTATTGCTGTGTTCGGGATGACTCATGTTATTTCATTAACGAGATCTAACTAACTTTTATTCAAGTGGCTTCATTGCTTAAAAAGTTATCATACTGTTAATGAGCTAGCTTCTCTCCACATATGTGACCTGAAAATTGACTAAGTGGCATCACTTGCTTGTCTAATCAACAACATCTTCAAGAGGACAAGCTGGTCCAGAAAAGTTACACAGTGCATATTGAAATTAAAAAAAAAATGCAGATAAAAGCTTTTTAAATTCAATGCCATTACTCGTTTTTTTTCATGAATGTGCATTGCTGTTTTGTTGACTCCATCTTTGGGGAGTGCTTCAGTTTAGCTCCCTGTTCAAAACCTCAGCTTCTGAATACTTTTGTCGAGGCGTTTGGAAGAGCGTGTCACCATTTACGGCATAAACGGTCTCCCATCCTCCCATAGAAACATCTCTGACAGAAATAATGTTCTACTCAATTTGGCCCTGGGAGGACACGTCCCCTTTTCCTTTTCAGTCAGGGTTATAGTCAGCAGCAGAATTGCACTCATGTTGCTGCTCAAGACACATTTGGCTCAGAATTGCAGAAGGTAGAAGCCAGTTTAGTTCACTCAAACAAAAAATATGGTGCCTACGTAGTCACAGTAATTTAAGGTTATCATGTAATACAAAAAGGCAAAGGTTTTTCAAAATTTGCATTGCCAGTTGTCTATTTAAAATTTGCTCTTTCACAATGAATGTGCCATGTAATAGTGATGCATGAGTTGTTTTATTTCTTCTCTCTTTGTTTTGTTTTACAGTTTAAGTGTCCCAGAGAGCACACCTTTCACAGCTGTGTTGAAATTTGCTGCTGAAGAGGTAAATTCTCACCATTTGAGAAATTTGATGTTTCTGAATGTGGTTTCAGTGTGTATCATATCATAATAATTGGGAAGGATGTAAACACTGCAGCTGACGTTTAATATTTAAAATCCACCATTGTTGTCTTTTGCCAAGCTATTGATTAAGTTTGATACTATATTTCTTAAACTGAAATGAACATTCTAAGTTGAAACTTTTGTTGTAGATGTAGAGAGAAATTTGTATTTGTCGTCAACACTTTATTCTATTTACATTATGGTTACTGATAAGAGACAGGCCTAAAACGGACCACTCTTTTCTTATTTTTGGGTGCATTTTTTGGTTAGATAAATCATTAAATCATAAAGATACTTATTTTGCCACACAACTTTGTTTGTCAACTAATTGATTGACATGACACGACATTTTAATCAGCCAAAGAAATTCTTATTAGGAAAAGCTCCAGTCGAAATTCTAAGATTATTTTTGCCTCAGACTGAAATAATTTATTATCAATCTTTTGTGGAATGACTATTGTTTTGTTAATCAAGCAATTTTGCTGTCGATTTCAATTATTTCAATTTTTTTGCAGTGCAGTTTAATGATTTGTTGAAAAAAAAAAGTAACATACAGTATACTACAATTAGAATAGTGATGTTACAAAATGGGTGCACGGTAGCCAAGTGGTTAGAGCTCTGGCTTCCCAATAAGGAGGTCGTGGGTTCGACTCCGGGTCGGACCATATCAACATCTCACGATCTCTCTGGTGGAGTTTGCATGTTCTCCCGTGTCACGTGGTTTTCTCCGGGTACTCCGGTTTCCTCCCACCTCCAAAACATGCATGTTTAGGTTCATTGGCATCACTGTAAATTTCCCTGTGAGTGAATGAAAGAGTGAATGCTTGTCTGTCTGACCCTGCGGCAAGTTGGCCACTGTCCAGGGTGTTCCCGCTAAGGCCCTAAGTCACTGGATAGGCTCCAGTCACCCGCGACCCTAACGGGATTAAGCGGTAGAAAATGAATGAATGAATGTTACAAAATATGTTTAGTTACAAATCGATGTATTTAGTTTCAGTACAGTTTTTATTAACACAAAATGAAAAATTAAACGTGTGTGTGTTTTTCTAAACATCTTCTTTTATACTATGCTATGCTAATACTAAACTAATTCAGACCCTTTATTTCTGTTTGGTATCGATCTTTGACTGTTTCATTGTTTGATTTTTCTAACATTTCGGTTTGCTAAATTAAAGGGACTATACCTGTTGCATCCTTAAAAATGTAAACTCTTTCTTACTTCATTCTGAGCTTCAGAATTGTTCATTTTTATGCATTTTATTGTTTTTTTCATAGCTGTTAACGGCGGCGTGTATGCTAACAACAGGACGCATGCCTTAACAAAATATCAGTGCGAGGAGGAAATTGTTTTGAAGTCATTTTGATGTAAAAAACAAATTGAGTGTAGTTCCTTTAACAATCTTCCTCTCTGAGATGACTGTTGTGATTTTGGGCTTTACAAAAATAAATAGAAAAATGAAATTGAATTATTAGTTGTATTATTATTTTACAGATTCCAGTCCAAGCTTCCTTTGATCAGTGTCTTTGCTTCTGTACATCCACTGTTACATCCACTGTACTGCATCAGAGGTTTAACTTATCTCCCCAGAGACAGGCGGCTCCTTTTGAGTGAGCTCTTTGTGAATCCCACTGCCCACTCTCTCCTCTTTCCTCTCTCCTCTCCGTTCCTCGCTGAAGTAGGACATGTGCCGTGGCTGCGTACGATGATGTTTCTTCTGCAGATTTTCACCGTGCCATTTGTTCCCTCCGGCTCACATCCAACTGTTTGTCTGACAGCTGTGCGCGATGGACAACAAAGACCCCCAAAATACACAGAGGAGCAGTTTTATTTTCTCCTCATACAAAAAAAAAACCTTATCTCTCAGCTTGAATGTAAGATTGTCAAAAGTCGTTACCATCTCTCTCTCATAATGTCCTTTGGCGAAGTGGAATTAGAAAGCAACATGACTTTTACTGCTTTTCTGTTTTGTTCAATGTGTCTGTGCTTTTGACTAATTAATGTGTTTTTCTTTGTTACAGTTTAAAGTGCCTGCAGCTACCAGTGCCATTATCACAAATGGTAAGTTTAATGCACACTTACATCTGTGAAATTAAAGCGATATATAGGCTTATCAGCAAATATGTCCACATGCTGGGTTTGTCCATGAAAAGAAACAAGTAAGCAAAGAAATAGCTTTACATTATAGTAATGAAAAGCATGCTCTTTAATTTGTGAGTCAGAGAGCAAAGCCTTTTATTTTTGTAAAATAACTGGAACTAAACACAGAAAAGGTTATGCAATGTTCATCCCCGTAATGAGCTGTCATATTGTGATTTACCATTTTTTTATATGATGCAGCTGTCGTAAAAACAATCTTTTCCCACCTGTTTTTCTTATTGGTCAGTTGTTATGTTCTGAGTGACTGACAGCTCATTTTCAGTGAACTACCTGAAAAAGCACATAGTTTTATTTACTGTAAAGACAATTGGAAAACAGGCAACAACAAGATTTTTGCAAATTTTGACAAAGCCTATAATTAAATTAGACCATGAGTTTGTGATTAAATTTTGATTTAGAGAAAACTTAAAATAAACTACCTTACTGACTGAATTAAGATTTTTCCTGTCTTAAAAATTATTACCAATGGAACCATTAAAAATTTAATGTTTTGCTGAAAATAGAGAAGGACACGTTATTTCTCATTTGTAAGCTAGAAAATAGCTACTGTACTTGAAATAATCACATAATATTATAATTCTTTTTTTTATATATACCAAGGGCCAAAGCTGTGTTCCACCAAGTTGGGGTAGCCTGGACAGGGCTTAGTCAGGGCTCACATTCATTCACACACCAGATCCATGCTCGGCAATGTGGGTGAATGTCTTGCCTAAGGTCACAACAACGAGTTTCTCCTCTGTTGCCCCACTGTGGCACCTGAGGTTCATCTGCGGTTTCCCATCCGAGTACTGCCCAGGCCCAACCCTGCTTAGCTTCTGAGATCTGACAGGATCAGGCTTTGCAAGCTGGTATGGACATAGTTCTACTGGCAAATTTTATTTGTAGAATTTTACTTTTGTCACAATTACTCATATCAAGATCAAATATGTGTTTACTAGTAACACTGACTTATTTGTTATTGTTTTTTTCTTGTAAAAGCACTAAATTTACACATTTTCTCTGTCATTACTGCTCTTTTGGATTAAAAAACGTATGTTGATGAGAACTAATAAAGTCCAGTTGCGATTAATTGATTAACTTGTTGCAGCCCTAGTTCTGACTAATCGCACAGCTCCTTATACTTTCAGACTGTTCCTTCTCTCTTACAACACTGTCCAGTTTGCCAGCTCTGTTTTAATCATGGTTATGTTATGCTGACTTTCGAACTTTAATGTCACTTTATGATGCAAAACACCTTCCCATCTGTTTATCTGTTGTACATTTGTATTTTACATTACATCCAGTGCTGTTTAGTAAAAGTATGAAATTGCTCTGAAAATGAAGGGCACAAACCTTGGCAGATGTGTAAATATAAATTCAAGAGCAAAACGTTTGTATTACCACAGTGAACCATTCGGCTGCATCAAATTACTATGATTTTCTGTCACTATCAAGACTCGGAAAATTGTCAATTTATTTTTTTCTCCCCATCAATTAAAGCAAGCAGCAAAACACTTTTGTTTATAGCTGTTCTGCTCTGACACAGCTTAGACGAATCATTTATTTGAAAATCCCTTTGCCTTTTCACGGTTCCATTGTCACAAAAATTACTATTGTTTACAGCATGAGTAGTTCAGTAATTCACTCTCTATGCTGTTAGTTCTTAATCTCAATGCCATATTCTTTGGTAAACTCATAATAAAAACATAATAGGATTTAGTTTAAAAGAACAACCTCAGCACTGGCTCTTAATAAACACGTGCATGTTTACTGACATTACACAAGTGGTCTCAAACTCACAGCCCGGGGGCCAAATGCGGCCTCGAGATGCTTTAATGTGACCCTTGTAATAAGTTCTGATTATTATTAATTGTGGAATACCCATTGAATATTGTATTTACATAGAATATTACATAGCCAGGCCTATATTTTAAAAATTTTGACCCTAGCTATAACTGAGTTTTAGACTCCTGCATTACACTATTGAAACTTTTTTTCTTACTGTTACTTTGCAGATGGAATAGGAATAAACCCAGCACAGCAAGCAGGTGAGTTGAAAAGTCCATTAAATCACGTCAAAAGTTGTTGTTTTTTTCTATAAACCCAAAATGCATTTACACATCCTCCATGATAAAAAGAAAATCTTAATGTTGTTTTTCTCCTATTGAGTTGTATTAAAGTGCTTGAGAGCTTAATGACAGTGCTTTAGTGTAAGTGTACTCACTTTTAGGCTAATCCGAGCTGCGTCTCTTTGTGATGGTTTTAGCATTGATACAAAAATCAAAAAGCAGGCTGCATAATGGTCCTTTTTCTTTTTGAAGACTCAGCTGCACCTTCACAAGCAATGACATTTGTGTTTGTTTCACTAAAAGTACATTTTTGATAGCTAAAAGTAGGGCTGCTCGATTATGATGAAAATAATAATCATGATTATTTATATCATCATTAAACAATTATTAATTAGCCTACGAGGATGAAATATATATATCTATGTAATGATTCTACAAGTGAAACACTCCCAATTAAAAAATACGTAAAAACAAATATATAATTAATAATACATTCTAAAAAGTCAGAAAAAAGCAGACATTAAAAAAAACAATCTAATTACATTTCATTTTATTTCCTTGCAGTCTTAAAATGGCTACTATCACGGCTAACAGAACCTTTGCATTTAGCAAAAATGAAATTTGAGTCAGACCTGATCAAAAAAAAAAAAAAAAAACATTGAATAAAAAAAAAACTTCAGATAGATTAAGACTCAAGTACACTAACCTAGTTTCTAACTGAGGGGAAGCAACAACAAGTGAACAAAGTTTGCTATTTAAAGTTATTTAAAGAACCGTTTACTGCTCTTTGAGTCGTTTCTTAATATTATTTTCTTAACCAAGACAGATATATTTAATCTAAATATAATATTTAATTCACTGTGGAGGGTAGCTGAAATAATATTATTTAAAAGGGTTTTTGGGGCTAAAAGGGAATGGGTCTAGAAATCTAATAGAAAATACCAGATCAGAAGTGCAATGGACAATATGAACAGAACCCATGAGAACTTTAAGGATAGGGCTTTTTAGTACTAAAGCTGTAACCACTGCTGCCCTGGGGCTGACAGACTGGCATGTGGCTGCTAATTCTCACTAATGGCCTCTGAAATCACCCCCAAGAATCGGCTTATCACATTCATACTTTAGTTAGTTACAAGATGTTGATGACTCCCATCTAAGCCTTTATCACCTAATACTAGCTGTTCATAATGTTTTGGTGCGTTTACATAGTTGAATCAAACTTTAATTAGATCTGGACTCTTTTCACTTTTGTTAAATCTCCCTGAACCTGAATGTCTTTGTGCCTGAGTTGGCCTCTGAGCTGTTTATATGGAAATGGTGATAACTGATTCATGAATATAAATGTGTTGCCCCGAGAATCTGCTTTTAATGTAACATTCAATTAAAAGTGACCCTAGACAGGAGTCGAAGTCTGCGCTCCCAGCTGTTTTATCATTTGTTTGGTATTAAACAGTCTTCAAATTCTTGCTTATCCTTGTTCACAGCTTATTTTCCTCGCGCTATGATGACTTTCAACAAATATGCGTTACACTCCGCTGGGTGTTCGCTATAGAGTGTATGTATGGTAATGCTGGTTTTGACTAAAGGCGAGTTTCTTATGAGGTCCTCGGTGTTGGTCGGGGGCTTTCACAGCTGCTCTTATCTGTTCACACTGTGAGCCCAGAATAGCCTCAGCCCAGACACCTCTGTCAAATCACCTTCTTTATCTCACTGCGGCGGCCCTCGACTGTGGACACGCACTGGACCTTAGTTTAACGCTGTTACGGAGATTTAGGAAGGAAAACGTGCACTGTATGGAGGGTTTTCATCTGGGTTATAGTAGTATTTACTGTTTGGCTAAAATACAAGTTTAGAAAATAATGCATCTGAGCCAAATAGAGCAGGTGTAATTGTTCTGGACTTTCACTAGGTTGCATGTGTCTCCTGTCTCCCATACTGAAGAGTAATTGCCCACCCAATTTGCCACCCGCCCCAATGACATGTCCCACTGCAGTTATCTGTGATTGCACTGGGCGTCTCTGGACCAGACTTTTTAGTGGGTTGAGTTGTAATGATGATGGCTTTTGCTTACAGCAATCACATTTTCAAATAGTTTTGAGCCTGCAATCATAATCACAGAAAACAGCATTATAGTCGCAAAAAATGAAGCATTGTATTTTCATTTTTATATTGATTCACACAGCGACATGTCAATGGAATTAGTCTAGTTTTCTAAAGGTAAAAGATGGAAAAAGCAACACAAATGTTTTTAAATATCATTATAATGTAACAAACATAATATAGTAGTAATGTGTAAAGTTTATAAGCCATTATCTAAACATAGTATTTCACTTCGTCCACTTTTGCTTCTTTTTGAATTCAGCCATTGTGATGCCATTAGAGTTTGAATGGAAATTCAGTTTGTGTAAGTGTCAATTCAACAATGCACACATTCTCTGGACCGCATTGTGTGACTGCATTCACACAAAATTGTGTGAATACACCAAGATGTTGTACTGGACAGCTTAATTTTGATCAATCAATAGATATTGATGGGAAAGCCTCAATCAATGAGCCCTGCCAGTCTTAGCCCAAAGCTTCAATTAAATAAACCCCCAAAGCACTGCAATCTACTGGAAATGTCAATGTACAAAGAGAACTGTACAGGTATTTATGGACTGTTGTTGATTTTAAAGGTGTAAAGAAATTCTTTTTTTTTTTTTCTGACATCACAAAAGCTCACATGACCTTTTTTTGTTGAATCACATTTTATTTCAAGGCTTCATCTTGACAGTTTGTTTTTTTTAGCTCAAATCAAGCGCCATATTCTTTGTTCATTTCATTTGTGGTCATTACCAATAATCACACTGTATTTTACAGGTCTTATGTGTGACAGGGTCCACAATATACCGTGTATCTCTTTGATACGATATTTAAAACCAATGTTGAGTTTACAAAAAAAAAAAAAAACTAAGAAAAAAAAAAACCTTAGGAGTAAGGTTTAGGTCAGGACTTAGAGCACGGAGGGGCAAACATTTGTCATTAAAAGCCAAACACAAGCTAAATGTAGGGCCTATCTTTGTGTAAAATGCAGTACAGAAGATGTCTGAGGGCCACAGATTAAAATTTAGATTAAATGTTTCTTGTTTATCTTGTTTCCTTTCTTGCAATTATTGTGATTGATATAAGGGTTTGCAAACAGCATTTTACAAAATAAAGTTGAATTAATTCCAAAGTTTTGCTTTTAGACTTGAAATATATTACAATACCAGGGTTTCTTTAAGATCTTAAAAAGTTTTTAAAAAGTCTTCAACGAATTCAAGGCCTTAACCAGTCTTAAATTTGACTTCGTAGGTCCTAAATATGTTTGCACAGGTCTTCCAGTTTTAAATCAAGCAAATCTTGTCAGATTTCCCAAAGTATTCCTACTGCAGCTTTGTCGAAAAATTCTTAATATTACAACTCAACTGATGTGTTTCTTCTGCAGTTATTTGTTTGATAGAATAGGTGGAATGCTCAGATGCTGTATAAACTGCATTTTCTTTTTTTAATTCATTAGATTTTTCATGCTTTTGTTAAAGTAATAAATTATAGCTTATGAAGGAAGCCCTCTGAAAAAGAAGCAGCACTGTGAAATACTGTAGGTCACGACTTGCGAATGAGTCATAATTTGTATGTTTTTGTCTTAAAAAGTCTAAAATCTGACCTCTCCAACCCTGCAGAAACCCTGAACACACACCAAACCTCGCTGCTGCCCCCCTTCCAGAAAAAAAAACATTTTTATTATTTATAGTCTCTTGACATTAACACAGTTTGCCCTCAGCTTGTCCTCTCTCACCTTTAGCTGTTTCTAATATGTTGCCTTGTTCTCTTCTCATCACAGGCAGTGTATTCCTGAAGCACGGCTCGGAGCTGCGTCTCATTCCCAGAGACCGAGTGGGAGGACTAGGAGACTGACGCTGTGACTCACTGCAGCCCCACAGAGACCAGGAAACACCTCGTACCAACGCATATTTATTTTATTTAGACCCCAGCTGACAGTGATGAGGACACAGACATCCAAACTGTTTATGCAGCCCGGTTGTGTAATTAGTACGTCTATATTCAAATGAAATGGACTCATATTTTCGTTAGGCATAAAGAATATTATCAGGACCTGTGTAATTCTGGTCTTTATATAAGATGGTTAATATGCAGCTCCACATCCAGGCACAAAATACTTTACCTTGTCTCATCTTATTATTATTCTATTTTTATTTTATGACTGATTTAGCAGTTTGGGTGCACCTCACAACAACTACTGTATAAATTGTCTAGTACCACTTGTTTAGCTATTATCTAAAGTTGGCTAAAATCTTTAAACTTACAACTTTGAGGATTTTTTTCTAAACCCGCTAACACGCCAAAATGAAGACACAATTTACATCTCTTCAGTGTACTATAAGTTAGATATCAACAAAAAAACGGTTCAGTCTTTTGACTTAATATCACATCGTAATCATACTATTACAAATCTAATCATTTCAACTGCCTTTGTTACAGTTTTGTGCAAAATATCTCTTAAAATTAAGTTTGAACAAATTAATTGAATCTAATTTGTTGGTGTAACTTCCTGAAAGTAGTGTTAAATGAAGCTAACCTCTTAAACTCCTCCCACAAACACATTTAAAACCAAACTTTCTGCTGGAAAAGCATGAGGGAAAAGTTGAAAGGAGGGTTGAGGTTGGAAAGCAGCAATGTGATTGGTTTGACAGCAGGTGTTTGTGATCAGCACACAGTTTGAAATGAACAAATGCTGATATCTGTCACACAGAGTCTATAAATGACCCTGGTCTTTGCAGTGCGACACAGGAGGTTTATGACTATTAAGTGAACTAATTTGTTCAATTTGCTCTGAAATTGCCAACAAAATGACTCAAAATAGTAGACAATGCTATGTAAACACCAGATACACAGTTTAACAGGCAACAAATGTAGTTTAGCTTCACTTAAACTTATTTACATTCTCTAAACGTTCTGCCTTTGGACCAGGATTTGAGAGACAGACGCACAAGGATATCATAGATGGATCTTTACTGCCCCCTGTTGGCCTCCCTTGAAAGCCTCGGTTGCCACTTAGCTTATTATCTAAAAACACATGTTCTGTTGCTAGGAGCTTAATTGGGGCTAAGGATGCAGGTGAACGTGAACGTGTATGGACTCTAAAATACTCCCAATAAAACAAAAAGACATAAAGCTGCAGCTGAGGTCAAAAATCAGTGTTTATCATTTGGGAATTAAGTGGAACGTGTTGGAGGACTTTTGTCTATGTTATTGTCAAAACTGTTGCTTAATTTTTAATTAAAAACATGACTCGCAGGATCTGTAGCGTGGCTTATTGCTTTTATGATTAATGACACACTAGATCAGTACGGTTGTTTATTTTTGGACAGTAAAGAGAACGTGGTTAAACTGTGTGTAATGAAGCATACAGGCCTCAGCACAGAGTCCATTAGAGCTGTAGATCCGGACTGAACAGAGAGAGAGGAAAGGCAAAGCTACAAATGGATTTTCTCATTTATTTTAATCAGTTTCATCGCTGGGCTCATGTTCTGTATATTTACAGCAAGCAGGCCCTGATGTGCTGCAGGGCTAAACTTGTACAGTAATAGTATTACTCAATCTAGCTGAAAGCAAACCAAGTATGGTTTTAATTCTAAGTAAGCAGCAGCAAATATAGTGTCAATAAAGTACATGTTCAGTTTTCAGTTTTGATTTTTAACTCTATTTTATATAATTTATGCTACTTCCATTAGATTTTTTTTGCAATAAACAACTGTAGACTTGACTTGAATGCATAGATGTTTTTTTTTTTTTTTTTATGTTTTTCCTCCACAGAAATTGATACTTGTTTTCAGCTTAATATTTACCTTGCACAGAAAGATGAATTTCTGTGATATCTGTGCTGTATCAATCTGGAGTCTGTCAGGTTAGATAAATATTGCTAGTGGTCCTTGGCTGGCTGCTGCCTGACCAACCAAAATGATATTCTGTGTGGAATACATGGAGAAACAAATCAGCTACTGCCACAGACTTTAAAAGGATATATTGGTTTGTACTATCTGTAATAATAAAGGTTAGGGTTATTATTAAGGTTTAGAATTATATTTGTTTTTTTGGATAATGGATTTTTCTTTCTTTTTTTTTTTTTTTTTTTTTTTTTTTGTCAAAACCACAAAGTTGCAATAAAGACAATACAAATCCTACAGTGCTAAAGGCAGTCTTAACAAGAAAAGTTTTCAAATGTTTCACAGAAGTTTTGGGAGGTCTGTGGGTTGAGAATCCCACAGAGAAATGGCCTGAACAGAGAGTGCCTGGTCATTCAAAGTACAAAACACCAAGACAGCCTTTTGATCAAACCTTTTTGGTCAAACGTCTATTTTTGTGCCTTCTTTTTGTGGACACAATAGTAAAGTGTTGACATGCTGCAATGTTTTCTCTCAAAGCGAGGACCCCCTCGAAAAAGAGATGATACATCTCAAGGGGCTATCCTATAAAATAAAAAAAATAAAAAAAGCAGTGAAGTAAAAACTAATCAAATCAAATTTAGCCAAAATACTACTGGACTTTTCAATAAATAATAACATTGTTTCCTAACAACTTAAAATTGGATCATGTGAAAAATTGTGGTTACATTATCTAAAAATGACATGCCTGTTGGTATTCCAGGTCAGGTCCTCCAACCATTTAAATCCACCCCGGACTGAACAGTAGTAAATATAATTGTTATTTACTGGTTTGATTATCTAGTTTTGTTCTACCCTTAATGCTGTATCCTTTTTTTTCTATTGTATTTTTCTTTAAAACAGTAGCTGTTATAGCCTAGTATTAAAATGATCTAGAAAGATTTTGTGTGACTCACCATAGTTTATCTTGCACCTCCAGCCCACAAAAAATGTGGCACTTGAGGAAAAAAAATTGAATAACCCTGCTTTAAACTTTTATTGCCCCTAATGACCGTGGTTTCTCATTGGAGTTACAGTTCTGACCGTGTGACCTACAACATGAACTGTCTGTGTGGTCAAGTATTTATGACTTTATGACTCTTCAGCGTCACGTAAACACTGCTTATTGATGCTTTAAAATATCATAATGACCACAATGTGTGAGAAAAGGACACAGTCTTCAAGTTCCATTTGTACAGTACAGCAAATTCTAGTCAATACATTTACATTTTTTAATCAAGAACCGTGCGTTAAAACACAAACTATGGCCAATTGGGGCCATAGAAAAGTACAATGAATGTTTGTCGTATGTTGTAAAAAGTCAAACTATTAAATGTATCTGAGGTTAAGTAAAGCTTTTATCCAAGCTTAGAACCTCAAAATGACAGTAAAACTGATTTTCGCTTTGCAAACACAATTTATGCTTT
This sequence comes from Mugilogobius chulae, assembly GCA_038363315.1. Classification (NCBI taxonomy): domain Eukaryota; kingdom Metazoa; phylum Chordata; class Actinopteri; order Gobiiformes; family Gobiidae; genus Mugilogobius; species Mugilogobius chulae. Next base: position 29,884,757 of record CM076399.1, on the reverse strand, counting down.
AAATCTGCCAACTTCTTCTCAAATCCTTCAACAAATGATTAATGTCGACTTGTAATTTGGTTGCAATTATGGTCAGTAAACTTCTTTTTACAAAGAACAAAGTGAAATAGGAAAGGCCACCCAAGTACAGCCAATCAGAGAGCTGTATTCAGCTTCTGTTTAGAACTAAAATGTATATTATTAAATTCAGACAGTACACAGTGGTCTAATTTTTTCACAAAGTGTTGCATTTGCCATAGAGGTTTTAGTAGAAAACTCAAAGTTTACTTTTTACAACTAAAAAGTTAGTCACCCCAACTTTAAATAGACTTCATTTTTTCACATGACATTTATTGAACTACACATATTATAGAAATCTAAGTTACTGCTTCAAAAACATCCTGGCATCCTCTTCTGTGAATCCCTGCACACTTTCCCCATCTTTCTCACATCATTGGCCCCTCATAAGAGATGCTTCTCCTCAGACGCAGCACAGATAAGAGCATCATGTGCTGGGGTGAACGGGTCACTGATGCTCACACAGCTCCAGGGGAAAGATGGAAACTGTTCCTCCATGAGATCACATTTTCACACTTTTCACATCATCCCATGCAGCACTCAAACCACACAAGATGTCGTTTGATATGCATGTCTCTCTACTCTAGATCATATACTTGAAGAGAAAAGCAATTTACAACTCACTGTGCATATTTTGGAAGACCCGTGCCTTTGTGTTTTTAGGATTTGTTCAGCTCTCTGGGGTGTAATCCAATACCTCCAAGATACCTAATTTAATACCCAGAACCACTAAACAAGCCTGTCAAGAGACCTATTTAGAGGGGATGGCATTATCACTGACTGAAGAACAGAATTCACCTGCTTCACCTGACTCTGATATGTCTCCAGAGCTCACCTAGACCTGACTGTGACATGTCTCTTCAGAGTTCAACTGGACCTGACTGTGATGTGTCTCCAGAGTTTACCTGGATCTGAACATTTACCAGAAGTGTGTAATACATGAAAATGCCACAAAATTGTGCTCAATTATAATAACGTGAGTATTTATAACTTTACACTTCACTTCTGAAATTATGTTTATGCTCTCACATTCATGTCTTGTGAATCTGGATGCTGTGTTATAAATAACTTTCCTTAAATCTCTTACTGTCCATAAAGTTGTGCCGATGTGATGACTTGGAAGTGATGTGATCTGACAAGATGATAGAGTCATCCATCACTCAGGGTTTTGGAAAAGGCCTTCTGTCCACCCTGAATAAATATGTTAATACGCCTCCATATTCCGAGGCAAGAAATGAAATATTGATTATTTTCAGGTACAACGGTTACTTAAATTACCCAATGTACTCTAACATAAAATCAATAGCTTAATATTTTGGTACTGTATACACCCGCAGGCTTGTCTCTTGTAAGTGTAAGGTTCCTTAATGTCTCTGTAAGAAAAATCTGTCCACTGCTGCTGACAGGTTGCCCCAAAAGCACTGAAGGATGACGTACTGTGCAGTATAGAGACCAATTACCAGCACTGGAGGGCTTTGTTTTGGTCAGAAATACCTGCCTAACTTAGAGGTCTGAAGCAATGACAACTTGGCCAGGTCAGAGGGAACTCATTTAGACTCAGGGAGAACACACAAACTCCATAGAGCCTAGCCAAAGTTTACTCAAGTATTGCTCAAAGGTAATGTTACTTCTTTAATATTACTCAAGTAAATGTACTGATTTTTTTATTTTTTTGCGCTATTGAACAACAGCAACAACAAAAATACATACTGCTGCTTGTAGTTCGAAAATCACAGTAGTAAGAAATTACTCAAGATTTGTTGTTTTTTTTTTTAGTTGACAGTGGATCTAATTGCAAGGATAAAGTAAGTGTGTTACCTTATATATTTTTTTCAATAAATTAGTAAATAATTTGTCTTTTGTCCTAAATGTATAATGTAAATGCAGCATTTTGTAACAACATCAGAGCACTATGTTCTATCTGAACTGATTAATAATGTATTTTATTTCTCAAAGTTAACCAAAAGCAGCACTTTGATTGGCTGTAATTGTGTGATCTTCTCTAGTGTCACTTTGCTGACTATAAAAAGATGATTTTGGGCAGACATGATTGCAGCCAAAAATGAATCTATGTAGATATTTAGCACGTGTTGAAGAATTTGGAAGAGTTTAATGGATTTAACCTTTAGAAATACTACACAAAATCATGTAATTTCAAAGAATAAACAAAACCAGGCAATCCACAGTAAATGTCCATCTGCAGGAGCAGTGCAAGAAAATTACATTCTGCACAGATTTTTTACAACATTTTGTAATTTAATGGAGAAACAAGCCAAAAGTTTTATTTTTCAGTTCAAACCAATTTTTTCTCAAGTAGTGAGTAAGCGTGCTGCTTCAAAACTACTCCAAAAAAGTGACTCAGACAAATGTAACTCAGCCACTTCTGGCTTATGTCAATACGCCACAACTTGCTCGTTTGAAGTGAATAGGATTGATTAAGGTTCTTCTGCAACAAAAAACGTCTCACCTTCTGGACCACGCCCTAATTTAACCAGAAACCTACTTCCCAAAATCAGTTTATCTCCACTCTCAGTCATCCTGTACATTTCATACATAAAATAATGTATTGACAGGACAGAGTGATCTGTGCTCCATTTACACTTTAAGGAGAAAGACAAAGTTTTCTAATTTACTACAAAGTTACATACCTCTTCTTTACCAGCTGCTACCCATTCATCTCTATTCATTTTAGTATCGTTCTTTCACTGAATTGGGCCTTCACCTTGTATACTGAAGCACTAAAAAAAAAAATATATTCAACCCTTTTGTCATTGCATTTAAACTGAACAGTACATTTCATTGAAGCGTCCTCTCAGCAGCAGCAGCAGCAGCCCAATCCTTAAATCTCGAAAACCGAACGAGTACAATTGAGTCTTTTAAAATTGCAGATGCAGCCTGAGAGCTAATTAATCCTCTCTTTCTTGTAAATTTCGTGTTGGTCTGTTATTGTCGCTTCATGTCTTAAAAGGTCCTGTCTCTAAAGAAGTGCCGCCGAGTGAGCTTTAGTGAAGAGTATTATGAGGACACAGCACAACAGCCATCAGACGTGCAGAGGAAGTTGTTTGTACTCTTCCCTGGGGCTGAGTTTCGAGGTTCATTCACAGCAGGTTTCAGTCGGCGTGCTGTGTGTTTGTCTACGGTATGTCTAGTCTGAAGATAGTTTACTGTTTTATTTGGAACATAACAGGAAGGCTGATCAGGTATCCATAAAGTCAGAAGTCAAATAATATACAGTACAGACCAAAAGTTTGGACACACTTTCTCATTCAAAGAGTCTCCTTTATTTTCATCACTATGGACATTGTAGATTCACTGAAGATATAAACCCCATGAATGACCAGGAGGGAGAGTGATGTGATGCTGCGCCAGATGAGCTGGCCTCCACAGTCACCAGACCTGAACCCACTCCAGATGGTTTGGGGTGAGCTAAACTGCAGTGTGAAGGCAAAGGGGTCTACCAAAGGCTAATCATCTCTGGGAACTTCTTCAAGACTGTTGGAAGAGCCTTTCAGGTGAACACCTCTTGAAGCTCATAAGAATGCCAAGAGCGTGCAAAGCAGTAATCAAAGCAAAATGTGGCTTCTTTGAAAAACCTAGAATATGACATATTTTCAGTTGTTTCACACTTTTTGGCTATGTACCATACTTCCACATGTGTTAATGTTTGGATGCCTTCAGTGTGAATCTACAATGTTCATAGTCATGAAGTTTAAAAAAAAGTCTTTGAATGAGAAGGTGTGTCCAAACTTTTGGTCTGTACTGCATGTATGTGTATTTGAGGAGAATAACAACCCTCAGGACAAAGGGTTCCTATCTGATAGTGACCTGCTGTCTTAACATCAAAGCCAACATAAATAAGTTTGTATGTGTTCAGGTAGTATATTTCTACATCAACAGATACTATCTAGTGATCTGGGGGTCTCTTTACACACAAATTTGTCCCTTTGACCAACTTTTTGGCTCTTAGACTTCTTGCTAGATTGATCCAAATTACAAAAAGTACACTTTTTAAATGTCATATTTGTGCAGTTCTTCTATTATAGTAAAATTGATACAATCGTTGATGTTATAATAACGTTATGCTATAAAAATGATGATGTTAAAGCCTTATTAAAAGTGTGGTGGTTTATTTAAATGAGGTCAAATGTAAAATTTCACTTCATAGTCACTCCATATAGGCTTGAAAATGGAGCCCACTGTGAAAAAGTTTGGACACTCCTGCTATACAACATTTAGTTCAAAATGTGATGCTTCTTAAAAGTGGAATACCTAACCTTTTAGTTTTTCACTCTGGAATTTACAGTTTTGAAAAAATACAAACCCACAAATGTTAACCATATAATTATTTATTTGAGATTGGCTCTTCAAAGATGATATTCAATTCATGCCTCTCAGAACTTTTAGCTGACAACAATCAACTAAACAAAACTACACAATCACCATACAGAAATGAGATTGAAGCTTTGTTCCAATTTTTTGCTTCATGTGGATAAGCTTAATAATTACAAAGATATATACATACTATGTACTATGAACTGGGACAATACATAAAATAAAACACTTCAAGACAAGTTACAATTGCTTGTTTGGATTTTAATATTAATTACAAACTGTACGATCTATTTATTTGCAGACCTATATATTGTTGTGGCTTATTGATTACTGTTTTGGACTTGTTTGAAGACACTGAATTTTTTGCCCCATTTTCTTGGAACATTGTCCACATCACAGCTCCTCAAATGGGGAGGGGGCCTAGGGGCCAAATGCAGCCCATCAAGCAGTATGTTTTGGCCCAGCATGAAAGATTAGGACCAGACCATTTTGCTTGGCATTGTGGTTCTTAGTGCACTATGTTAGCCGTTATTCCGATTTAAATCAAGACTAACTCAATACTTTTAAAATAATTGTTTTTTTAAAAGCTTGACCTGTGTGGCGATCTTTGCACATAATAAGTAAAAACTGTTTTGAACTGTCACAAAGAAACAAAAACGAGCGTGCCTGTGTCAAAGCCTTTTCATATTTTAATGATCTCCTCCTTCTTCTGCTCTGCTGTTGTACACAGACTTCAGACAGAGCAGACTTCAGCCTCACTCACTTCACACTCACTATGACACACATGAGCAGACAGGAACATTTTACCAGCCTTTCTCTGTCTCATCCTGATGCTAAATGTCACTGAGAGTTTGCAGACATGGGACAGCTAATTGGGAGAAGGAGTACAAGGTAAAAGGGGCTGGAGCAGGAGTTAGAAGAATCAGATGTCCTGCTGTCACTCAGATGTCTTTACAAAAGCTTTCACACGCAGCCAGAGCAACACTTAAAGAATATATATCGGTGTTTCTTAGTTCTATCTGATACCAAACAGTACTGAGTTTATGTCAATTTAAAGAACTACTGTGTTTTGCAATGTATTAATTATAAAAATAAATATAGGCTACAGCACACGGAATAAACCTTTTGTTTATTGCTAAACACAAAATTGATCTAAAATGGGTCCGAAATAATAACATGTGTTTTGACTTCCTGTTCAAAACTGCAGAACTGAGATGCCCCACCTCTTAGTAAAATATCTGTAACTAGCGGCAAACATAAAATAACTTGTTTTTATTGTTTGAAAGTGGCTACTTGATGTTTTTGAACCCTACATATCACTCAGAATATGATAGAATCTTAAAAGTGGGCGGGGATAGGTCGTAGCTTTGTAGTGCACCATTGAAGTACCTTAAAGCTTATCTACTAATGCATTTTACAATTTTGTATCCACACAAATGTAACTTATGGAAAAATTTAAAAACAAAAAAGGAAAAGGATTTTTTCCTCACAAGAATTTGTTATTTTTAACTCCTCTGGGAGTTATATAATTATATAATTAATTTTTCCAGCAATTTGACCATAACTATCACTCATATTACAACTTTTATTGCTCAAATTTGTAATAAAATAAAATAAAATAAAATATGTTAACTATAAAAAATATACCTCCTACTTTAAATGTAGCTTTTGGCTAATTAATTGCTTAAGCATACTTAATTTAAGTCATTCTTCTAATGTATTTTCTTATACTTTTTTTTATTTGCTAAAATGTATTGTAACCTAGTCTATTCTATCTTCTTTTTATATAAGTGGATGTAACTGTAGTAATTATTTTTAGCTTAAACTTACTATAATGATCAAGAGTAATATGAGTATTATTATGTACATTATTTATGTATGTATTTATTTATTTATTTTATATTTATTTATATTTATTTTTTTTTGTAGTAAGAAGCGTGCTTTCTTGATCCCTGACATTTTCATTTTCCTATTATAATATCGTAAGTGGGGTGCATCATTCACCAGCAGAGGGCAGTAGCCTATTAAACAAACCCATATCCTCTTCTCCTGTAGTTGATGCTTATACTTATACTTATACATACAGAAGTGTACAGAGACACTGCGCTTATAGATTTTAGTGTAAACATGTTTCAGACGCTGATCTCTGGAGACACCGCTGTTGGGTTCAGCTCTGTTCTTGCGTAACTCACGTGGTGGAAACTTTCTTTGTTCTTGTCTTAATTACTGCCTGTCGGTGGGAATTTGTTCGTCTCCACTTAAGCTTCAAAAGGTTTCTTTAAAAATGCGAAACAATTACAAAAGTGTCCTTAAAACGCAGAGAAAAGAAAGGGGCTTTTATACAGAATAGTCCTGTGCCCACCACACCCCACTGTTCTACTTCTTATTCAGGCAGGTCTAATTGTCCAAATGTCAATCAGATTGTTCATTTGCTTTAAAAGGTGTGATTTATTCTTCAACATAAAAACCATTGTTAAAAGGTAAAAGGACTGGGCAGACTGTGTCCTTAGTTACTGCAGAGATCTAACTTTTGTCTAGAACTAAAAGTACTAAAGAAACTGTCTGTTACGCTCAGCTAAAGGGGCCCAAATAAATCAAATTAAACACACACGAATATTGAGTTTTAGTAATGCAAACTGTCATTCTACACCATTGCTGTTAGTCTGAAGCGTTGTGGACACATTTTTTGTTCAGACGTACTTTATCCAATTGAATGTACTTTAGTAAAATGACTTTGGCTCTGACATGGCCTTGCTTCTTTATGTAGATGTGATGGTTAAACTGCAGACTGCTCTCTGGTCATGTTGTGCTCTTGTAAAGGTTTGATTTTCCAGGCTGACAGCAGTAAATAGAGATCCCCCCTGTCTCTCTCTCTCTCTGAGTAATGGCCTGTCACACACTGGTCACTGAGGGAGGAGCAGTGTTTGGGATTCTCCTGCTCAGCAGCAGCTACAACTATGTTGTTCAAGTGCTGCTAATGACCCATTTAGTGTCAAAGAGGCTCTGCTAAGACTAATTGGCAGAGGACAACAAATCAGCTTCCAATGAGCTGTGAATCTGAGAGAAGAAATACAAGTTCTCACAGAGGTTTTCTGTTAAAATGCACATTATATTAACTCAAGCATGACTTGAGACGATACGTTATCATGTCCGTCTGATGCTGAGGTTAAGACTCTGTATATATGTTTTGATCAAGCCCCTTTCCCATAATCAAACATCAATACAAATTTGATTTGACTTGAGCAGAGCAATCCACTTTTAGTTGTTATTTTGAATGTATTTATAGTTGCCTCTGTTCCTATTTTCTGAAAGGACCTGACATTGGTGCAAATGTTAATGGCTTACTTGCAGGACCTCAAAACACAAAATCTTTTGTGTATAATTCAGCCTATCACTTTGGTGATTTTTGAAATCTGTGAAATGTGCTATTTCAGGGGTGGGCAAATATTTTTACTCGAAGTCCATATTTAAACGCAGAATAGTGGTAGAGGGCCGAACTGTCAACATTGGTGTAACAAATTCTGCCAATAGAAAAAAAAAACATTCTTTGACAAAATTTTGAAAACCAGTACAAATAAAAGTTCGTTCTAGCATAATAAACCTAATTTAGCATTTTGAGATTAAGTCAAAGCTTAGAAAGTTATGATTTTACAAGTTGAAGCCATAGTATGAACTTGAAGTTTTTTGAGAATAAAATGATAAGGAAATGGACTTGGACAAATCAAATGTTTGCATAAAAAAAAAAAAAAACAAACACAATAGATTTTTAGAAATACGTTTCATGATCCAAAATACAATTTTAATCTCCTAAAACTTCAAGTTTAATATTGAAAATTTGCTTTTTATGGCTTTGACTTTATTCTCATAACACTGTAAATTAACTCTGCTACAAGTTTGTTGTCATTTCTGTTTCTAAAAAAATATGCCAGGGGTCAGACTGAAACCAGTCGCGGTTGGCCCTCGGGCTGCAGTTTGCCCAGGTCTGTTCTATAGAAACACATCAGTTAGAACAACTCTACACACAATAGACAGGAGTCAATGACAGTACATCATATTTGAGGTTTAGCAAACTTATGTAGAAACATGGTATAGATGTCACTGAGGAGGATTTCTCAAATACACTTGTACTCAATGACCTGATGAAACTGAGAAAATACTCTAAAAGCAGCTCTGCAAGATACCAATTGATAAATCCGAAATGTTTAATAATTTGTGAATGTCTCAGTGTGGATGTCCTGTGTGCGACTCCAACAGCTGTGACCGAGGAACAAAGTGCAGTTTCTCCGTCAGACAGTAAACGTTTACCAGAGCAGCAGTTAGTGTAAAGCGGCTCAGTCATTGTGAGCATGATTACAGAGACAGATCCGTGTTTGGAGAGACGCGTTCCTCTTGTGTCCCTTCAATGGAGCTTTTTAACAACTGTAATGTAGTCACAAAGGCAGACCAGATGTGGATGTGTCCAAGTCTGTGTGTCCAGACAGGAGACAGAGGAGGAGGAGGCCTTTCCCATTGGATTTTAAGACCTGGGCTAATAACAGCATGGTGAAATCAGTAGTTTGCACTGACTTTTATGTGCGTGTTTCCAGGTTTGCAGGAGTGGAGCTGGAGATGGTGTGGACAGAGCTGTGGCGCTGTCCTGTCATTGACTTTACCTGCTGAAAGAGTCAAGAGAAACACCTGTGTTATGGGTGGCCTCTGTTGGGAAAAGGATTTCAATCTGTCATTTAGTAAAAGTTGACCAAAATCTACACTTTTAAAATGTAATGTTGTTCCAAATGTGGAGAATGCACAGAAGTCACTACTTTATATTATAGAAGAAACATAATAACACTGATTCCATTACTGGCAAAATAAGAAAAACAGCAGTGCAATTTTTAAGATTTTTCTCATTTGTGTGACCAAAAACTTTATGAAAGATAAATTAAAGTCTATTTTGGGAATGTATGGAGATTAATTTAAATAACTACTTGACTAGAATAGCATTACTTTAGAAAATTGGCAGGATTTTATACTTTTTGAAATTCTCAAGATTATATTCTGACCTAAAAAAATATTGATTTGACATCAAGCTGGTGTAATTCCTCACTTCTCCAGGAGTGATCCATTGTAGACAGTCAGATTGAAAATGACTCAATCTTTGAAAACGCTGTTCAGATGACAACACCATCTTCACATCAGTTCTAAAAAAAAAAAAAAAAAGCTATTTCTTTTGGAGATAAAATGTGTTTCAAAATAATTTATTTAACATGTTATGCTTTGTTCATTAAATTAAAACGCATAAATCAGGGGTCTCCAACCTGTAGGATTTTAGAATCATACAAATGATGCTTTATTACTTACATTTGATTTATTACATGCCTATTTCGACTGTAAATGTATCTTTAGATGCATAATTGTGTTCACTTCTAAATAAATATTGGCTACATTTTCATACAGGCCTCTTAATTAACTTAACTTATTAACTTCAACTTTTGGTCATCCCTAAAAGTAGTAGCTCACAGTCAGTTTTCTTTTGCAAAAGTAATTCTCCTGGCAAAAAAGGTTGGAGACCCCTTACATAAATTGTATAAATGTACATACCATACCTTTATAAATTTTAATAGGTCCATGGTCTAAATCCAGACGATATATAAAAAATATACCGTTTGGCCACCGTGTCAAATTTCAGTGCTCGTGATTGACAGATTAATTAGCCAATCCGAGACACGCATGGACTGCCGCATAAAAAAAAAACATGGCTGCTTCCGACGAAAAAAATCATGAAAAAAATACATGGAAAAAATATCACGTGGAACTGAAAAACATCGCGGATTTCTGCAGAATCAATAAGCTAAGCAAAAACGATTTAGATTTGAGGTTAGTGACGTTTTTGTCTAAATGACAGATGACCAGTCAGCTTTTTGTTTCATCTGCGTCACACAAATAAACTAATCTGATTGTCCTGAATGGTGTAGATTTGATCTGAAACGCAGGCGGAGGGCGTGGTGGCGAGACCCAATCTTCGCAGTTTACTCAAGTATGGGTTCTGGCCCATGCAAGTTTTATGGAGCACTATTCATTCACTCTCCATTTGATTTGTAAGCTTCTAGTAGCCACCCTTGCCCTGGGACAGAATGATGGAAGAAAGCCAATTTGTGCAACAGCAGGTCCAAACCTTCAGGAAAATCCTACTTACAATTACTTGGAGGAATATTTAACACTTTATGTGCCAGAGAAACAACCCTGCACAAAGTTATTCCATTCTCTTTGTAGTAGTTGTGAAAAGTCCAGACTCACCAGTGTATAAAATAAAACAGAGAGATATCAGTTTGGCGTCTCCAGGCTCAAGTTTACAGTCTCTATATTTACAGGATTGTATTTCAAATGAACAACTTTTATGTTTTTGATTGCAGGGAATTCAAAGTGCTCAGAGGAAAACCACTGGGAGAACAAGTAAACTTCGCAAAGAAAAGCTCCACGTCGCCTGGGAATCAAACTCACAACCCTCCTGCTGCGAGACGGGACTCTCCAGTTTAAGGCTGCAAGTTTCAAACAGGAGATAATCTGAGATGGTGCATCTGGTAAATCCTATCATTCCTCCTCCAAATTATGTGTATTTTTGCACAAGCTAAAAACACAGAAGAGCATGCGCACCCCAGCCATGCTCTCAAAACGCAACATTTTTAAGGTAATTAACTTTTTCCAGTAGCATTTTTGCCCAGTTTCAAGTATCATCAATTAAAAGAAAAACATTATGCACAACTCAAAAAATCCAAAAGTTTTAAGTAATGTTAATGAGCTTGAATTTACTGACATCCACATAAAATGTCTTTGATTTACAAAATTTGAAAAAGTATCAGTTTTCAAAGTCTATAAATGTCAAATATTGTATAGCAACAATGTAAAAAATAAATGTTTAATGATAAATCGATCATTTAGAAAACTTTAAACGACTGTCACTGAAAAAAAAAAAAATATATATATATATATACTTTAATCAATTCACCCATTGCAACGTTCTTTAAAGCAATTCGAATTTGAAAATTGATATGAGCATAATGTTGTTCTTCTAATAAATGAAACTTAAAACTTGGCAAATTGTTACAGATGCCAGAATGCTCATAATTTTGAGTTTTGCCGGCATAGTCAAGTCATTCTTAAAAAGTTGTGGAAATTTTATTACACTGTATATACCACTATTATATTTTTTAAGCGAACCAAACATTTGAACTCATTCAAGTAAACTGGACTCTATCATTTTGGCTGCAGTGAGCATCTGGGTTTACAATGTGCATCTGAATAAATTGACCTGCTGTGATGATTGACACATAAAATATTAATGACTTGGCTTAGTCTGTAGCTTTTTATGAAAAATAACCTCCACAGTGTCAAGTGTCATGTTGGTTATTTTTAAGAGCATAAGAGCATGAACAGCAGCAAACTTGTACACAACAATATTACCAAAAGAAAATAGTCATTGCGACACTGTAAAAAGTGTTAATGCATAATTTGTTAAATGTGAATGGTCTCTGGAGGGATGCAGTGTTGAAAATGAGCCTCTCTGAGTGAAATGTAGTGGCCCGAGAGAATGAGACTGTGCAAAATCCAGGTCCTCCAACCAAACTGCTGCCTACCTCTGTCCATTTACATACATGCATTATTCACACTGGGTTACAGGTTTCAGATTGAATATATTTGTGCAAAACAGAAAGGAAAAATACAGGCTTTAGAGAGTAAACTAAACTATGTGTTTATGTGAAATGGAGAGACCAAAGATGCAAGTTAAAGAAACTTAAGTTTAAAAGTTTGCCACATTACTTTTTTTATTCTTAATATTTAGAAGGAACAGTTTAATGGGTTGGTCAAAGCTAGACTACATAAAATGCTATTAGATTAGATAAGAATGTTATTTAGCCGTGCAACAACACTTTTGCGTTAATTCAAATTTCCAGTAACCTTTCCAATGTTAACATCATATTCTCTGGCTGTAATACTTTACCCTGTATGAACCCACATAAGTCTGCTTTATGTAGCAGATTTTGAAAGTCTGACTAAAAACAAAAAATACACTAAATCACATTTATTTAGTTAAAACTGTGCTCAAGAAAATTGAAATGGCCTCACCTCTGTCATCAGATTAGAACTCTGCTCCACTTCCTGCTATTTTTTAACATAGTTCTTCTTTCTTCACAAACTTGTTATTGATTTGTGTAAAACTATGTTTTCCAAATTAAGCAAGCTAGAAAATCATTTTTCTGCGCACTAGAAAATCATTTAAAAACTCATATTCAAAATAATCAGTTTTATTTTCAGGAAAGACTATTGATGCACCAATCAGATGGGATCAAACATCTGTACCCTTCTATGAAATTTTGCAGAATTGGGTCCTATAGATTCAGCCAATGTGATAGTTGTGCCTTTAGGAAATGCTATGAGACTATTTATTGCAGTGGTGCCCAGAGTTGGGCCAGGGGGCAAAATCTATCCTGGCAGGATTCTTATTTGGGCCGCAAAGGATGCTGAGGTTTGTTAGGACTAAATCACATGTATTCTTCTAAAACAGGTTAATAAAAGTAATTTTAATCATCATCTCTTCTCAAATAAACATTTTAAATGGATAGCAAATTAGATTTGACAGCATGCTTTAATGTAACACATTTTGTTCCGTCAAAGAAAAAAAATGCAAATTTTGGTCCCCCAAGAAAAAAGTTTGGGCACCTAAATAACAAAAACAAGTCTATTTTGGCCAAAAAGTTACACAGTGTACCTTTAAGTAGTTGTAAAAATAACAGTTTTCTAAATACCTTTGATAAGCAAGTAGAAGAAGCAAAAAATATCAAAACCGATACTGCAAGTAGAAAAGCTGTTAGCGGTGCATCCCCAGTAAAGACTAAACTCTAGCCAGTTTGACGTCAGACTCTCAGTGGGAGGCTGTGCTTATTTGCAGTGCAGTCACATACAAACTTGTAATGGCTATGTAATTTGGGATTTTGCTAATGTTTTTGATAATTAGCAATTATACAAAACAATGCCACCAGTCATATCCATACGTCCCTATTTCAAAGACTTCATTTTGTAAAACCGGCTTTGCGTTCCCACCGCCGCAGTTGAATATTCATCACTGCTTCCACTTCTAAATATTCATTTGGCTGTTAATGCTTAATCTTATTTTATGGTAAGTAGATTTGCTTTCTTTTCTGGCACATGTGGCAAGGTTTTATGCAAATACAACTATCTGATGCCTGCCTACGCCCCACGTTACCTGTCACTGGGTAAATCCTATACCCCTGTATCAGCTTCAAGAGTGGGATCTGTCTTATCACGGAGCAGCAGCCGGACCCCCACACACTGTGCAAAATGAACTCGTCAGAATATCGGACCTCCGACTGTCCACAAGTTTCTTAAATTGTGTTCAGAAGGCCTGCAAGAACAATCAGAGATAATGAGCTGGATGAAAGCCCGAACAATGCCAGTAAACATGAAAATAAAAACATGGGCAATCACTAATGTTCACTGATAAATCTATTTACAAAAATGGTACATAAAGGCATCAGCAGGAGAAAAGAGATGCTGTGGTAGAGCAGGAGGACTCACAAAAACAACAAAAAGTAAATGTATAATGTAAGCTAAATATTTGGAAGAAAGACAATTTATGACTGTAAAACTTGTACAGATAATCACTAGTTTTCATTTTCCTTTTTAAGAGCTTTGATGCAACATAAAAATACTGTTACCATGGCAGTGTAATACTTTTTGGTACATACGGTATGCTGATCAATATACGTAGATACATTTAGTGAAAGCAATGTAAGCAAAGTAATGAACCAAGGCAGAGCGTGATAATCTGTGAGGGAACTATTAGTACAGTACATTTATCACTCTTTGGTAGACCTGTGCAAATTGCGGCCCGGGGGACATATGTGGTCCTTGGACTACTTAATAATAAAAAACTACTTAATTTGACATGTTTTATGAGAATAAGTGTTACTCTTTTATTTGAGTGTAGTGTAGTAGTACTCGAGGCTGTTTTTTTAAGGTCTTAGTTACAGATAAACCAATATGTTTTTTTCTTAGGCTGATACGATTTTTAAAAACCCAATACCGAATCCGATGTCAATGACCGATTTTCAAGGCCGATTTCTGAAGTCGATTTTGTTATTTTAGTTTTCAAAAAACATAGCTGAGAGGAGATAGTCTATCCAAAAAAGAAAAAAGTTAAATCTAAAACTAATATTTTGTCTCATTGTTTAATGATCAGTCTATCTCTAGTCTTAGTCTCGTCTTGGACTCAAGCACATTTGGACTTATCTTGGTCTCGAGGGGGCTTTGACTCTGTCTTCTCTTGATTTCTGTCTTATCTTGGACTTGTCTTGGACTCGGTCTTATCTTAGACCTCGAGACCACATTTTCACCACTCTCTGATAAACTTGCACCATGAGCACAGTTGCATGTCCCAGGAACAGGTTGCAATAAGCCTGCACAATAAGATTATGTAGACACTGAAACTGTAAAAAATGTCAAAGTTGGTCTTGATTTAGTCTCGATGGACTGTGGTCTTGGTCTTGTCTCGGTCTAGGACTCAGTGGTCTCGGAATGGTCTTGGTCTGGATTTGTGTGTCTTGACTTGACTGATCTGAGGATGCTCTGGATCATGTGTCTTGGCTTGTTGTCCTAATATTGGTCACATATAAAAGCCAAAATGGTGGATTAAAATGCCCATTGCAATTTGTAGCCCAACCATCCACCACCTGTCCAGATTCTACCAAGGCCTTTGGTGGTAGCCCACCTCTTCTCTATAGTATAGTGCTAAATACACAAAATCGAAAAGGCAGTATTTAGCACTCCATTGGTCTAACATTAACCTAATGGAAAATAACACATTCCAGAGCAATATGAAATACAGTCGTGATACTTGACCATGTGAAAGTCAGAATACTTTGTTTCTGCTTCTTAATTGTTATGACCAGGGTTTTGTTTTTAATCACAACAGATTGACCTCACAGTCTCTAAACTTAGCTACAAGGCAACATGAGTGTGATCATTAGATGTCAATGTGATATCAAACCAAAAATCAAAACACGTATTCACTTTAAATAGCCTTATAAAGCTTTAGCAATGACCCAATTAAAAATGTAGTGTGTGATTGATGAATGGCACTTGAAAGAAGAAGTCGAGTTATTATAAGACTACAAATACATTTCAACTGACTGAGCCCTGTTTAGGTAAAGAGTTGAATCAATTGCACTGGTTTTGTGGGAAACACTGTTGGTTTTACAGCAGGTGAAACCACTGCAGTCTTTCATTTGCACTAATAATAATGATTTTCAACTTGGCTCAAAGACTTAACCTGGTCCAAACCATGACTTTTAAAGCTCAAAAGGTCATCGTGGACCATGGGGAAGAATCTCAATGAAGAGAGAAAGAATGAGCCAATGGAACTCAAAGGAAATTGCTAAAATTACATTTATAAGAGGCCTGCAGTTTGGGAATGCTCCAAAGTTATTTTCTTATGTAGTGTAGAGTCTAGTGTGTGATATAAATAGATAGTAAAGTAGATGGATTTTTGTAGGATTGGGCAATCTAGAGTGATCAAAAAGATCCTGCACACCGTCAAACCATGCAAAGATATTTAATTGTGCAACGTTTTGACCATAGTTCACAAAAATGAATGAATACATTTAGGCCTAAATGTATTTCATTCATTTTTTGTGAACTATGTGATTGCATTTGGAGATGTCACCCGGGGGGCAGGCCACTTCCTATATAAGATGGCTTATGCCCTCCCCAGCCATTTGCCTGAAGAAGACCTCATGGTCGAAACGTTGCACAATTAAATACCTTTGCATGGTTTGACGGTGTGCGGGATCTTTTTTGTTCTTAAGTATTGGCTGCTCCACTTTATCCACGCACCCTCATCACATTGATGTGCGAAGTCCTTGTTCTTTCTCCAATATAGATGATAAAATGTAATTGTGAGCTTATACCTGTGACAATCTGCCTTTTTTGTGTGAAATTGTCATGTGATTCATATAGTTGTTGACACAGCATAGATTTTTTTTTTTTTTGCTTTCTCTTAGTTAAATCAACAATCGTTTGAAGAAATCACAATTAATGGAATAGCATGGAAAAGAAGGAAGAAATAATTTTTTAATATTTCAGGAAGATGGTAATGCCTGATTAAAATAGTTTACAATGGAAAGTGAAACTGTTTCTGAATCCTTTAGAGCACAAATAATTGTCTGGACTCTGCAGTACTGACCTACTATGTTCGATTGACTCCAATCATAAGTGAGAACAAGCTGTCTGTCAATCTTTTGTAGTTTGGGAATATTTATTTTCAGCTCTTCAAAAGCTGAGATAATTTAAAGTGACACTGTGCAACTTTGTGGAAGTGGAAAGTCAACTTAATGATTCAATAAAATAGAAAATGAAAATCATACTTTAGAACTTCATTAATAGGGGTCAGTAAATTTGATTTCATAAATGTGAAAAATATAACAATGCAAAGTTTCTCAAAGTAAAAATATAAATTTAATAATTTATTTAGTGTAAGTTTCTTATTGGTCAGGGTTAGTTACATTGTGGGTCTTTCGCTACATTTTTTTTTCGAGACTAGTAATAAATTTAGAAAAGATTTAGACGAAGTCCATTTAAAGTCCTTTTTGTTTTTTTCTTTCTAATTAAATTCATATTTGTAGGTTTTATGCAAACTGAGTCTGAATAAGTCCAAAATGTTTATTTGACTGAAATAATAAAATGGTTAAGATCGTCCATGAGCTTGTCAGTTTTACCTTAGGTATTACATGAGACAAAAATTAAAAAGTGGGAACATTTTTTGCCCTTTTCTATCTTCTGAGTGCATATCTATCATTCATATTCTCACTTTTTGTCTTATTCAGAATGTCAGAAAAGGTGAGGACACGACAGCTAAAGCGCCGCTCAAAATGACAAGGCGCCCAAAGTCTGTAATCACCATTTAAACAGAAGGAACAGGAGATTTAGGAAGTCTGAGTAATCCAATCTGGACTTATCTTTGATTCGACTTTTGTGGATGTCAGTTTTGCAGGAGCAGCGTGAAACTTCTCAAATATTCACGAGTCAGACTTGTAAAAGCGCCGGCAGAGAATGAGAAGTTGGTGCGGCGAGCATTAGATTTGGTAGCACTGTGGTGTTGTTAAGAACCACGCTGACTCCATGTTCTCCAGCGTGAACTCCAAAAGAACAGTCTGTCGAGAGCTTTGCAACACTTTAATTATGTCTCCGAGCGGTTTGGTCCCTTTGTCGAGAGTCATGTGAAAAGTTTCGAGCAATCCAACTTCATCTTTTGTTATATTTCGTCATATTTTCAATGATTTGATTTCCATTTTCATTTGGCAATTTCACGACATCTCAAATTGTTCCAGGTTTGAGTGAGAGCAGCACAAAATGTATCCAGGCTTGTGAGCTGCTCCCAATGACAGACAATCTAAATACGGCTGAAAGTGGCATCCTGAGTGCAGGACCACCGTCTCAGCCTAATAGGAATCTGAGATACAAGGTGAATGCTTTTTCATATCTGATTCTTAGAAAATATGATGGGGTTGAACATCCACTGTGAAGCTTCTGTTTTGAAGTCGCATTTTCTTTTAAAACAATAGAATATCATACAGACTTTTGCTTTTTAAATGTTAGACTTTGAAATCCTGAACTTTTAATTACATTACATCAACTCTAACTTTCACACATAATTGAAAAACTAAATAATTTGGGAATCAGATAATCGTTATCTGGACTAAAAACAAAAATGTTCTGAGAAAACTGTTACTTTATAATGTTGGATAAAAAAATCTAGGTTCTGTTCACTTGACATCTCAACATTCTAGAAGGCCAATGTCATTTCAAATCAGAGGAGGGCACTGAAAATTAGGATTGTTTGAATGGATTTTTTGTAGTAATATGAAAGGTTAATGGTCACGAAAGAATTCATCAGATTTTAAATTATGAAACTTTTTTTTTATTTCATGGCAAACTATTAATAGGAAAAACTGCCTTTTGCCCTCCATCTGGTCTTATGGCGTCACCATGTACTGTTATATAGATTGTCTTTGAAGCTTAACTTTTACCAAGAGCTAAATCATAGTTATCATCAACCAGCCCATTGACTGTAGAAATCCTATTCTCTTTCACATGCTACTAGTCTTTAGAAACAAATGCCAGAGTGAGCCCTGAGAACTTGTAGAAAGTTTTTACAACCTTGCGACCACATCCGACCTGGAGGGGTCGGACCTAGTCTTTAGGCCTTATGTTTGACATGTGTAACAAAGATGGATTCATTTTAGAACGCAGATCTACTTCCTGTAACTTTTAACCTTTCTTTAATTAATCTTCACAAGCATAACTACTTAACTGCTGTATAAACATGATTTACCACAAGGACAACACAAACTAATTAGAAAGTCATGAGTCATATGTGCTTTAGGTTGTCTAATAAAAGTCCTACTTTTCAGTCGATGTGTGACTAAACTAAAACTTTGCAGCGTTGCCAAACCCCCTCAAGGTCATGTACAAAGGTTACTCTAATGTATTCAGTTTTCTTTTTCTAATGACCACTACACAAGGAGTCATTTTCCCAATTTAAAAAGCAGTTTTTGAACTTTCCATGCAGCTAAATGAATTTACTTGTTAGCATTCTGTTAGCAACACACGTCACACATGACACATTTACCCTCTGTTTTATGAGTGGGAGCTGTTACATTTTACTCAAAGGAAGGTCAACAGCTTTCAGAGGACCATTTTCACTGCTTTGCCCATCAAAGTAAACAAGGAAATAAACAAATGAATGACTGCATGCAGAAATGTGAAATTCTGGTAATTCAGTTTTGCCTATTCATTCACACTCTAAAAAAGTGCTTCTCAACCTTTTTGAGTCGTGACCACCAAATAACAACCATTGGCATTCGTGACCCCCAAAGACAGAAAGTATTCTACCCACAAAGTGAAAAGTCTCATTTGATGACATAAGCCTAGATAAAATCATCTATAGATCAGCAAATAGAAATCTATACTGCATTTGAAAGGTGTTAAACATTGTCTTACATATCTATACTCATCATCAGGGGAGCCTCAGAAATCATTTTAGGAATCACTGCTCCAAATGGGTGCTAAAGCTTTTTTCCTCAGTTAAAAAAGTTAAAATGAACATAAATACATGCCAAAAGTAAATGCTAATTCATGTTTTGAGTTTATTTACAACAAGAGATAATGATTGTATTGTATTTAATTCACACGTCTTAGGAGAATGTGCTTGACCCGGTGTCTTTTCAAATGTGACAAGTTAGACTGTAGTAAAACATTGTAAACATCATATTTAGGATTTTGGATTTTTTTGTGTAGTAAATATAACATACAGTATGTAAAGGTAAAAGCAACCACATTGTAAACAAGGACAAACAACACACAATTTACACAAATGTTACAATCTGACAAATAAAACTATCTTGTAACACTTTAGTTTTTATGAAATTATTGTTAAAACTTCCAGGAAATTGTGTCATTTGTGTGTAAATTGTTTTTACATTATGGTGCTTTTTGATGATGCATGTGAAGGGGTTCTGCTTTAAAACTCAAATTCTTCCTGTAATTTTCAACTTTTATTTGTTTTTTTTTCCCCATAAACTTTACTGCAAAATTATAAAAAATATTTTCCACAAAGACTATCACTCCAAACTAAGTGAAACTTAAAGTTTTTTGGCTAAAATAATAGTTTGCAACACCATCCAAAAGTTTTCAAAGTGCTTCAATCACACCTCACTAAGATTCATTTGGTTGAGGGTGATTGCGTTTAGTCTTATCTCGACCATAACCGACACAATAATATGTTTTGCCTGCCGACGCTCCAGCCGCAGCCTAAAGTGAGGCCGAATGACTAAGACAATGCTTCACTGATTTTTCTTACTTCACTAAAGAACATCAACTTTTAGGACATTTTGAGCAGAAATGGAATAAGAGCTAATGTCTTTTTCTGATATTAAAGGCAAAAATAGATGTGAAGTTTTATAACTACAAAATAACATGATAAATGCTCTCAATGAAAATCTACTTATTTAAAAGTCATACTTACTGTGCTTTTGTTCATTTATTACAAGGCATAAAGTGAATAAAACAAGGACATTTAAAACATAACAGAAAGGTTATCTAAAAATTATACTCCGTGTCATAATCAACGCTTAAAAATATTAACCATGAAACCACTTTCAGATGAGCAAAAGCTTAGAAGGCGTGTTCATGTTGACAAAACTAAGATGACATATTTTAAGAAACAGTCATATCGGATGCATTAGATTTAAAGTCCCTTTTTTATTCTGCTAATGTTTACTGTCTATAAGGTTCGTAATGTGGCTGCAAAGGAGACTTCACTTTTGAATCATAAGTCTCACCTTCACCCAAAATGTCACTTTTTGTCCTGTTCATTCTCACCACAGCCTCCTCTGTACCAGGCTAGAATTAGGATGTGACTCACGGGAACTGACTCAATACATGCCACCAGAGACGGTGCATCTAGTAAAAAAAAAAAAAAGCTCATAAATTTATAGTTAGTCTGCACCAAGGTGCATTTTTAAGTTTGGACAAAGCAGGAATTAAAGATGTTAATGTCTTTTTTAAAGCAAATTATTTATTTGAAATGTTTCTGAATCAGTCCGGATGTTTTCTGAGCCTCCAAATTATCCACCACTATTTAAAATGGCTCACAACGAATGAATATGTGTTGAACTCCGTTTAATGAAATACTTCAAGCTGTTCGTGTGACTCGTCAACTAGTGCCTTAGTTTGTGCTTAACCAATCACAACAACGATATGGATAGGAGAGAAAAAGTGTCACTTTTCATTCAAAAAAGAAATCTGTATTTCTGCAACACCAGAAACAATAGCAGCTGAAACACATACACCCACATGAGCTGCAATCTTTGTTTTGTTTGATTCAGGCGCTACATGCTAACAAAGACGACAGCAAAGACCCCACCCCTGGCTGCCATGTGATTGGATCGTTAAACCACTGGTTCGACCTGCACACTAATTGAGCTGGTGGAAAGCCAGATGAGTTTCTCCTGAGTTTGTGAATTCACAAAAATAGTGAGAATTTAGGGGGTTGCCAGGTTAACCAATATGTGCTTTGAAGCGTTTTTATAACTTTTAAAAGACAAGTCAAGCCGAGTCAGGATGTTAATCACGGTTAGCCAGATGCTGCTAACAACATATACCATCAACCTTCCTGGTTTATTATTAGATGTCGATGAAACATTGCACACATTTTCATCCGAAAAGATAGGTTGACAATTTGTGTTGGGGAAAAACTATGCTTTCGTAAAAATATTCATCATAGCCACTTTTTGTACCTATTTTAATAAACTCAAGTCACTTTGCCTGCTACTAAGTCTGTCTATCGCTCAAACAAAAATAGCTTTGTAGACTTTTCTGTAACTGAACAATGTGCAGATGTATTAAGAAAACGTTTTTTAACCCTCTACCGCATAGTGTTGCCTTTAGGCAACAAACCACTTTTTTGGCTTGGACACTGGCCCTTTAAGTTTTTTTTTTATTTTTGTTTTTTTATAATGTTAGCAGACATGTTTCTGTCCAATAAAATCAGAGGCTGAAGTGGGTGTGCACATTTGACTGAGTCTGAAGCAGTCATTTCTGGAAGCAAAGTCACATGTGACACAGTGCTAGGTAACGGTAAGATAAATAACACTTTTCTCTGGGTTAAATTGGAATAATTTGATACAAAAAATATTATAATGTCCAGAAATATGTCAAGATGCACATTTGATTGTTTACATATAATTTTTACTTGTATGTTTATGCTAATACTGTGTTTTAGGTGTGTTGCCCTAGGGCAACATCATGCAGATGTAGCACTTTTGTTGGGAAAAATAGTGCTCAAGAAGAGATGTGTTGGAGTGAATAATGAGTATTATTGCTTGTAGGAAATGGACATAAAAACATTTTATGGGTCCAAGAATGAACATGGTAGGGAAGTTCCATCCGACAGTGAAGACAGTGAGCTTGAGGACGAGAGTGATAGTGGAGAAGAGTGGCTCCCTGAATCAGGTTTGACACTCAGTGTAGGTCAGGGGTCAGTCAGGGTTCTGTAAGATGTGTGTTGGTGTGTGTGTGTTGGGATGAAAATGAGGATGAGGATGAGGTGTTTGAACCAGAGGAAGACAATGGCTGGAGAACACCCCATAATGCCAACTTCCCCGACTATCCTGAATGGCAAGGAAGCCTTCCGAGATCAGAAGATTACTTCAAGATGTTTTTTTCAGAAAATATCCTGTCAGTGATCACAGAGCAGTCAAACCTGTATGCTCTACAGGTTTGACTGTTGTTGTTGTTGTTAAATTTTGTATATCTCACCTGCTCAGGGACTGCAGATGGAAACTAGCTACGGCTAAAATCTGGTGCAAAGCATCTTCAATGTTTTTGCACACTGTCCCTGTTAAATAAACTAATAAACTAAACTAAACTAAACAACCCAAGCAGACCTTTAAAACTCAGCACTAAAGAACTTGAACAGTTCATAGGTACTGTAGTCTACATGTCACTGAGGGTTACCAGTCACTCAGATGTTTTGGTCCAAGGCCTCTCGGGTGCATCAAGTAGCTGATACCATGAGTCTGAACAGATGGGAGGCCATCAAGAAAGCTCTCCACTTCAACGACAATGAGGCAATACCTGCAGGAAGTCCAGATCCACTTTACAAAATCTGACCACTGGTAGACCATCTTATTTAAAAATTGCAATCCATCCCAATGAGTGAGAAGCTGGCTGTGGATGAACAGATAGTTCCCTTCAAGGGAAAGAATAAGAACAAGCAATATCTACCAGCCAAACCTAAGAAATGGGGATACAAAATACTCATTTTAGCCAGCTTTGAAGGTATTCCACATAACTTTGAGATCTACACAGGGCGAATAGTGCAACTCCTTGAGCTGGTAGATATAGGTGCAAGTGGGAACGTCATTTCTCCTAAATTGGCTCTTTTTTAGGTAAATTTTAGTATTATGTTGAATAAAACCTTTTCTGATACATTTTTAGATTATTTTCTCCTATTCCATTCAGTATTGAAAACCTTGGTGTTTAGTACCCTCATCGCACACTGTTGCCCTGAGGCAACAAACCCAGATTTTTGTGGGGGGGCGTGGGGGGTCAAATGTTATAATTGATATAATGTCAGGGACCCACAAGCTCTCAAAAAGTATCTTGAAATATTTTTTTCCTCCTAAAATAAAAAGTCATGCAGTAGAGGGTTAATTGAGTTTATATGGCATTTTTCACTTCTGGGGGTGTTCTTCTAGCACTGTGCGTTGAAACAATGATACAAAAGAAGTCTCCCACAGTTTGATAAGTATGCAGATTTTTGTATATGGTAACACTCTATTTAGAACAGCATAACTAGCTGTTTATTAGTTTTGTATTTGTCTAACCTTTACTATAGTCCACAGTGTACGATTTTTGGCAGAGGGTCCGCAGTCATCTTTTCTCCATAAAAATGATATATAGATTACTGCTCTATGGCTTTAAACTTTGATTTGTCCACGGAGGCGAGCATGTGGCAGATAGTGATAAAAAATAACTCCAGTGAAATAAATTCTAGTTATATGTCCCCATACTGAGGAACATTTAAGACAAAGCAATAACATCACCATGGAGACAGACAGGGAGCAGGAGTTACACATCCTACATCTGCTAAACTGTATTCTGCTGCTACTTAAACTTTTATATTATGGATTCTTCATAATAGCTTCCTGGTGTAATTAAATGTCCTGTCAAGACTTTTAATTTTGTGTATTATGATCTTGTTAACTTTTGGTAAGCATGTGGTTCTATAGCCTAATGGTGCGTTCCAGGCAACTGGGAACTGGTATATGTGCACCTCCCACTTGTAAAAATGCGCTGGAACGCCACTCGAACTGGTTAATCCCAGTTGTGAACTGGGACCTGGTCGAGGAAGCCCCACTTCACATACGAGTTCAACAATAACCACAATACATTTATTTGAGAGGTTTAACTGACGCAAAAACAATGTAAACATTGATTACAGGTTATTTGCCGTTACTTTTGTTTAGCCTAAAGGTTAGCATTAGCCATAATGTTTACATACGAGTTGATTACGTTGGAACGCTCTGAACTGGGATCTGGTATTTTTCAAGTGAGAAATGTCCCAGTTCCCAGTTGCCTGGAACGCAGCATAAGATCATACTTAACCTTTTAGATACCATGATTTTTCATTTAAAATGCTATACTGTGAATATAAATAAATAAAAAGTCCACATTGATATCTCTCTATATCTTTTCATATCCAGTGATACAGAGTTAAGCCTGGGATGTTCTAAGCAAGTGACTGAAAACTTCAAAACTGAGAGCCTTTAGTCTTAAGAAGGTCTGCCTGGAATGACTTGGTGCAGAATTGATACTTTGGCAATGCAAAAATGTCCAAAATTTCATCATTCTATTAAGCAGTGATAAAGATGCTAGAAATAGGAAAAGGGTTAGGTTAATAAATGCCTAACAGAAAAATAAAATAAAACAATAACATAAAATTGACTTACATTTATGTAAATTAGCAATATTTTAGATGATAATAAGTAAATGCTAATATACTTATTATCATCTAAATTGATACGTTTTACATTAATATACTTTGAAAACTTGAAATAGTTCAGAGATGCTTTAGGTGACTTCCACCTTGATAAGCATTTTTGTTGTAGCCCCGCCCCCGTGTGACAGCCAGCTCGCGCGCCTATTGGCCTCACGCCTGGGGTAACAAACCCTCACAAAATCCTCCAATATGTGCAGAGAGGGGCGGTAGCTCTCTCCCCTCAGCTTCTCAAGTACCTGAAGTTAAAACTGCTTCGCGCTATTCCAGCAGAGTATCCGGAGAATGTGGAGGCTGCGCGCGGATACGCACATGGGAGTCTTCGCTTGATCCATCCACGCGCAGAGCAAGCATATTCCTACAGCTTTTGGGGGTTGGAATATGTTCTGTGCTCTTTCCAAAATGTGGCACTACGGACTTGTTCTTTTGTTCGTCTCCGTAACAGGTCTAGTCTCGTCTCAAGTGGACAGCGAAGGATTATTTTACGCGCTCAGATCTGAACTGTCAGAGGATGCAATACTCGTGGCCAACAACGGAATACGCGTGCCTTTTGGGAGATCTGTCTTTGTGGATCCCATTAACGACTTGGTGATCCAAACGCAGCCCGGGGACAGGTGCAGCATCACGGTGCTGGATAACGACCCGCTGTCCCAGAGACCGGGGCACCTCTCTCCCAAAAAGTTTCCCTGTGATTTCGGTCCCAACGACGTGACGTACTCTCACTACGGCTCTCGCAGTCCCGCCAGAGACAGAGTGAAGCTCCAGCTCAGGTACGATGCCCAAACAGAAACCGTCATTATTCCTTTCATGATGGAAGTGGAGGTTGTGTTTACGCAGCTAGAGTTACTCACCAAAAACATGCCGCTCGTTGTGGACAACCTCCGAGGCACGAGTAATCCCATTGACAAGAAAACACTCGAGTTTACGTACGACAGAGACTTGTACAAATGCGAAGTGACGTCTTTATCCAGTGGCAGCGGCTTACCCAGGTATGGAAGTCTGTTAGACGCAGGCAAACTTTCTTCAATGATGGACTGCGATGAATTTACGCAAGCGGACATACGCTACGAGCACAAGTTTGAGCGTAAATCCCCAAATAGAGATTATGTCCCTATGGTGGTGGAGCTGCACGATATGGAGGGCAATCTGGTCAAACAAGAATACTTCCACTTGATGATTCGTATTAGGGAAGGCGAGGAAAACACGCCGCCTAAACCCAGCTTTGTGTCAATGATGATGATGGAGGTGAGCCAGTTTGTCATGACAGCGCTCACGTCTGACATGCTGGCAGCTGAAGACGTGGAGTCAAACCCAGATGAGTTAATTTTTAATATTACCTCTCCTCTTTCCTATGAGGAGGGCTATATTGTGAGCACAGATGACAGAAACTTGCCTATTACTTCTTTTTACCAAAGAGACTTGCGGGACTTGAAAATAGCGTACAAGCCCCCATCTTTAGACTCAGACACAGAGAGGATTTTCCAGCTGGAGTTTGAAATAGTTGATACAGACGGGGCAATCTCAGACCCATTTGCATTTATGATAGTTGTAAAGCCTATGAACACACTTGCCCCTGTTGTAACTAGAAACACAGGACAGCTCCTATATGAAGGCCAATCTAGACCACTTTTTACAGCACATAACTTAGAAATAAGTGATGAGGATAATTTAGAATTTGTGACTATTACAGTAGTAGATGGACTCAGACACGGTGACCTTATTGTGCTAGGGTCTGATAGAAAGTTTTTCACACCAGCCGATTTAACCACAGGAGTAGTAGTTTATCAACATGATGGAAGCGATACCTATAGTGACAATATTGTATTCAAAATGACAGACGGCAAACATGAAGTTGAATTTTTGTTCCCTATTACAATTGTACCCACAGATGACGAGCCTCCGATTATCAACGCTAATACAGGCTTAGTTTTGTTTAAAAATCAAATGATGCAGATTTCTCCTCTCATGTTAAGTGCAGCTGATATAGATTCTGAAGATTCTACTATTAAATTCACTATAGATCCTCCCTATTCTACAATTGGGACAGTGCTGCTCAGGCAATCAGATGCCCCAGAAGATCCCTCCTCTTGGAAATTCAATTCAGACGATGAAATGTATGAGAAAGAGGTGAAAGAGTGGCTTCAGAAAGACATAACAGATGGGAAGTTGTTTTATAAACACGTAGGGCCTCACAACACAGAGACTGTAATGGACCAGTTTATTTTTACAGTCCAGGACGATAATGATCCACCAAACAAATCCGGGGAAAGTGTGTTTTTAATCCGAGTTTTACCCATAGATGACGTCCCCCCCGAGCTGTTTCCAGGCACCACTTTGCAAATGACCGTTGAGGAGTACAAGCTAACCCATTTCAGTAAAGAAGTTTTGCGCTACACCGATTTGGACTCTGAAGACCGTGACCTCAAATACACAATCACACAGCCTCCCATAGACACGGATGAAAATAATCCGGTTTTGTTCGGTTGTTTATTCCTGACAGACAGCCCTAGGACCGAAGTCAGCGAGTTCACCCAGGCTCAAGTTAATCACCACAAAATCTCCTATGGACCTCCGGATGTGGAGCTGGGCATCACCGCTCATGTTGTGCAGTTTAGATATATAGTAGAAGATACATCTGGTAACACAGTAGAAGGCGCTTTCACTATTTACCTTCAGCCTGTTAACAATAAGCCACCACAAATCACAAACACCGGATTTACGGTTCTTGAAAGAGGAATGCACATCATCACCGTTGCCGAATTGGACGCAATTGACCCCGATACTGAGCCCAAACAAATTACATTCACGCTAAGCCGGCTTCCAAAACACGGGCAAATCCAACAAGATTTTTCAGATGTCGATTTAAAAGGGGTTTTCAGACTTGAGGACGTTTCACAAGGAAAGATATCATATATTCACAATGGGGAGGAGACGCTGGCAGATGAGTTTCAACTTGATGTCAGCGATGGTATACATGTCGTACCAGTGACAGTCAAAGTCGGAGTTAAACCCATAGATGACGAAACGCCGACTGTTAGCTTGCCGGCGGGAACAATCGGATCACACATGGATGTCTTGGAAAATGGTGCTACTGAAATTACAACTAATGTCATCCAAGGCCACGACGATGACACAGATGACCTGCAGTTAACTTTTATCGTGGAAGACCCTCCAGCGATGGGAGAAATACTAGTAAAAGGCATCCCCGCTAATAAATTCACACAAGCTGACATTATCAATGGAGTAGTTGTATACGCGCACACAGGAGGAGAGATTGGATTAACCTCACAACATGATGGTTTTAATTTAACTCTCACAGACATGTCTGAAGATTGGACAGTTGGTGGGAATAAAGTGAATGGTGTTCATGTTAGAATCACTATTTTACCAGTGGACAGCCAGCCTCCTGAAGTGGGAGTTGGAGAGCAGTTTAGTGTCATAGAAGGTGAAAAATATGCCATCGGACCCAAGCATCTTAACGCAGACGACAGCGACACGCCAGCAGATGATATACTTTGCACTATTGTAGTCCAGCCGATGGTGGGATACGTGGAGAATATTTCACCGGCTCCAGGCTCAGAAAAATCCAGATCAGGAACAGCCATAAGTGCATTCACAATAAGAGACATTAAAGAAGGCAATATTTACTACGTACAGAGCATTCACAAAGGAGTAGAACCAGTTGAAGATAGATTTACATTTATGTGCTCAGATGGAATCAATTTTTCAGAAAATCACATCTTCCCGATTGTGATTATCCCAGCAAACGATGAAAAACCAGAAATTTTCCTGCGCGAAATTGTGGTAATGGAAGGCATGAATATTGTAATCGACACTCCTCTTCTAAATGGCGCAGATGCTGACATCCCACCTGAAGAACTTGTATTTACAATCGCAAAACCTCCCAAACATGGCGCCATCTTGAACCAGCTCTCTACAGGATCTGTCCTGGTGACAAATTTCACTTTGGAGCAGATCAGGGAGGCATCAAGCATTATTTATGAGCATGATGACTCAGAAACAACAGAGGACAGTTTTGAAGTCGTTTTATCTGATGGGAAGTACTCTGTGCAGAAAACTGCTGTGGTAATGATTGTATCCGTTGACGACGAGACCCCAAGAATGCTTATCAACGACGGACTAGAAGTAGAGATCGGAGAGACTAAAGAAATCAACAACAAAGTGCTCAAAGCTACGGATTTGGATTCAGATGATAGCACACTTACTTACATTATCAGATTTGGGCCGGGTCAAGGGCTACTGCAGAGAAAAACTCCCTCTGGGTCTGTGGAGAACATCACAATCGGGATGAATTTCACACAAGGCGATATCGATGAAGGTTTGATTAGCTACACTCACAATGGACAAGAGGGCATCAGAGATTTGGTGAAATTTGACGTCACCGATGGCATGAACCCGCTTATTGATCGCTACTTCTACATCACAATCGGCAGTATCGATATGGTATTCCCAGATGTAGTTAGCAAAGGTGTTTCACTGAAAGAAGGCGGTAGAGTTACGCTGACCACTGATCTTCTTAGCACAACTGACATTAATAGTCCAGATGAAAACCTGGTATTTACCATCACCAGAGCACCAGTGAGAGGGCATTTGGAGTGCACTGATGGTCCTGGGCTGCCTATAGCCTCCTTTACACAATTGCAGCTAGCGGGCAGCAAAATCTATTACATCCACACTTCGGACGATGAGATAAAAATGGACAGTTTTGAGTTTGAAGTCACAGATGGGTTCAATCCTATTTTCAGAACGTTTAGGATCTCTATCGTTGACGTTGATAACAAGAAACCAGTAGTAACCATAAATGCGTTACTCGTTGCAGAAGGCGAGACAAAACTTATTACGCCTTTTGAATTGACCGCTGAGGATCAAGACACACCAGAAAAGTTGTTAAAATTTACAGTAACTCAACTTCCAGTGCATGGTAAATTACTGTACAACCAGTCCACGCCTGTTACGAGCTTCACCAAACAAGATCTGAATGAAAATCTTATTAGCTACAAGCACGATGGCACTGAATCCTACCATGACTCCTTTTCGTTCACGATCACGGATGGCACGCATACAGATTTTTTTGTATTTCCTGACACTGTTTTTGAGACAAGGAGACCGCAAATGATGAAAATAACAATAGTCGGTTTGGACAATGGGGTGCCGCAAATAATAGTCAATAAAGGAGCGCCAACTTTGAAGATTTTGCCGACAGGACATTTGGGATTCCTGCTGAGTCCAAAAGTGCTGAGAGTGGAGGATAGAGACAGTCGCCCCGTGTCGCTGGTGTTTCGCATCACGACTCAGCCCAAACATGGTTACATCATCAACATGGGACAAGGGAACAACTCCATCGACACGTTCAGCCAAGGTAAGAGCAAACACAACACAACTTGACCTGTCATGACAAAACATTTTAAAAGTGAAATATTGATACAAAAAAGCCTATGGTCTTTCTTTTTGGAGTTTGCATATTCTCCTCGTGTCTAAGTAGGTTTCCTTCAGGTGCTCTTGTTTCCCCTACCTACATGTCCACGAGCACCTCCTCTCTCTCCTCCTCAAACTACACTGCAAAAACTATATATCTAGACTTGAATTATGAATTTTAATCTAGATTTGAGTTGTTTTAACGTGATAAGATTTATTTGCTTATGTAGTGTAGAATATTTCACTTCGTTCTCACAACGTTTCTGTATGGTTATAAGTGAATTTAGCTTAAAATAAGAACAAAATTTGCCAATGGGATAAGAATTTTTTTTTAACCCAGTGGCAAATAATTTGGCTCAAAATAAAAAGTAATGTCTTGGAATCACTTCTAAACCAATAAACATGATCCAGGTTTGTACAATAAATAGAACTTAAATGAGTCAAAATGCTTGAATTTAGGGTTTAAATCCTAGAATCAAGCAAATTTTACTTTTTGCATTGTACAGATAGAAATTGCCTGTACAAAAATGCAATTTAGTACAAGCATCTCCCGTTGTGCTTAATGCAATTTTAGATCAGAACTAATGCTTACTGTCAGCTTTGTTTCTTACATCAGTACAACTACTATGACCCATTCAAATGTATAGCTGAATACTTAAATCCAAATCTTGCTCTGTTGCAATGAGCTTTGCACAAAATGCTTGTCAAGTATCATTCTTTTTTTCAATTGGCCATTATTTTAACAGGAAAGTTCTGTCTCCAGGAAACAGGACTTTCAATCTTTCCTAAATCTACAAGATTGAAATATTTTTTTCAGAAGAGTCCAGGATGAAGGGAAGCGCTACTAGACCCTTATTAGTGGTAGGAAAAACTGGAGCACCTGGAAGAAACCTATGTAGATGCAGTGAGAACATACAAACTCCACACAGAAAAGATTATGAGCATACATCTTAAAGAGCTTATAAATGATTTTATAACTTAAGTTCTAACAACTGAAATATAGCTAAGTACATAAAGTAAACACTTATTGCTTTCTGTACAAACAAACATTTTTTCTAGCCACAGTCAAAATACAGTATATGTGATGTATGCTTGCTGACATAAACTGGCTGCAAAAAATAATGAAATGAAACAACTGTATTAGTCATAAAAGTTATAACCCTCTACAGCTTACATCACATGAATTTGTCCAATAGTGCAAAGAAAACAAGACAATGCAGACATATACAAAAGTATTATTCCAGCTTTAAGATAAACAATCAAATTTAGTATTTCTTGTGACTGGTATAACCAACACATCAGAGTGAAAAGGCTTTTAACACCTAAAGATTTATGAATGTATAGATTTACTTTAGAGATTGCAAGTGTCATAGAGAGCTAAAACATGTCATCATCATTATCCTTATTAGTGGACTACAGACTGACAGAACCACTTGAAGTATCACTGTTGCTGCTAATATTTATGTATGTCTGCAAGGTAAAACAATACTACTACTATTGCTATTATGGCAACTATCATCAGTTTTTATTTGCGAGTTTTAGAAAATATACCACAATGCACTTGAGATTAGCACTTGTATTGACTTCCCTCTAGTGCGCATCATAATACTACGATGTCTGTTTTGTTCAGTTGGTTTGTCAGAGTGGAAAATTACTTATCATCCGCTGTCAGAGCCAAAACAAAACAATGTAAATGTTGTGGATGTGCACACAATAGCTGAGTGTGAGTGAAACTGCCCTGCTACTGTCTTTATGCATCAGAGATTTAGGATTTATTCTTTGTTACTCCAAATGTAACATGATTGTTGTTGGTTAAGGTTGCTGTGTTTGTTGTTTTTAGTGTTTTGTATTTTGTGACAAGATGATTGTGGCATTAGTAAAGCACTGGAATAAGTGTATTTACAACATATACAACAGAACATATTTTTTTAGTTCTTGTGAAATAACCGTTAGTGATTTTATGATCAAACAACTGTAAAATCTTCAATTAAAGAGCAAGTATTTGCATTGTTCCTCTTCTGCAAACACATTTTTGATAACCCTAACTTTAGAATCCATGCATAAGAACCAGTTGAGTTAGAGCTCTATCTACTGGCTGTAAAGGAAATTACACAGAGGAAGCTATCAAATCGATCTTGCCTGATATGCTAATGCTGCAGAAATACTCAAAACGATTGACTTTAAACAGTGCAGAAGATCTCAGAGATCTACCTCTGACATCACACATCTGAGACATTCAGCACAGTGTTTTCTGAGGCTCAGAAGGAAATAGAAAAAAATCTCATACAAAACTTTTTAATGAGGAAGCAATGTTAGAACAGTATTAAAACTGAAATTGATTTATGTTCCTTTTAATGTTCATTTAAAGTGACTAATTTTCGCTATTCTTTTAGCATAGGGGCAGCTTCTTTAAAGCAAGCCTTCGGAATAACAAAATTAACTAAATATGACACAGTCGACCAGATTATCTTCAGGTTAAATTCTTTGGAGATTTCATTGAGACTACTTATTTTATGTTTCTATGAGTATTATTAGTTTACATTTATTAGAATCATTTTAAAGTCGATTATAGTACTAAAGAATATACTTGATTCTAGATAGCAATTTTGATAACACAAAGATAATTCAGATAACCTATTCATTTATAATAAACATACAAACATCAGTTTGATATTGGTTAACAAGCAGTTCTGTAAGTGAAAGTTACATTTGACAGACTATTTTTTTTTTTTTTTCATTAAATTTGTGTTTTTGACTGGGGCAATATCGTGTCATAAATCATGTATCTTAATATACCTTTGGGGAAAGTTCAAATTTGAAAGATTGTATTTTATTTATTTAATTATTTGAAAGGGACAATGCACATTAAAAACACCAGTACATAAAATACATGTGTAAATGTACCGAAGTTAGCGAACAGCTAATTTACATTCGTAGTCCCTTTACATAGGACAAGACAACAACACAATAAGACAACAACTCATAAAGACCACACTCACTCAGGGTACAAAGTGCCAATTTTCTAAAGTGCAAATGTGGTTAAGGTGCATTAAGCAATTTTAAACTGCTGCAGTTTTAAATCTATTAAATTAGTATAAGACCAGTTCGTATCCATGTGTTGGTCCTCCCCTGCCGCACAGAATACAGCTGATTTTCCTTACAGTTTAAATGACAGAAGACACAGATTGTGGCTAAATTGTACAACTTAGGTCTAAATGCCTTGTGGAACAGTGATTTAAACACAGACTATAGAGGCTCTGCAGAGGCT
Organism: Mugilogobius chulae; assembly: GCA_038363315.1. NCBI lineage: Eukaryota > Metazoa > Chordata > Actinopteri > Gobiiformes > Gobiidae > Mugilogobius > Mugilogobius chulae. The sequence continues at coordinate 29,851,050 of CM076399.1, read as the reverse complement.
AAAACAATATTAGTGACTGAAATAAGGAGTGGAAGCAGAACTTACAACTATGACTTAAATATATTGAATAATGAATACTTACATAGTATATAAAAAACTGTTAAAACATCTTGTTTTCAATTGTCAAATGTATCCTTATCGCAAATATTCCCTTTTATAATGTGATCAAAAATGTTGGCTTTATAACCCTGCCTTACGACTCAAAGCTTCAGATAATTATAAACCTCATCAAAATGTCAATGTGATCGGTACTTGTTCTATTGAGAATTCTTTACTAGTTTTAGCATCTGATTTTTGATGCTTTTGACAGCTTTACGTCAAGTCTGTTTGAACCTAAATGACCATGGCAATGATAACTTGACATCTCTTATCATTCAAGAACTGAATGAGGAGTATTTAACCTGTAGCTGTACTCTCTTTTAATTTGACTACACTTCAATAAATTCAAGCATATTTTTGTGTTAAGTCCAGGTCCGAGGGCAAAACAATTGAGATAATTATAATCACCGTTCCCTTAATTGCAGGACCATTTGAGGTGACATCGCCCGGCCCTGGGTCATCACCATTATCCTCCTAATTCCACTTTATTGTAACATAAAAAACGCGCACACACAAACTTTGCCAAGTGTTCAAAATCCACACTTTTTGCTGCAAGTTTTGATTAATCATTCACACTTCTTAGCTGAGATTTTAATTTATGGAGTAATAATTATTCGCTGGTGTGACAAGTGGCGGTGAGGGAGTCTCAATAGTTAATTTGTGGGCCTGATTTAGATGTGCCTTGCTCATCAAATCATAATTAGCAGTCCAAAGTAGAGGCTGATGTTTTGCACAAATGTCTTGTAGACGGTTCGGGATGAATAATTTATCATTTTTCCATCTCCGGGGGAAACGCTCACATCTGATGCTCTCTATAGAGGTTTTGTTAAATCAAGTGTAACACAGAGGAACAGGGATCATGTGCAAAAGGTCATTCACTTGGCATTTGGTACATGGTGAGCTCTGACCATTTCTCTACAGGTAATTGGTGCATTTTTAAGTCTAAGGTGCATGCTTTGTTGGTTTATGGTTAAACAAAAGCTAATATGGCTTAATCTTTTGTACTATAAAGGCTGCTCTGTAAAATTAACAATGTGGGCACAGTTTTCACGTTTATGTAGAAATGCTATACACTTACTGCAACACAACTGCAAAATAGTGTACAAGGTGGAACTTCTATGCTTAAAGATGCACTCTGTTGCTTTGTGTTTTGGGGATGTGTCACCTGCTTGCGTCAATGTCACTGCTTTACTTGATATAATTTATATGTATTCATAGAGACATAATACCATAAAACTCTCAAAATAAAAGTATATCTCTTTAATCTGACCATGTTGTTACTGACCCAGACTTGGGCTGCTTGATTATTGTGAAAATAATTATCAACATTATTGTAATCAATAATGAAATCACATAATCAAATGATTATTTACTTGGAGAAAGCACCTTAGAGCCCCTTAAAGGCAAAAAGTTATAAATGTATTCTACAATTGTAAAGAAATTGTGTAGGACCTACTTTTACAACTCAAAGAAATATACTTTATGAGCACTTTTATCGGTCATGGTTAATAATCACAGTTATTTGATTGTACACATTTTGGAATCAATTACAGCAATACTTGTAATTGACTTTGATTATTTGCACAGCCCAAACTGCACATGAAAAGACAAATCTGCAGTGAAAAATGAAACAGAAAACAGTCAATTTCTTAAAAAGAAGGCTGTCCCAGTGTTTTTCTCTCACATCTTTAGCTAAAAAATGTTGTTTTGTTGTAGTTTTTTGTCCTAAATCTGTATAATCTAAATAAAATAATTGGTGGACTACTACACAAATGCTGGCTATAATGCCTTTTTCCACTTGTAAGCTTACGGTGTGAAGAAAAACTAAAATAATTTACACAAATAAAAGTACTTGTATTAAATTATTACTCAAGTAGAAGTAAACGTATAAGAAATGCTGTGGGTAGCGCATCATGGATCTTCATGTGTAAAACAAAAACCTATCAGAATAGGTACCCTGAGGAAGGCTCATCTGAGCAGAAACGCGTTGGGCGTTTTTTAAATAATAGCCATGTACTAATAAAGGCTTTTTAATCATCACTGTTAAGAGTGCCTTGGAGTTGTTTTGCTTTTCCCATCATTTTGGCATTTTCTATTTTATTTGTAATAGAAGTAAACATAAGTTGCTAATGAGACTGGGCAATCCATTAAAAAAATCAAAGAGATTGGGATTTAAATCGTAAATCTGTTTGGTTGGGGGTTTTGAATTAACATCGATATCCAATCCTTTGACTTTGGACTATAATAAAAAATTCTATTAAATCGAACATTAAAATGTTTAGTTTTGTTTTTGCTCATCAAGACGCAAATCGTCCAGCCCTAGTTGCTAGAAAAGTACTCTTCAGATTCTTCAAAAAGCAAAATGTAGGCCTAACTAACAGTAAGCAATTTCATAAATACATGTATGAATTTAATTGTTTTTGTAGAACCATACCTTGTTCCCGAAAAGTTCCTTAGTGCATCTTCAAGCTACAGTTTGTGAAAAATCCAATTGGAGAAAACACATAATTTTACTATTACTTGTGCTACATTAGCAAAGGCCTAACAGATACAGATTTACAGTATGTTCTTTACTGAATGAGATACTGATACTGATGTCACAAAACTCACATAACATATACTGTTTACCCTAACTGCATCAAAACTTGTGAAGAAATATGACACATTCTTTTACCTATTGTGTCACAGTCCGCTCCGACCATGTGTTTTTCCTGCTGTAATTACATTTAGCGCATTCTTATCGGCCTTTTGAGCCCGGTCTCATGAGCTATGTAAACATTATGTCTAAGTGGGCCGAGCTGTTTATTGATATTGCCGGGTAAATTGCCACAACAATGCGTCTGATTGAGATGTAAAGCGCCGCAATCAATGCACTATTTCAGACCATGATGAGGCACTTATCTGAACAAGCTACAAATCCACCTGCTCATGCTCAGACAAACAGCCAGCTCTCCACCAAGCAGGTAGAAAGGAAGAAGGAAAGGTAGAGAAGGACAAACTTTAGTGAAGTGAAAGTGGACATTGTGAAGATGAAGAGTATTTATTGATGGGTGGACAAACTGCAAATCACAATCTCTCATAGTAGTTATTTATTAGGGAATTATCAGTTAAAGGAACACATATTGAAAGTGAAAAATAAAATAAATAAATCTGAGAGTAAAAATAATTACAAGTCTTTAGACTGATCTACGTTTTTTATTCATTTTGTTTAACCTTTTCAAAAACAAAAGAAAAATGGTTTATATGGACATAACAAAAACAACTTGTAATATCTCCCATTTATTCAGTTTTTAAAAAAAAAAATCAATATTTTGCTTCAAAGTTTGACTTTTGCTTCAAACCATACATTTTTGCTGGTTTTTGATCTTTCAATTAAAAACTAACAAACAAATAATTGACAGTTCTATTCAATTTGATCTCGATTTTTTGATTAATTGCCAAGCCCTAAAGTGTAGTCTGCTTTGATGAGTTTTTGATCGTACTCTAACATTGCTTGTTCTTGTTTGTGAGGTATTATTCTTTCCCCTCTGAGCCTCAGAAAACACTGTTCTAAACATCAAAATTTCTGATATCCATGGTAGAACTGTGAGATGTTCTGCACTGCATCTTTTAAGGTACTATACCAGTTTTTGTAATAAATAAACTTTACATCACTTTCGCCCTGCACATTTATTAATACTTATCAGGAAAATTTTGCAATGCTATTTACTCAATAATATCCTGTTTGTTCACCAAATCGCAAGTTGTCTATTTTTTAGCATTGCGGCTAACTGCTGTTAGCATACTGACACGCCTTTGACCTAATAGCTGTGAAAAGGTTGTAAAACACATCGTGGTAACTATTCAGAGGCTTAGAATGCATCAGGTATGGGAGCAAAATGTGGACTAGTATTTATTTCTGTTTGTTTACATTTTTAGGGAAGCAAAAACTGGGTATAGCACCTTTAAGTCCTTAATTCATGCATATGAAGATCTATGTGATTACTTCAGACGACAAGCTTTGAAGCCTTTATAGTTATTATTAGTAACATAAACAGAGATCACACATCGCTTTCAGCAATCTAAACTCACAAAGATGAAGCTTTAAGAAATACATTTTGTACACTTAATGTAAGTTTTGTGTTCGGCTGAGAAAAAAAAAACAAGAAATGGCTTTAAAAGTTCTTTCCAAGCAAATGATTAGATGTGACATTCAACTAACTTGAAAAGAACAAAAGGGAAACAATTGGATGTGACTTTTTAAGAATCTGAATGCTAAAATTTTCATGCAGACAGATGCTAAGGCCACTTATTTTTTTCCATTACGCAACAGTGAAATAGGCTACAGATACCACTGGGCTGCAAAATCATTACAAAACAATTTTTGAGCATCTGTCAATGGCCACTTCCTTTTTATTATTCTTTGTAGCATTTGAAAAATTGTTACAAACTTGTTATGATAGGCAGCATGGTGGCAGAATGGCTAGCTTCTTAGAAAGAAAATCGAAGGTAAGCTGTCATTGGCACATCTCTGAGATCTTCTGCTCTTTTTTCCATAAATCATCCAGACTCGTTTTGAGCATTATTGTCCTAAAATCAAATTTATTTCAAATGCAGACTATTTTTTCCTTCTTGTTTGTCTGATTGGTCAGCCTTCGCAATGCTTTTGAGTTGGATTTAGCCAATCACAGTGACCTTTCTGAAGAAGCAAATTATGTTATTTACCTCAAAGAAAACAAGACAGTGAGCATGACTTGTGAGAAAATCGAAAGCGTGTTCTGGATTTTTTTTGCCATATCACCTAGGTCTACTAGAAATAGGACTGGGCCATTATTTGAAAAATCAAGAGATTGAGATCGAATTGAAATAGATTGTCAATTATTTGGTGATGGGTTTTGACGCGAAAGATCGAAAACCAATCTTTTGTCAGTAAAAATAACGAAGACTTACAAAGACATTTAACAAGGTAAAAATGTAACTTAGTTCTGCTTTAACAGGACATTAAGTTGTTGACAGAAGGTTAAGGTTTATTTGAGCAATGTGCAATTACACATTGACAGAGAAGCTTGTACCAGCTTTGCAGCAAATTTCCATTATTGTGAAGTTGTGCAACTATGGTCATTTGCAGTTTTCGTTTCATGCTTGATTAGAAAATGGCTTGAAAAGTGTGTTATGATCTGGAGCAGGTTAGCGATTGCAGGTCGGAATCAAAAGCTGTATCTGAGGCCTTGATACTCGAAGGGCAAAGTGTCTTGTCAGAGGAGGCAGTCAGGTGAAAGAGACAGCCCCCGCACATATTTACCGTCCCATTTCAGCACATCCCACCAGTCCCTGCTCTCTAAATATTTGATAAGGAGCATGCTCACTGGTTGACCCTGATGACTTCAGATGTGCACAATCCCACACCTAAGAAAGAATCCTTATATAATCTAAAACCGCAGACACAAAGCGCAATTGTGAAAAGCTAAGAAGTACGATCGCTTATTTGTCGCCATCTTTTAAAGCTAAGTGGAGCATTGCAGTGACAGGAAGCCACCAAAGAGGTTTTCGTGCCCAAGTCAAGGGGTTTATACTTTTATGAAGCTCCTCTCGCAGACATCTATTATTGAGGTGCTGGTTCACAGAGGCCAAGCCCTTTCCCAAGTCGTCAGCTTTTTCTTTCTTTCTATTTTTTTTTTTTTTTGCAGTGTAATAGGCATTTGTAGAACACTGTGGAAAAAAAGTAGGACCCTGTAATTCAAGAAAACAGATGTTAGTCTATCCCGGCCACAAATCCTGTTTTTAACATTCTTAGTCTTGTCTGTCATTTAGAGAAATCCACCTGTTTAATAAATGTGTCAGTGGTACTGTCTGGATTTAACAGTTTTCCAGTTTCTGCTTGATTGTTTTACAGTAGACTTACTGTAGCTATGGTCTAACAGTGTTTTCTGATCTTTAGTTTACTCAAAGTGTATTTGGATTGATTCATGCATGTTTGGGTAATCTTGTATTGTTCTGCAGCTGATGCTCCATTGCTCAGAAAATGTCTGTTTTCACTTATTCCTGTCCCTGCCCACAAAAAAATGTATTCTGACAAAAAAAGAATAGATACCTAATAGGGATGGACGAGATCTCGTGCCGCGAGATCTCGCGAGATCAAACTGTCACGATACTGTGCGCACACGTACTGATCTGTCTCGTGAGATTTTTCTATGGTGATGAAATTAGGTTTCGTATCTTTGAGCAGCTGTAGCAAATATTCTCCTCCACACACAGACTTGTAGCGGACTTATTCTGACAGAAAACAGTCTAAACTCTGTCTCAGTTTTTATTTCGTAAAGATAGGACCAATATTGACAGAGATAATTAGTCCTAAACATTGTAAAAGTTAGCGCGAAGCCAATATATAATCGTCAAATATACGCGCGGACATCGCGGGAACAGCGCTGTGTTTTTCACACTTAAACATAGTTTAAAATAGATCCACAAAGAGATATTTTGGCCTCTGTCATGTAAAAAGTAGGAAAGTCTCCTCATCTGTGTGCATCTGGTCCCTGCAGCAGCAGCGGCAGCAGCGCTGTGAAGCAGGGTAAAGGGGCGGAGTCTGAGCTACACACGGAGGAGTGGATCAATTTCAGTCAAAACACAGATCGTTCAAATAATAAAAATCCAAGGTGATACACATAATGAAAGGTAAAGCTAAACTAAAAGAATATAAACTAACAATAATAAATAATACAAATCAAATTTGTCATGTGCCTTGTTTAAATTCTAAATTGAAACAATTAATGCAAATTATTTAAAAATCTTGTCTCATCTCGATCTCGTGGACTCAATCTCGTGGCTCGTCTCGTCTCGTGAAAATTCTGTCTCGTCCCATCCCTAATACCTAACCAAAACCAATAACCTGCTATGGTAATCCAATATTTTCAGATACAGATCATTGGAATTTTAAATCTATAAAAAGACTCACAAAGTCACAAATAATTTTCATGTTTGTAAAAAAAACAAAACAACAAAAACAAACAAACAAACAAACAAACAAACAAACAAACAAACAAAACAAGACACAAAACCCATGGGAAATATTGGCTTTTCTGAGCTATAAACTGAGGCTTTGCTCATTTAGCCAAGTTTCCATATAGTGTGAACTAAAAAGACTTAAAGGTGCTTTACCCAATTTTTGCTCCTTAAAATGTAAACAAACCAAAATGTATTTTAAGCTTCCTAAATCAGTCTACATGTTTTGCTCACATACCTAATGCTTTCTGAGCTTCCGAATTGTTCATCACAATATTTTTAAACCTTTTTCACAGCTGGTAGGAGCGAAACGTGCTGTTATGCTAAAGAAAATTTAGCCACAATGCTAACAACAGCAACAGACGACTTACTGGAGTTTGGTGAACAAAGGGACATTATTAGATGTAGGGACATTGCAGAGTAATTTCCACTTGAATAGATACATTAACAAGAAATTTGTGCTAAGGAGGAACTGATTTTAAGTTGTTTTATTGTAAAAAATAAAAATTTAGTAGAATCTCTTACATTTTGCCTAAAATTGACACACTTATTCTTCTGTTCTTACAATTATATGGATCTCAAAAGTGACCGCCAACTTCCTGGTTCAACAATTTCGGGCTCCCAAGTTAAATCTTCGTAGGGGTTTCAAAAATATATATAGATATTAAAAGTTTGAAAATGTACTCGGGGCTAATCAGCTATGTGGTGAGTCACAAGCATGAAACCTACATTTTTGTTTAAAAAGAGTTTCGAAGTTGTTAAGCCATTTTGCAGATAGATGTGCTTTTTAGACAGAAAACAACTGCGCTGAAGATCTGAGTAAGCACATGGCTGTCTCCCGCGATATGCTTTTAAACTCTTGGTATTTAAATCTTTCAAAAAGCCTATAACACTTTACAATCTGGCAATTTACTTTCCTAACCAGGGGTGATTTCCACTGTTCAGCTCTATTGTGTCTTGAACAACAATGATTATTGATTGACCTAATAATCTAAGAATCATGATACATTCAGTATCATGATTCTTATTTTCATGGCTCCATCAGATGTGATTTGGTTTGCGTTTGTGATCTGCGGTGTAAAAAAACAGATTTCTCTTTGACTTGTGTGTTTATTTTTGAGTGCCAGCCCTTATCTTCCGGTGTTATGGATGCATGACTTTGAGAAAGCGCTAGAAAGTGGTTGTTGGTTTTTGCTGATAAGGAGCAGGATCTGAGCGCTCCTCAGACCTGCTGTTACACTAGTGAAGCAGGACAACTTCTTTTTCTTTGAACGAGAATTTGACAGAAAATAAAGCGTGTTCAGAACATGTCATAAACAGGCTTCAAAGTGCTTTTGAGGCTATTTTTAAAAGCAGCGTGAGATTTTGCTCAGAGAGTTTTGTAAATCACATGATAATAGATGTTAAAGACAATAAAGAGAAACTTCAGAGGCACGCACACGCACCTGACAAAGTGACTACACTGTAATACCAGGCAGGAGATTTTGGTGCTATGTTTTATTTCATTATAGCCTGTAATGATTTTATCCGAGTTGGCCAACCTCTTTTGTGTAAAGCAGTTTGGTGATATCTTGTGGACTGTGTGATAAAAATAAAGATTACTTATTATAATAAAATTTTAGACCTGTTTCCAATACAAAGGAAAAAGCTCACTGCACTGTTTTCAGTGTCACATAAGTAAAATTAGGTTTAATTCGCATTAGAAAAGAATGTTTTAGTACTCGTCACAGCTAAAGCTAAATTTTAGTTGTCTATGTATTTTGTGACAATAAAATGTGCTTTTGTTGGACAAGATATTGTTTATCTTACTGCTACCTCATGATCTATTTATGTATACTAGTTTTCATATAAAGCGAGTCAATTCTAAAAAAAATAATTTTATTTTATTTTTTTTGTAATGCTTATAGTTTTCATTGCAACTTTGTCAGAATCTAATTTTAACCACCTTTAAAGTAGACCATATTTATAATATTGTAGTATAATTGGATTCATAGTAGTGATCTATTTGGTTAATAATGTTTAGAATCTATAATAGCTGTGCTTTTTAGAACTATTAGAACAAAAAGAGGCCAACAACTGTATCATGAGGTAAACTATTATGAAGTACGCTAAATGTCTATATTCTCTTGGACAAAATCTCATGTATTTCTCATGAAAACTGTGTCTCTTTTTATCACTTGAATGGGAGAGATGGTAGTATTTAGGGCTGTTAAGCCCTAAATACTTAAGTTAATCGATTAATCGCAACTAATCGATTATTGAGATAATCGCCAAGTAATTTAGTGATCAAATAATCGTTAACTGGTCTTTCTTGAGTTTCCAATATCCATGAGCTGTAGAAAAGCTTCAGATTGAACAGAAATTACACAAAAATTTTGTAAATTTAGGGTTTTGATGTAAAAACTAAGGAATAGTCTTGATTCTTGATATAAATTCTGATATGATACCACGTACAATAATCTTTTAACATCAAATTATTACAATAGACAATAGATTATCAACAAAGTACAAATATTTTCTTTATTAAGCATTTAGTTTTTAAACTAGCTTTGATAAGTCTCCGGAATATTCTGAAACTCCTCAGAAAATAAAAAACCTTGTCCTGTTCATGTTATTTTTTGAAGTATCTAGTTTCAATACCACTTTTAGTATTTATTATTAATTACCAGTAATTATTTCAGATTTTCAAAACTTTTAACAACCATAAAATCTACAGGACGTTCTCAAGCGACATTATCTCAGCTCAAATTTGGCAAAAATCTTGTCTTCGAGTAACTTTTGATTTTTAAACAACTAATCGATTAATCGAAAGAATAATCGCCCAACTAATCGATTACCAAAATAATCGTTAGTTGCAGCCCTAGTGGTATTTAAAGTTGGTGTAACTAACCTTTTTAGTAAATATGTAAACTCTGTGTTAACCACTTAAAAGTACGATAATACAGCACTGGAGCCGAATACAGCGCTCTGATTGGATGTGCTCAGGGCGTCCTCCCCAGTTTCACTTTGCTGTTTGTAAAAAGAAAGTTTTAAGTCAGAATTGCAACCAAGAATGAATACATATTGATATTAGCCATGTGTCGGATTTTATAAGAGGAAGTTGTCAGATTTAAAACCTTAACTGTGTGTGTAATTTTAAAGTACAAAAGAGCTACAGTAAATACTGATACTGATTACTGATTCTATTTTGCTCACTTGTTTAATGTCAATTCAGCACTGTCAGCAGTACGGCTTTGCTAGATCGCAATCCTAATCTTGCTCAATCTCAATAATCAACCAGCATATGTAATCACTCAGTTTTATAATCCAATAATAATGTGCATTAACAGCACAAACGCTGTGCAAAGTTTTCAGCAGTAATTGATCCTATACAAAATAAAAACTGTAGCAGCGCTGACATCCTTCAGTCTGTTTAGTTCTACTAAGGTATTGAGTTCAATCAGCTGTCTATGCTTTCTAAGATAGAAGAAAATCGCATCTAGAATCAAGTTTAATCAAAATGGGTTAAACAAGATGATTATTTTTCCTCAGACTGCCAACCTCTTCAGCAGTGATAGTTGTGGCCGTGGCACTAGTGTTGTCTCAAAGTGATTCAAGAATAATACTGTAGCTCATTTTTACTTTATATATAATTATTTCCATGTTTATTTCCTTCACCTCTGGCCATGTTGTTGTTTACTCTCCCAACATGCATCACGGTTATACCATTATAAACTTTCAAACATAACATAGAGTCCATTTGCATTATAACATTAATCACAGCTCCACATCTGCCTGTGAGTCTTATAGAAACCTGCATTTTGGTGTAAACACATTACACTGAATACATTACACCTGTCGGCTCTATTCATGTGGTGCTAATGTTGTTTGTGCCTGTGTTTCCCTCTTAGCTGACATCAATGACCTCAGCATCTGCTACGTGTTGCGCAATGATGAAAATGCCACCTCGGACCTTTTCCACTTCTCTGTGGAAGATAAAGGTAAGTACTGTTCTTCTGTTCTCATACACAGCTTATACCTTAAATATGGTGAGTGCATTTTAGCAAAGGGGCCAAAGAAGTCCATTTAGAGCTATAGACCGGCTGTATTTCCATTATGAACAGCCTTGTAAAATGAAAACATCTCGCATGCTTTGGCACTAATCGCACGTTACAGCATAATCATAAGTTTTTGTGCCTCACTTGAAAATCACTAGTTGTCAAATAAACATTTTCAGTTCAACAAACATCTCATGGTAAATAAACAAGATCAGGTGGTTGGATCTTGTGTAATCTTATTTCTTTACATACTGTTGATACAGATTAAGGTGTAGTCTTTCTGCTGGAAGGTCCCTCCCCTGATTGTTTCCATGGAGATGCCATTGCTTTGCATCTTGTGTTTTTCTATTGCAATTGTTTTTTACTGAGAAGGTCACTTTTCTAAAAAACTGACCTGTGACTTGGTGAAGGGACCAACTCTCCAGGCAATGTAATAAGTCTGGGTGTGTAGATCAGAAACACTGGGGAGTCCACATTTATGGCTTTAAAGACCGATTGTATTTTCTAATGCTTTGTAATAAACTTTATACTGTATGTAGATCTAAAATTGGATAGAAATATGAATAGATTCTGCTCAAACTGCAGAACTGATGAGCTCTGCATTCTATTTATTTTGTTTATTTGAATGGGGACAGTTACAAAAACCTTGGCTGACTTTATGACAGTAGTCCGATGCATAGTGCTGATACTGATAGCTGAAGCAAATTCAAAGCACTTATTTCTAAAGGGCTTTTATACACAGGAGAAATACAGACAAGAGGGTTAGGGTTAGGTTAGACTTTTCATTGTTAATTTTAGATTTGACAAGTAGCAGATTTTAAATGACTATTTTTATGTTGCAAGTTGTGATAAATCTTAACTCTAAGGGCCTGATTTATCAAGCCAGGTGCTGAAATGTGGGTGCAAAAATGAAAAAACAAACAAACAAACAAAAAAACATGTCATTTATGAGCATTTTACACACATTTAATATTGGAAGATGCACATGCAACACACTAAACAAAACAGATAGAACCACTTATCTTTAGAGTGTGTGTGAGGTAAAATGTCATCTCTTCTAAGGTTTTGCTCCCTCTAACCTGTTTTGCACATGAGCAAATGCTTGAAAATCTGGCCTAAATGTCTTACTAATTTAAGTAGTCTTCAGAAGTAACTATAGACTAAATACTTACATACAAGAATACTTACCGTGCATGAATCAATCCAAATACAACTATGAGTAAACTAATGATGAGAGAACATTGTTGGCGTATGGTTAAGAACCCAGAAAAGTGGATTTTATATACTGTATTAGGTTCAGTTTAATGCCTTAAGCAAAACCTAAAACAATTGTTTTGTGTGGACATCACAGGTCAATTACAGATTTATTTATTTGTTTGTAAAAGGACAACACAAGCAGTATTAATGTAATTATGTAAAAATCATAGCTTGCGTGGCTAATTTGCTTAATCTTTTTCAGATTTTTTTTTTGTAGATGCACTGTTGCAACTCTCTTTAGCCTAAAAGCCGTCAACATGAGATTTTTGGTTGAACTTGTCAAATCTTTATCTTTATGAGTAAAGTAGTAGTGAGATCGATGTTGGATATGGATTTTGTTGACAGCATATGTTCTCACTATGGCAACTTACAGTAACTAAAAATAGTCAGTGAAACATCACACTATGTCTCTTCTCATATCAGCAGGTCATTTCATCTGGACATACTGTGGGTAAATCAGATTAGTGTTGGAGTTGTCAGATGATCACACTTTGCTTTAGCTCAGTGGAAGCTCGGTGCACAGATAAGTGCTTTTATGGTGACAGCGTTCACACGTCGTTCCACGCTACATGATTTAAACCCAGCGGTGTTACTTTTCAGATGTGTTGTATTCAACTTTATTACCTTCATGTTGCTCTTAAAAGTGACACAATGCTGAACGTTTCATTTTGCAAACACTACTTAGGCTTGGATGTATCTGTATTTATGCTTAGATAGACAATTTTGTAAAACATTTGAATGGCCATGAAACAAAGAACTGCACTATAGAGGTTCTGCACTGACATCATTTTATCTGAAAAATGCTTCTAAACATTCTGGCTGAGGCAAATCTGTGGCAACACAATGGAGAAAATGTACTTTTTTGCTTTATTTTTCATCCCTGGAGTTCTTGTTTTACACAAATACTTTTTTATGTGGCGAAATGAAAACTAACAATCATTTTCTGTTGTCGTGGCAACAGTGTATTTCTCTAACTTGTTTACTAAGGGCAATTGGAGATTTTTGACATTTTATCTGCAGCTCTATGTATATCCTCATTAAAAGCCTCAAGAACACTGTTTTTAGAAAGAAAAACATAATTACTTCAACTGTATGTGATCCTAAAGTCTGTAATAAATGTGAGAGAAGTCTTTCTGTTTATCTGTTTTTCTGCCACTGTTAACCAGATTTTTTTTACATGTGAGTTGCAAACCCAGTGTTCTGCAGAGTTGTTGTGGGTTAATTTTTTTCTTAAACATAGCTTCTTTTCCTTATTTTAACTTTATTTTGAGCTCTTACAGGAGAAAATGTCATTTGTCTCCATTGACTCTTGTGCATTCTTGCCACTCAGACCTCAAATGTAGAATACTGTGAGGTCATCTGCATAACCTCTATAACAATAAAATGTATATACAGTAGCATACCAAGGCTGCGCGATTATGAAAAAATAATGATTGTGATCATTGAATTTATGATTGATATTAAGATTATGCTATGCTATTATTTGTTTAAAAAAGGCAGACTATTGGCGCACATTAAATCCAGACAATGAATAGATGAATGACATAGGGCAGTGATTTCCAATTTATTTTGTTCCAAGTACCCCATAAATTCTGTGTCACACGCCGAGTACCCCCTAACTTGAGCTTTTTGGTAAACAAATGTTTTTTTTGTAGAATACTACCATTTATTGCTTTTGTATTTTCTTGTTTTTGTAAAATGCCGTCTTAAAATGCTTCAAAAGTATAAAATAAAATCATCACAATAAAACATTTTAAATTAATTCAAAATACATTTCATCTTTTTTCAAAGTCTGAAATCATTCCAAGTACCCCTAGAGGGCTCGTGTACCTCCGAGGGTCCACGTACCCCTGGTTGGGAAACGCTCACATAGGGGACAAACAACATGTTTATATTGTAGTTTTTTATTCTGAATGCAAAGTCCTAGATTGTTGTAATTGTTGTCTACAAGAAAAGCAATATCTCCAAGTTTTTTTCAAGCTACTTTTCTACTAAATGAATGCTTTCATAAGTTAATGTTTATATTCACGATTACTCTTGGATTAGAGCAATAATTGAATTGAAATTTGATTATTTGCACAGCCCTGTAGCTTACTACTGTTAGTTTATGTTAGAGTGAAGAATATTGTCTTGTTTGTCTGCCTTTATACTTAACTGTCTAACCTTCGGCTGATTTAACAAAATCCCAAAGTCATTCCTCCTCAATTAAACACAGCTTTCTGTATCCACACAGAGTACAAATTAATTGCTTTGGACCACTGTGTAAGAAAGAGCAGAACTCAATCTATTAAAAACGACTCATAAAATATACATTTGTAGAACAGAAAGTCACACAAAGGTCAAGCTGTGATAAAATATTCATGAAATTCAATAACTGTTTTCATTACATTGTGGTAATAGTCCAGATTTGAGCTCAGTAACCAGACTCTGCTTTTATACTTCTGTGTTTAATATTGTGTGGTTGTTGCCTGGCTTAATGTTAGTCATAGATAAGGAAAGTTTTATTGTGGCTTATTATGTAAAAGACGAGAGATTCAGGGGAAGCAAGACTGAGTAATTGGTTTGTCTTAAGTGCCATTTGTGAATAGGGAAGATTTAAAAATACTCCAGAGAATAAGTGTAAAACTAAACTGCCCTTATTAAGGTATTAATTTAATTGAATATGTTAAAAATAGTGTTTTGTTAAGCAGAATAGAGGTTTGTGTGAGAGTATGCAGTGAATTAAAATGGATTGTGCAGATAAAGGATGCACAATGTAAACACTAATGCGAAGTTAACCTTGTGAACGTTTTTTTTTTTACTGTAATGGACTATTTTTTCTGTAAATTTGATCACATCCAATACTTACATGCTTAATAATGTGTTAAAATAATTTGCTAAAGCCTTTAGTATTTACTCTTTTTTTGAAGAATATTTAAAAAGATAATTTACAGGCGCCACGTATATTTCTCTGATCATCTCCATGGCGATGTCTTTGCTTTTCCTCTGTGTGACAAACTCATAAAACTTTAACAATCTTTGATTTTTTTTTTACGGCAACATGGTTCAAAAATATGCATTATATTATACAGATCTGACCTGTAACTGTTTTTATCCATGAGGACAATAAATATCCACAACACCAACATTTCAAACTCGATTTTAATACTATAAAAATACTACAATGAATTACGAAATACTTTCTTTTATTAAACCTTGTGGTCTTTTATCAGATCGTATAGTATATCTTTCAAAAACTTGTGTTCTGTTAATGAGATAATTTTAGTAGCAATTAGAAATACTAGAATTGTAATTGAGATTTGATTTGTTTTTGTCGTGGAGGAAATTCTAAAAATGCAAATGACAAAAATAGTAAAATTGGCTAAAGAACTGCAAAACAAATAAAAGAATCACATGTACAGTAAATGTTGACAAATCTAACTCCAGAGTTAGTTGTATTTATGTAGAAAAGGACAAAATATTTATTGTGGAGGAAGGAATCAGAATATAAAAGTTGCAGCCTTTACCATTTGCAAATTGCATTGTGAATAATCCTGCAATCCTAGTGATACTTAACTGTGTGTCTATTTTCAATGCCTGTTTTATTGGTTCGTATCTTATTTTCGATACTACTGACAACCTTTTAAGATTCATAGTTTGTAACCACTTGATAAAACCTTTGTTACATTGATACCACACCACAGTTTAAGTGAAGTAAACTATTTCTTTTACCGTCTGCTAATAGATTTTCTTTGCTTGCCTATATTTTTGATGACATGTCAGTTTCAATCTCTAAGCCTTAAGCATTTATCGAACTTTTAGTATTTTGTCTCCGTTTAAATGCTCACATCCTGCCTGTGTTTTTGCCTATGGCTGAATATGCATCTACAACCTATATTTTCTTTAGTTCCGGACAAAAATATTAAAAGCACATTCTTGTGTTGCTTCCTATAATCAGCCGTGTTTTGCCTGGAGGCTGCTGCTTTACAGTCGCCTCAATGCTATGTTCACACACACATGTATGGGGAACACTATATATTAAATATGAGTTATAAAACTACTCCACAGGAACCAGTCACGCACACTCAGACATGGAGAGAGGGGCTGGCCCAAGGCGAAGGGGCTGTGTAGAGCCTGGAGCGGCCCAAACTCATATCTAAGAGCTGGAGGTGCATTGTGGGTAATGAGAGCCCGAGGCGTTGGAAGTGGGCAGTGCTCGGAGGCAGCCACTGGTGCTTATGTGACCCTATTACAAGCTGAAGAGAGAGGGAGGAGTGGGGTCACAGGTTAACTCCAGCTGGATCCAGGTAGTTAAGAGCAATGAGCTGTTTCCCATGATCCTCTTCTCTCTCTTTTTCTTCTCCTCTCTCACTCCCTCTCTTTTTGTTTCTATCTATGTTTTTTTTCTCTCTATTTCTCTTTTCCCACTGTTAAGGCAAAATTGTGATTAAAATGGAAATGTGAGCTTGACCTTCATACTGTTGTATTTTGATTCACTCTTTCTCTATTTAAGGTGTAGATCTGGGCAATTTATTAAACGATTGAAAGCACAATCAAGTCATTGTTCATTTTTGTCAATTACTTAGTGTGTTTTTGAATTGTGATCTCCGCAATCCAATCATTTGTCAGTAAAAACATGTGGTTTGAAACAGAAGTCAGTGTTAAGTGACAGAGAATGGAAGTCTGTACCAGAAATGATGAACAAAATCTATTTTATTTTGGTTTTAAAAACGCTAAATAAAATCTAAATGAGGGAAAATAAAATCTTGATTAACTTGTTTCCCAAATCGCCCTGCACTCGTTGAAGGTGAGATAATGCAGGCAAAACTTTTTTTTTCCTGCATGTGTACATGATTTATTAATCTATTTCTAACCTCTGTAAAAACCTAACATATTGTTAGATAGGTTAGTTTAGTTTCATTTTGGCTCTAACATGTTTCAGATTTCTCTGTTCCTGATATGTGCTCTTGTGGCCATTTGCACAGCAGAGGTGTTTTTTTTAACACATTGATGACTATAGATTTTTTGTCTGTTCACCGGCAGTGTTCCACCTTAAATAGCTCTTGACTAAAATACAATTTTTCCTACCTCTTATGTCATGCTCTGAGTTAGTCACAGCTGGATTTAGCCATCACATGAAGTTTGAACTTTCTGAAAAAGTAGATGCTCTAATAGAAATTGTGATTTGAATCCAAGAACGATGATGATGATACCAATAATGATTCAACTCCATTGGCTTTTTCCTCCTTCTTCTTTTATTCCTCTTTCTCTGTTTTACCCACTTTATTTCTCCTATGTCAATCTTGTGTCAATTTCAACCCTCCTCCCTCCCTTTCTCACTGTTTCTGAAGTCAAATCACACAAAAAGTCAAAACTACAGCTTACAAATCATTTTGCATAAACATAGAACTTGTTCAGCAAACGTGAGCTTCTCCACAGAGCCTTGACTACATTCTACAGGCCTGAGTGTGGCGCTGCCATGCCCACACAGAAAGTGACAAAACTAGAGCAAGATGTGACATTGCTCAGTCACAGACTAATTGAAAATAAATATACATGTATTTACAAAAGCAGAGACAAGGAAATGGACTTTAGATGACACCAGTATAATTACAAATCTATTTAATGAATTAATGTCTCTACGTCTTCCGTGAGACAACCATGAGGATTTGATAAACAACAAGTGTTGCATTCACTGTAAGACTTTGACAAGATCTTTTAAAGACCTATATTTTTAAAAATGTGTTATTTTCAGAGCCCTGAAGCACCTGCTTTATCTGGGAGATGGACACTTTGAAAAATATATTTGCAGATTCACCTGAAATCCACTTTTTGTGGACAAGATATCAAAAACTTCTCTCTGCTCTATTCTTTCCCATTTTTGCTCTTCCTCTATTCCTCTGTTTCTCCTTTTGTTTTTTATAACATCTCTTCCTCTTCTGCTTCTTCTTCTTCTTCTGCTTCTCCTTCCTCTTCCCTCTCGATTTCTTCATTACATCTCTCTCTGCTCCTCCTTCTCTCCCTCTCTCTCTCGTCTATTTTTCTCTGTAGACTCCTCTCTCTCACTCTACTTCCTCCTCTGTCTTTCTTCTTTTCATTCATTCAGGAGGTAGTAACGAGGCTCAAGTTTGTGGCGATAATGATACGGAGCAACAACACAAAACTAAGGGTCAGTGTGGCTCAAGAACGGCTCAATATAAAGGTACAGACTGCTTCTGTTAGAGAGGAAAGTTTGGAAAACCATAGTAGTAAATCACCTGGAAATAAGTGAATTCCCAAACTAAAGAATTCTGATTAGAAAACGCAATAGTCATTATGATATTTTAAAATCGAAGCTTTCAGCCTTGAGTTAAATAAAAATTCTGAAAGTCGTGTTTTATTTTTATTCAGACAGCACTCAATGACAGTAGTCTGCAAGTTTGAAGAGATTTTTGAGGATGTCAGACCACAAGGACAATATTTAGTTTGTTGTTTTCATTGTCAAGTGCATTGCAATCAGTCTAAACCAAATTACTTTTTTTTTTTGGTCAAATGTTGTTTAATGATGTTTAATTTAAGCCACTTCATAGATAGAGTTCTATAAGACATTGTAGGGCTGGGCAATACTGTGATAAAAAACAAAATGTGAGAATGTGACAATCTGCTGTTGAAATTGTCATATTGTAATTTTCCATTTCTTTGTTTAATCCATATGTCCATTCAAACAGTCTTCCCACCTACTTCTCTGTTGTTTGTGCTGCTCTTACTGGGTGACAACCAATAAAAAACTGTTGATTTCATTTACTTTAAAGGCAATAGGATAATGGACACTTGACATCAATTGTGTTCATTGAAATCGTAATTCAGCTCAAAGAATTTGTATACATTTTTTGTCATATCACCCAAAGAAAGTTACTTCTCTGAAAATACATTTTCCTCCTTAGGGTCATAAAGATCAGCCTCTAAAGTAGCTCATACACACAACATTTTTTTTATTTTTGAAGGTTTTTACAGATGATTTGGTTGATTTGGACAAATTCTGAACCTGATTTATTTAGGTTTTAAGTCTGAAAAATGTATCAACACTAAAGTTTTTGTGTGTGTGTTCATTGTCAATCAGATCTATGTTTCTCAAAAACTAAAAAGATATTCAAACTCCCCTTTGTAAGAAAAAACTTTTTATCTACAGTAATATTTCACCAAAATAAACCAATAAACACTTACCTTATTTTTCTGATTTGGTGTTTGCTATTTTGTGCAATTTTGGCTGTTTTTATGCATTTTTTCTTACATTTGCGTGAGTAAATTGAGTTCAAGTTCCAAGAAGTTTCACATTGATAGCTTTAAGTTTAGGATTTGTTTGTATTTTCCTTCAGTAACTCACCTTAAAGCAAGATTCACACTCTAACAAGATGTTGTTGTCTCTCTTTATGGTTTTAAAACAGACATTTTCTTATTTGTAGAATGTCCACAAACCTTTTAGCCCCTGAATGGGATTACCTGTGCGCCTCCTCCTCTCCCTCATCACCTCGCCTGTGTCTCTGCACGCTGCTTAAAAACAAAGGCTTCTTTCAGTCACCTGCCCTCTTCACGCTGCCCTGACATACCACAGACTCTAAACACTCAGAACAATGCATTTAGCGCTCTGTCGTCAGCTTTTTCTTGTTGATTTGAGAGCAAGTTACATGTTAGAATTTTGCTCATTTGTTGAATTAATCATCAACTAATTTAGTTATCAATTAATCATTAACTGGTCTTTGCAAGTTTCAAAACATGTCAAGAGCTGAGCTGAGAGCTGATTGGCTGAGTTTGGGTGGTCCCTCCAGTTTTACTCTGCTCTTTGCAAGAAGTCATTTGTAAGCTATTGTTGCAACCAAAAATGAATATACTGTATTGTTGATATTGACCATGTGTCAAAAATGTAGAAGAAGTTGTCAGATTTATAACGTTAATTGTGTTGGAAATGTAAGAACTAGCTACTCCATCTTTAATTCAGTCAAAAATAAATTGTAAAATTCTTATTTTATTTTCAAATCACATAAACTTCAGTTTTATTCTAACTAGCAACATCTAACCCTGAAGATGAAATCTGTAAAAAACATAATTTGAAGCAGAACTAAGCATCTTCAGCCTTTGTGCTCCTCCTACACCTCTCTTGTTTAATTAAACCGCCAACTGAATAGCTCCAAAGTAGCAATTCTGCCAAGTCATTTCAATCTTCAGATTTTCTGTTTTGAATAAGTTTCAGAAGCATGAAAAATGCCAAACTCAGCTCTGTCCCAGTGGTTTTAAAGACAAATACAGAGAAATATCAGTTTAGATTTTTTGCTGATAATGTATTAGCTGAGATGATGGAGCAGTCAAAGAAACGGTTCTCTACTATAAACAGTAAAGTTACTTCAACAAAATGTTGGTCATAGGCTTTATTTCAGTCTTTTTCAGAACTCTCCTGGACATGTTTGAAATGTGAACACAATCAGAGTTTTAAAATATAATCACAAGTCATAATTGCAGTACTGAAATATCACAATTAGATATTTTTCCCAAATCGTGCAGCCCTAGAAACAGAGCTCACATTTTAGCATTAACACTACTTTTATACTTGTATGTTGGTTGGTACTTCCTCTGTAGCTGATGTGTTTGTTGTGAAGGACACTCTTCATTATCAGAGCTCGGCCTGATTGGTGCACATCTGAAGAGGGACTTTTTTCCCTCTTCAAACAAATCTTTTTTTCTCACCAAAATAAAAGCAGGACCAACACTTGAAATAAAATGACCTTTTCAGATTGTCGGCTGTCCCTTTTTAAAGATAACGGCTTCCAATTATTTATATGTATTCACGCTTTTTAGTTGATATAATTTGAATATCTTAAGCACGTGCCAGATTTCTTTAGGCTCTAATGATAAATATCTTCTTATGATGTGATGCTAATTAGATCTTTATGTGAGCAGAAGAATGTCAGGAACATATTTCTGTTTCGAGTGACTGAGAGCTTGATTTTCAAACCAAGAAAAGAGGAAGTAGATGTTTTAATCTGTTTGCTTGCAACCAAGTATGAAGCTTCAGGTTTTCATAAAGCCCATATACAGTAGATACAGTCAGCAACGCGTCATATGTAGGGGTGTGTCCTGCCGAGGGGGAAAGCCCATTGTTAAAGGCACCTAAGCTTTTTTTTCTCCTTTTATGTATTTTCTGGTGAAAGAAGTGTATTCTTTGCACAACTCATTCAAGTCAAGTTATAACCTCATTTAAATTGAGGTTCTTAATGTATGCTACAGTAAGAATGCCAGAAATGTAAATAGAAATCTTGAAAATACCCCAGCCAGCACTAGCAAATGTTAGCATTTTGTTGTATTGTTGGATATATTTACATATTTGGACTGTAGAATCACTTTTATTCATCTCCATGTCTTTGCATTTTTGTATTTGGAGCTCAGTGTTTCTAACCTGGCCAGCCAGATGGTTTATCTTGGAATATTTGTGAATTCACAAACACGAGATAGACCATCTGGCCTTCCCGCCGCCCAATTGGTTTGAGAGTCCGAAACGGCCGTGTTTCGGCCCACTCACACATTACCAGTAGCGTGGTTTTGAGGCCCAATCACATTGTAGCAGGCGGGCTAACACAGACTGTTAGCGCCGAGTCAGATCCAAGCTAAACAAAGATGGCGGCTCCCATCAATGTACTTGTTGTCTGCTGCTTCTGCGTCTGTTTTAGTAGAAATACAGAGTAATTTCTGTTTGAAAGAAGAGCATTATGTGTGACACGTACTTGTTCTATCTCACGCAGACATTGGATAAACCATTACGAGTTGTTGCTGTGATTGGTTAAGCACAAATAAGGTAGGCCGCTCACCCAATCAGCTCGAAGTATTTCACTAAACGCCCCACCTTTTCCCGAACGCGTTCCGCGAGTCAAGTTCCAGATGGATACTTTGGAAGAACTCAAATCGTCGTTCAACATCTGGGTGAGCCAGGTTACACTTGCTGTGGTAGTTGCAGAGCAATGAATGATCAAGCTGTCAATGACTGAACTGGTCAGCTTTTCTCTCATTAAGGTCTGTAGGGCTTTCCCTTTGGTTTTCATCTCACAGCATTTTTGTAATTTTGACTTTTGTTTGTTAAGATAATCCCAGTGGTAAATAATTATCAGCTTTACAGAGTAAAAGCAGCAAATTATGAAATTGATAAATAAGCCTAAAAGTGACCTTTTCTTCTACATATGTCATTTGCTAGAAAAAAGTAAATTTTAAATCTCAAAAGAGGTAAACTGGGTGAAAATAGGTAAATGTTTAGTGAAATCTTAAATC
Source organism: Mugilogobius chulae (assembly GCA_038363315.1). Classification (NCBI taxonomy): domain Eukaryota; kingdom Metazoa; phylum Chordata; class Actinopteri; order Gobiiformes; family Gobiidae; genus Mugilogobius; species Mugilogobius chulae. Next base: position 29,828,410 of record CM076399.1, on the reverse strand, counting down.
TAATCATATTCACTGTTCACTTGTCATATGTCATTTTAAGCCGAGTGTACACTGCATGATCTTAACCAATTTCTGATCATAGAAAATCTTCAGACATGGTTCAAAATTGTAGCTCGTAAAACTTGACAGGGAACCTTGAACTCTTGTACAAAGACACGCCACATCTGATATGAAGCTTGCCAGATATTGCTGAATTTTGGTCGCAGAGTGAGTAACTTTAATGAGCACAACCAACACCTGTAGCATGTCGCACTAGCCTCCACTAACAGGTGAAACTCAGATGACCTGACCACACAGAGCGTATAGCTGATGTTCTCTCAGATAAGCTGGGATTGTAAGCAAGACTGATGGTGTAAAACATTGCAGAGCATGATGCAATTGTTTTAGAATTTATAATTCCTCACATCTTGAAGTGTGACATGTCTAAATCAGACTTCATTCACAATTGTGGCGTGGACACCAGGCTTTAGAACCAGATGACAAACTGAAGCGGGAGTGGACTGTCAAAGCACAATCAATCTTCTCTTGTTGAGACATATCGTATCTGGGTTCCTAATTGATTATTATGTTGTTTATATTAAAAAAATAACTAGACCGCTCTGCTCAGGTTTGAATAACACAAATCTCTGTTTTTAGCATACAGCTTTTTAATATTTTATTTACAAGATTGTGCTTCATTATAAAGCATTGCAAATGTCATTAGAAGGACTATATCAGACAGTTATGTATGTACATTCTTTATTGAATGAGATACTGATACTGATGTTCAATGGAATCAGATGAACAATGGTTAGGTGGTGAGACCCCCCCCCCCCTTTAACAGGTTGTTGGAAGGAGCTGTGAGCTGGGATAAGAAGGTTACCGGTGACGTGGGGTTGAGAGCAGCGTGAGTGTGGTTCTGCTCATCAAACACAGTTAACGTATTTGCTAACTTGCACGCAGGTTTACGTTAATCACTAGAAGTTTAAATAGGGCTGGGCAATAAAGTGATAACAATCCAAATTCAGTTTTTTTTTTTTTGTTTTTTTTATTAAATTGTCAGTTATTTATTTCTATTTCTTAATTCTTTAGTACTTTTGTAATTGGTAAATTTTTCTGGGAATGTCCAGCAGTGAAAGTTTTTTCGGATAAAGTAACAGAAGAAAAAAATGTTGGAATAAATATAAATTTGCATGTCCACCCTGTGGTCCTGTGTGGTACAACATATGATGTGTGGGACAAAAACAAGAGGTATATGTTAAAAGCTCTAATTTTAATTGCCCATAAAGTAATGACCACAAACAGGCTTAAACCTCATTCTCCTACACTTGATCAATGGTTTCAACGATTTAAAAGGAGGACTTAACATCCATTCTGAAACTGTAAATGCTGTATGTCAATAACAAAAACTTTGTATTCATGATTGTGACTAAAAAAAAAAAAAAAAAAAAAGCAAATCATTTTATTCACCTCTAAGGCAACAGAAAAATAAACGATCTACAAGAATTGTGATGAAATCAAAATTGTAATTTGGCTCCAAGAAGATTGTGATATTGTATTTTTGCAATATAGTCCAGCCCTTTGTGAATATGAATAAAATAAAGTAGTAGATATTTTTTAAACTAAACACATTGCATACTGTGTATTGCAAAATTCAGTTATTCCTATTTTGCGAACTTTAATGTTGTGACGATACTAAAATGTCAAACTACTGATTTCGATTCTAAGAAATAGACTCAATTCTCACTTTGATACCACAATGCCAGTGTTAAAATCGATTAGTATCTGAATTCTGATACATTTAACACCCACAGCAGACGTTAGTAGTAAAATAGAAAAATCATAATGCAGCTTAAACTTCAGATACTGTATATTCTATGAAAATTAAGCTGTATTGCGCTGTTTTAATTTAACATAACAGTTGTTCAATTTCTATTTCAATTCCAAGAGCCGGATCATATAAAGTGATGCATTAATTTACACTGTCTTCACACTTTGCTTATGAAGCTCACTGCGCTGGGGAGTCATCATGAACATCTTTATTGCCGCTGCCTCCACACCCTATTAAAAACCATACATCTAAAGTAAACAAACTCCACCATCGGGAAAGTGAAGCCAGAGACTGTTTCTGTTTTAATGAGTTTAGGAAAGTGAGAATGTACAAAAAATGTGTGAAATGTACTGTATATTTTTGAGAACCGTCTCTCAGATGTGTCATCAGTCAGAGAAAACGCAGTCGAAATCCAAAGTCAATCTGTTTAAGTAAATGCACATAAAGTAATATAATTAAAATGTGTTAAGTCCTTATGTAAATATAATGTCATAAAAACGCAGCACAACTGTTACTCCAAGCGCTATAGCTGCTAATTATTCAACACAATAACAACAACTGGGCTTAGTCTTTCCTTATTGCTCTTCTTTTTTCAATTAGGGATTTGTTAATGTCCTTGTCTTTACCAGATTTGTATTTCTCTCCTCGTCCTTCAGTTAAACCGGCTTAACTAAAGTTCTGTTCAGTAATATGAGTTTATATGTAATTATATCAAGTTGAACTTTTTCGGCATGTTTATTCTTAGGGAAAGAAACAAAGTGATCATTTATAGTAGCTCATCACCATCAGTTTGCTGAGTTTGCTGTTTTATCTCTGAAGTTGCAGCAGTGGTTCAGTAGTTTTATGTAGTTATGGAGTTTTGCATGTTCTTTTATTACCACACTTTGGTCTTTTGATGAAGTTTTTGTCTAGTAGGTACTAAGACAATTGACAATGATTTTGACTTTGCTCATCTCTACAGTGAGCAAAGTTCTGAAAGTACTGATTTAATGGGAATTCTGGGAAAAAAGTCATAACCTGAGAAAAAATTGGGCCGAACCGATCTCAAATTAGGCATACTTTGGAGCTGTTAAGTGTAACATCACATGTCCACTTGTTCAAAACAGCAGAAAATTGATCTGAGCAGGAGACAGAAACTTCTTCACACTTTGTTCCAGAACCACAGCAGTTTTTATTATTGCTGAGCTTCATAACAACACCAGTGCCTCCACTAAAGTATCTGGGCACACACATTTTAAAAACCGTGCCAAATCAAATTGTTTTCCAAACGGGTAAAGACAGTTTTCTAATGGATCTCTACATTTTTGTGACCAGATTGTGACCTTGAAGTTTAGCTGGCGTTGTTGATGTTGCCATGGTAATAAGTTGTACACTGGTATAATGAGTTAATGCATGTAAAGAATTGTAATGTATAAATGAGTTTGCGAAAGCTGGGAAAGTGTTGGAACCACGACAGTTTAATTTCGACTGAGAAATTGGGTACAAGGCCTTTAATCCACTTGTCAATATCAGAACTTGGAAGATTGAGACAAAAATCCAGACTAGCTGGCTTGCGCAGAATATGAAATACGTTTGCAATATTGGATTCAGATATAAGTTAAATCTGGGGCATGCCTTAAACAGAAAAAGGAAGGCAGCTTTTCCGAGTCCTGGAGCCTTTGCCCAAAGCGCTGCCCACGGTTGTATACGACACTCTTTGTAGACTTCAATGGAAACTTCCTGGTTATTAAGAGCATAAGAGTCACTTCAAAGAGCTCGTCTCACCTCACGTCAGGCTGTGAAGCTCTGGGTCGCCTGAGGTGTTCCTGTGCTTGCTCTCATGCCTAATGGCTACTGAAGACATGGGAAAGATAGGCCTGCGGCGATATTATTACCTGCACGCTTTTAGATCAGTACCAGGTTTACCCTTGATTAGGGCTGGGCAATATCGTGGTAAAAATCAAATTGTGAGCTCAATCCTGTGACAATCTGCTTTTTTGATTAAATCGTCATATCGGGATTTCCTTTTTCTCTATTTAATCTGTTCAAATACACACTTTTTTTTCCAACCTACTACGCTGCCAAGTTTTCTTCTTTATAGTGATATTAGGCTGTGTTTGTTTGTTTTTTTCTTCAGAGTCTCTTATGAACTTTGAAGGTTGTGTTTTTTTTGGGCTGCGCTTTTTAAGTCATAAAAAGGTGGATTTTAGCTGTTTTTCAGGTCTGATTTAAAAAATGTATGGACTTTTAGCATATTTTCATATCTAAAAGTTGTAATTAATGTCAAAAATTGCTAAAAAAAACTTCTTTTGTGGAGATAGACAACGTTCTCATAAATTTTTTTTTATACATATATATATATATATATATATATATATATATATATATATATATATATATTATATATATATATATATATATATATATATAAATTGTTTTGAGAATGGTCGCTTGATTTTCTCAGAAAATCTAGCAACATTGATAAGCCTATGACGACTGGATCTAGACATTGACGTGAAGAAGAAGCTTTCTAAAAAAGCAGGTTACAAGAATCGTGATAAAATTGAAATTGTGATCTGGCTCCAAGAAAATTGTGATATAAATTTTTTGCCATATCGCCAACCCTCTGCTTGATGCTACAGTCTTTAAAACAGTGAATTTTATTTACCCTAAAGAGTTTTTTCGATCCTGATGTAAGTGTTATAGGAAAGTGATTTGCAAAGTGGGAATAAGAGCTACCCAGAGGCGAGAGCTGGAGGTCGGAAGACATCTTGGAACTGTATTTAATTAATTTTTAATTGAACACAATGTGACAGAGATGTATACAATTACAGGAGTACTGTCTAGGGTTTCTTAAGACTTTTTAGGACCTTTTTAAGACCGCAAAACTTACAAATCAAGACCTATGTGCGAGTTGTGACTTGTAGTATTTCACAATGCTGCTTCTTTTCTAGAGCATTTTTAACATATATTTTGCCACAATTGATTTTATTCACAAAAAGAACCAAGGATTGCATCTATTCGATCAACCAAAAAAAAAAAAAAAACAGTAGAAGAAGCACACCACTTGTATTATATTATTGAGAATATTATTGAGAATTTTATGACAAAGCTGCAGAAGTGTGAAGTAGATCGAGAAATCTGACAGAAACTGCTTCATTAACAAATTTAAATTAAATTCAAACTTTTTTTATTTAAGACTATTTGAGACTTTTTAAAACCCAGCAGAAACCCTGACTGTCTGATTTTGGTGGAGTTTTTTTTTTTCCTTTTTAGATGTTGTTTTGCATATGAAATGCTACACAGCGTGGCTTTAAACTTAGATGTCTCCATGGAGATGAGCATGTGGTGCTGCAGACGCATGCACTCACTCACAAAGCATGATTTTCAAAGTATTTTTAAGCAATACAAAGACCCCTGTATTTAAATAAAGTCTAGTTTTATGTTAAAGTTACATAGTGCACCTTTAACCTGTATGGTAATGTTTTCCAACTTAACAATACAAACAAGAATTTCAGTTGGTTGGACGTTGTAGGGTTTTGGTGAGAGTGAAAAAAATAAACTGTGGCCTATTAACAATAATCCCATGAAATGTTTGGAATCCATCCTAAAACATGGCTGTAATATTTTAGTTAAGGTTCTGGTGCTCTTCAGAAGAGCTGTGTTGAAAAATCAGACAAAGCAGAGGACACTTTCTGGTGGACAAACCTTTGCTGTAGCTATCACACAAATGTGAATGGATCCAAAAATCTTCTCATTGTACATGCTGAACTAACCCAGTTTCAAAGTCTGTGTTTTGCTGCTTCTTGACTTGGGACTAGAAGAATCAGCTTGTTTAGTTTTGTAGTATTTCCCACCTGAATATCTAACTGTGTCCTCACACAATTATGAATATGAATGGCACTTATTTTCTTTTTCTATGAGTTTTGGTAGCTCTCTGACCTGTCATACGAATGCTCTGAAAATGTTTTATTACAGAATACCTGCAGAATATGGTATTTTGTATTGTATTCTGTTACTTAGTTGTACGCATTCTGAGTAGTTACATACATTCACAATTAATTCACATTTTATTGTGTAAAAGCGTGACACACCAAACTGTTTTTGTTTTTCAATTCACTGTTTATTTTTTCACTGCTTATAAGATAAAACATGAGTCAATAATTAAAAAAGGAAATATTCACATGCACTCCCTATTAGAGGTCTCTTAAAACGTTCCTCTCACTCTTTTCGGAAAATTTAAAGCCTAAACTGTGAGCTGAAATATGAGCTCTAAGTTAGTAATTGTATTTTGTGCAAACCAATACATGACATAGTTATACAAAAATACCTTTAAGATGATGTTTATTTATATTTTAGGTATATACAGTCCTTTACCACAAATAAAACAGTTTCACAACTAACTTATAATGACCTAATCTTTGCTTTAGCTTCATAGTGGACACGGTAGCAGGTGATTGTCAGTTGCTAATTACTAAAACTAATAAAAAAGCTAATGTTTATTGTATCTGATTTCATTAATGACACTCATTTATCTTCCACACACTTGGACTAATGCACGCCTTAACCTTTAAAGGTTAATTTGAGCTCAGACGGCCCCTTGTCCCTTTCACCTGGACTGAAGCCATGTTTTAAATGCTTAATGCTTGTAATGGCTCTGGGCGGTGGGTCCCTGGTCAGTCCAATGATAACTCACTCTGGCCACATCTCCACTCTGCACTGACCGCCCCAGGCAAGCTCCGATAGTGGTAACACAAGACCCACACACACACACTGCTGGACTCTGCTCAGACCTGTAAACTGACCCCTGTTGCAGATGCACCTGGCAAATACAAATTATCCAAAACATCTAAAAACGCTCATTGAAAAACCAGGGCGCGGTGCCAAAGTGACAAGCAGGACTTCCTCAGTCAAACAACAGCTTTTGTAGTTGCCTGCGAGTCAAATGAAAATCATGTGGAGGCGGAGATGTGTGTATTTTGACAAGCATCAGATTTATACAGCGTGGCACTACAGTGGATGGATGTCGCGTGGGCTGCTATTACAAGTGAACTAATATTAATCCAGGTCTATTTGAGCAACATGTTTGTGTTTTATCTAACACAATATTTCAACAACTGAAATATCCCAGGGTTTCTGGGTTTGAGCGATAATGCCCTTGATGTGTGTTCACCATTTAAATCCACTAAATATTTGCACATGTATCCCAAATCATCAGATGTTCATGTGCTCTAAAAAATAACCAGCAACAGCAGAGAGTTTTCATGATAAGATATACTAATCAATGTTTTGGAGCTTTAAGCTTATTATGATTCTCTTGACGTATTTGGAGTGATTGACACATGTTTGATCAATCCCTTACTTTGCTTTCACCCATGTATCCACCCATGTGGCCATACCTGCTTGTCAAAGCCTGATCCCGTCAGATCTCAGAAGCTAAGCAAGAAAGGGCCTGGTTAGTACTTGGATGGGAGACCGTTAGAACACCAGGTGCTACAGTGGGATGACAGGAGTAGATTGTCATTGTGTCCTTGGGCAAGACACTTAACCCACACTGCCTCAGTGTCTGCGTACACTGGGTGAGTGGATGCTAGATTGTAAAGCGCTTTGAGTGCCTGGAAAGGTAGAAAAGCTCTATATAAATAGACCATTTTTTTTTACCATTTACCCACAAGCCTGTACTTACCCTGTGTTCAGAAAGGAAACACAGACTTTTCGGTAATAAAAACTCTGTATATATGAAAATCTGCTTCTCATACTGGTGAAATGCAACATATACAGCAGTGCAGTTTTTGAATATATAGTTAATTGTCTTGTATCTGTTAATAAGTTGTTAAATAGACTTCTGCATACAATGAAGAAAATGTAATCCACTTTTACCAGAAATAGTGTAATCTTTAAATACTGAAACTAATGTGTTGCAGCATACTGAAGGACATATTTACAGCACAATTCATATATAGATGCAGATACAGTATGTCTTTGATCGCTATGATTTTCATTATGGTAATATAATTTGATTTACATTTTATGTACATGAATAATTTCACATTACTTGGTGCCCTCCTCGAGTGACAAACCAAGCGCAGAGCGAATACAAATGTATGTGAAGCTATAGAGACAAATCCTAAAGGAATAACGTCCATACTCACTCAAGAAAGAGGTAGAGCGACTTTATTACTATTAATATAAATTAGTCTGGATGCACCGATCCAGCTTTTTCATTTCCGATTCCGATAATTGACTTTAAGTATCTGATGATACCTGATATCAACAGATATGATGTAAGAACTGAATTAGCTTATTTTTTCTTATCAACACAAAATAAATTGTCCCTTTAGTGTTCTGTAATGGAACTTGCACAAGTGTCAGACATTTTTACGATGTTCTAGTTCAAGTCTGTTAATTAGTGTCATTATAATTAAACAATGAAATTAGCTGAACCGATATCATGAAGCCGATACTCGATCTAGCAAAATTGCCTAGATCAGCACCGATATCCGGTCCCAGTATCGAATTGGTGCATCCCTAATTTTGTCTTTTCTACCCACACTACGAAGCTAAAAGATCATTTTGTATCATAATAAAACTGCTTATTAAAATATTTTTCCATCTAGAACCAAAGGCAGCGCTCTGATTGGCCGTGCTTGTTTGATCCACCCCTTCACTTGACGTATGAAAGAGTTGTTTTAATGTCACATAGAGAGTTGAAAATGAATGCTTGTGCATACTGAAAAGTGACAAAGAAATTATGAGATACAGAGACAAGTTGGACAGATTTAAATACATGCGTCTCAAAATCAAGCAGGCCAGCTTTAATCTAACCCTCATCAAATAAAGACTTTTTTAATTTTTTAAATCTTACCCATTGATAATTGTTCTTGTTTGGAAATTTGGAAGCATGACTTTCTTGTGATACCTTAACTGTCAGTGTATTGAGACACTGACTTGCTATGCAGTTTTTGTCCAGAAATGCATATGTGATGGTGTCATGAGGCAGGGGTGTCAAACTGGCGGCTAAGTGGTTCCTTTGGATGATTTCTGATTATTATTGATGGTGCCCCCTGATAAACAGAACAAAATAATTTAAACTACAGGTCCCAGAATACACTGCAACCACATAGGCCAGTATAGATAATAAGCTTATAGAAATATCAATAAAAGTTTATGTTGCTGACATGTGATTATGAAAGGTAAAATTCACTGGAATGCAGCAAATTGCATACATTCATTCATTCATTCATTCATTTTCTACCGCTTAATCTCGTTGGGGTCGCGGGTGACTGAAGCCTATCCAGTGACTTTGGGCCTTAGGCAGGGAACACCCTGGACAGTGGCCAACTTGCCGCAGGGTTAGACAGACAACCATTCACTCTCTCATTCACTCACTCACTAAGGGAAATTTACAGTGATGCCCAATCAACCTAAACATACATGTTTTTGGAGGTGGGAGAAAAACGGAGTACCTGGAGAAAACCCGCGGTGACACGGGGAGAACATGCAAACTCCACCCAGAGAGATCGTGAGATGTTGATATGGCCCGACCCGGGAGTCGAACCCACGACCTCCTTATGGGAAGCCAGAGCTCTAACCTCTCTGCTATCGTGCACCCAATTTGCATACAATTTGTCCAAAAAGTTCTTGGAGTAGGTACAGTACAATATAATATAATGCAATGTAATGTTATGTGTTACAACATAAATCTGGACATAGTGTAATATGCAGTTATACATTCATTTTCCACCGCTTGTTTTCGTTACGGGTGGCTTATCTCAGTGACTTTGGGCTTTAGGCGGGGGAACACCAATTCGTCACAGGGTTGTAGACAGACAATTCATTCACTCTCTCATTCATTCACTATAGGGTAAATTTACAGTGATGCCCAATGAACCTTAACATACATGTTTTTGGAGGTGGGAGGAAACCAGAGTACCCGGAGAAAACCCACAGTGACACAGGGAGAACATGCAAACTCCACCCAGAGAGATCATGAGATACTGACTTGACTCGACCAGGAGTCGAACCCAGTCTCTTTTGGGACAGAGCTCTAACCACTCTGCCACCGTGCACCACATGTATTATATCTTATTAGTCTGTAGATTGTTATGATGTCAGGTGAACACAACTGATTAACCATTGATAGAAATTGCCTGAAGGTTAAAGATAATTGGTAAAGCTTTAATAAAACACAGTTTTATTTTTTACATCGACAGCACTTTCTCTTCCAATCAAATGTGCCACTTGCTCCAACACTGCTCTGTTTTGACCTTCCTGGCCCTTCTCATTCCTCCTCCTCCACACTTGCATAGTAATTGGTTAATAATGTTTCTATCTTTATAACTTACCTCACTCATGTCACCACACTGCTGTTTCCATGGAGTTTTTAAACCCTGACTCCTAATGATTGAATTAAACTCACTATATATTTTGTTTTAGATTTGAGATTGGATCTGTGGATCTTATTATGGTTGAGTTTGCTTGTGTGAAAAACAAAGAAAGTACAAATTAAAACATTTTCTGTGTCCTGGATTAGGAAAATACATTAGCTTTGAAAATGAGAACAGCTGGCAAATTAAAACTCTGACATGTATTACAATTCTGGCTGATTTTTGCGTAATGATTATTGAACAATTTTGAAGACGACAGTACATTTTCAGTGCTTTTGTTTGGCTATTTTGTCTAATGCTGCTGGAACAAGCTTGTTTAGTACCTTGGTTGTAGATCTTAGCCTTCATATTTGGCCATTGTGCCAGGACAGTTTGTTGGTTCTGATCTATATGAAGCAGATGGAGGCCTAACAGTGAAGGGACAGCCACGGCAGCAGCAGCAGACAGAGTCACACTGAGCTCACGACACCACTGTGTGAACAATCTCCTTTGATTGGGGCTGGAGTAATACAGACGCGCTGTTGAATCAAAAGATTAGGTGGAAATAAAGAGCTTAAAACTTACTTCACTAACTCACTTTTTGAGTCCGTCTGCAATAAGCGTTTCTACTGGAAATGATGAACTTAAATGAAGTTTTTTGGAGAAGAATCTTCATTAGAGTTTTAATGATTATGTCATGTTTTTAAATGATTACTTTGTTTGACAGCATGTTCATGTGTTAATATTTATCAGATAAAGTATTAAATAAAAAGTATTTTAAAAATATTACTTTATTGCTGATATATTATCAGCAATAAAGTAATTCTTTTCAAAATAAAAAACAGTGTCCACGCTGATGGCACATTTTCTGACAGTTTAAACAATTATTTAACAAAACAAAGTTGTGACTTTTATTCAGTGTAATCATAAATGTTATGTATTTTTATGACTTTTGTCTCCTGTTAATAATGTATACATATCTTCTGCACAATTTTTTTTCCTAACACAGGTATAACTCTTTTTGCAAACCTTTCCCAAAACTGAAAGTTTTTAGAACTATTAACTATTAGAAATAGTCAAAAGTTCCTCTCAAAAATATTATCATTACGACATTTTAGCAAACCTTGTTGTCTAAAAGTTAAAATTTTACATTTTCTCTTATCCTCTCATCATTAGTTTACTCACAGTTCGATTTGACTCCTGCATGTTCCTGATCCTCAAGTGCTGAGAAAAGTGGTTTTACTGTTTTATTAGTTAGATTGAATAATGAAGATCTTTTTGAACAGGAAGTCAATGGATCAGTTTATACTTCTAAGATATTTTAGTTCAACTTTCTTTTACACTGAACAAAATGTAAATGACTGATCTACATATGTCTCATTACAAGATACACTACCATGAAAAACTATATGCCTCCTTCAAAGCTTTGAGAACAAACACCTCTTGTTCCATATTTTAGCTTTTAACTCCATTTTGCAGAGAGAATCAACCCTAAACTACTGAGGACTCTTGAGTCTGAATCCATGTATGAGCTCATTCATATGACAAAACGTGCTAGCGGTTTTCTAAATGCTCTTGGTCTCAAATTATCTGTGTATTGTAGCTTTTGATGGAAATTGACTTCCGCACAGTGCACATTGTGTGTGTATTTGTCTTTCACTGCTGACCGTTTGCCTGCGTGTGATGTGCCAAGGCTGGAGTTGGCACTGAGGCATAATAATTAGGCGGACACAGTGTTTTGCTGTTGGCTCATTGTGTTTAGAAGAGAAACAGGCAGCTTTTGGAAATACCTTTGGCATACTCTGCAAATGTGTTGAAAATCCATTCTCTTAAAGACAATCTGGTCAGTGCTTGTCAAAGGCCAAGTCTGTTGTAATGGTTAATGTCTTTGAACTTGGCATATTTTCAAAATGATGAACAATGATTGACAGAAAATAATTTCAATGAATATTCAATAAAGATGAAGATAACTACTGTATCTGTGTCAATTTATATTTTATCCTTGATATTTGACATTTCTTGATAGCTGATCAACAATTAAAGCTTGTCTTGATCATAAAGGCTGATACTATGTTGTTAACTCACTTTTGAAACTAAGAAATTAAAGTGCATTTAGCGGTTTGTTCATTTTTTTTATTGTAACTTGATTTACAGGCCAGTTATATTTCATGGACAGCTGCAGTTAATATTATTTAATGTTAAAGTTTTGAATTGTAGTGCAGAAGCTTAATGGGTTTAGTCACCTATGAACATCACCAGAATAAATCAATAGTCATTTATATTTTAAAATGCTAAATAAACAAATTTATCTGTCTTGCCTATTGTGTAGTTTGCAGTTTACAACATTTGCTCTTGCGTAAAGCTTCCACAACATTCTTCTTAGCCTGGATATGGACAGATGTAAGCTGAGAGTGGATCGGTCTGAGGCGCCTCTGGAGGCAGTCATTTTAAAACAATTGGAGTTCTGTGGGCTCAAAGGGTGTGTGTGTGTTTTATGGCTCGCTTTAGATCCATGCCCTTTAGAAAAGCTAAAGAAAGGCTCCGGAAAGAAATATAGATTTCACAAACTCCAGCTCTCCCTGGAAAAATATTTTCAAAGGTTGAAGGTATTACATTTTTCGCTGTACAATATGAACTGTACAAAATCAGTCATAACAACAGAGACTGGGATCAGATCCAGCAGCTATCATCGAGGTGATTTAATGATGTATTGTTGTTGGGGGAAAAAAGTGTAGCTGGTGATATTGGGGGCATTTCAGGAAGTGAGATAAAGCTAAAGTCTGGCTTATTTGGCCAATCGAGCCTCATGAAATCTTTATTTCCTTTCAGTTTCCATTCCACTCACGTGGTTAGCCAAAGTCGACTCTGAGTTGCCGTAATAACAAGCACAGAGACATAAACCTGGTCGTAACTGGACTAACTGTCAAAATTTATTGTAGCTTTGTCTCTAAAGGAGAAAGGCTTCAAAAGTTGTCATCTGGACAACGTATTTAGAGATCCAGACGTTCTGACTCTCATCCGCTATGATTTTCTGCTATTCAAGTCATTTTCTATCCGATTGAAAAAAGTGATTACACCACAGCAGAAGAGTTGTTGGAGAAAGCTTAATGCAAGGTTTTAGTTTATTCAACCTGTTGAAGGTGTTGCATTAAGTAAATAAATACAAGCTTATATGTAGAAGACTGGAGCTCAGAGTGGTTTCCTCTGATCTGAAGGTCGATGGTTCTATTCCACTCTCATTGGAATATGCATTGAACAGATCAGACCCACTGACTTCTGGGTTTATGGTTCAGGCTGTTTCAGATGAGTACTGTTGTTGTGATAAAGACACATTACTCCAGTGTCAGCGTACATTCATGTGCAGTATGAACTTGTGTATGAATGTTGAGTGTTTTCTTCATGTAGAAACGTGTGATAAAAGTGACTTTGATGTAAATAATAATACTGTATACAATCAAGATATTCATGAAGCACATGTTTGCAAACACTTGATTATTTTAAGCTGTATGTTAGTTTTTGGTTGGGAGTTTGAAATGTTCCCACCATAGCATTTAACTTGTAACCAATTCTGATCAGAAACACAAACAACAACATTCGAACAGCATGCATTCTCATCGTGAGGAAGCACTTTTCTCCACAGATCTGACCAATTGTTACTTGATTGTCTCCCTGGCGAAGTGTAATGCCATATTATGAAGAATTCCAGACAAACCAAAATCTCTCTGAATGTGGCAAAATATTCATTGGATTGCAATTAAATTTGCAGTTAACAAAAAATCAAATTATGTTCAGAATTCACATTTTCAACATGTCTGGTAGAATTGACAAGGAAGACTCAAAAAATACTGTAATCACATGTATTTGTAAAGCTCTAAACCTCAGAGTTAGCTGTTTCCATGTCAAATGAAGAGATTTTGTTTGTGAATGAAATTATGATTGCTAATTGGGTCTAAATTAGCAAATTTGGGTTCAAATTTTGATTCAACTGTGATTAATCCAGAGCCCTGAATTATTCATCACATCTCTCAGTCGATCTTTATTTCTTTTGTTTGCTGGCACATTGGTTTTGTGTAACTTGGGGCTTACGCTTACAACTTATATCACATATTTCATTCTAACTCAGAAAAAAATACTTTTTTTTGGGTTGGACAGCTGTCAGTGTGCATTCTGTGAGAACCGCCACATCACACGGCCCCAAAAAACTCCACCATCAAAGTTGTTCTGAAAGCATTACTCCCACTCCATTGATCCTTGAAATGTACTTTATTCTGAAACTATGATCCTTAATTGTTGAAAAAAATCTTTGCGCTGAGTTTTTTGTCTTTTTGAAGAGCCTTTGAAAGTGATTTTTGCTCTATTGAGGATGATTTCAAAGCTGCTTTTCTGTATGGTCAGCACATGAGTGGTCTTTTATCCCCATCTGAAATAATGCAGCAGTGAGACAGACTCCAGCCCACGGACTCAGATCCCTATTGTCTGGCCCAGTCTCCTCCGTCTGCTGTGTGCTGTGGGAGGTCAGACGTAAGGAGCAGCACTCGCAAACAAACTGCACAACAGCACAAAGTAAAGAGGCGGGCCCAGGAAACACTGCAGCTGCACACGAAGAAGGACTATACAAGTGACTTTATTTGAAACGTTTTACAAGCAATTCATACTTAGCTTTTAAAGATGAAATGTATTATTGCAGACTTTCTTCAGATTGTGCTAAAAATATCCTATATAACATGGTACATATAGAGAGATGTTACAACCTGGCTCAAAGATAGCAACAGGGGACAGACAAGCACAGACAGGTTTTAAGCCCCTTTCTGGGCATTTATTTAAACAATTGTAATGAATGTTACTGATGTCAGTGTAAATGAGTGAAGTGCAGTGCATGCGTGCGTTTAGGTGAGTATAAGTCAGTATGAAAACCTTTAATGCATGCAGTGTTGAATGCGAAATATTTCTGTTATCAATGTAAATGTGTAGTGTGTTGTAGCAACACAGTCTCACTAGATGGCGTACTTTTACCACGACACAAAAACAGCGTATTTTGACCACGAGTTCACAGCTATTTTTAGTACTTGTTACGTCATGCATTTAGCATGATATGAGAAGGCGTAAAAATGACACGAGATTTCACAGCGTAAAAAAACACGAGTTTTGATTGAAGCCACGTGGGGACGTTTTCTTCAGGGTAAACACGTAAGTTCAGGCATAAAATTACTAAAATGGGTAAGATTAGGTCTGGGGCTTGGGGCAGATTAGAATCAGGATTTTGGTTAATATTCATAAATAAGAACAAGTCTTAACAACCACCATTGAAATGAACAGGGACTGTGATGCGTACTATAATTACGCAAAACAGCTGTGAACTCGTGCTAATCATACCTAATTTACATGTTGTGTAATGTCGTGGTAAATGTACGCTTTCTTGTGAGATCGGGCTCGTTGTAGATGTGTGTATGGGAGTGAGAATCAAAAAACCCTTTGATGTTTTTGTGTTTTCTTTATTTTTGTGAATTGATGTCGAAAAAAATGATTGAAAATGATGTATGTGTGTGCGAAAAAATAATTAAAGAAATGGCGGCGAGCATGTTGTGGCCCAAGGTCTGGAGTCTGGAAGTTTTACAGCAAATTTTGCTGCTAAATAAGAAGTTTACTCAACCTGTTTGGTTTTCAAATTGAGTTAGCCCACTAGTTAGTAGCTAGTTGATTAGTTAGTCAGATGTTCAGCATTTGTGAATGGTGGCAAAGATTTCTTAAATTACAGTTTGATATTTGAGGTTAAGCTTGACTTGTTGTCTCCATTTGACCCATTCTTCAATGCCGCTGGGGCTTCTCATTGAGCAGTGTGTCTTCAGACCTTGCTAGTCTTGATCAGAACTACCATAGCTGGCCCAAATGTTTTAACCGGTGGACTGAAAGTTCTAGCCATTCTGTCACCTTGCTGCCCAAGCCCTTCGACAGGTGAAGAAGAGGAGATTAAAAGCATAGAGTCCATGTGTTAGACTCACACAGACCACTTATAATTATCTTGTAATTGAGCCTTGTAAAATGATCTGTTAACCCAAAACAATGTTCACAGTAGAGCTCAGTCATGTTCTTTACAAACACGGCTTGACATCAAGTGTTATGTGGGGATACATGAAGCTGTTTTCCTCTTTGAACGCAGCGGTGAACTTTTCACCCCTGTCGTGTTTTACCACGGCATCTATGATTCAAGCTGAATTCAACAGGGAAAAGAAGACGTAAGTGCCTTTTGCTCCCACCACACAATGGCAGAGAATGACCTGCATAGGATAAAAAGCTCATGTTTTATAATTTAATTCAAGTCATATTAAAATTGCAACTCAATGTGTAAATTTGAGAGTCAATCAGCCAAACAAATACTGAAAAATAATTGTTTTAGTGGAGAACTCACTCAGGCATGATATGAAAATAGTTCAACAAAAAGCCTTGGCAAATATATAATAAAAAACAAACCTGGACTGTGATTTCTTGGCATTTGGAACGTTTGAAAAAGCGGAGACTGAAAAGTAGCCAGTGTGTGACATTATGTGACAATAACAAATGTGAGGAGCCAAAAAGGTCACAGTTTGCATGGATAAGTTATTTATAGAATCTTCCTCCATAACTTTGGCATTTTTAGCCAGAGAAGTAAGTACTAGTGAACTTTAAATGTGGAGCTGGCTGGATCTAAGTGCAAGGACCATTAAATGTCTTAGGAGGAGATTTTAGATTTTTCTGTTCTAAGAGAACACTGACTACAGAAGTAACGCTTCAAAAGCAAATTTTTTGGGTATGACTGTTTTTTTTTTTTTTGGACTCCAAAGCTGTGCAGTAGTATATTTTGACAAATTGTAACTTCAAAGTACATTTTTGTCACACATTGAACATAAAGAACTTTCCTTTTTCTTTCGTTTTTTAAGTTAAATTCCACAAGATGAATGCCATTTAAATTTTTGTACTTCTGTAAGTAAATTACAGAAAAAGTTTCTAATTAAGTTAGCCTTAGCATTTTTTTTTTACTCATCTGCAGTTTCTTGTCTACAGAATACTCAATAAAACATTTTACTGAAACTGTTTCATCAGGATTCCAAAGTAGAAAAAAAACAAAACATTTATATTTCCAAAATGAGTCTAAATTGACCAATTTCACATAATAAAGAGGCAAATATTGCCTTTGTGTCAACATTGTTTTTATCATCAGTTTTTGCTTCTTCAACATTTCCTTGCTCTCTGCTGAGTCTGAAATAATAAGTGTCGAACACGATAGAAACGGAATGTATTTGAGCATAAAGATCCCTTTGCACACAGTAAATAATTCTGAATATCTTTTGTGTCTTCTCTGACCCTCCTCTGTCCCTCTCCTCAACCCTCCTCTGAACTTCCTCTGACCTCTGACCCTCCTCTGTCCCTTTCATCCTTCTCTTCCTCTGTTCCTCTTCTCTGTCTCTCTCCTTTAACCCTTCTCTGACCCTCCTCTGACTCTCCTCTGTCCTTCCTCTGTCACTTTCATCTAGCCTCCTCTGATTCTTCTTTGACCTTCCTCTGTTCCTCTCCTCTGACCCTCATCTGACCTCTTATCTGGCCCTTTCTTTTGACACTCCTCTGTCCCTTTTCATCCGGCCTTCCTCTGACCCTCCTCTGATCCTCTTCTCTGACCCTTTCCTCTGATGCTCCTCTGACACCCTCCTCTGATCCTCCTTTGTCCCTCCTCTGTTCCTCCTCTGCCCCTCTGTCCTCCTATTTCCCTCTCCTCTGACCCCCCTCTGACACTCTCCTCAGCCCTCCTCTGACCCTCTTCTGTCCTTCTTCCTGCCTTCATCAGATCCTCCCTTGACACTCCTATGTCCTTCTCCTCTGCCTCTGTTTGTAAAGTTGACCCGGAGCTGCTGGAGGTAAGGGCTTAGAAAGGTTCTGTTTTCACCAGACGCGGCACTGCAGGCATCCACGTCTTCAACAACAAACAGCTTTCAAACCATCCCTTTTTGGAGCTAAATATGATTTCCTACGCAGCCCTCCACCTCTGCAGTTTACCCTTGTGCCAAACCTAAACACTATGTTTTGCACCTAAAGGATTTCCACGCTTAGTTAAGCTCTGCTCAAACATATCACAACCAAACTCCTGGCTTTTATTCTACTTTTAGAATGCTCTCATTATACTTTATCTGTACTCATTGACTTTTTGAAGTAGGTGGATAATTTCCCAGCACAGTAATCTCCACGTTAGTAGCACAATTAGTCCTTTTGTCATGTACAAGGAGTTTGTTATTGCTTTGCTAGCTTACATCATATTCATTTTCATATTGTCCACCTCCAGATGAAAATAATTTCCCCAATATTCCACATAACAATAGTTTGATACTCAGTCAATAGAAATGTGATTGAACATATCGTAGAGGTTTAATTATCAGACAAGTGTGAAATATCACTATTAAATGTATCAAACGGACTAAATAAATAAAATAATTCTAAAACATAATTAGTATTAGTATTTTTAGTAAGTAAGCTTTATTTGTACAGCACTTTTCACAAACACAGCGTCACAAGTCACATCACAGTAAGATGGTTTACAACAACCCTCCCTCAACGCTGAGTAACAGTAATTTTTTTTTAACAGTTAGTTGGAGCCCTTTACGGTCAATAATTAGTTAACCGAATACGGCACAATATTACTGAATAAAAGCCTCTATAAACACTGTTTTAATGCACTGTTGCACTATATATTCAATAAAACTACTCACAAATAAGAAGTCATGTTTTAAAGTTGCTGCTAACATTAGCGCTTACCTAGCGTGCCTTGAACAGGTAAAACATCGATAGTCTCACAGGCAAGTTGAGTCTGTTTTCTTCAACACAAAATCCAAGTGAACAAATCCATGCATGATTGATATTTGTTCATAAACACTGCAATGTCACGCAGGTTTGCTCAGTCTTATGAGATAATCAATGTTTTTGTAGTTTCAGAGATTTTTTTTTCACACTGACAAACGACAGCACTGTTCAGGGGCAGTTCTGCTGGAGCAATTATATATCTGTATCAGTTAGTCGGTCATAGACGTCCCACTCGGTTAAGCCATTAGTCACGGTTAACTGGTTAATCGGTTAACCATGAACATCTCTAGTAAGCAGCCTACACACCTGGCGCCTCAACCTCCGACCATCACCAAGCGTGTCCTAACCTGCATATTATTGGTTGTTGGGGAAATCAGAGTGCCCCCAAGGAAACCACCCAGACACGACGAGGAGGAACAGGTTGTGGGTGGAGGAGTCTTCTTGCCATAGATATAAGCACCGTGATTTTATGCCTTTTTTTTAACGTTTACAACATATTGTCATTTACATTATATAGCCATTTATAGCATTTATTTGAATAATTTAATAATAACCCTAATTATAGTCACAATTTTTACTCTGCACGGGTGGCTGTATTAGCAAACGTGTTTACAATACATTTGGGGGAATGTATATATGCTTTGGGGAATGTATACTAATTGCTTAGTAGTTAAACTGTATAAAAAAGTGCAATATTCATTTTTTTTTCATTTTCCAAATCCATATTTACATAATTTTCTATATTTTCATTTACACTGCTCACCCTTAATAACTATTTTAGCCGTAAATACTCATCCTGACAACAAAAAGGCATTATTTTTGCGCCTGTTTTTGTGTGTAAAAAATAATCTCATCACCATGGAGACAAGCAGGTGGCGGACTCAAAATACATTGGGAAATTTTCACAATATGCTTTAAGTTTGATAGGGCTTTGCTACACTGCACTGTAAAACTGAAATGTAGCTCTAATATCAGCTCAAATGTGAAATATTTAATTAAGCCAGTTTTATAGTAGAATGAATCACTCTCTTGGGTCAAAGCAGATTTAGTTTTTATGAACACAAATGAAACAAGAGACGATGAGAGGCAAAGTAACATTGTTATGACCTCACACTAAACTGTCTCTGATTCAATTACAAGCTGAACATGTGCTTTTGCTGTTGTGCAGGTGGGAATAAGCTGAAGGGGCAGCATTTTCGCCTGGACTGGTCCTGGATCTCTCTGGAGAAGGAGTACTTTGTGGTGGATGAAGACGACAAATACCTAGAGGTGGTGCTCAGACGGAGGGGTATCTGGGGGAGACCTCTTTCATTGGTAAGTCTGTTTAAGGGAGTAGTTACAATATAGTACACATATTTGTGTGTTTATGATTATTCTATTGTTTTCACTGACATTTTCATGTTCCCACAATGACCATGTTTGAAAAATATTTATTTAGAACACATTTTTATAGTATGGAATAATCACCTTTTGCCTCTTTGATTTGTTGTTTATTGCAATTCTACCAGGCCTCAAAGTATCATCATGTCATTTCACATCATCATTATAACATGAGCAGTTTTATTATTGGAACTTGTTTTAGACTATGGGGCAAAAATTATACAAATAATATTGGGAAACACTGGATTTATTGTAAGAGAAACATTGCGATTATTCACATTTACTGAGACCAAACAGCAGCATCTTTCAATTTCCATACTTACCAGTCTCTAACATTTTTTCAAATTTGTGTCCAGCTTTTGGAAATTGAACTTTCTGAATAATAAAAGTTATGTTGAACTGACAAAAAATAATTTATTTTGCCAAAAAATAGAAATGGCTTTTATCACATTAACATACAGCACAGAGGTTATGCAGAAGACAGCAGATGGGTGGTGAAAATGAATGAGAGTCAAGGGAGACTAGTTACTATTTCTCCTGTAAGAGCTCAAAATATTACTAAAATAGGAAAAAGCAGCTACAGGCTGATATTAAATTTAAACAACCACAATTACTGCTAAATATTAAGTTTGTATGTGACATGGAAAAGAAAAAAAAAAAAAACGGTAAATAGCGTCAGAAAAGGAGAAAAACAGCAGGAAGCAATCTGTTTCTCTCACAAACTTTAGGATTACACACAGTTTAACTAATTACTTCTCTATGCAAAGTTTTAGTCTGATTGATGACTGAAATATTGCTGACCTAAATCTTCAACTGATGTTAGCAAACAAGGTAGCTAGAGATTGGGCTCTTGCTGTGACAACAGAATTGCTATTTTATATAATTTCTAATCAAAGGCCCTGTCTCAATACTCACACTTGCGCACTTGTGCACTTCACTGAAGTGTGCATTGTTTGAAAGTGCGCCAAGTGTGCAAGTGCACAAGTGTGCAGAACATGTAAACATAAGAAATGGGACAGTCCACACTTCAACATGTTATGAATTAAACTTACTAGTCTATTTGGATCATTGGAACTTGCCACAAACATATAAGTTGCTATGGTAGAAGCACTGCCTCATTTGAACACTCCACACTTGCCTGAAGTGCGTAAATATGCTGTTGTGAAGTGTGGATAAAAACATTCTAGAGAATTGGGACACTATGCACACTTCAGCGGCTCGTCGTCAACGCGCATTTGAAGTGAACAAGTGTGCAAGTGCGAGTATTGGGACAGGGCCAAACGCTCCACGCGTCTTTATTTTCCCCAAAACATTATGCCGCTTCCTGGTTAGCATACCTTTCCCAAATCCCTAATCTTAACCAAATTAATTTAACCTAATCCTAACCCTAATCCTAACCCTAACCTTACCCAAATCCCTTAAGTAAATATCTTAAACTATAAACTTTTGCTAGCATAGCCACCAATGCAAAGTGATGGTGTCTGGCATAACTGGGTTGGAAAAAAAAATCAGGCACGCTCCACAGAATAGGAATAATTGATCTTTCGCCGAGCCCTGCCCCAAAGCGGCTATTGCCCAATCAAACATCGTAGCAACCGTTGCTATGTAAATAAGGTCCGTCAAATCTTGAGCTCCAAGCAGGATGGTGAAGCGATGCGCCAACGGTTTGTAAATCGGACCGCAGATACCCCGAAATATTGACCGGAGGAGTTGTGTTCTTTCCACTTCTAAAGCTGAAAACAACTTGAGCAGTGCCTACAATGGATTAAATAGCCCAGCTAAATATATTGAACAAATGTCTGCTCAAAGGTAAAACTAAATATTTAACTATAGCTATGTTTCAGTGTAGCAAAGCACTTTTCCAATAAAATTATGTCTGCACAAAATGTGTGTTATGCTCCCAAAATTGTCTCTTATATTTGTTGTGGTTGTTGAGTTTGACATTGAGGCACCCTCCAATAAGTTGTTTAGTGTTTATTGTGAAAAGCAAGGATGCATTTTCTGGATTATTTAGTAAATTTTTCATCAACACCATTTAATGTTCTTCTCTTTTGAAATAAAATAAATTAAGTCTGATGAAAATGTGGGACAGAGAAAGTTACATTCTGTTCTTTGCCTCAGGATCAGGATGAACTCAGTCAATGAAATACAGTTGTTTTGGGCAAAGTTCAGTTCATTTTGGCCAAAGTCGTTGTGTTGCATTGTCTCTAATAGTTCACTGTAAATAGATGACTATGCATTGATTTTGCATCAGATTTAGCGCTGCGCTCCAGAGGCTCTGACATTTAGAATGGTTACTTTGCCAAAGTTTGTTTTTCTCTCCTAAAACAACAAGAGCAGCCACAATCTAGTACATTCAGGTCTAACAAAAGTGCTTTGTACAGAATTTACATGAAAAAAAACAAAAAAAAACAAAAAAAAACCATTTTGAATACATTTTGTTGTATAGTTTGTCTTCACAGCGACTATAATTTCATTGGATAACTCAAGGTTTAAAATATACCAAACACAAATTCCACTGAGGCTAATTGTGCAAAACTGAATGAAAGAGCTGCACAGACCCTGATACTTTGGTGCTGAAATTGCTAAAGCATTCTTAGACCAAGCCTAATTTTAGGTTGATGGAATTTACTTTTGAAATTACATTTTTGCACTACCTCTGAATGAAAATTATGTGTTTAACGGTTTATAATTTTAGAAAATGAAGAGGAGCTGAGTAAAATCTGACTTACTGGTGAGTTGTGAAAAGGCTAACTTAAATAAGTTGCAAACATGTTTCTTAAGATAACATGGTCTGGAAAGGTCTACATTAATTAAAATATATAAAAATGAATGGAGGATGGTGAACAGAATGTAAATTACATTCTACGTTTGTCATAGATTATAAATACCAGACAAACGGTTATCTTATTTAAGCTTTATTATTTCTATGAAGCATCTTGATCATCATTTCATAATAGCTTGTCATATTCATTTTGTGTCTGAAGGTCTTCTATGTTTTTCCTAAATAGCAAAACAAACTTAGTTAGCCTATTTCTGACAGAAAATCACAAAGCATGGACCTATTTTTGCTCCAGCTTTGTTTTGGGCCAAACCACAATAACTCCCCATTGTCTTTGACCGTCTGAGCTACAACACTTGTGCNATGTCCAAGACAAATTTCTCCTGTGAAAAGACAATAAAGGCTTATCTAATCTAATCCAAATACACAGATTATTCTTTGTCAAAGTGTAGTAGGTTTATTGAAGTCATAATTGTCCCTTTGACATCAGCCATGATTTCAATCTCGGTTCTTGCTCTTGGTCAAAATGAGTTCGACAGTCCTGATCTAAAATGTCATAAGACAGATTTCCCAATGTTCATGCAGTTTTTAAAAGGTAATTTCACAAATTTTCAATCTATGGATTTTTATTCGTGACTATCAACCTTTTGCATTAAGGGAGATGCAGCAGGTGAATAGGAAATATATCCAAAATGTGAAAAAAATCCTGTAAATTACTCATATAAATGGAAGAAAGAAAATCCAATTCAATTTTCAATATGTATTTAAAGTGTTTTGAGCAAAAATTGTTAAGATATTGCTCAGTTCCAGTTTGTATGTAAATTGTAAACAATTATCAACACAAAACAATTCTTTATGACAATCTGTTGTCTATAGTCGTAAAGCTCAAGATTATTCTAAAACAGTCTCTGATTTCTGGAAAAAAAAAAAAAAAGCAAATGCATGTTATTTCTGCAATTGTGTGATTGTTTTACTGAAATTTTACATTTGACTGATGTTTAAACCTCGAAGTATCTGTTTAAAGACTGTCTCTTTTGACTATTGTTATCGGAAAAAAAAAAAGTTTTTTTTTTGCAATATGATTGCATATTGCAACATCCGAATATTACAGCATTTTTCTGCCTTGTTTTGTTGTTACCTATGCAACCTAGTTATTATCTTCACGCCACTCCCTTCACAGATCTGCCAATTTGAGCTTTTTCTGTAGTGTGTCAGCATATTAGCAGCAGGTTTTTGTGATTCAAGCTTTGAACAAAGTGGAAAATATGTTGGAATAGGACAATCGTGTGGCGTGAATTTAAACAGCTATATGTCATGTTCTCATTTCTCAAACATGAAGGAAATTCAGACTGTTTTGAACACATCTGTAACACATTTTCAACAGTCTGTATTTACATGAGTCTGTTTTGTGTCTTTCAGGAGCATGTTTGAGTGACAGGCCAAAGAGGAAGTGGGATCTCTGAAGCTCCGCCCACTCCACTGGTGGAGCCTGTACATCTCAGCAGAGACCCCAAAATCACCTCTGCAGGTGCGGTTATCAGACAGTTTGTTTATGTATATATACTATGACATATATAGATCTTCCATTTAATTTGTTTCACTTCCTGTTCCAAACGGTAGAACTGATAAGCCTCCCTCTTTGCTGTCAAACTTAACTGGTCTGTAACAAGCAGTTCATATTGGAAAGTGCCTACAAGACACTTTGAACCCAACATGCTTGAATAGGAATCTTTTTTTAAGTACTTGTTAAGCAAACATATGTGAGGTTTATTTACCATCAGCCCAGGACCCAGAGACTTGAATACTCAATACATTACGCTAGTACACACAAGAAGGTTTAAATAGTAGCTAAGAGGGGTCAGCTTGGAGCTAATAGCACAGCATACTTCTGAGAGAAACAAGTTTACCAAGGAATTAGACAGAGAAGGACACATTCTGTTATAGGTGAATGGCGCCAGGCTAACCACACAGTAATGTCAACAATGATGAAACTGCAGGTGCCTTGGTAAGATTTTGCACGAGATGAACATTTCTGCAACAGTACTCACAGGTAAAGGTTCATAGATGGAATAGAATGGTAGGGTGAAACAGGCTTCGGGCACAAGGTAAATACAGAAATAAGTTTCTAATTAAGTTAGCCTTAGCATTTTTTTTTTACTCATCTGCAGTTTCTTGTCTACAGAATACTCAATAAAACATTTTACTGAAACTGTTTCATCAGGATTCCAAAGTAGAAAAAAAACAAAACATTTATATTTCCAAAATGAGTCTAAATTGACCAATTTCACATAATAAAGAGGCAAATATTGCCTTTGTGTCAACATTGTTTTTATCATCAGTTTTTGCTTCTTCAACATTTCCTTGCTCTCTGCTGAGTCTGAAATAATAAGTGTCGAACACGATAGAAACGGAATGTATTTGAGCATAAAGATCCCTTTGCACACAGTAAATAATTCTGAATATCTTTTGTGTCTTCTCTGACCCTCCTCTGTCCCTCTCCTCAACCCTCCTCTGAACTTCCTCTGACCTCTGACCCTCCTCTGTCCCTTTCATCCGGCCTCTCTGATTCTCTTTTGATCTTCCTCTGTTCCTCTTCTCTGTCTCTCTCCTTTAACCCTTCTCTGACCCTCCTCTGACTCTCCTCTGTCCTTCCTCTATCACTTTCATCTAGGCCTCCTCTGATTCTTCTTTGACCTTCCTCTGTTCCTCTCCTCTGACCCTCATCTGACTCTCTTATCTGGCCCTTTCTTTTGACACTCCTCTGTCCCTTTTCATCCGGCCTTCCTCTGACCCTCCTCTGATCCTCTTTTCTGACCCTTTCCTCTGATGCTCCTCTGACACCCTCCTCTGATTCTCCTTTGTCCCTCCTCTGATCCTCCTTTGTCCCTCCTCTGTTCCTCCTCTGCCCCTCTGTCCTCCTATTTCCCTCTCCTCTGACCCCCCTCTGACACTCTCCTCAGCCCTCCTCTGACCCTCTTCTGTCCTTCTTCCTGCCTTCATCAGATCCTCCCTTGACACTCCTATGTCCTTCTCCTCTGCCTCTGTTTGTAAAGTTGACCCGGAGCTGCTGGAGGTGAAGGGCTTAGAAAGGCTTCTGTTTTCACCAGACGCGGCACTGCAGGCATCCACGTCTTCAACAACAAACAGCTTTCAAACCATCCCTTTTTGGAGCTAAATATGATTTCCTACGCAGCCCTCCACCTCTGCAGTTTACCCTTGTGCCAAACCTAAACACTATGTTTTGCACCTAAAGGATTTCCACGCTTAGTTAAGCTCTGCTCAAACATATCACAACCAAACTCCTGGCTTTTATTCTACTTTTAGAATGCTCTCATTATACTTTATCTGTACTCATTGACTTTTTGAAGTAGGTGGATAATTTCCCAGCACAGTAATCTCCACGTTAGTAGCACAATTAGTCCTTTTGTCATGTACAAGGAGTTTGTTATTGCTTTGCTAGCTTACATCATATTCATTTTCATATTGTCCACCTCCAGATGAAATAATTTCCCCAATATTCCACATAACAATAGTTTGATACTCAGTACAATAGAAATGTGATTGAACATATCGTAGAGGTTTAATTATCAGACAAGTGTGAAATATCACTGTTAAATGTATCAAACGAACTAAATAAATAAAATAATTCTAAAACATAATTAGTATTAGTATTTTTAGTAAGTAAGCTTTATTTGTACAGCACTTTTCACAAACACAGCGTCACAAGTCACATCACATCACAGTAAGATGGTTTACAACAACCCTCCCTCAACGCTGAGTAACAGTAATTTTTTTTTAACAGTTAGTTGAGCCCTTTACGGTCAATAATTAGTTAACCGAATACGGCACAATATTACTGAATAAAAAGCCTCTATAAACACTGTTTTAATGCACTGTTGCCACTATATATTCAATAAAACTACTCACAAATAAGAAGTCATGTTTTAAAGTTGCTGCTAACATTAGCCGCTTACCTAGCGTGCCTTGAATAGGTAAAACATCGATAGTCTCACAGGCAAGTTGAATAGTCCAGTCTGTTTTCTTCAACACAAAATCCAAGTGAACAAATCCATGCATGATTGATATTGTTCATAAACACTGCAATGTCACGCAGGTTTGCTCAGTACTTATAAGATAATCAATGTTTTTGTAGTTTCAGAGATTTTGTTTTTCACACTGACAAATGACAGCGCTGTTCAGGGCAGTTCTGCTGGAGCAATTATATATCTGTATCAGTTAGTCGGTCATAGACGTCCCACTCGGTTAAGCCATTAGTCACGGTTAACTGGTTAATCGGTTAACCATGAACATCTCTAGTAAGCAGCCTACACACCTGGCGCCTCAACCTCCGACCATCACCAAGCGTGTCCTAACCTGCATATTATTGGTTGGTGGGGAAATCAAGAGTGCCCCCAAGGAAACCACCCAGACACGACGAGGAGGAACAGGTTGTGGGTGGAGGAGTCTTCTTGCCATAGACTGATTTTATGCCTTTTTTTTAAAGTTTACAACATATTGTCATTTACATTTTATAGCCATTAATAGCATTTATTTGAATAATTTAATAATAACCCTAATTATAGTCACAATTTTTGCTCTGCACGGGTGGCTGTATTAGCAAACGTGTTTACAATACATTTGGAAGAAAAGAGAGTATTTGGTTTAGATTATGCTTTGGGAATGTATACTAATTGCTTAGTAGTTAAACTGTATGTATAAAAAAGTGCAATATTCAATTTTTTCATTTTCCAAATCCATATTTACATAATTTCTATATTTTCATTACACTGCTCACCCTTAATAACTATTTTAGCCATAAATACTCATCCTGACAACAAAAAAGGCATTATTTTTGCGCTGTTTTTGTGTGTAAAAAATAATCTCATCACCATGGAGACAAGCAGGTGGCGGATTCAAAACATTGGGAAATTTTCACAATATGCTTTAAGTTTGATAGGGCTTTGCTACACTGCACTGTAAAACTGAAATGTAGCTCTAATATCAGCTCAAATGTGAAATATTTAATTAAGCCAGTTTATAGTAGAATGAATCACTCTCTTGGGTCAAAGCAGATTTAGTTTTTATGAACACAAATGAAACAAGAGACGATGAGAGGCAAAGTAACATTGTTATGACCTCACACTAAACTGTCTCTGATTCAATTACAAGCTGAACATGTGCTTTTGCTGTTGTGCAGGTGGGAATAAGCTGAAGGGGCAGCATTTTCGCCTGGACTGGTCCTGGATCTCTCTGGAGAAGGAGTACTTTGTGGTGGATGAAGACGACAAATACCTAGAGGTGGTGCTCAGACGGAGGGGTTATCTGGGGGAGACCTCTTTCATTGGTAAGTCCTGTTTAAGGATGTTACAATGTACAATTTGTGTGTTATGATTATTCATGTTTCCCACAAGACCATGTTTGAAAAATATTTATTTAGAACACATTTTATAGTATGAAAATCACCTTTTGCCTCTTTGATTTGTTGTTTATTGCAATTCTACAGGCTCAAAGTATCATCATGTCATTTCACATCATCATTATAACATGAGCAGTTTATTATTGAACTTGTTTTAGACTATGGGGCAAAAATTATACAAATAATATTGGGAAACACTGGATTATTGTAAGAGAACATTGCGATTATTCACATTTACTGAGACCAAACAGCAGCATCTTTCAATTTCCATACTTACCAGTCTCTAACATTTTTTCAAATTTGTGTCCAGCTTTTGGAAATTGAACTTTCTGAATAATAAAAGTTATGTTGAACTGACAAAAATTTTTGCCAAAAAATAGAAATGCTTTTATCACATTAACATACAGCACAGAGGTTATGCAGAAGACAGCAGATGGGTGGTGAAAATGAATGAGAGTCAAGGGAGACTAGTTACTATTTCTCCTGTAAGAGCTCAAAATATTACTAAAATAGGAAAAAGCAGCTACAGGCTGATATTAAATTTAAACAACCACAATTACTGCTAAATATTAAGTTTGTATGTGACATGGAAAAGAAAAAAAAAAAAACGGTAAATAGCGTCAGAAAAGGAGAAAAACAGCAGGAAGCAATCTGTTTCTCTCACAAACTTTAGGATTACACACAGTTTAACTAATTACTTCTCTATGCAAAGTTTTTTAGTCTGATTGATGACTGAAATATTGCTGACCTAAATCTTCAACTGATGTTAGCAAACAAGGTAGCTAGAGATTGGGCTCTTGCTGTGACAACAGAATTGCTATTTTATATAATTTCTAATCAAAGGCCCTGTCTCAATACTCACACTTGCGCACTTGTGCACTTCACTGAAGTGTGCATTGTTTGAAAGTGCGCCAAGTGTGCAAGTGCACAAGTGTGCAGAACATGTAAACATAAGAAATGGGACAGTCCACACTTCAACATGTTATGAATTAAACTTACTAGTCTATTTGGATCATTGGAACTTGCCACAAACATATAAGTTGCTATGGTAGAAGCACTGCCTCATTTGAACACTCCACACTTGCCTGAAGTGCGTAAATATGCTGTTGTGAAGTGTGGATAAAACATTCTAGAGAATTGGGACACTATGCACACTTCAGCGGCTCGTCGTCAACGCGCATTTGAAGTGAACAAGTGTGCAAGTGCGAGTATTGGGACAGGGCCAAACGCTCCACGCGTCTTTATTTTCCCCAAAACATTATGCCGCTTCCTGGTTAGCATACCTTTCCCAAATCCCTAATCTTAACCAAATTAATTTAACCTAATCCTAACCCTAATCCTAACCCTAACCTTACCCAAATCCCTTAAGTAAATATCTTAAACTATAAACTTTTGCTAGCATAGCCACCAATGCAAAGTGATGGTGTCTGGCATAACTGGGTTGGAAAAAAAATCAGGCACGCTCCACAGAATAGGAATAATTGATCTTTCGCCGAGCCCTGCCCCAAAGCGGCTATTGCCCAATCAAACATCGTAGCAACCGTTGCTATGTAAATAAGGTCCGTCAAATCTTGAGCTCCAAGCAGGATGGTGAAGCGATGCGCCAACGGTTGTAAATCGGACCGCAGATACCCCGAAATATTGACCGGAGGAGTTGTGTTCTTTCCACTTCTAAAGCTGAAAACAACTTGAGCAGTGCCTACAATGGATTAAATAGCCCAGCTAAATATATTGAACAAATGTCTGCTCAAAGGTAAAACTAATATTTAACTATAGCTATGTTTCAGTGTAGCAAAGCACTTTTCCAATAAAATTATGTCTGCACAAAATGTGTGTTATGCTCCCCAAAATTGTCTCTTATATTTGTTGTGGTTGTTGAGTTTGACATTGAGGCACCCTCCAATAAGTTGTTAGTGTTTATTGTGAAAAGCAAGGATGCATTTTCTGGATTATTTAGTAAATTTTTCATCAACACCATTTAATGTTCTTCTCTTTTGAAATAAAATAAATTAAGTCTGATGAAAATGTGGGACAGAGAAAGTTACATTCTGTTCTTTGCCTCAGGATCAGGATGAACTCAGTCAATGAAATACAGTTGTTTTGGGCAAAGTTCAGTTCATTTTGGCCAAAGTCGTTGTGTTGCATTGTCTCTAATAGTTCACTGTAAATAGATGACTATGCATTGATTTTGCATCAGATTTAGCGCTGCGCTCCAGAGGCTCTGACATTTAGAATGGTTTACATTTGCCAAAGTTTGTTTTTCTCTCCTAAAACAACAAGAGCAGCCACAATCTAGTACATTCAGGTCTAACAAAAGTGCTTTGTACAGAATTTACATGAAAAAAAAACAAAAAAAACAAAAAAAAAAACATTTGTGAATACATTTTGTTGTATAGTTTGTCTTCACAGCGACTATAATTTCATTGGATAACTCAAGGTTTAAAATATACCAAACACAAATTCCACTGAGGCTAATTGTGCAAAACTGAATGAAAGAGCTGCACAGACCCTGATACTTTGGTGCTGAAATTGCTAAAGCATTCTTAGACCAAGCCTAATTTTTAGGTTGATGGAATTTACTTTTGAAATTACATTTTTGCACTACCTCTGAATGAAAATTATGTGTTTAACGGTTTATAATTTTAGAAAATGAAGAGGAGCTGAGTAAAATCTGACTTACTGGTGAGTTGTGAAAAGGCTAACTTAAATAAGTTGCAAACATGTTTCTTAAGATAACATGGTCTGGAAAGGTCTACATTAATTAAAAATATATAAAAATGAATGGAGGATGGTGAACAGAATGTAAAATTACATTCTACGTTGTCATAGATTATAAATACCAGACAAACGGTTATCTATTTAAGCTTTATTATTTCTATGAAGCATCTTGATCATGCATTTCATAATAGCTTGTCATATTCATTTTGTGTCTGAAGGTCTTCTATGTTTTTCCTAAATAGCAAAACAAACTTAGTTAAGCCTATTTCTGACAGAAAATCACAAAGCATGGACCTATTTTTGCTCCAGCTTTTGTTTTGGGCCAAACCACAATAACTCCCCATTGTCTTTGACCGTCTGAGCTACAACACTTGTGCAGCTCTGTAACTAGATTCATCCTAAAGTCATTTAATTTGGCCTTGGGCGTTTGGAGGCTTTTGCAAGCGCTTCTTTTTGGAGAGAGCGAGGAGGCCAGTGAGGTAGTTGCAAGGTCAGTGTCGCTTTATTTACAAAAGGGATTTTCATACCAATCATACAAATATATAACCTTGAAGTGTACAAAGTAATGACATGTTACAACAAAACAGCTTTGATCTAATGCCTTGATGTAGAGCAAGTCTTGTTCTTTGTCAAATTTTAGCTTGTTCATCATAACAAATCAGCTTTTTGTGAGTCAGCGATTTGCAGATACATGAATATTGATTTTAAAGTTTCATATTACACATCCAAACTGTAACATAAATATTCTGATTTGTAGAAATGTTGTACAGTATGGCTTTTGTTCATACATTTTTCCATGCATTAGTATTCAAACAAACAATTTCAAACAATTTTCACTGATTACATCATTATGAGGCCCAAAGTCACTGGATAGGCTCCAGTCACCCGCGACCCCTAATGGGATTAAGCGATAGAAAATGAATGAATGAATGAATGAATGAATGAATGACTGAATGAATGAACATCGTTATGATTTTTGTCTCTTCATCTTGGTCAAATTTAGAAATAGTCTCAGCCTTTTGCAATCCAAGCAACTAATTGATTAGTTGAAAGAAAGAAGCAATTGATTAGTATGGTAAATGGTCTTTATTTATGTAGTGCTTTTCCACCTCGAAGTGCTTTGCAATCAAGGATCTACTAAGCCAGTGCGCTCAGATATTGAGACTGTTAAGTGTCTTGCCTAAGGACACAAAGGCAGTCCACTCTTATTGTTCCACTGTCCAACCAGCAAAGAATTAACATCTCTGTAGAAACACGTAGGCGACAAACTAGCCACCAGAAAGTTAGACAATGCACCTTTAACTGTATCTGTTCTGTACATCAACCAGTTACGTGTTAGCGCAAAAACTCATTCATTATATAAAATGAGTGGATTACACTGGTATTTCTTTATAATTACATAAAAAAAGAAAAGCAAGAACAAATGCTGAAATCATGATGAACCAATATTGCTAATTGTCCAGGCTCATAGTACAGTGAGTTCCAACCTGGGGGCGAGCCTCCTGTGGTGCCAAAGATTAGAACCACAATTATAATAACTACTTAATGGTGCTGCACTCAATTTATGCCAACTTCAAAACAAAAACAATTTATCTTTGTGATGTTTTGCTCTCTTTCTTATTCCCTATAGATCATTACCACAGTGTCCTTAGAAGACCTTTTTAAAACTTTAGAAAGTTAGTGCTAGTTGAGCCATGTTGGTATGCTAAAAGAGGCTAGAGAACAAACAACAATAAACAAGCACACTCCCTTGGTTTTAGAAAGCAAAAAGCTCTATTATTAGACATAGACAAGACATTGCAAAGTCATTTCAATCGATACTTTGACAGTCTTGGGGTTTCTGGGGCTTTAACCGCTTCAGGAACCAAAAGGACATGTGAGGTGCCTCCCACCTTTTTCCTATAATTTAAATTTTGTTAGTTTTCTCATAAAATAAACTAATTTTTGTATTTAGAAGAAAGAGTTAGTTTGTTAGTTGTTAGTTGTAACCCTCTTAGTTAGTCATTGAAAGATGACTCTGTCTGTTTAAATGCTCATGTGATCAACAAAATTATCTATAAAATTTGTAAAACATTAATAGGACTTTTAAATGGGCTCCGTCTAAACTTAGTGTTGTATAGATTGACAACAGCTTGGCGTTTTAGTGAAAAAAGGCCGGTTTCTTATGAGGTTGGGGTTTGTTTGTTTTTTTGTTTTTTTTTTGTGCCTTTGATAAATACCATAATGTTAAACATTTTAAATCAATGTAAGTCTGAAACATTCTCCATGTTTCAGTATGAATGAAGTATTTGTTTCTGTGTTAATAAGACTAATTAAGGTGTAGTTATTTTAAGTAGCGCAGATGCATATCATTTCAATTCTTAGACGAAAAGACAGATTAATTTAATTCAATATTGTTTATTTTTTGTCTTTTTTTTCTATTCTTTTGTACATTACAGGACAAAACCATTCTTCACAGATAGCGTAATCCTCACATTTTCTCCTCTCTCATCTCAACAACTCCAAATAACAGAATGAAACTTTAAAAGGCTCTGGGTGTCATGCTGCAGTAACTATCAGTGTACAAGACATACAGACCAATCAACACGCCCGCTGGCTCTGTGCTGGCCAGAGCCGAGGATCCAGTCAGCGAGACAAGAATCGATATCTGAAACCTTAATAAGCTTTTGCCCATCACACAAGGCCAATACAACAGTCTTAGAAGTGGCACCCCAGCATGTTTTTCTGCTTGGACACGCGAATCCACGAAGGTTGAAGCAAAGATGATCATAATGTCCCTGAATGCGGCGCTTAGCCTTGCACTTTGCTATGCTTCGGTTAATTCCCTGGGAGATGCTAGCTACGACGGTAAGCAGCTTTTGAACCTCCAGCGCTGCGTCTCTCGTCCTGATTCGAGCTTAATCGCAGGGTCAGGTGTAAACAGAGACGTTTATGTTAGCTGTCGGCTTGTCTGTGGTGCAAAGCCTCATGGGAAGTGTGGAAGCAAACACATAAAAGGGTCTCCCACTCAAAGCCTTTGACAGAAGTTAGTGTCAGAGAGAAAGCATAAAGCTAAATCTACTACAGTACTATATTCAATTGTGTTTACTCAGTTCATTCATTTGAATAGAAGTCTGTGCCCAAACATATTTACCTACGCCTCTGTCTGTGCTACTGTTGATAAAGTTTAGCTTAAGGGGATGTGATCGCAGCTAAATACTTTTGACAATATATATTTAGGTTGTTATTGAGGATGAAACGTTCCTTTTATGTATTGGGTTATTCCCTTTTTGTACATCACTTTTCAAAAGCCTCACACTAGTTTGTAGTTTGAAAAGTGGAAATTTGAGTGCAACAAATCATGCTCAGAGTAGCAAAGAATTAAAAAATATATTTAAAAGTTTGTGTGTAAGGTATAATAAAGCTGCTCCAGAACACAATAACATAATTTCTTCTTAAATGTATCACAGTGTTAAAAAGAGCTAAATGACTATGGCACATTTCAACAAAAACATAGTATCTAAATAAATGAAGTTGTCAATTCAGTCTCTTCCTTTGAGCAAAAATCAACACCATTTATTTCAATAAGGATTACTTCGTTTGACACTTTAACAATTCAAGTGCCTCCACTCAATTATATCTCACTGCAGCTACTAGGCATCGCAAAACTGGATCAACCAATCAGCAAACAGAGAAGAAACAGCCTGTTGCCAGAACCAAGGTAGCAGACTGTATATGTTCACCTTCTTTTAGTTAGTTAGTTAGTTATTAAGACCTACCTAGAGTCTGTAATTTTAATCCGTGAACTATAAATGAGTTAATATATGACCCTGTGGCCTATTTTATCTTCAGATTTGAACTAAATTATTACTATTCATGATGGCTCACTCCAATGAAATTATAATTTTCTTTTCTACAATTAAAAAAGCTGTAGCAGAGTGGTTAGTGCTCTGACTTCCCAATAAAGAGATATTTGGTTCGTCTCCTGGGTCGGACCATATCAACTTCTTCCGATCTCTCTGGGTGGAGTTTGCATGTTCTTCCCGTGTCACCGTGGGTTTTCTCCGGGCACTCCGGTTTCCTCCCACCTCCAAAAACAAGCATGTTTAGGTTAGATAGGCATCACTGTAAATTTCCCTGAGAGTGAATGAGAGAGTGAATGGTTGTCAGTCTAACCCTGGGACAAGTTGGCCACTGTCCAGGGTGTTCCCCTGCCTAAGGCCCAAAGTCAATGGAATAGACTCCGGTCACCCGCGACCCTGACGGGAACAGACAGAAGAAAATGAATGAAACGAAAATGAATGAAAACTATAAAATACAACTTAAACAAACATTGTTGTTATTATTATTTATGTATTTTTCCTTTATGTATAAATTGACTGCCTTACGGGGTTGGGGAGGGAGCGGGTGGTGGAGTGGAGGGAGTGGGTGGTGGAGGGGGGGGGGTGTAAATGAAATAAATATTTAAATTAAAAAAAAAAAAAAACTTAAATAACATAAATCTGTGACTCGGAAGTACAATCTTGTTCATAGCAACAGAAGGTCGCGGAGATGGGTGTTTGGGGAAAGTTTGGACAGGGCGCTGCAAAGTTTGGATGCATGGACTTAAGCACCGTAAATAGATTCAAAGAGAAAGTCGACTGTTTCATAAGAAATCTAGTCGTGTGGATGTAATTTTGATAGATGGACGCAACAACGTGACGAGGAGCCACATTTACACCGCCACAGTTCAGGTCATTCATGATAAAACAAACCGAAAACACAAAAATGCTCAAATCATGAATGAAGCAATGTTGTTGTCAAAAATCAAAGTGTATCTATCGCTATTTCTGGAATTACGTCGTATAAACAGGCTAATTACAGGTCTCAATTATCTCATGCGAATGCCTTTAAAAACACTCAGATGTTGTGGGTAAATTAAAAGTTGCAGAAGTTTCTAAATATTATCCTGTGCGAAGCGAGCTTAATATATCATTGTCCAATTTATTGATAACACGACTAATACATACAGCCCCATTGACAATATTGTTGCCTTATCAAAGTTTCAACAAGTTGATGCTACTTCACAAAGTCGTGAATCTTCCAATCGGCATTTCTACACTCATAGCACCCAAAGTATTTATTTATTTATTTATTTTTTATCTCAAGGATTCTGCAAGCACACGTTACTCAAATCATTTTTAGTTTCACCTTGATTCAGAAATTCACAACCAAATACATTTCATCTGCAACTTTCCTCCCCAACAGAACTTTTTAATCACAGAAAATGTTCTTTTGCATTTATTTTGCGCCTAACTATTGATTGTATTAGACTATAGACAGTGAAGTATAGGTGCACACTGGTTGAACATCTAAAAGTGATCAAAGTGTGATATGTTTTATAGATTTCAATTTGCTGCACTGCTGAACTGTGAACTGGAGCGAACAAGCCTGTAATGGTGACAATATGGAGACTGTGGCCAAAACAGGGACAACTCCGAAATCAATAAACCCTCTATACAGTCTTATCATTGCCTTGATATAGTTTGGGTGTTTTGATGGATGATAAACCAGTAAATGTTGTTGCTTTTTCTTCTGCACTTAACATAATTTTCAGTTTATTAAAAGTGGAGCAGCTTTACTTAGAGGCATTAGCGCTGACACGTAGCTATTAAGTTTTCCACCATTCACTAATTGCTCTTCATTGTAACATGAGTCACTTTTGTTTCTATATTGTTGTGGACAGACTAAAGAGAGACACTGCAATTATGACATTTGAAAAGAGGTATTAAATGGGGCTTTTTCACATATAGAGCAATGTCTTGTAAAAGTAACAGAACTTAATTAATCTGGTGTCAGGAGGTGAAATGGCAGGCGACAGATGGAGTTACTGTCTGTACTGAAATAGTTCACTGAAGCAGATGCACTCACTTGTCATTTACTGTGTACAATTACTGTGTACAGAATAAGGAGTAGTTAAATTTAAAAATAGGACATGAGGCTAAGATTTGGAAAACCTATATAACATATGAATCATGCACACTGTTACTCTTTCACTGCCAGCCCTATTCTCGCTTTTTTCGAATTCATGAAATCAAACTTCATGTCAGTGTTACTTTTCCTCTGTTTTGCTTTTTGTTGAAAGAATATGAGCCACTACAATGAAACAAGGTCTTTTGGATGAAAAAATACAAGCATTGCATGATTAAACAATGAGGACAGGTGTCTTTTTCATCTTTAAACCAACAAAAGCAGTGGCACAGACAAAAAGGCAGCACAAAAGTTTTATACTTTCTGATGCAGATTCAGCCTTTTCATGGGGCATAGATTATATTTAACTCCCAACAATAAAAAATACAGTGTTTTACTTACATTGACTAGTGTTGGATTGCTCACAGAAGAGAAAGTATAGTTTTTCCTCCTCTAGACTCACTGCATGTGCTGTTCTTCTCAGAGTCCTCGTCCAGTAGGATTGTCTTTCTTCATTTTAAAGATCAAATGTCAGTTCTAAACTTACTCGACAATGTTTTGACATCGGCAGGCTGCGATTGGCCGCACAATGACAGAAATTAACGTCATTGGCAGGGAAAGAGTTAAAAGCAACAACAACTCACTCTGACATGCCATAAGCCTTGAGTTTTGGAATTTATTGGGGGTTTGTAATTTACAAGAAAAAAAAAAAAAAACTTCTTTCACCAATATACGTATTAACACAATTGCACAAAATCTAATGTGTACTGTCTGAAGTACAGTTTTTTTATTGCTGTCAGTTTGCCTGCTAAGGTGGTTCATTCCAGTTTCACTTTTTGCTGTCTGTAAAAAGATGTTCTGTAATTGTAGTGAAAAATGTATGGTGTAATGGATGTACCAGTGGACGTGTGAGGGCAAGGAAGTAGTAAGACACATTTAAATACCTACTTCTGGTGTTTTTGAGGACACTAATTGGTGTTAGTTTGGCAAATCAAAAATGTAGCAATTGTTGACTCCAAAAGTTGTCATCTGAATCGTGTTTTACCTCTGTCTGAAAGTCATTTTCAAAGTGGAGATGATTAGTTTGTTAGGTTTCCCTTGCCTATGGGAAGAGTTATTACCTGCTATGTTCTGTTTTGGGCAGCCCAGTCTTGAAGAAAACGTAGATATACAACAAAATTGAAAAAAAAAAAAAAAAAAAAAAGTATGATAGACTTGTTTTTACATCTTTTTACATCAATATGTTTTGAAAAGTCAAAACATAAAATAGTCACAAGATTTGGTTGAAGCCACGTGGAACTTAACCTACCCCAGGCTCCAGCCCTAAACTCACCCGTTTTAGTAAGTTGAAGCCTAAACTTACCCATTAAGAAAATGTCGCCACGTGGCTTTAAAGGGGCACTGTGCAAGATTGAGAGGAATTTTAATTATCACTTATAGTCCACAAACATTTAAATCATATTGATTCTTTACAACATGAATACTTAAGAGAGCACTGTTAACCAATCCACATCTATTGTGATACATTTTTACTTATTTGAAATGTTTTATTACGGGCCGGAATGTGATAAATTGACGCTAGATGTCAGCAGGGTAGATAGGCAAAATGCATTGGAAAGGCTCCCCTGGTGTTCAAAAGTGGGATCACTTTTATTTTTTTTTACACAGTGCCCCTTTAACCAAAATGCGTGGCTTTATGTAGCAAATTGACGATAAAAAAGGAGTGAAAACATGCTTTTTTGTACGTTTTTGACATTGCTTATATCTACGTTTTCTTCGGAGACTGTGTTGGTTTTGGAGTTATCCCAATTTTGCCTAAATTTGTAGCAAATCTGAAGCTTATGCAATGTTGCAGCTAAATAGAAATTTTTTTAACTTGCTATAAAAGTACAAGTGAGACATACATATCAACCTTTTTTTTTGTAAAGCTACCTAAATTCAGGTGAGCTCAATGGTGTGAAAACTAGAATATTTGTATATCTTATTTCTCCACTACAAGAATCCTTTAAAAAATTTTTACTCTGAAGTTCAAATGTGCATTTTTTTGGATTGGAATAATAGTTTATAAAATGTAAGTTTTCTCCTAGATATTACTGCACTGCTTACAAGCCTTGTAATTGTATTTAAATAAAACACTGTCCAGAAAAGTGTGATTAAAAGACTGAAGAGCTTTTTAAAAGAAAGTACAAGAGTAGTTGAAGTGAGCATCTATTGAAATCGATCACTCTTCATCTGAAATAGAGTTCATCCGAGTATCAAAGACGGTGTCAGTTGTGAGTGACTCCCGTGGCTTTAGATTGGTCGATAAAAGGCGTGTTGTGCCTATAACAGCAGAAGAGCGCTGTATGTTGTGCAGACGGAGGCTCACCGCAGGACGCTGTGATGAAGAGGATCAGGAGGAAGAACTGTGGAGATAGGATCAGGGTTCAAAGACTCCCCATGACGTTTAGCTCTGATCCACAAGGATTAAACTTCTACTTTTGTTAATGCTTCTTGTTAGACATGGTTCAATATGGATTTTCTCAGCTGATAGGATGCCTTTTGATTTTTATCTTAGTGTTCAAACTAATAACTGATGTTTCTTTCTTTGTCCACATCGAGACTTTCAAATCTTAGCAAAGTTCATTAAAAATGTATAATTTCTTTTTTAAAAATGGATGGTAAGCTTAGCGAATCGACTTGGTTGGGGTCATGGGTTGGTGTCATTTGTCGACTAAACAGTGAACTTGTCACATTGACCTAATGATGATTTATTTAAATTAGAACAGTATATTAATATATGTTTCATCAGCAGCCTCAACAAAAATAGCACAAAAGTCTGTCAGTTTTTGTCAAGTGAGGTTGGTTAATTAGACCAATGGTTCCCAAAGTGGGGGTCGCGAGATGATTTAAAAATGTATTTTTACCGTTAGTCATGGCATTTAATAATTGTTTTATGCTGAAAACAATATGTTTGAGTGAATTGGGGTCATATAAAGCAATAAACTATCAAAATAAACACAGGTAAACCCAATTGAAATGGTTTTGTAACTTAAAATGATTACAAAGCATGGTTTTTGCTGTGGGGGTCGCAAGTTGGATGCTCGGTTATTTTGAGGGTCTCGGGCTGAAAAGTTTGGAAACCCCTGAATTACTTTGGAAGATATCTGTCTGTGTAAATGTGCTATAGAAAAATATCATTCATTCATTCATTCATTCATTCATTCATTCAAAGTGCATAAGATAATTTATTTTAAAAGTTGTTTTTTTTTGCAGTCATAGTTTAAGAACTGTTTTTAAGGTTGATGAGCCTGAATAATGTTCTTGTGGTAAAAACTAAGCTTCAAAGTTGTCATCTGCACATAGTTTTAAAAGATCAAGACCTTTCAACTCTCATCTTCATGTTCAATCTGATGGAAGTGGCATGAGAATGTTTTTTATTTATCTGAGTTGATACTGAATTTTGGATAGGAGTTGAATGTTTCTTTGAAAACGCTGAAATGACAACTTTGAATCCTACTCCTGGACGAAAGAGGGATTACACCGAAATGCTCTGGTGCTTATTTTAATGTTATAATCTATGGCTATATGTCAATTTTCCAAAACATCATTTTTAAAGAGATTACAATTAATAGGTAAAGCAAAACAATGAGCATGAGATCTGTTATTTTATTCCAAACCTGTGGCAAAAAATCAAACTAAAATCACTTTCTGGATCTGCAGGCAGACTTGGACTATTGAACTCTAATTATCAGGTCAAAATGCAGTGCGTAAAAATTATAACTTTTTAAACATAGAAGCAAAAGGTATTTGTAAATGGACAATATGTTGCATGTTTCCTAAACATACTACCATCTCTTTAGATTTATTGATCTTCTGTCTCAGTTACCATACAAGATGGAGAAGTTTTAACAAACATCAGTTATTTATTTGAACATTTACATTATTGAAATGACACAAATACAGTATCACAGATCTGCAGTATTACCACTTAAATCTTGTCCACCCCTGTTTCTCAGACTCAAATGCACCAAACACAAATCCTTCCAAGATGTTTCATGGCTGTCTGGCTTCTGTCTCAGTTGCTGCATTATTTTAATTGAGTTCTGTCATCTGTCACTTCCACCGTGTGTTCTACGCTCCCACTGAACGTGTCAAATCACTAACCTGCTGGAGGTCGCACTCAAATAGGCCTCAACACAATATAAATAATACATTTATTCATTGTCTCTGCTGAACTGTTAATTGCTGCAGTCTTGCTTTTAATAATACTTAAAAAGAAAAAAGTTGTAGAGAAGAAAATTGGTGTTTGGAGAAACCACAGACCTGCATGTTTTGTTAAGGCTTTCAACTGCAGTTTAATTTTAAGGTCTGCACTTTGTGAATTATTAGCATCACTGCCACAAAGTAAATATTCTACAATCTGGCAGATACAGATATGTTTTTTTATTTGCAGAAATATGTATTTATTCAATTTTTTTAAGAGAAATAAATAACTTTTTAACGCCATGTCCCAGTGTTGCCACGGCTAGTCTACACAATTGCAGACCAGGCTGAGAGAGTGGCTTTGGTAAACTATTACTAACCCGACAGCACAACGTCCTCACTTCTCTTCCTCCAGCCTTCTCTGTACTCCTCATTTGGCAGCAGTGGTTTGTAGGGCTGGGTATTGCCAAGAGCCTTCAGATACAATACGTATCCTAATACACGTAAATCCCGATATAATTTCCTCAATATGTCATGTATCAAAGTATATTAGAAAAAAAAAATCATACAAATCTGCTAAGTAGGTAGAAAAAATACAGTACATTGATGATAATTTTTTATCCACAATGTAAAAAAACAACAACTTATAAGTAAGTATCTTAGCTGTAAAAACATGTTTTGGAGTATAATCGTCTCTAAAATCAGTGTCAAAAAAAAAAAAAAAAAAAAATTGATTATGTAGAATAACAAACTCCAGAGGAATTCAAACTGCTCTTTATGTTAGAACAGTTTCAGCCTTAAAGCTGCAGTCCAGGTTCATAGGCGTAAATTATGAGTTTAAGTATGCCGATAGATATCCTGAAACGTATCCAGATACACCTTCCTGTATCGATACGCGGATTGCCAATGAGCTTGTCACTGGGGCAGCTCATCAGAGGTGATTTGCCAAAACACCTGGCGCCTCAACCTCTGACCACCACAGACACGGGAAGGAACATCCAAAATCTACACAAAAATTCCCGAGCCACGCAGGAATCCATGTGAAGTGATCGTCAAACCATAACTAGGGCTGTGTGACATTGACAAAATTGAATATCTCGATATTTTTGGCATAATGACAATATTCAGACAATATTTTATCAATCCAACAGAAATGTGTTAAAACGTGTCTTGAAACTTTTTACTTGGCATCAATGGGTTGGGTTTTCTTTGTAGAATTTGAAGGCCCATTCACATTTTGTAAAACATTACATTTTTTGCTGCTTCATCTTGATATCTATTAAATAATATCAATTTATATAATGTGATGTCAAGAGAATGCAAAATCTTGCTCTAACTGTAACATACCCCATATCGTTGGTCTTCTCTTGATGTGAGTGAATGTCACTATGACACAGGAGCAGAGTTTCTGATTGGTGAACATGTTCTGGCAGTGAAACTAACTAAAGATTTTCCAACTTTGGTGTTGATTCGTGATTGGGTGGAAATTTGTCGGATGCAAGTTGGCTTCCTCATCACAGAACGCGGTGTCAGCCGACAGAGCGAGCGTGCGAAGTTCACCGCGCTGAACACAAATATACTTGTAAACATGCTTATGCACATAATAGGTGAAGGTTCAAAACATTTTAAATAGACTAACACAATAATGTGTAACTGTCGGTATATGTGTAGGACTGGCCGTTGACGACAGAAATTAAAATCTATTTTTTCGGATATCAAGATTACGATATTCAATAAAAATTATGTGAGTCCAACAGAAAATTCAATGTAGCTATATGTCAAAAGTCTGTGAAATGAATCGCAAAAATGCCAATTATCACCCTTATAGCTGTTTGTAATCTTTGTTGTAAATTCTTTTAAAATTGGTAGTTAAAACCTTGTCTTTTTGCGTGATTTTACTATATAGTCCCAGTCCCTAGATCTCTATGCTTCAATATTCAAATTTTGCAAATCTTCTAAACTACATTCACAATATAATGTGTAATTTAATTGTCTTTACACCTAAGATACAAGCCCATTTTAAACAATGCAAAATCACTTTTCTTTAATAATAATTAATTTGTTGACTGTTAGCAAGGGTTGAACATCATGAAATTGCAAAAATAGTTTGCTTAGCATTAACAGATTTAACAATGTCTTAGTTGAAGTCTAAGAACATTTTCATCCAATATTCATTTTTTGAACATACAAAATACACAATTCTGCCTAAAACATAATCATCTGAAAATAAAATCTTCATAAAACAACTAATACAAATTCTTAAGCTCTTTTTGTAAACATCTCTATTATAATACAACAGAAATGCAGGTGCAGTCTTTTCGAGGACGGCTCTATAATAGTTAGCTGAAGTTTTTGTTTTCCTCGCTCTTCAAAGACGCCTCCTCTTCTCTCTCCTTGTTTCCTTTCCTACAGCCTTAGGTTACAGTAAGTAGTATCTGCCGCCGCCCACTGCCGCGATTCATCTCCTCTCACTCTCTCCAGCCATTCACTCTCAGATAAACAGATATATGTACAGCTCCTGTGTTTTTCTCTAATCATCAGCGCTTTTGTCTGTTTCAATATAGACGTTTCAGTCCAATTCTGGATTCCATTTATTTCTCACAGCTCTTCTTTGTAGCAGCAAAAGTAACAGAAGGACCCCCATAGTGAGACTAGATGAACACTTCTATGCATCCCACCTTTAGACTTGGGAAGAAAAAGGCCAAACTCACTGCGCTTTTTATAGAAAAGGATAAAACTAGAATCATTTAGAGCACTGTTTCTCAAACCGTGGTATGTGTACAATCTGTAGTTTGATTGTTAAATTTGGTGACAAATCTATTCATGTTTTGGTATGATTTTTCTTTGAAAATTCTATTGCTAAGGTTTACCAGTCTTTGG
The DNA here is from genome assembly GCA_038363315.1 of Mugilogobius chulae. Classification (NCBI taxonomy): domain Eukaryota; kingdom Metazoa; phylum Chordata; class Actinopteri; order Gobiiformes; family Gobiidae; genus Mugilogobius; species Mugilogobius chulae. Next base: position 29,784,143 of record CM076399.1, on the reverse strand, counting down.
ACTGATTTAAATCATTAAAACCATTAAAGGAGACCTATTGTGTTTTTTCTGCATATTTAGGAAGAAACTATGGAATGTGCAGATCACTAAGTCACAATTTGTTCATTGTAAAACACACAAGTGATTTATAACGGCTTAGAAAACGAAACAGCTTCATTGGCTTCCTGTTCAAAACAGCAGAACTGATAAGTCCTGCCTCCTCTTTGTAAAATTTTACTTTAATATGTCACATGTTTTAAACTACTGTTTTTGTTGTTGAATATCTCTACATGACAATTTTGAACTCTACATGTTTTACTCGCAATCTTAATTTTTTTTAATCACATGTAAATAGACAAGAGAGCGGGGATAGGTGGCAGGTGAAGACATGGATTTTCTGAGCATTAGAACATCAGTTGCAGGACAATACAAGATAACTCAAACATGCATGAATCAATTCAAACACAACTTTGGGTAAGCTAATGATGAGAAAACACAGCTGTGATATGGTCAAAAACTCAAGTGGATTTTACATAATAGGTCTCCTTTAAGATTTAATTTAGGCCTGATATAGTCCCAGTTTAGATCTGGTGGTACTTGGAGAGCCAGATATTTTATGCATCAACCAGTTCCATTTCATTTTTTAGAAACCGTCTGATATCGCATCATTGGGGTTCGTTTGCTTGACAGTGTGTGGGGATGTTTTTGATTTAGCCAGTCACTGCTTTTTGGACATTTTGTAGTCAACTGTACAACTGTTCTTCCTGCTTTTAGAGAACCATTTGTAGTCCTCTGATACCTGACCTGGAGTGAAATGAAATGGAGTGAAGTCACTACTTTTGTAATTTGTGATTTATTGCTCAAAAATAACTTGAAATACACATTTTATTACCTCTCCAATGCTAAGCTGTATTTACTAAAGTTTTAGGTTTAAAAGCAGGTAGTAAGCAAGTTTTATTTGTAACTTGCTTTTCACAGACAGAGTCACAAAGGGCTCCCCACTTAGTAAGCAGCCCTGGGGCAGCTCAGCAGAGGCGCCTCAACCTCTGACCACCAACAAGCGTCCCTAAGCTGCATGTGCCTGGAGAAACCCACTTAGACACAGCGAGGAACATGCAAACTCCACACAGAAAGGTCTGAGCTGTGCGGGAGTCGAACATGCAACCTTCTTGCTGCTCTGCCACTGTGCCACCTTATAAAGTAAATCAAAATTAGATGTATAATGTTAATTTTCTGTCAGATCAAGCTTACTTGAAAAACAAAAAATAGTAATATACTGTAAAAACGCTATTTAGTCTGTCGGTGTAATCCTTCATTTGTCCAGAAGTGAGTAGTAGTTGTATTTTGTATTTTAGAAGCTCAAGATGTTTCGGGTTTCATCTAAAAGTTATTTTGAAAATGACTAAAGCTTTGTCCAGATGACAACTTTGAAACTTTTTCTACCATCTAATATGTTAACAATTAAACATTTAAACTTGACTTTTTTGTGGCATTTACAGTCATAGTTATTATTTCTAAATGAAAACGTGACATAATGAAAAACATTTAACACATCGTCTCCTTATACAGTATCATTATATGAGTAAACTACAAGAAAGTGTCACAAAGATAGCTTTAAATATAAGATTTTTCTCCTCTTCACTTGTAGTGTCTTGCCTCGAATATTGGGCGTTAGATGTAATTAAGCTGAACAACGAAGAATATACTTTGACAGTAGCTTCTGAAGTATTCTCACTTTAAAAAGGCAAAGATAGACACTACTTGACTGAGTGTGTCTTTCTCCAACACTGAATTGATGCACTTATTTCACCTCTTTTGAACATGGATGCCGAGCACAGTTTATAAAAGCAGATGTTGCTCAAGAGACAATAAATCTTTAGAGAAAAGTCGATGAAATGTGTCTCTGTCAGACTCATGCTGCAGTCTTGTTACATGCTGGTACTTTCCTCTGCCGAGACACTCAATCAGATGAGTCAGTCTTTGAATAATGTAGGATGTTGTTATTGCAGTTCAGTCAAGGCGCTTTTGAGATGAGACACAAGATTTTCCGAATTAGTACCCAATAAAAAATATATCATCATCAATTAGGAGTCAAAATTGTATGACAGTGTCAATTAGGAGTAGGCAATATGGCAAAAAATGACTTGTACCCAGCTATTTTCCTATTGTATTTGGGATTAAAACAATCATCTTTTTCTTTTTTTTTTAGAATGTTCCTCCTTCACTGTGATTTGTTAAATCTAGCTTTCACTCACTCAGCGCAGGACAGAGATTAAACAATATGACCAATTGAACAGACAAAAAAATGGATTTCAAAGATTTCATCAGAAAAGCAGACCGCCACAGAAGAGATCTCATATTTAAGTTTTTATCAAGATATTGCCCAGCGCTTCTGTCAATATAAAGTTGAAGATTCCCCTTTAATAGTTGTTCATTTCCAAATGTTAATAAATGATTGAAACAAACTGGCACTGTGCACTGAACTTCAGTTGGCTTGTTTATGTTAAAAAAAAGCTAACTTCTGTACATAGAAACATTTCCTTTTCAGTTCAATTCTATTCGATTTTCACTACACCAGCTTAAAACGATAAAGATCAGAGTGTGACATTGAATTGTGGTGAATGTTACAGAAAACAGGTTAAGGACTTCGCAAATCAGAAGAATAATTTACCATTGGACACTTGTGTGTCGTGTTTGTATCTAAATGCTAACGCTAACAGGAAATGCTTGTATGTACAGAAGTTAAGTATTTGAACAAAAACAAGCCAACTGAAGTTCCATGCACAGAGCCAATTGGCCACTATGAGAAGGTTTAATTGAGGCTGTTTTATAAAGCTAACTGTGCACTCTGTAGCTTTCTCTTTTGGAGGGATTACTGCTTGTTTTCTGTCAAAGAGAGGCTAATGATTTGTCTAGAGAAATCTACGATTGGGTATTAAATGCATATGTTTATCTCCATGGAAACACAGAGATAATACGGACCAGTCCAGTTGAGGGTATCTTTGCAGAGTTGACCTCACCACAATTAGAATGCATGCGACAAATGCTTTGTTACTGACTGGATGCTAAAAATATCAGTTTGTTTTCATACCGGAGAAAGGATTTTTTTTTACTTTTCATCACTGTGGAGACATACCACACACTAGAAAAGTTACATAGAGCACCTTTAAACTGGTCTGAGTGAGATGTAGTGGTTAGCAGTTATATGTTAAAGTATCTGAGTGTGAATGGCGGACAAAAAAAGAAACATGTCTGCACTCTGGCTTGTTCACAGACATGTGTGTTCAATAACATGCACAGTCAACCTAATAAACCAATAATATTAAAGCTTTTGTAATATTTCTTAATACACCAGGCTGCAATGACAATTATTGCTCCAATAAATTACAAAATGGTTTAATTAAAAAGACTAGTAATTAAATTTGGTTTTGAATTATTTGCGCGCTCCATGCTCCGCTCTTCCCGCCTGTGTAATCTAGGCTAGCTCATAAAGTGCGAGACACTGCAAGAAAAACATCTTACATTTAAAACTCCAATGTGAAACTTTTCCTGTAGTTTACACACATACATTAAAAACAAACAAAAATGAAATTGGCTAAAAAACTGGACTCTTTTTGAAGCTGAGGCTCTGTAGACACTAATGACTACTTTACTCTTGTAATAAGTGAGAGCAAGCTAGCACAAAAAAATAATCAGATTTTAAAGTCTAAAGCTCACATTTTTCTTGAAGTTAAGCAGCAGTTTACTTTACAACAAAGGAGACAGTGTTTTTTGTGGATAATTTAAAATCAAATCTTATGTCCTAAGCCTCGTGTTTTCCCATGAAGACAGGAGACAAACTGATATTAAGGGGAAAGTTTGCGGTTTTGGAAATATATTGACGTTAGTTTTAAGCAGCAGGCAATGCCATTTTTACCTTCAATAAAAATGTTTTATGGAAAGTAAAAAAGTTTATCGATTATTAGAATATTCAAAGTAAATACTCAATAGAATTCTTGATTACTAAAATAATCAGGAGCTACTTGAAGGAGTGACTGTGTCCCATAACTGGATGAAGTGGATTAAACAAAAAATATATATTTATGAACCTAATTAACACATTTTTGGTTTCTAAAAACAGGAATCTCACAAACGTACTGATGTTATATGAACTTTATATAAATATTGCTTTTCCACCTTACAAGACTCTCAAAGTGATTTACAATCAAAGATTCATTCACAATGTATGCAGACATTAAGGCAAGGTGGGTTAAGTGTCTTGCCCAAGGACACAACGACAATCCACTCCAGCTCCGGAAAATTAGGAAATTGTAATTTAATTTAGTTTTCAGTAATAGCACTAAATATTTGTGATTATAATGTTCATTTTCATAATCGAGCTCAAGATGAAAGTATTTTTTAAAGTAATGTCCCCTCAACACTACTGTACGTGTGTGTGCGCCATCTAATCCTGGTACATCATTAACACAGCAGCCTCCAAATCGCTTCCCCTGAGGACGTACTCTGATGTGCAGCCACTTAGTCATTGCCCATGTATATATTTGACTGTAGCTAACGGGGTATTTGCATGTTAAAATGATCTGAGCATGACCTATTTTACCAGCGAGGGTTAATAAATATCCAACCCCAGTTTTGGCTGAGATGGTGCAAGAATCATGTTGAGAATTTGGTGTAGTTTTTTTTCTGGTCAGGCCAATGCTCAGAAAAATTGTTGGAGTTGTTTAGAGAAGAGAGATTGCTAACTTGAGTGTCTCTTTTCCAAACAAAAAACTTGACCAAGCTGGGCAGTAGTAGCCATCTGTGAAGCAATTACTTGTTCTTAACTTGCTCTTTTCTCTTTCTTTTACCGAAAATACGTTTAAAAGATTGACTCCAGGAAGCCGCTGTTCCCACACTGACACATAGATATAAAATACTAAGGAGCGTGTGCTAAAAGGATGGTCAAAACATCCGCCCACATGAGCTGCATTTAGCCTGCAGCCAGTTATAGTTAGTCACTGCACTATAGGGACGCGTCAAATCTATATTCTACCATTCATTCAAAGACCAATATTTGGCTAACATCTGAGCGTGTGAACTTTGAAGGTTGTTTTGAAGTATATGCTTTAGTTAATGTGTATTGTAGTTTCAACGGAACCAAGGACATAACTCAATTTTGCTTAATAATAATTTATTTTGACTGAAGTTTCTATAGGTTTTTAGTTTTTTTAAAGAGAAATGCAGCTTTTGATGTTAAGTGGGGTCAATATCGATTTTGGTACCACATTACCATCTCTCCAATTAAAGTAATTTTTTTTTTTTTTGTTATAAAATACATTGTGTTTTCCACTGACACATAAGATAGATGCAGCACTTTGTGAACAAATGACGCTTTGTGCTGTCTGAATTGAATAACAACGACATTTAGTTCTGATCAGGAGCCAAATGCAGCGCTCTGATTGGCTGAGCTTAGGTGGTCCACTCCAATTTCACTTTGTTGTTTGTAAAAAGAAGTTAACAGACTGTAATCATTCATTCATTCATTCATTCATTTTCTACCGCTTAATCCCGTTAGGGGTCGCGGGTGACTGGAGCCTATCCCAGTGACTTTGGACCTTAGGCAGGGAACACCCTGGACAGTGGCCAACTCGCCGCAGGGTTAGACAGACAACCATTCACTCTCTAATTCACTCACTAAGGGAAATTTAACCTAACCTAACCTAAACATGCATGTTTTTGGAGGTGGGAGAAAACCGGAGTACCCGGAGAAAACCCACGGTGATACAGGGAGAACATGCAAACTCCACCCAGAGATCTAGATGTTGATATGGTCCGAGCCGGGAGTCGAACCCACGACCTCCTTATTGGGAAGCCAGAGCTCTAACCACTTGGCTACCGTGCACCCCCGACTGTAATCATCGCAACCAAAATGATCAAAATAAGTTATAATAAATGTAAACTTTTACATACAATAGGTGTTTGTTTTGGCACAGTGCAGAAAATGACAGGAAAGATAGATAAATTGGCATTCGTATATATAGTATTATGTACACTATGACTATGATTATGAACAACTGCAGCATATGAACATTATAAATACCCAGTGAATAAATATGAGGTCAAAGTATGACTATGTTTATGTACACAGCAGCATTCGAGAAGGTGTAAATAGAGATGAAGAAATATTATAAGAATGCACGTCGATATAAACTAATTTTAAAGACAAGACACTTAACCTGCCTACGTATTTCCTTGGCGTAAATCACTTTGAGTGCCTTGTAAAGTACAAAAACAACTCTTCCCATAATAATATGTAACATAAGATTCGGTCCCAGGTTACATCCTATTCTGATGTGTGGCGGCGAGGTCAACAGGTTAAGAATCTTTGATAGAGTCTTCAGAAAGGTAAAACAATACTTCAAAGGTTAGGGTGAAAAGTTCTCTTTATATTTTTGTTGTCTCTCTAACAGTATTCACAAGAATTAAATCAACAAGTGGAGAATTTTTTATTCTTTTGCAGCATGTATTAACATAAATTGTGATATCACTTTTCAATAACTACACATTAATTAGCCTAAACGCAATAATAAAGCATGAACAAAGACTTAATTTATCATGAACATATGATCCATCAATGTATGAAAAGGTTTATGGAGTAAGTCTTTAAACTATACACTCTATATTTAAAATATTTCATCTAAAATTTGACAATTTGACCACCATAGATTCTTGTTTAAGTCAAACTTACTATGGTATTTTCAATTCTGTTACCAACCAGCATAAATAGTGACGTTAGTTGCACTAGACAAACAGTAATTTACCTCTGCTGTTTTGCTGGTGTTTAAATTATTCACGTAGTAGAATCTGTTTTCACAAAACTTTACATGCAAGCAATACTCGATACTTGTTTTTCCTTGTTCAGATAATATAACTTATACTATTATTCTGTCTTATACATTTTTCTTTTCTCCATTTGACTAATTATAGCTTGTCATATTCTGCAGTTGTATTCACCATAAACAATAGCCTTGTATTTGTGCTGTTGCAAACACATCTTTTTGGCTTTGCATACAATAGATTGCGTACGATATAATGCTTTATCCTCTGGCAGTTTCCACCTTCTTTTTCTTTGTTTGAACATCTGAATAAAGCTAAACAAAGATTGTTTTCACCAGATGTGTCAGCCTGCTGCACACAACTCTACGCTGCTTTATTGCCAATCACAACAATACCTTATAATGGCGTAAAATATGCTCGCCTGACCTGTATTTCTTGTTAGATGTGTGAGCCAGTTTAAGTCCGACAGGCTTTGAAAACAGGTGAAGAGATACAGGGAGGTGCATCACATGAAAGAGCTATTATGAATGAAATAAGGAGAAAAAACAGTGTAGCCTTGGGAACAGCCGTATAAACTAATCCATCTCGCTAAGGTGGAATATGCTTTATTTAAACGCTCCAGTCACAAATTCATTTCACACGCTCCCGAGGCTGTGCAAGTGATCAGTGAAGAAAAATACAATATACGCAACGCCTGTTTAGCATCTGAACCGTAAAGATGGCAAATAACTTGTGTGTTTTACTCCTGGTTCTGCTTCCCAGCTTTTTACACTGCACTTGTTTTAAGAGTATTTCATATTATATAGTCCATATTTAACTTAATACCAATGTAATTTTTGTGACAGTCCCAACTTTGAATAAATGCTGATGCTATAGTCATATTTCTGTTTCCTATATAGGTTATCGATGTTCCTTTATTAGAAAAAAAAAAAAACTTACCAGAGAAAATGCACTTTTTGATTTTTACTGGCAGATTTTTTTTTTTTTTATCTTGTAGTTTTTGCTTTACACAAATTGACAAAGTTTTTCTGTTGGCAACATTTCAGAGTTTTTAACGTGTTTGCTAACAGCATTAGGAGATTTAGAAGTTTCTTATGCAGTACTACAAATAATGTCCTCATCAAACAGGCCTAAAAACATCTTTTTAAGAAGAAAAAGGTAATAAGTGCACCTGTGACGTATCCCCAAGTCTGTGATAAATATGAGAGAAGCTTATGCCGGTTTCACTCCAAGGCCAGCAGTATTGCCTCCAGACTCAAAAGTTGCAGTTCTCAGAAAATCTTTATTTGACAGGCAACAGGCACATAACATGATTACTTGAACTTACAGAAGACATCTCTGACAGTACAGCTGTTACACACATATTTATTCTTGCCCACTTCTGCTGAATATTAGCTCATGTCATCAGTACAAAGTTCAAATTTTACAGCGACGTTTCCAAGACTTGGAGATACATATCGGCATGTAGCCTAGTGTTGGCAGATACAGTAATAACCAAACTTTAAACTTGAGTGGTGGTCACATAGAAAACACTTTATTTGTTCTGTATCAATTTAGCATAGCAATGTTAATAATATTTCTCACACTTAAGTCTTGTTGTTTATCTGTTTTTCTACCACTGTTTACCTGATTTTCGCTTTTACGTGTCATTTTCAAACTCAGTGTTTAGTAAAGTTGTGTAGGTTGAATTTGTTCTCAGACTCTTTCTTTGCCTTATTTTAGCTGTATTTGATCTCTTACAACGGAAAATGTTCTTTCTCACCATTGACTCATACATTTTTGCCACTCAGTGCTAATATTTGGAATGCTTTGATGTCATCTGCATAACCTCTATTGTAAAACACGTTGTCTCTTCTAAGGCAAGCCACTGGAGATTAATCTCAATCAATGTATCAAAATCACTGTGCGTTTCCGTTAGGATCTTACTCATTTGCATAGAGACAGCACAAGTAGAAACTCAACACACAAATCTGCAAAAACACATTCACCATATACATAGTAATAAATAGAACAATTACAATTAGAAATCTTATGATCAGATCAGCAAACTGGGAGCTACTCTGCCTGAGGTTATTCTAAAAATGAGTTAATTAATAGTTAACAGCTACTGTATATAAATACATTGAGCGACCTTGATCTGACTTATTAATAACGCATAGAAAAACATAACCTTCAATTAAAATCTTATGCTTTGAATATTGTAAATGTTGTTTGTCGTTTGTAAAGGGAAGTAAAGTACGATTTAGAGTCAATTTCGATGACCATGTTGCAGAGATCTACACCAGCCTCCACAAATCTAAATAACAATCTAAAATATTGCATTAAAGATCACACATCCTTTCTCTCTCCAGGCATTGGAACCCAAGATGGCTCAGCGGAGAAGGAGAAGGATTTCAAAGGGAAGTCCCAAAAGCAGGTCCAGTTCAACCCGGGTCAGACCAGAGCCACATGGAGGGTCCGGATCCTCTCAGATGGGACGTACGAACAGGCCGAGACCTTCCAGATCCTTCTGTCTGAGCCTGTCATGGCAGTGCTGGAGTTTCCTTTCATCGCCACTGTCGAAATCCTCGATCCAAATGACGGTAAGAGCACAACTTTTGGAATTTCGTATTTGTTTTAGGATTTTTCAACGTATAGACTTTATTAAACAGGGCAGTCAATATTGTGAAATGGGATGAAGAGAGACATTTAGCAAAAATAGTTATTAACCCCTCGACACTCGAGTTGGCGCAGGTGTTCTGTGTCTATTCTCTTGGCTATAAAGAGATTATTTGTTTATCAACACAAGAGTCGAGCATGCAATCTGAGCTTGTAACAGGCTTTGGTAGTAATGCTTAGCCAAATTGGTGCCACCTAATTTCATTTCACTTGTGCTGCTAGATCAGGTGGTTTCCAGTAGGTTGTAATTGAAGTGATTTGTCCTGCCAGCAACACAACTAGACACGTTTACGTATATTTCTGCAGACGGCATGTGCTATAATGCAGGACCATTTTAGTTACTACAACTAAGTAAATATGAGCAAGCCTTTTATCTTACCAAGACTGAATAACCTATACTAAGTAATACTAACCAAAATCAGGACATATATCTTAATAAAACATGAATATGGTCCAGAATTATATGTGACACATAACCTATCAAGAGCTCAGAGATCAGTGTGTGCTCAGCTCAGATCTGTGACTTTACCTTTAGCGCTAGAAACCGGACGATTTTACTCTGTCCCTGAGGAGGAGTGGAAATGTTGTCTCTGTGATCTAAATGAAATTGAAAATGAACTGCACTTTTTGTTTTATTGAACCAGGTATGATGATTTAAGGAATTATCTTTTTGGCAAAGTGTTTGATGCTTGTCCTGATTTGTTTGAAATGTCAGATGAAGATAAACTGGAGTTTTTGTTTAAGACTAAGGTGTTCCACTTGGCTCAGTTTATAGTGAAGGCTTGGAATCTTCGAAAGAGGACACTTTATGTTTGAATTTGTGTAATCTCTGTCTGTGAATCTGTGAATATTATTATTGTGTCTTATAAGCCCATGAGGGCTGGGCACCTTTGGTGTATGACACAAAAGAAAAGAAAATTACTTACTTACTTACTTACTACTACTATGCATGGGTAAGCAGAAGGTCCTTAGTAAACTATTCAATATAATCTCTTTTAATAGCAGTAACAGCATTTAGGCACTCATGCTACTTAAAAATGTTCATAAGCCATTAAAAGAAACATGGTTTTCAATAAACATAAATCAAACATACTTGTAAATGTTGTGCAACTGTAGAAATAACTAGTCCTTATCGATGCATTATTAACAGTTTACTAATCAATCTTATTTTAATCAAAATACAAAACTTTCTTTGGATAGAAAAGTTATCCAAAGAACTGAATTTGCTAATCCTCACCCATCTTGAATCTTGCTCTGATGAAAAATGAGGTCAAGCATTTGAAAACAAAAATTCTTATCTTTTGGATGGTATAAAGTTATCTTAAATTGTGCCTAAACAGTATTTCTACACTTACTGCAGTTACAAGCTGTAATGCAAACATAAAGTATTATACATTTCTATTATACTTCAATACAAGTTTAGTTTTTTGACTAAAAGACAGAGCTACATTACCTGGTTATTTCTGCTCTTGCTCTTTTTTTAGGTACAAATGTTCTGTTCTTGTTCCACCTCGATAAAAATGATCTGTGCTGAATCTGAGCCCAACCAAGAATACAAAGAAGTGGTAAAGTGGAGCTGAGTTTCATCTTTGGCCGATCTGTCTGAGTGTGTATGAGACAGTGGTCAGCAGAAGATTAAGTTATCGAGCACTGTCCAAAAATAAGATATGAGCCACAAACAGCCCAGCTCCAGCCCTTCTGTGAGCTTTGAAATGGGATTGATCCAACTTGTACTGTATCGACTTCATCAGGCTGGGCTTAGACTGGCTCTTTTGTTAACCACAGTATTATTTGTTCAGTACAACAAAAACATCTAAATGACATAGATGTGCTTTTATTCAGGTCTATTTTCACGTCTGAGTTATAATTATAATATCAATCAAACAATTTTTTCAACTCACAATTATTTTAAGCTAAACTTTTTTGTGTCTATTTCTCATTTTTCAGATTGTGGTATATTTCAAAGACAATCAAATGTTTTATGTGAACGGCTTAGTTATTTCAAAAACCCTCTTCTCTACCTTACAAACAGAATACAGAACAAAATTATGAAACCTAAAGTCGCTCAAAACAGCATTTAATAATTTGTAAAGACAGCCTTGATGATAGAAGCTCAAATCCTTCACTTAGTCATTATGTTCTTACAGTATTTCACCGAACGTCATTCACCAAAGCAGAAGGAATGTAAATAATAATATATGTTACATCAAAGCTTCCACAAATGAGCCTTCAGCCAGGAAACACTTGACAAAAGACAAAAGGGGAAATATGTATTTGAACTCTGCGGTAGGGAACATTCAATGTTAGTTAAAGACATTAGTAATGATTGACTTTGGGCCGGGTGTATACTTCAGGGAACCCCAAGCAGAATCTGAATTTAGGACCCTCAAAAGTCAAATTCTTCTCTCAAATGTCTGTCTTTCTCTAAAACTCATACAGTCCTTCCTCTGTCTTGAATTATTGTCCATCTCTAACGTTTAGTCTAACTCATAAAACCACACATTTTCAAATACACCTCTGTTGCCTCCAAGTAAACACAGATCTGTCCTTTGTGCCCAACTCAAAACAATGTTACCAGAAATATATTGCTACTGGAAAATGAAAATAACAAACTGTTAACAGACCAGTGTCCAATACTTTTTAATAAGCTTTGCAATATATTTTTTCATTATATTTTAATGTTGTCATGGAGGCCTTCTGTAACCATGCATCTGCTTAACTTGCATATCTATGTGTATCTTACGTGTTTCGGCTATTAATATATATTCACAACTTCATCTGTTACATATCTTCTTCCTCAAGCTAATGTGAGTAGTACCGAAAATAGACAATTAATGTTGGAATAATAAAACAAAACTCGACTAGTGGGAGTCATTCATTTGGTTGTAATACTTACAGTCAACTCAAAAAGAAAATATAGTTTATATGTTTATCGCAGAGGATTGAGTACTCAAACATTTTGCTCAAGTAGGAGTAATGTTACTCTAAAACGAAATGTTACTCAAGTAAAAGAACAAAGTAGTGGTCAAAGAATTCACTCAGGTAAGAATAAACTCTTGGACCACAAAAAGTAAGTGAGAGTAACTAACTCAGCGCTTCCTTAAGGTTAGGGTTAGGATTAAGGTTATAAGATTCACTTTATTGTAGGGAAATTTGTCCTCTGCATTTGACCTTCTTTTAGTACCTCTGGAGCTTCTCCTCAAGAGTAGTCCTCCTTGGTCAGGAGGACTACTGTAGCAGGAGGATATTCCTCTAACATGTAGCCTATGTTTTGGTTGGTGGGGGAAACTGGATTTGGTGGGGCGGGTTTGCCAAATACAAGCCCTGCAAGAGAAAAATACACGCATATAGAGGTTTAGATCTTTTGGTAATACTTGGTGACCTGTACTGGCATTTAAATCAGTTAAGCTGTTGCAAAATATTTTCTAATATAAGGATAATTGTCTAAGGACATTTGTAACGTGAAACTAAATTTCAGTTTGGGTGGTGGTTGCTTTTAGGTGAGTGTGATGCTCTGTATTTGGACTTCTGGTGGAAGGTCTGGTGTTTTCAAAGGTTTGACACACCAAGACACAACAAAAATAATAATTTCAGAAGGAATGGTGCAAAAGAATCTGTCAAGTGACAGTGTTAATTACTTCTTGACACTTAACCTTTGCTCTATTAATAATATTACTATTACTTTGAATACTATTAATTAACTATTACTATTAATTTACTATTAATTTTCACAAGACACAATATTCTGAAACTTTACTTACTCAAACAAATGTAACTGAGTAATAATCTAAACAAAGTACATAGAAGCATATTTTTACTGTACATAGAAGCCCAGATAAAGTTTTTTTTATCAACATGTTCAAATTGTAGCATCCCATTATCCACAAGAGGAGCGTGTTCTCCTATAGGACCATAAAACGCAGATAAAACACACTTGATTGCTTATGTTACCTTGCACAATAATTCCATGCCCAATTTACCTTCCTTTTATCTCCTGCTAAACTAATACTCTCTTGGCTTTCTCCTCTAAAGACCATGTTTCTCACACCTAAACATCAATCTCAACGACTAACAACAGGAAGCAATGCCTGGTGCATTTTGAAAAAAACTTTGCCATCACTTTTTGCTGCTTCCCACCTCTGTCTTCTCCGTAAATGGAAATGTTAATGGAATATTGAGTGGTGCTGCTCCTCCGTTTAGGCTACGTTTTCTCCTCTGTAGCTTTTACAGTTTTCAGACATTTTTGCATAGATTGCTCTCATTCTCTGCCTTCTTCCTTTTAGTCTTAATTATACACAAGAAAAGATGCAAATTGTAGCAGTTTTTCACACAACAGATTTTTTTTCTTCAAGTCATTCAGATTTAAAATTGTATCACACCAGATGCTTTTCCATGTATCAATATAGAGTTTTGATAGTGAAACAACAGCTGATTTGGGAGAAGAATAGGACAGAGTGCTATTTAAAAGTGTTATTGTGGTAAAATATTAAATAACAGCAAAGATAAGGTATAGTTTGGCCTGGTGGTTTGGCATAACACAACAACAATGTTTCTACACAATGTGACAACAATGAATGAAGAAAGAATTTTTCCTCAAGAAAAATGTTCTCAGTATGAACTTCAGAAGTCTTGATTGTTATAGCGATAATGATTTAGAGAAGCTTTTAAAAAATCTACAAGTTAATCGAATAATCACAACTAATCGATTATTAAAATAATTGTCAACTAATTTACTAATCAAATAATTGTTATCTGGTTTTATTTTATGTTTGAAAACATGCCCTGTACAGAGAAAATCTCAGATTGAACCAAATTAATGATGATGAGCAATGAAAAGTGTGTGTATTTATTGTTTTTATGATGTAAACAGTAGTTTCTACACCGTCAGAATGTTTGTTCTTAAATGGCGAGCACAAGAAAAAATATAGACTTGAATAAACTATTTTCTTTTTAAAAGTACCTGAATTAACTAAAATAAATTTTGTTTTGGCATAATTTTACTTTTTTTGCAAGTTTTATTCTTATTTGAAGTGAAGTGACAATTTTATGCTTAATTTCCTTTTTCTGAGTAAATATCAATCTCAGCTCAAAAAATCTGCACTGGCCCATTGCCTATAACCAGGTAATGATATGTTTATCACTCTGAATATCAATTTGAAAACTATCAGGAAAAACAGAACGTCATGGCGAATATTTGAAGCTGATTGGTTGAAGCTTTTTTTATTATCATTATTATTTTTATTATTATTATTATTATTATTATTATTATTATTATTATTATTATTATTATTTTATTTTATTTTTATTATTTTTTTTTTATTATTTATAACGGATAATACACATTGACCAACATTAACTGTATAACATGCCAGAGAATGGAAGTTGTGTATTGCCTGCATTTTTGCTAAAATAGGCCAAAGTACGTCAAAGTTCTGGTGTGATTGGTCTGGCTGATAATGGGGGTCGCTACAGATTGTCGCAAGAATCCATCTGATAAAGCTAGGCTAATAAAACACTGCAAAAGCTTAGTTAAAGTTAGCTTTTTTAAAATTAATATTATGTCAAAATGCTGCTCAGTATATTCTTCTAAGAAATACACTGAAGAAAGTAGTTTATTGTGAAAACAAAACAAAAAAAAGAAAATTCCGAAGCAACTCCTCCTCCACATAGCACCACACCTAATTTTCTATATGTCTTGGACCAGATGCCCTTCCTGATTTCCCTGTCTGATGAGTCATTAGCCTGTCATTCAGCAGTCCCTATCATCACTGTCTTTTCATCTCATCGCTCACTGTTGTGGCGCTTCCCCCGTGGTTTAATTACACGCTGGCGTTGAGGGCAGCGGCCGCGTTGTTTAGCGCTGTCTCTGGAGACAGTCCTACATGACAGATATGTGCCACTCCGCTCTCTAATGGTCCTGTGTGAGGCTCTGCGTAACTCTGCCCATGGCTTCAGCCCCTTCCTCTAATGATGAAAACTGCCTTTGTCTGCTCCCCTGGTTTAGACCCACCTCCCCAGAGGACATGTCAAAAAGCTAAGACCGGCTTTAGACTGAGAGGAGAGAAGCCAAAATGCCTTAAAATTACGAAAACATAGCAGGATTTGGCTATAAGTGCACAGGCCTCGTCTTGTAGCATCTGAACAAGCGCCGCAAGCCTTTCTCCATTTCTCCACTGTGTTTTTGAGGGAGATCACAACACACCCAGCCCTCTGTATTAGCCTGTTGCTGCTTTTGATTAATAACCAAGAATGCTTTTTGTCCTTCAGCATCTCTACGCCTCCTCAACGCAGCAGCAGCAGTAGCAGCCACCCAGTTCTTTTTAATTACAACGTGTTATAGCCCACTCGCTCCTAAAAACTGGCTTTCATATATAATCCATGTGCAGTGCTGAGTCAAGATGAAGGTGGGAGCCTGCTGTGTGGCTGTTTTGCTAGCAGCAGCCCAGGCCCTTTTTGTAGTTTCCTCAACAGCGAGAATGCACCACTTGGCATTGGTTTGTGATGTGCCACCCCCACTACGATCGCAGTTAGTCCTCTTTATCATAAGATGCTCTCACAGGAAAGAGAGAGGTATCAGTAATTAGTCGTCTTTGATCTTTGGAGCTTTAACGTATGTGAAGAATGTATGGATTTGTTTTTATACAAGGTGATTTCGTGTTTAGTAGCTTTCACAAATATTCAAGCATTTTGTGTTCAACTGTAGAATCATTGTAGAGTAACCTCAGTGATTTTGTAGCAAGGATAGCAAAATTAAATTTATTGATTTTCCTCGGCATTTGACCCCTCCTTCAGGGCTACTGGGATCGGTCAGGACAACTTGTGTGGAGATTTAGCCAATTTTACATATTTATCTCTTCAAGTGAGTGATTGGCATTGCTCAAAGGCATTGTATTCAAATAAAAAATAATAATAATCCGGTTTGACCCAGCACAGATTGTATCTATTTGGGTATGTTGATTTTTAGATGTGAAAGTCATGGTGGCCAAAGATTGTTTCATCAGCAGATCTTTATTGAACAACAAGACACATCACCATTTGCAGCCCTTGCAGCTTACTCTCAGCGCACTTGTGCCTAGCGCACACACTCTCTTACTTGTGCACTTGTACTTGTGCACTCTCTTGCCTGTGCTTGTCTTACTTGATTGTTACAGGAGTTGGTCAAAGCTATTTAACAATGTTTTGTCTATCTAGGCGACTCACTGACTGTTAGTCAGCTCCTGTATATCTTGTTATAAAACACACTGTCAAGAACATGAGCTATATCTTTAACCTTAGCTTGGTATGATTTCAGTTGTGTCACAACTAACAGTAACATCACAGAAAACAGTAAACAAAAGGTATGTTCTAATCTTAACAAATGTGTGTCAGGAAGAACAGCTGATGTTTGATATAAGCTTGTACAGAACTGAATAGACCCATTAAATATTAGCTGAATAAAATTAGAAGTCCACAGGTGAAAATGTTTGCTACGTTCCTTCTGTGTCTAATAATAGAGCATTTTCTTTCATAGCCTTGTGTGCACTGACTGCAAGGAGGATTTGGTTTGGAAAATGTACTGGTTTCTTGCAGTCCACCGCATTCTGTATTTGTCCAAGGTCGTTCAGATTCAAATGGATTCCCTCTTGCATAATGACGTGAAAGTCGCATCAGACCTTTGCTGTCCTGTGGATTCTTTCTGTCCTGGGGCTCTCGTTCCCACACTGGACTGAGGTTTGTGTAACAGGGCGCGTTGTTTTTAAGTACTTTTCAAGACCTGCGTGAGTCCTGAACAACATTCAACCCAGAATCAGTTTATGCCCAGTCAACAACAGAACAAGTGTGCTTACTTATGTTGTTAGCATTCAGCTAGCATACCGACACAATTGAATATTTTTTACAAGCATTTAATCACTGTGGTGAAGAATTATGAAACCGCTAATGCGTTGGGTAAAGACAAACCTGTGGACTGTTGAAAAAGTTGGACTGTTGCACATTGGAGTTTCAGTAAATCAGTTTTTCGTGCTCGTCTTTGGCCATTTCATTGATTTTGAAACACATTCTTAACATAAACACCCTTGGTTGATTCATTAACCCACATGTTGGAGGTAGGTGAATACTACAGTTGTGTCCTTGGGCAAGACAGTTAAAGTAAATGAGTGAGTTATGATGAGTAATTCAGTGCTGAAGATGAATATACATAGAAAGACCATTAGAATTTCTTTTAACCATATTTATTCACACAAATGAAGGACATGGGATCTTTGAAATCTGTATATTCATCAGATGGACTTTATTTAGTATTTTTATATGCCTAGGGCTTTTGTAAAATGTGACAAGTGGTTTTAGTACAAAAGTAGGAAAAGCAAGTTTTAGATTAGATTGTGAATGTATGTTTTGTTGAAAAAGGCTACATTTGAATAAAGTTGAAATTTTTAGCAAAAATGCTACAAAAAGCTGTGTTAAGATAAAAATGAAAAAGGGATGTTGGAAAAACGTTTAATTATAAGGAGATTGATATTCTCTTTTGTAATTTATTTTACACATTTCACATTAGTCTGATAATTAAACTTACATTGATCTATTGATACTTTTAAACTTTTAAAGTTTTTACATATTTTTGTGGGTCTGACTATTATAATAATAATGCTGTGAAACAAAATAAAATAAAAATAATGATGTTTGTGTCAATAGTGCCCACCTCTTGTTCTAATATTTTCATGAGAAGTGGTTTGCAGGTGGATTTGGTCAATAACTTTAGATTTGAGCGGGGAAAGAATGATTGAAAGCATAATTTCTTCAGATTCAGCTCGGGCTGCCACGGGAGCTGTCACACTCTGCAAAAGAAACATAATTTTAGGTAATAACTGTCGACTGCTGTAAGACTGTTGTAGGTGTTTTTAATCAAAAGTGTTGAACGCTACAGGACTAAAGCCAATGAGCAGGATTTCTGTGACAAAGAAACAATTTTAGCCGGACATTCAAACACATTTTTACATTGACTTGTTGAAATAGATTTTTTTTTGTAAACAGTATGAGATGATTATTGGTAGTAATTTTTCAACATTACTTTTCAGGCGTAGCACATTTGCACTGGTTTGTCACCTCGGACTATAATTATTACAAATTATCTGCTTAGTGAGAAATTACCAGTGCTTTCTCTGGGGCCGGCATGTTGACTTTCACACTTTGTTGCAAAAAGACTAAGTACAAACTTGGCCCAGAGCACTTGTAATATTTATGAACGAAATTATAATGTATGAGTTTTGTTATTTTGTTTTCTTGTTGCTGGAGATCAGGTGATGTGCCATTGTTTTTTCAGCAGCATGAATGTTTTAAGCACTTGACCGGCCTGTCTGGAAGGGTGTTGCTTTGAGTTTCTGTTGTAGCTTTTCAATCTTAGAAATATTTATCAAACAAATTGAAAGTCGGAGAGTGGTGCATTAGCAGAGCTCTTGTCTCACAACAAGAAGGTCCGAAGTTTGATGCCTAATGTTTAGAGTTTTAATACCACAGAGATAATTTGAAATAGACTGTAACTGTCAACATGAAACAGTAGTATTTTATGTCACTAATGTGATAGAAGTGGAACCAAGTCACTGTTTCGCAAGTCCAAGTCAAGTCCCAAGTCTGCAAGGAACTTCAAGCCCTTCAAGTTCTTCAAGTCCAAGTCAAGTCAATAATCTTCAAGAAACTTCAAGTACAAGTCAAGTCAATAATCTTCAAGAAACTTCAAGTCCAAGTCAAGTCAATAATCTTCAAGAAACTTCAAGTACAAGTCAAGTCAATAATCTTAAAGAAACTTCAAGTACAAGTCAAGTCAATAATCTTCAAGAAACTTCAAGTACAAGTCAAGTCAATAATTTTCGAAAAACTTCAAGTACAAGTCAAGTCAATAATTTTCGAGAAACTTCAAGTACAAGTCAAGCCAATAATCTTCAAGAAACTTCAAGTACAAGTCAAGTCAATCATTTTCGAGAAACTTCAAGTACAAGTCAAGCCAATAATCTTCAAGGAGCTTCAAGTCCAAGTTAAGTTCCAAGTCTTCAAGGAACTTCAAGTCCAAGTCAAGTTTCAAGTCAAGTCCCAAGTCTTTGAAAAGCTTCAGTGTCCAAGTCACGTCTCACGTCTTCGAGGAACTTCAAGTCCCAAGTCAAGTTTCAAGTCTTGGAGAATCTTCATGTCCAAGTCAGGTTCCAAGTCTTTAAGGACCTTCAAGTCCAAGTCAAGCCCCAAGTCTACGAGAAACTTAAATCCTAAGTCCATTTTATTAAGTCAAGCCTTAAGTCATTAAAATAGTAGTTCTGTAGTTCTTTAGTCGCTTAGTCGATTAGTTGGTCAATGGAGTCTTAGTCGGACAAATTTTGTATTAGTCGACCAAATCTTTTATTTAGATCATAAAGATTTATACTGAGCAACAACAAAAAAGAGTGAACTAGCTGAAGATTTGGGACAAAGTCATTGGTCTAACTGCTTTTTTTGATACATACACATGTTTCTTATTAGTTTTCTATATAAATGCTTGTTTTTACATGAACTCCATAACATTTTTTGTTCTTTCAAGCTCAATTTGGGTTAGATAGCTATAAGGAATAAAAAAGTGAATTATTATACAGTACACAACACTTTGATTTTTGCCCCAGAATGCTACTTTTGCGGTAAACTCTTTGGTGGAAATGATATAGTTTTATTATTTACACACGAAAGTTAGGCACATCAGCTTTTAATGTATGTTAGTTTATGTGCAATTATCAAGCAACTGTGAAATGTCTGTAAAACTAATCACAAATATGACTCAATAATCAAACTACGCAGATTTGCAAAACTACATTCTCAGTATTCTAATCTAAATGTTGATGGCCTGTGTATTTTGATTATACATTAGTTCAATAACAAATTCCTACACAAAGTAATTTAAAATGCTTCTACAAAACAGGAAAAGCATCATTAAAATCCCATTCGAAAAGACATAAACACATTTTACATTATTTTCACCCGAATTCAGTGGTCTCAAGTCCACCTCAATGTACCAGAGCCTTGGTCCTGATCTATAGCTCGATAAAGCTAAAAAGAGTTTGCGTCCCTGTTCCTGGTTAGATTCTGATGTGCTTCAGTTTCACAGTGTGTGGAGTCTGTCGGGGCGGGCGCAGCTTGGAGCTCCCTGGAGAGCTGCAGATTGTGGGCAGTCACAGAAAACCCGAATTCAGGCGAGAGGCAAAGATTGAGCCACGAAGACAACAATTAAGGCTGAAGTCTAGAGCAGAGCTGACCCCCCGCCAGGCGTAAGATTGTCTTATGTTGATGGCTCCATTGGTGAAAAGTCATCTCAGGTGCTCCACTTCTTTACGCTGTCGAATTATCCTCTTAGTATATAAGGCATTTTCTATCATTTGTCACACTGAAGACTGGACTTTATTTTGTCAAAACTGCTTTGAACTCTACATTCGCCCACTCTGTCACACAGAGCCTTTTAGCACAGATAAGAGAACGATGATATAACCTGATTGTCTGCAATTGGCAACACGGTGGCGTAGAGGTTAGCTGTCTGGCCTCATAGCAAGAAAGTCCTGACTTCAATTCTCAGGCAACCCAGGGTGATCTAAGTATATGAAGTTTCATGTTCTCACCGTGTCTGTGTAGGCTTCCTTCAGGTCCGGTTTCCCCTTTTGCTAAAAACAGGTCTATTAATGCCTCCCCAGATGAGATTCTGAATTTCAGTGGGACTTACCTGGTTAAAAAGGTTATTTTCAGAAATCAGATATACAGCTTACAGTGTTTCATATGAGTCACATAAATAAACTAGTATGTAGTGTATTTGATTTGAGACATTTAAAATCCTACTTCCTTTTATCTCAGTTTGAAGCTTTAAGTAAGAATTACCAAAGCATTACCAAACGT
The DNA here is from genome assembly GCA_038363315.1 of Mugilogobius chulae. Lineage (NCBI taxonomy): Eukaryota > Metazoa > Chordata > Actinopteri > Gobiiformes > Gobiidae > Mugilogobius > Mugilogobius chulae. The sequence goes on along the minus strand of CM076399.1, from coordinate 29,762,816 downwards.
TGACAAGAACAATTATTGCACTTTCCTAGTCTGTTTAGAAGACAAATAATGTAAAGTGGAAATGGATCTTATTTGCAAATTTCACAAAATCTAGACTTTGTATTATTATGCATGCTATAAATTTAAATTCATTTTTTTAATTCCACATTTGAGTTTTCAGGTAGTGAGGTTCTGCAGGCCAGTATGCATGACGATATTATTGGTTGCATTATATTTTTGTGAGTGGTCTTCAACAATCTGGCCTTTATAAATAAACAGAAAATACCACACAGGTGCATTTTTGATAAGTTTATAAAAGTGAAAAGAAGGACTGAAGACGAGTCACAATCAAATCAAAATCACAATTTCAATTGTGAAAATAGCAGATCTCGAAGCCTGCAGTTTTCAAAATGTAATTTTCTGTCTTCTCTTGTTCTACATAAAAATGGCTAAACATGTTATGTCCTAAATTATATTTTCAGTTCAAACACCTATTTCACTTTCCAAACATTTTTTAATGTGAACTCTAAACTGAATAATGTATGATTTGTTTTATTAGTTTTTCACTCATACACCTTATTTTACAGGACAAACAGGGTGAAATGGGGATAAGATGAGGAAAGAACATGTACTAAATTTGAACTCACAATAGCACACAGTGTGCAATGCTCTTGATTACCAGCAGCACCAGTGTTCTAATATTAAAACATCTCAAATCTATCAAATCTATTTGCAGTGCTTATCAGAAAAATCTAAATCACATATTTTCCCAGATTGCACAGCCCTACTAAAAAGTAGATTTGTCCCTTCAGCCAAGTTGGAAACTTGGAATAATTAATTTAAAGGTGATGTGTACTATTTTACTATTTTACATAAACAACATAAACAAACAAAACTATTAACTATTTAATTTAACTCACATGAAGCCAGCATGAGGTAAACCAGGTTGGTATGCTAACGGGGGCTAGCACTGCTCAAAAAAGCACACTTCCAGGGTTTTTAGAAGTAAACATTCCAGCTGTGTCATTATGCTACCAACTGACAGATAACAGCATTTAGCCATTCTGACAGTTTAACTATAGCTTAATAACTCAAATTTGGCAAATCTCTCAAATTGGGGAATGTCAAGAGGTTAGCCAAATGCTAACAACAAGCATACTTTCTGGATTCAAGTGGACAAATGCTTCATTAATAGATGTATTAAAAGTCAGATAGAACATGGCACACTCAGTTTGCCGATGTAAAAAAAATTATTTGATAGCGTTTTGGCTAATGCCTTCGTCAGATGATTTTCATTTTGGACCAGCGCAGAGGAGATTAGCCCAGATGCCTCTCTGATTGAGTAAATGGGGTCCGAGCCAAGCCACACCCAGTGAAGCTCCACCCCCTAGAGCACAAAGACATACATTGTTAAAATAAAATATACATATACATAGATCAGTCTTTAGAGGAATCATCTTAAGTGTATGTAATATTTGTCTATGAGGAGACAAAGTTTTTAAGTGAAAGAACCTTTTGGACATTAGAACCCCCAGATTACCTGAACTTATGTCATGTTTTTGTATCTGATTGTACTTCAGGGTGTGTTTATTCCTTCTTCTGCATTTTTAGATGTAACTAGTTTTCACCTGGATAGATACATTGACAACATATCGGGTAACACAAATTATAAGCTATGTTCTTAATAAAATCTAGTATTGTACCTTTAAATTAGCAGAGAGAAAGGATATCAGAAAATGTGTATTGAAAAGATTGTTGCTTCCATGTTAAAGTTAGTTAAAGTTAGTAAAAATCGACTGAGAAAAGGCACTACTCTTCAAACTGAGCTAAGTTATCTAAATCCATCACTTGTGGAGCTCTACGCAGAAGAAGAATTGTATGTTCTGAGGCGATCCAAATTTGAATGTAGCCTGTTAGACTTTTTATTGGTCCCTGTGCGTCGTTGGAAAAACAGCTCTCAACATTTATTGTTTCTCTAATACCCCTAAGTTCTTCTTGCTGATAGATGATGCCTTCACTGGCCCTGAGTCTCTCTCTCAATCACATCTTTCTGTTGCCGTGGCGAAAAGGGAGAAGAGCACAGTCGAAAATGAGATAGGGATGCGCTGGGCCGGACCTAGTTTGTGATGCACTGAGGCTCCCAGCTGATCTGCTCTGTGGGCTGTGGTAGTGGATAGACCTGCATATGTAATTGTAACAGCGCCACTGAAAAACTTCCAGAGGGGTCTTGCTTTGAAGACAGTTGCATCGAACCTGCGTGAAAAAAAAAATGTGATGGAGTTATTTTTGAATATAAATGAGCCAACCGCACTGCAACTTCAATAGGTCTGCAGGGCCTGAAAACTGCTGTTCTCTCCCATAGAATTTTACGCATAGTGCAAGAAATACTAATTGATGCAATAACTGGTGTTCATTTTAACAAGTTTATGAAAAAAAATCACAAAATAGAAAGTTTTAGAATGGTCTAAAGTAATCATAACCATACAAAAACTATGATTATGTGTACATACAAATAAACAAAACATAACAGCATAACAGGTCAATATAATTGAAAACAGATGAAAGCAGCTTAAATAAATTATGTTTAAATGCAGTGTTCTGTTGTAATAAAAAGTGAATGGGTCTAGACATTAATATGAACATAAACATGTCTGATGAAATGCTAGACGCCCAAAACGTCACTGGGTAAAGCAAATAAATAACTTCGGTAGCTACATTTGTTGTGCCGACCATCTCTCTCTTTTCTTGTTTGCCTCTGTGTCCTGCATGGATTTAAAAATTTGGATGTTTTGGTTTTGATCTAGACATAAACAGACAACACTACTGAAAATTTGTGAAATTACCTTTTGAATATTTCACATCAATGTTCATTGTCATGAAAAGGAACAACTCTCTCTTGTCCACAATCTGACTTTATTACATGATAATTGTCTACTCTAGAATGTGAACAGACCTATTGTCAAGAAGCTGCTGTTAGCATGCATAAAAATAAATATTTTGTAATTTTCTTTAGTATTAAATTTGATTTTGAAATGTTTTACACCATGCCACTGCAGTTGCGGCTAGTTCAAACTCTAATTGGCTAGTAACATCTAACAAGTAGCATTAGGTATATCTGCATGGCCAATAAAGCCAGACAAGAATAACTTGATAGCAAATTTATCATAATAATTTGTGTGTTGCATTCCTCAAAGAATCTGAACATGTTGGACCTCATTTGTCAAACTAAGGATGCTAAAAAGAAAGGAAAACCTTTACATTAGTGATGAGACTTTTAACTCTTTAAAAGCATTTGAACCATCATGATTCGTACGCCTCAGAGAGTCGTTCAAAACTCTTTTGTTTTTTTCCTCTGTTTTAGCCCACCCCAGTCCACCCTGTAATAAAAGTACCCATTGAAATACATTAGTATTCAAACTAATTTTAACAAATATTTTAGAGGTCTATATTTTAGTGAAGTGTGCTTTGCCTTTCTCCGCTCGCTTTCTCCTTCTCTTTGCTCTCTTCAACATGAGGGCTCACTTTACACGCACATTTGAATGAAAAAAAAAATCATACTTTTTGTTCCTGTATTTGTACTTGTTTCCTCCAAATGAGAGAATGAATTGTTCACCACCATGACTGAATCTCATTGTTCACAGTGAGGAGTCATTCCAGAGAATCGGATCGTTCATCACATCCCTTCCTTATATAACTGACATGTGCTTCTCGTACAGACATTAAACTAAATGCAGTGCCGTTTTTGCTCACTCAGTTTGTCAACAAATGTAGCATGTGTGGTTGGAGGAAATGCAAATGAAGTAATTTAGAATGTGTACCCTGTTTTGTCATGGCTATGAGAACTAAACTTCTGATGAGAGAGGTGCCAGCTTCAGTCACACAATAGTTTTATTAGTTTTGTGTACTAGGATTTACACATCCTGTACATATTTTAGTAAACCAGCTGTTACATCTGTTGTCAGAACTGTGAACAGTCAAAAATAGCATATATACAGTAACATTTTATTAATCTGAATCTCTTGAAACCACATTCTATAATTATGATATGAGCAAAAAGAATAGCTTGGAGTCAATCTTAACTTTTCTGGTCTCTCAGTCGGTCCACCAGAAAATCTCCAGAGCTAAGCCCTCTCAATAGTCATAATGCAATGCTTTGTGTGTAGTCCTTTTCTAAGTTAGAATTTTCCTCTCTTTTGCTTCCAGAGTCCACGGTTTTCTTCCCGGAGCAGAGCCTGGCAGTGGAGGAAGATGTTGGAGAGCTTTTCATCCCGGTTCACCGCAGCGGAGACGTCAGCCAGGAGCTTATGGTGGTCTGCTTCACTCAGCAGGGTACGGACTAGTCTTTCTCACCTCATCGCGCCCGCTAAGCCTCCATATACTCTTACATTGCCTAAAAGGATCCGCTAAAGCCAGTCTAAAATGTTTTTCACAAATAACCTCCCAGTTTACTTCTTTATACTGAATCAAACCTGGCTTTAAAAACAATAAAACAATACAAAAGTTCAGACGTTTATCACCAGGATCAATCTCTTCTTCTACAAAGTGCATCTGAAAGCACTGTAAGGTCTAGTTGAATAATTCAGTTTTTGCACATGTTTTTGTAATATCTCTTGGCGTGGAGCTTTGCCTCATATTTTTTTGGCTGCCTGTCAGAGCTAGCGAAATTGTTATTCAAATTGGTACCACATATTCATTATTTTCATTCATTTTTTCTCACAAATGATGCCTTTAAAATGCCAGGTACTATCCATCTTTCATAAATGATCATATCAGTGTGTTTTTTTCTTCTTTTTCAATTTCTTTCTCTTTCTTTTGGCAAGAACATCCAGAACAGTGAAGATTATTGCAACAAAGAACAAGCTGTAATTTTTACCTCCGAAATTGCTGAAAATTCTATATACCCCCCACTAGTTTAACCGAATCATCAGTTTTGTGTTCAGTGGTCACGTCGCGTCACACTTTTTGACTACATCGTATTTTATAGAGCGCAGATGAGCTAAATGAAAGCTCTCCTCTGATTAAGGTTATAAATGACAGAGGACACAGGCGCAGTAGGGGATGTGACTTCACACCATGTTCTGACATTAAATGAAATACAGTTTCACCTGAAAGTCGCTTTATTCTCAAAGGTCACAAAAAGACATAATGGTGCATGATAGCTTGAATTTTTATGTATTAAAGTTTTGAGCCGTGAAAGGAAGAGGTATAGATATTTAAATCTGTCTTCCTAGTGATGGCATGGTGATAGCTTTTACAGGCATCGATTTTCTTTCCACTTGCACAGCTTTAAAACAACTCTTATCCCAAAGTGTCACGTAGAGCAACACACAGGGCTCTTTATTGAACGATTTTGTTGAGGGAATGTTTTACAATTTTGACCCAGTTTGACCCAAAGTTCTCACACATTTAATTAAAATGTTATAAAGTTTGAATTATTGGTGTTTTCTATCCACAAGGGAAGTGTTTGAGGTTTGTAGCTAAAGAAAAACAAAATAACTTTTTTTTTCTCATATTTTAAGAGCTTGATTTTTTAAATTCAAATTACAAAACAGTAATGGCCACATTTATTAACATTTGCTCATGAGCAAAATAGGTTAAGGGGAGCAAAAATTTTACTCAGCTGACATTTGAGTATCATATTGATACTAAAAATGCCAATTTGAGTGTACTTACCGTTTTGTGCAATATGATTCACAGTATGTACAGTTTCTAGTATTAATTGAAGTACAAAACTCACGAAAAACACATGCTATTTTTTCTTGTTTATACTCACAATTTAGAGTCTGGCTTGATTAATGAGGCCCCATGTCTGAACATTATTTAGTGTCAAAGAACAACAAGCCAAAAGTTGCAGAAAGCCTCTGGTGAGATTAAAATTTGATTAATTGCTTAGCCTTATTGAAATATTTACAGAATATTTTACATAATCGGAGAAGAGTATAAGATCTTCTGTAAATCTGTCAGATGCCAATTCAATCTGATCTTTTCACCCAGTTGTGAGTTGTTTTTAGTATCAGACAGCTGTCTGTCACTGCTGCTATACATTGAAGAAATACTGTGGAGAAGGTGAAGTGAAAAACACTGACTTTAGAGACAATAAATCTAGTTTTTGCCTTCTTAAAACTGTCTAACTTACCAAAATGCATTTTGAGCGGACTTTTTATTAATCCTGATGAGTTTAAGTGCTGTTCACAGCTTTCAGGCACCAACAACTATATAGCATGCTAAAAACACATTCATTATTTTTTAAAATAAAAACCTTGGTATATTTCTCCTGAAAAAGTTCATTTACAATATATCTGAGCTGTTGGAAATACTATTTTCAGTCAAAGAGAAAATGATGAATAGTTGAGCAACTTCAAAGTCTTAGTCAAAAAAAAAAAAAAAAAATACTGAAAAAATTACTTAATACAATTGTGACTGTGAAAGTCCCAAGTCACATCATGTCAAGTTAATATTTATTTAGTTTCAGATATTAAAATGGAAGAACCCACTTAGACAAAAGAGAAACATTCTTTGTCAAAGATAATATTTTTTTCTTCTCAGGCTCTGCCACTGGGACCGTCCCGACCACAGTGCTGTCCTATTCAGACTACATCTCCCGTCCCGAGGAGCACGGGAGCATGGTGCGATTCGACAAGGGCGAGAGGGAGAAGCACTGTCGCGTGGTGATCATCGACGACTCTTTGTACGAGTCAGAAGAGAGTTTTAACGTGACTCTGTCCCTGCCTATGGGGGGCAGACTGGGCACGCACTACTCCAGCAGCAGAGTCACCATCGTGGAGGACGCAGATGACGGTAAGGAACTTTCATACACCAGGTCAGGCTAAGCTTTTTTGTACAACACACATCATATATTTGTGGCCTTTAGTGCATTTGATTTTAAGTAATTGCCAAAGTAAGATTTGTTTTCATGTTATCGACTGACATTTAGCTCGTTTTAATCACTTTAATAACTGAAGGCTGATGGAACTGTCGGCGGTGATATTTCTTTTTAGAAGCCTTTTGACATTTCAGATATATGAGACATAATATTTGGCTTTTATTTGCCTTAATTAGACTTAGCCTTGCTGATGATGGAACTTGGAGTTTGGGATAAATTCACAATCAAGTTTATATTCATGAGTTTTTGTTTACCGCTTTTGATGACAGTTTTCTTACTTATTGTATTTCTTTAAAATACAACCTAGTAGATATAGAGATTCCAAACTGGTCAATCTCTTCAATAGTTTATATTTTTGTAATTACTTTAGGTGTAGTTGCCAGAAGTCCTAGTTTGGCGCTTAAAAGGTTAAACTGTTAAATGCATACACAATCCCCATTTTTACCACGCTGAATATACTGTATTTGGTCCTTGCCTGGCAGAATCATAATCAGATTTTTTTTTTTTTTTTTGCCATTGCAAGTGAGCAAAGTTCTCAAACATACAACACTGTTGCCTTGTTTTGATTTCTAGGCGATTGAGGGTCTGTCTATGTTGAGTTTGCATGTTCTCTCCATGTCTGTATAGGTTTCCTATGGGTTCTCTGTTTTCCCCTACCACTAAAGTTTATACAATAGGTTCCTCCTCTCCCCTCACCCAGGACTCCCCTGAAATAGAGATTAACTTTTCAGCGGGACTTTCATGTTAAATGAAGATCAATAAAAAATTACTTTATACAAATATCTACAGCTATCAGAGCAAGCTGGCAATGCAAATAGCTGAAATTTTGTGGACGTACCTCATTAGTCAATAAGACTAGTCACCAGTCCCTCTATCGCACCTTGAGCCAAATTTAGACTGAACTGTGCAATCAGGTTTGTTTAGTTTTATGACACGTGTATTAAATAACCTCAATAAACATGATCAATATTGTTTTGAACTCAATCTCCCACTTCAAGTAAATCTTTTTTTTGTGCTTCTCTAACTGATTCTGCAGAAATCCACAATGTTTTGTTTGCGGTCCACTGCAATATAAAATCAGACAAGATAAGATAAGATAGCCTTTATAGTATTGAAGAAGTGTTTATTATGGATGCCAGGCGAGTTTGGTCATCCTTCTATCTCTCAAAATATATCGATCCTGACTTTTACATTCACTTCACAACTAAACTCATTTTTCAATCATTTCACAAAAATAACTGAACCTCTTTTATAAGCCCTACAAATAAATCATCTCTACAAACCAACTAACATCAGCCAACACATAGCACTCCATGTATCCCGAACTCACATGTAAGTCTGCACTAATGACGCGTTATGCAAAAGCAGGTCATTTGTTGAGCATTGATTGGCATTTATAGCACATTTATTCTTAATCCTCAGCTCTAATGCTACAGAGAGTATTTAAAGCTAGCCGTGATTCCAGTTTCATCCCTGGAGTTGTCTTAATGAGTGTTACTTACCACATTGACTGATGGAGATGAGAGTTGAAACAGCGTGACACCGAGCGCTCCCCTTTTGGCTCATACTCAGGTCTAAACTGTTTTACTCTGTCTAATTATACAAGACGGTCCAATGGGAGCTGTGTATCGTGCAGTTGAAGTCGCATATGGACAAGATCGCAAACTAGATTAAAGGAATATGTAGAGATATCATTCGGGGACATCACAGCCGCGGGGAGAAGTAGAGCAGACTATACCCAATTGATTTACTGTAGAGGCGAAATTAAATGTCTGCTCTGCTTATAGGGTTTCTGCAGCTGCAAAAGTTGTAATGTCCTTTTAGGTGTTCCTCTGTGAATCCTCAACATCTACCTGGCTCTTTCATCTGAATTTTACTCTCATACCAATCAACTTTAAAACTTTTGTTTTAATACACAGCAACATGCATTACCATTTATTGACTGTAAACTGCAATATTGATTTGAAACTGCTTAAAGAGGTGGTATTATACTTAAATTCGGTACTAATTGGTAACGTGTAGCAGATATAGATTTAATCTCCTCACTTTCCCCGCCGAGCCCGTCCTCCTTCTGAGTGGATCTTTCTCAACAAAATTAGCTCCACCAGTTTGATCTAATGTAATTGTTTTATAAATACTTTTTCTATCTCATAATCACTGTTTCATAGTTGGAATCACATTCAAAACAATAGATTTGTTTGCCAAAAATAAGTGGACTATTGTCCTTTCGATTTTGAGTTTCAATTATTCTACTATTGAAAAACTTTAGCAGTTCTGTGTTGGTAGATGTGCACTACCTGCAGGGAGGGACCGAGGAGGAGTAACACCGAGTGCACACTGACTGTGAGACCAGCTGAGGTCTACTACAGTTCCTTCTTGTCCAAAGCTACTCAGATTCATATGGATTCATGAGAGAACACTTGTGTTATGACCTGAAAGGTGCATCAGGATCCTGACCCACACCTGACTCGCACTCAGCTGTACACCCGGGGTAAACTGTGACTTCCTGCTGGCACTTCCTAGTTGCCTGAACTTATGGGTGATGAAGCTCCAGACAAAATCTGGCTCCTGCGGAGGAGATTGCAGATTTCTCAAATCTACTGAAGAAGGAACATTATAACAGTTGGCTTTGCACAAGACCCCTTCATTATAAAATTATAATTTTACCATAGCAGATTTTCAGTCTCATTGATCTATTGATATAAAATAGTTATTTTATTTATTATTAGTCATATGTTTGAACTAGTGTGAATTTTGTGAACATGTAGAGCAATGGCATTAGACATTTACAGAGCACTAAGGCCTTAAACGTAGAGCAATGCAGGATTAAACATAATGAATCAATTTAAAGGTAAGTAAGATCTTAATAATGAAGGAACACTATTATTAAATGGCTTAAAGCTCATGAATTCTATTTTGCATTACATGTTATCAGTGATGTCAAGATTTAGTGTTCCTCTCTGCATCATCAATGCTTAAGTACATCATCTTCAATTTTCTCACTATAAAAATAGTCTAGGCTTCTCACATTCTCTCCTTTTTGCACTGAGTGATTAAAACAATCCACTGTTGTTAATCATTTATTCAAAAATCTTTTCTCTAAGCTCAGTCTTTTTAATCCCTAAGTGTATACACACAAAGCTATAAATCAAAAAATGTCTCTCTTATTTTAATTTGTGAGGGACAAAGTTTTGGATGAAAATATTCAAACAGAAAACCCACAAATGTTGAGCTTTCCAAACAACCTTGCCTTATTACTCTTGCAGTTTTAAGTCCTTTCATCTGACAACAACAGTCGCTGCTTTGAGCCTGAACAGTGCTACCAATTTTTACCTCAGTAGAACAATTTGAACGCCCTTCATTTTTGCTGACACAGGTGTTGTAATTTGTGTCATGATTTATTCAATAGTTACAGAAATATTCAGGTGTAAAGCATACTATAAGATAACTGTAATATTGTAGCTTAAAAAAAGCATTTGTTGCCCCAGCTCAATTTTAAGTTAAGAGCCGCTTAAAGCCCACTTCAACATATTGATTTACCGCTTCCTGTGCAAACATCCAACAATCTCTAATTCTAGGCTCTCTGACCTTATCTCCAAAACATCGATTGTCACTGTGGTGCATTTGTGTCTAATCCTGTCCATCCCTCCCACTCACAATAACATTCGATTGCATCCTCTTTTCACATCATTAAACATTTATTTGATCTTTATTGTTTGTGACAGGCCTATAGGCCTGTCACAAACAATAATTTTACTTGATAACTAGACAGTGATTTATTCTTTTGATTATTCAATGAAATTATGAAAATATTATTGCAGTTGTACATTAAATACACATTTACCAAATAAAGCTCAAATAAAATTTGGTGGATGTTAGTTTGTAGATGGAGAATATTTACGATGTTTTTTGTTTGTTTTTTGTTAATAAGTGATTTAAAGTCACTGTATTTCTGTTTGGGGGTCTCCACTAACCCTGCTCTGCCCTACTTGGCTCGTCTTGGCCCTGGTTTGAAGTGTTTCTACTAGCTCTGTTCTCTGGTCCAGGTACTTTTTAGTACCTGCTTGGCTCTGGTTCTAACCAGGCCAAGCAGAGGCTAAACTGTTCTAACTGACATTGATTGGCCAGTGCTAGTGGACTCCATTCTTACTATGAAGTTTCCATGGATTTCAGTTGTTTTTTTTTTTGTTTTTTTTGCAAACACACAATATTTACATGATTAATTATCAAAGGGTACATAGCAATTATATGCAGACACACGTAAATAAAGCACATGGGAGTATAAACATGAGACGCACACACACACACATACCGGTCAACAAGGGGGTTTTGCAGGGGGGGGAGAAGATAATGAGATTTAAAATTTTGATTTTTTTTTTTTTTTTGGTTTGGATTCTTATCATCATCGTCCTCGTCATCATTATTTGTAATATCATCATTACCATTATTGTCACTATCTGCACTAACTGTACTTTCACCACCTACCCTCAGCCAGGTCCACAGACTCCTGGATAGTCATCTCATTTATGCCCCGATCAACCTATCTATTTGTGTGGAGATTTGTCCCTGATTCTGTGAGATGGTACATTAAAATAAGCTTTGCGCTTACCCTATACTAATTGTTTGTTTGTTTGCTTGTTTGTTGGATGGATTTCAGTTTGTTGTGGGCAGTTGCTGTAGATATAGTGCCATATTTAAAGACTAATCAGCAACGTGTCATATTTAGGGCCTGGCCAGCTGAGGGGGAAAGTCATGTAAGAAATCCTATGTTAACTTTTACCCCTTTTAAGACGTTTTCTGGTGAATTAAGTGTATTTAGCACAAATAATTAAAATTACGTCACAATCAAGTTTAATGGAGGTTGTTGATGTAGCATTAAGTCAGAAAAGTAAACAGAAAGTAAAAAAAAAAAAGAAGTTAAAACACCTCAGGCTGCACCAGCGTCACGTTAGGGTTTACCTCACAGCTATCGTTAGCATCGTTAGATATATTTACATAGCTGGACTGTTGGATCATTTTCATTTTTTTTTGTATTGACAATATATTTCCTTAAATCCACATTTGTTGTTGTCCTGATTCACTCTCAATGTTAAGTTCCCCCCCACAGAGGTCCGTTAGTGGGCGTGGCCTGATGTCAACTGTATCTATGAAAACACAACTAGACCGAGTAGGACCGAGTGGAGCTGAGTAGAGTGAAGTAGAGCTAGTGGAAACACATCATTAGTGCAGTGGCTCTCAGTGTTTTAATACCAAATACCACTAAAGCATTTAACATTCTGAGTGCAATCAGCTCTTTATCAAGTCTAAATATCAGCTGAGCCAGTTATAAAATGAGACTTAACTGTGGATAGCCTAAAAAGGACATTAGATGATCATTGACTGTCAGCATTAATGCTACAAATAACTCTTTTAGCAACAAATAAGCAATTCTGCACTAATTCTTTTCAGGCTCTCCATCTCCAAATTTCAGGTTCTCAGTTTCTGACTTTCAAACTTGTTTAAACTGTTTTAAATGATACAGAGAGATTTCACCTTAAATTCTCCAGCCTAACGTTTCAAGTCTTTCAAGTATTCACTGGATTGTATCTACCGATTGTCAGAAAACTGTGCTCAAGCTGTACCAAAGTCATAGCAGTTTTGTCAAATAGAAGATATCAAACAACAATAACAATACTATGCAATTGTATATTTTTTGTTCTTTTGGTGAACTAGTCACAATGTGTACTACAATCTGGTCAACTCTATTATTTTAAAAGTGCTTTAGAAATAAAGTTGGATTGGATAATAGCTGATGCCTTTCTTCCATCCTTTTTTTTTTTTCCAATAGATATGCTGTCCATCCTCTTTTCAAACCCTGACTCTAAATCTATAGCTGTCCATGTGTCATTTGTAATCCACTCACAGAGCCTCCATATCTATAGCAATTCAACTTCTCTCTCTGTGCCAGCTGACACCTACAATCTCCTTGTATCAATATGAAGAAATATATAGTCTTAGGCAGCGTAATGATTGCAGAGGTCAGAAGAATCGTTCAATCTCATTTATACAAAGTTCCTATTAACTTTGGTACATCTTTGAGCGCTGTTTTCTGACAATCAATTGACAGATGAATATGATTAGCATTACCGCTGAAAGTTAATGATTGCCTTCATCCTGCAAAGACATTACTTGAGCGTGATCGATTTCCCTCTTTCAAATTGCGGTTGAATCTTCTGGCAGCGTTTCTGTCTGCAAGCTAAATTCGCACCTCAAAGACATAGGAAGTCCCTCGCCAGTCCAGAAAAATCCCACTTTTCTCTTGATCTTCTATCTAATTGTCACTGCCATTAAAATAGACAAGGTTCGACTTTGGAGATGACAGTTTGATAAATAATACAATGACAACTTACTAAGGAGGACTCACTTAGGGTTACAAAACAACAGCGTCACGTCAAATTGGAGAAAGTGTGCGTTTTGAGTCATCGAGGGGCTAGTTAACAAGCCACATGACACGCTGTCAAATAGTTAGTAAATTGTCAGAAGACTTCAGTCGTGCTGCGCAGTTCAAAGGGATGGAAATGTGTTTGTGAAACTCCAGAGAGATGATGTGTCATTTTTAGCCTCCCGGAGGATAGTGCGCCGTCGGAAACAGCTCTAATACCTGCAGCAGACAGACACACCGCAGTCTCCTCTCAACCCCGACTCACTCACGGGTAAATGGTCGTCAAAACAGTAGCACAAACTGTTTACTGCTGTGAAGGCAAAACCTGCAGATGGAGCGCGAATCAGACATCAAAGTTAAGTGCATTTGAAAAGTCCAAGGATGACTATATGCACTCAACCTCAAGGTAAGAGTCAAGTTCAGAGCAGACTGCGGTGCATGGAAAAATTGTCCTGAAATGACTGAAACAAGCGCGATATGTTCCCTGTTGTAAGAAATTGGTGCGGATTTGAGAGCAATTTGTGTTCACTTTGTGCATGTTGTTTTGTTATCACACACAACAAGTTCCAAAAAAAAATTATATTGTACTTCTACTTGTTATAATGCTGTTGCTTTAAAAAAAAAAAATGGAAAATGCACTTTCATTCATGCTAGGTTGGACAATTTTTTTCATCATGATCAATCTCAATCTCAATTCTGTTTGATTTTGCTTAGTATTTCCTCAGACCAGAGCAGAATAAAGTACTTGACGATTTCATAAACTATTCAGACTTTTATATGCCAAGTAAGGCTGGGCGATATTGACAAAAAGTAATAACTGGATATTTTTCAGCATATCTTGATAACAATAATCAAACAACATTTTGTCAAAAATGTGTTAAAATATATCAATAAAGGAAAAATCCGAGGCAACTCTGATTAATAAATTAAAAGTCCTTTATTGACTTTTTTATTTCAGAGTTGCCTCGGATTTTTCCTTTATTGATTATTATTAGTGTTCATCACTTTTTGATCCTGAAGAATTTTTTAACATTTTTTAACACTTTTTAGACCCACTGAAGCACTCATCTTCCACTATTTGTGTTAAAATATATATTGAAAGTTTGCGTCAATAGGTTGGTTTCAAGTTGCAGAATTTGATGAAGATGTTGCCGTTTTTTCCAATGTTTATCATTGTAATTTCACACATTTTCAATCAGGTAACAAATATAATAATAACCCATTCACATTTTGCATTACAACAAATTTTTGCTGCTCAGTCCTCATCTGTGTTAAATAGTATAGACCTATATAATATTGTGAAGTCAACCTATTGTCAGACAAATGTGAAAAGTATGCACAATCAATCACAAAAGTGCAAAAACATTACATTTATGGCCTTAAATGAAACAATATTTTATTTTTAATTTGCTCTTTTTTTAAAAAAATCACAATATTATCTAAATTTTGATAAAATACCCAGCTCTACCTCCAAGGTCAGAATTCTCCAAACTACATGTTTTGCTCACAAAGGATTGACTCGATTTAGAAACTAATTAACTGACCATTTGACAAGTGCCCAGCCTTTCTCTATACTGATTATTGTCAAAACAGGTAATTGTGAAATTGCATGAATGTGTTACAACTCCTCCCATTGGCACATTCTCATTACTCAGTCACTTTTCCGCCTCTTGTCCAACTCTAGAACAGTTTTTCTCAAACAGCAAAGTGAAACTGGGGCGGACCACCTAAGCACAGCCAATCAGAACACTGCTTTTGACTCTTACTTTTTGGTTGTCAAGAAATTAAATACTATTGTTGCAAAAGACAACATTTACTTACAGAAAACAAAATCAGATATTTGATCTTGAAATTACAGTTACTAGACTTCTGACCAAATGGAATGAAGATTATAGTCGTTTGTGTGCTCTCACTGTCTTTAGTTGACCTAAAACAAAAAGTACATGCATTAAAACTAGCTGTTTTAAAGGCAAAAAAACTTGATTATATAGAAGGAGCTATAAAAGACAGAAGAATGTATCTAAAAAAAAAGATGTTGGATGAGAACTATTGGAAAATATCTGACTTTTCCTGAAAAATAGTATTTTTGTCATGTTCAACATCTGAGTGAGAAAAGGGATTAAGTAGGCAGTAGTTTAATATAAGACATCATCTTTCATACACCCTTTAATTCAGAGCTATAACATCTCTTCAGCTAATGTCTTATTCTCTTTTAACCAACTTGGTTCAATTCAATCAATTAATTCTCATGTCTTGTGTGAAATTTGCTACAAATGCATGTTTTATTTCTTATCTAATCTTTACTGTAATCAAAAAGTGCTGTGTCTCCCATCATCTGTATTCGCCTGGATGTTCCAATCCAAAATCTTGAATTGGTTGAATAAATACAGCCACAGTACAGACGGTGTTTTCAGCCACTCGGAGAATACACATACAGTCACAAAGAGCAGTCAACACTTTTGACCCTGGCGTTCAAAGGAAAATGGACAATAAAAGTAACCGCAAACTGTTTACCCAAACTCATAGATGGACTTTAAATTTGACATCAAAGTTAAGTGCACTTGAAGAGTCCAGGAGTGACTGTTAGTCCTCTCTGGCCCTGTTTTTCCTTCCCCCGGGGTCAAAGTCAAGTTCATCCCGTGCTCTCCTCCATCTCTTCCCCCTCTTTTCTCACTTTAGCAGAAAAATGCCCAGGGGTGTCAGCTCTAGATTTAGTACTTTATCAGATTACACTGTATAGTAGCTGTCTGCCGGGGAGTTGTGCTTTGCTTGGCTGCACCCCGACTGACATCTCCTTGTCCCCGGCCAAGGACACAGGACACGAGCGCCATCCCAGTACAGTTTAATGCACATTGTCAAATACTGTACTCTTTAAAATGCAGAAATGCTAATGTAAAACGCCTAAGCTTATTCCCAGAGCAGCATAAATCTACTGAATAAAGTGAATTGTGCGACTTTGATACAGAGTTGTTATGTTAAAGAAGATGTATTATGCAATTTTTCAAGCATCGAACTATCTTGAGGAGGCATTTCATATTTTTTAAGTTGCAATATTGATGTGAAACAGATGCGTTTGCTTCATGTTCTTAGCTGCAGAACTGGTAAGCCCTGGCTCTTCATTAAACAAAGATACAGTATATAAATTTGCCCTTTTTAACATATTGTCTTAAATCATCCAGGCAAGAACAATATTATGTTTTGGACAAAATGCTGCGTAAATTACCACCTTAAGGCTTTAGTGCAAAAAGCAAACTGCACAAAACATGATACATATAAAATTAATACAATGTATCAACCCAAAATATCGGCTGAACTTGCTTTTGCAATAGTGTCTAAACTTTTTTACTCAAGGTTCACATCTTAAAGTAGACTGCTGATCTGGGCCAAGCAATAAAAAATACAAATGGGTGCATTTACTACCTGAGTAATTTTTCAGGTTTAGCGTCTATAAGTACACAGTAAAATTCTTGATATTGGCTTGAAAAATGGTAATTTTTATGACAATAATAAAACTAAAATAATATATTGCTGTTTGGATCAGTTCTTCAGAAGGTCTGATGCGCTGATCCCACTACATGCAGCTCCACTCTGTGCTGCTCTGACTGCAGAATCAGTTGCACAGCTCTTTTAATGAATGAAGACCGTTCCAATCTGTATCCGCTGCGCAGGGCTACAGCTCCGTCACTTTGTCGCCGTCCAACCAAAATATGGATCGAGTCTATTTTCTTCTCTGCCCGAGTCTGGCCAAGTCACAACAAAGTAAAATCACTCTGCACGTTCTTTGATTTGATCAGATAACGAGGGGTCGAGGGGTCTGTGAAGGCTGTTGGAGGTGGACTGGGGCGGAGCGCAGATGCATGTAGTGGGATTAGCGCGTGAGAGTCAACAAAATTGGTCTGAGCAAGTGACATTGGCCATGAAAAAGTCTATATATATTTATAAACATTATATCAGTCAACTTCTACTCTTCGTGGTAACATTTCACCTTTACAAGCAGCTGATTATATTTTTTCTGCATGTGTCACTCTTGAGTATTAATTATTTGTAAAGAAGGTATAAAGATGTGGGCGAGGGCAGGTGGTAGGTGAAAACAGACATTTTCAGAGTGCTTGAGCCTCAGTGGCAGCACAGTATAATTTCTTAAACATGCAGGAATCAATCCAAATTGAACTTTGAATAAATTGATAATATAAAAACATTATTGTATGGTTCAAAGCTCATAAAGTTGCTTTTGCATACAGTTTATCTCATTTAATTGTTATCTCTATGTTGGTTATAATGAATACATACAAAAGCCTATCTCAGTGTGATATGCAATCTAGTGTATGTGTTAATCCTTTATAATTCACAGTGAAATGGATTTAAAATATGCAACATTACCACTGAAGACATGATTAATATGGATGCATGCATGTATATCCAATTATAGGTGTTTAGCAACAGAAATATTTCCAGTTTGCTGTGTAAGTGCAATAACCCAACTGCATACATTACAATAAATGAATCTATTATTGCAGCAAATCACTGCGGGGAAATTAAAAGCACTTTGAGATGTACAATCTAGTTCAATAATTAAAAACTCTTCCTCATCCAATTATAAATACACACAGACATTTAAACATCAATTTGATGTAAAACTATTGAATTAATAAGAGAAGTTACAAAGTGTGTCTAAGGATACATTTTGGCTAACAACGTTCTTACAAGGTTGATAAAGAGTAATAATAGTATACTTATATAAGTTTACATGGGCTGAGAAAAAAAGAGACAATCAGATGCAAATGCAGAGCAAAGTTTGTGTGTAATACTAGATAGTTACAACTAGATTTTAATTTAACTAAAACAACTTAAGGACAAAAGTGAACATTTCTTGAGTGGTCTTGGAATACTAAGCTTAGTCAAATCTAGAAGGCTTATCAGAGACCACAACGTATGTTTTATATTAAAAAATAAAGACACTATTGAACACCTATGTTTTTGCATCTTAAAACCATTAACCAATATATTTAAAAATTAATGACTTTTTTTTTTTTTTTTTTTTTTTTTTGCATTGTCATGTTTTACTCACATACACATTTAAAAGTGTGGTAGGTGATTTTCACACTGTAAACCCAACTAAGGTTTAAATCGGACAACTTCCTCTCAGAAATCATTCGACGCATGGTTAATATCGACACATATTGATTTTGTTTGCAATTATGTCTTATAAACTTCTTTTTACAAACAACAAAGTGAAACTGGAGAGGAACACCCAAGCTCAGCCAATCAGAGCGCTGCATTCGGCTCCTGATTTGAACAAAAATTATTTATTTTTCAGACAGTACACAGTGGTAGTGTTGCATTTATCACAGACTTTTTAGTGGAAAACACTAAGAATACTAATTTACAACTAAAAAAGTTAGTTACCCCAACTTTAAGTCTCATGATTTGTCACCACAATAAGTTTAGATTGTTTAGATTTGGTGCTTTTTGCATTTCAGTAGCTCGAGCAAGATGAACTATTGTGTTGTGTGTGGGAAATTGTGTTTTGAATATAATTATTATCATGGATTGAGTACTGAGCCTAATTCTAGTTTTTATGTTTGATATTTTAAAATTTTAGCATCATGACAAAGCAGCACACCCAACATCTGATCACTATCTGATTTCTGGAGTTGTCAGTTAATTGAAATATCATATAAACAGCTAAATCTGATATGACTAATTCAATTTCCATCTGATTGTTCACACTTGCACTGTGTTAATAAGAGACAGACTGCCAAAGAAGTAATTTAAAAGTTTCAAAATGTTATTTCTAAATTAGCTTTACTTTGACCTACAAACTCCCCATCATACTGAAACTCTGCTTAAAGCTACTAGAATTCAGAATATTCATCTTAAATTGAATTGTTTTAATTACATTGGAATAAAATTGCTCAAATTTGGCAGCCGATTTCACTTGTTTCAAGACATTTCTGACTGTTTTCAAGAGATTTGAGCTTGAAATAAATTTGCCAATGATATGAAAAACTGTCTTGAAATAAGATGCAGTGAAACAAGGTAGAAATACCTCAAAATAATTCAAGTAATCTCCATCAAGTAAAACTATATTAATAAAAAAATACCAAAAACTAAAATTTAAATACAGATTTAAAGATATTTTTGCCTCTCTGATTTGCAACACATGTTGTTTGCAATGCTTTGGCAACTGAGATGGACTTTTCATTGAATTTAATTATTCTGACTTTTTATCATATTGATAAATATGTAATTACAACTTAGATTTGCACTTGCTAACTTGTTCACAAAGCACTGATAGGACCTGCACAGCAGCACAGCTGATCTGCACTGGTTCTAAGAGGAAAAAAAACTGTTTATGGGCTTTTTAAAATGTAGGAAGTATAAGATTATAAGAGGTGGCAAACAACATCTAATTTTTGGGTTAACAGATGATTTCACTTATCAGATTTTTGTATTCCAACTATGGTTCTCTTTCTCTGATACATGTGCTTTGATGAATAAAGAAGAATCCCAGAGAAACACAGGGCCACAGTGTGCTATTATCTTGTAAATGCATCTTTCAAGACTGAAGATACATGCTTTTTAATGGCTACAAGACCAAACAAGCTTTTTACGCCAACCCGTATCTTATGCATTTCACCCTAAGCACCACGTGATATTTAATGTTTTTTTCCACTTGAGTTAAATAAGCACCTTCACCTCTAACACCAGTACAGAAATGTGAGGCCTGAAATTACCATGCGGAGGATAAAAGCGGCAGAACGGAGCATCACTTAGGTCTTGTTAGTCACATCCTTTTTCCAGCCGCGCTCTGAGGACAGCTGAAGACGCTCCTGTAAACTGTATTTAACGACACACTGACACAAAAATGGCCGCGCGCTACACACAAACACGCAGCTTCAGTAATTATCACGATTTTTTCTTTCCACCTTAACAGCCCTCACATGCTGTTAAGTGCTAAAGCTAAGTGGTGAATATGTGTTGGCCCCTGGAGGCAGAGATTTAGCCTGGACGTGTAGCAGCGTGCACAGAAGAGCTGGTTTCCTCTCTGAGGTTAAAGTGATAAATCGTGCAAGGTGGTTGTAACTTTGAGTGAATGCGCACTTTTTAGGGGCATGTTAATATTAGGGATGGAATGAAATCGAAAATAGTATCAAATTGTTTGATTGTGATGTTCAATTCTGATGTTGGGTTTGATCCTTGAATATTAAACTGTAAACTGCAAGCGCAAAGTCAAATCCTCACCTCTAGAAACGTCCAGAGCATGTTGATGCTACGTCAGGTCAGCTCCTCCTGCGTGATCTAAGCTGCCTAATCTTTGAATGCTGGCAATTTATAGGGTCCCCAAACAGCACGTTTGAGTGCAAAGCGCACCATATTAGCGCACCATAGGCCTGGACTAGGACCGCACGTTCACGAGGTGCACCTCACAAAACCAACATTTTATGCAGCTCACAAAACAACAATTTCATGTAGTTTTAATGTGTGTGAGTTTAGGTCGGGTCACAAAAACCTGCGCATCACTAACTTCATAAAGCTCCACTAAGTTTGTTTGTTAGCATACCGACTCACAGCTAAGCACAATTTACCTTTTGGTACAAATAAAGTAACCTTGAACCTTGATATGTCTCGCTCAAAAACAGCTGTGAAAAAAGCTTAAAACACTTTGTGGTGAACAATTCGGATGCTCAGAATGCATTTCTGCAAAGCATGTGGACCTATGTAGAGATGTTCAAATGTATTGTTTCTATTTGTTTACATTTTTAAGGAAGCAGAACTCGGATAGGCCTACAGCAAGTTTAACAAAATCAAAAACATTGTAATCATGATCCATGGATTGAGACAAGAATGGGAATCGTGACAAAACAAAACAGAATTGTCCCATCCTTGTTAGGTTTGTTTTTAGTTGAATAATTGTTTGATTGTGTCCTGATAACTGAAGATCTGGGAGCAATTCACGAGGCTATATTTGCATAAAAATGCATTATTTCCTACTACTCCTTTGCAAAATTTGTTGTTTTTGCATAAATTGCTTCTTTAGTCTTGTGTGGGTCAGATACATGGACAGATCAAAGAGATACTTTTTAGCTTGAGAGCTTTTGCCACTCCCTCTTTTTAGTCGACTGTTTGTTAAATATGTTTTTAGATGAACCAGCCCTTATAAAGCAAAAACGTTTCATATTTCATGTTAAGAGCAAAGTGGGTTTTTGAAGCAGAATAGATAATAGTTGTGGGTTAGGGTGATCATTTTTTTTTAGTAGTGAACTAATCAGCAATTACTTTTTACTAGCTGACAGCCACATTGACACAGTGAACATGTTTTAACATTTTTTAAGTAAAGGCTGAAATGTGGTCACAAGAGTAGATAATGAACTTTATTACAAACAATGCCTATATTGTTAATAATAATAATGCACTGGATTTATATTGCGCTCCCATCCCAATACTGTCCAGGCCCATCGTGCTTAGCTTCTCAGATCTGAGGGGATCAAGCATTGTCAAGCTGTTATTGTTGACAAAAAATCAGTTTGATTGAATAATGTTGTTTTTTCTGTTATTAAAAATTATAATAAATTAATTGTCACGGTCCTTGTTGCAGTTATAATTGAAAAGTCAGCTATGTGAAACCCATATGTGGTCTTTTTTTTTGCTAAAGAGAATTTGTCATACTTCCATTGCAAGATCATTTTCTTGACAAAGGACACAGGGCTTTGTATTTTGCTTAATGCTTTTATATAGATTTTTTGCTCAGTCTACTAAATTTGTCACTGTAATCATATTTCCTTTAAAGGCCCAGAATTAGATAAAACAATTTGACAGTTAAAAACAATCACTGACCATTTCCAAACGGCCCACACATTTGTTCATGAGAAATGGTCAAAATGTGTTTTTTCCTCCTACTCAGTTATTACAGTTGAGTGTTATTACCACATTTGCATCTGAGGTTGCTTTACATGTGATACGTGGAGTGTGTGGGAGGAGGACAGCCGCAGACCGTCTGAGATGAGGCGAGGACACAGGTGGATCCTCATGTGTCAGTCAAATCAAACTCTGTGATATTGTGTCTTTCATTCAGGCTTTTACCCCACTGCACAGTGATTTGCATCTTGATAGATTTTCCTAATATCTGCAATTTCCTTGGCTTGGGACTGACACATGACACTTTGACCATGAAATTGCAAGTTCATGATTTTACACAAAAAGATAAGATGATAATGGAGCATTGTATGATAGAAAAAAATGAATATCTCGATAGCGATATTTGTAAGATATTCTGTCAGTCCAACATAAATTAGTTAAAACCTTTCTTCCATATATTGCTTGAGGTTTTAATTATCAAACGAATATGAAATTCTGCCAAAAATCACAAGTCAAAAAAGTGCTTGAAATAAGTACTAAATATGTTTGTTTTTTTTTGTAGATTTTGAGTGAATTAAAATGAGACTGTCAATGAATCAAGCATACAAACATAACAAAATAGAAACTAGATATACTGTTCTATTGGAAAATGTTATTGCAAGACAGTAAAACAATTACACATTTAGATAAATGTTACTTATTCACTTTAAAACTGATGTCTTTCAATTGTAAGTGCAGTAATCTATTCTTATTTTAGTCATGTTGAATAACTTATTGTAAATGAATTCTGCTATAATCTTGCCTTGTCTATTTGAAAGTGCATAGCATCACTTACATCATTTTTATTGTTAATGACCTTATTTGTAGCATTTATTTTTACTGCACGATATACTCAAAATTAAATTTTTTCATATCGTGAAGTTAATATTCACACTATTATCTAAAATTCAACATATTGCCCAGCTCTATTGTATGATCAAAAAGATTAAGTTCAGGAAAGTATCTCCTTCAAAAAAATTTCAACTTAGTTTTTTGGACTTTTTTTTAATATTAAAATGTGAAGATATAATTGTTGGTTGTTACTTTGAAGAGGGGATATTATGTAATATCCACTTTTCTGAGTTTTAGCAAAGTTAAAAGTATTATCTGCAGTAGTCTTGGAGAGATGCTTAAATGTTCAGAAAATGTCTGTTTTCACCTTTCACTTATCCTGACTCAATTGTCTGTTTCTGTCAGTGAAAATTAGCAAGTTAAATACGTAACATTTTAAGATAAATTTGCTAATTTGCTTATCATTTCAGCAATTTTGGAAATCAGTGGACTTAATTGTAGTTCTAAGACATTTTATATCAGTGTTGTGTTTTACAATGAAAAAAAAAAGAAAAAATGTAAATTGCTAATGTGCTTATGGTCATAGTTTAACTAGAGTGCTACAGGGTAGTGCAGTTGTTAGCTCTTTGCCCTCAAGCAAGAAAGTCCTGGTTGACTCCCGGGCGCCCAGGGTTGTTCTGTGTGGATTTTGCATGTACTCCCCGTGTCTGTGTAGGTTTCCTCTGACCTCTGGGACTTTGTATGTGGATTTTGCAGCCCAATCTCTGGAGAATATGCAATCAAACATCATAAAACGTATCATAAACACGTTTTCACGTCTTTTTTTTACATCAATATGCTACAAAAAGCCAAAACGTTATAACCACAAATTTTTATTGCAGCGACGTGGCGACATTTTCTTTGCATTTAACGGGTAAATCTGGACTTAACTCTAGCTCAAGCCAAAATTTGTGATTATTTTATGTTTTGGCTTTTCGTAACGTAGACGAAGAGGCATGAAAATGTATTTATTGTATGTTTTTTACATTTCGTTGTATATCTATATTTCCTCTGGAGTCATGAATTTTTTATGGTCTCCTCATGTCTGCGTAGGTGTCCTCTGGGTGCTCTGGTTTCCCCTACCACTAAAAACAGGTCCATTGTGCTTTTTTTCTCCCCTCCCTAGGACTACAGATGGAAACAGCTGTAAATATAGAATTTCGTACAAGCATCTCATTGCCATTGTGCTTAATGTAAAACACGTTGTGTAATAAACACAAGTTCCTAAATACATGGGAAACATTTTTGTTTAATTTTGCTTTTCTTAGCTCTATTAAAAACCTTTTATGTAAGTTGCTAGTTTTCATTTTGCTGGACACCTCTACAGCTATGTCAATCATCAGGACTTTGGGACATTTTGGCTACAAAAATAAACATTTGCCATGCATACTATATTTTCAGAAAAAAATAAATTACTACCTCAATTTCCGTACCTGCCTTCAGCAATATATAAGCACCAATATCCAAGACTTATTCGGTCTTTCATCCCATCACTAAAATGAACGTGCTATTTCTGTCTTATATGTCTCACTTTATACAAAGAGCTTAAAACAGACACGGGATAACTTTTATTTCCGTCAGTTGTTTGGGCTCGGCGGAGAGAGAGAGTATGAAGTTGTCAAATCCACATTGGCCTGCTTTCTCTTTGCTGCCTCAGGAAACAATGCCAGTTCAAACAAGCCTTTGAGCCGTCTAGGGGGCCGCTCACAACACTCACATTTATACACACACACACAGGATATAGGCTAAAATCCAGCACTTGTTTTGCTTTCTGAGGTACTTAGAGCAGTTCCTGTCGTGATAACAATGACGGAGGGACAGGAGCCAGGAGGGGGCAGAAAAGGAGTCAAAGGTCGTCTCATCCCTGCGGTTTAATTCAGACTAATGGACTGTCTCGGTTTGACCTCTGTGTGTGCCGTCCGTTTTGAACAAATGAGAGCTGTCCAAGTTCAGGGTGGCTCCGGCAGGTGTAAATAAGGACAAGCAGACGGGGAGTTTGGCACCTGAAATAGAGTGAAGACTGTTGTTACGTTGTTGGTGCATCAAATGGAAAGGTTTAGTGCTAACGCGAGTGATTGGCAGCGCTTTGACAGTCGAGAGAGACAGAGAGGAGCAAGGACGCTGCTGACTGTTTACTTACAAGGCAGAAAGAAACATGCTTTCATATCAGTCATCAAGGATTTGCTTTCAGAATCAAGTGGGAATGTCTGTCTGCATTTGTATACATTTGCGTTGTTGTCATATCACTACACATTCAGTTCTAAAGAGAAAAGCCTGATACTCAATACTAACACGGATTTTGATGGCACAATTTCCTGCTCAAATTAGCATTATATTTTATACTCTATTCCACATCTGTCAAACGCATAAAATGAATGAAGGTTTGTTATGCTTTTATATTAGGACCAGGAGTAATGGTTGTCATATTCTAATTAAATGATGTGTCTGAAACTTAAAGAGTAATTCCTTTTTTTAGACCTATGAAAATCTATATGCAGTATTTGTAACCGTAGTAATTATCAAAAAACAGAGACAAACAGTTGTAAGGTTGACTACAGCTCCTGAAGCTGACGTCTTGCTATCCCAGCATGCACCGCGTATTCTTGGGCCGGCAGTGACCATACCATCAAAAAAGTTATCAAACTTGATTCTACAGAATATGGATTATTTTTGCACACAGGGACTTATTAATTATCAAAGACAGAAGGAAGCGAGCTGACATTTTCACAAAAAAGTGAATTTTTGCAGCTAAACCAACTAGTAGCGAGTCAAGATGTATTGATTTGTATTTGATCTTAGCTATCGTCTTAAAACAATTCAAAATCTTGGTTGTTTTTTGGTTAAGGGTTAGGGTTAGAGAGTAAGTATTATTTATGAGAAAACCTTAGCAAATGCATTTCAAATCAGGCTTTGAATGATTTTTGGTTTATTAAAAACACAAACTAAATCTTAACCAACTTAACCAATGTTAAACCAAAATAATTTTCAAGTGCTTATCACAATGATATGAGAGAATTCTCTTAGAGCATGTACAGAAAGCATTAGTTGGAGTACAACATGTTTTCACTTGTGTCTTAAGACCAGGTTTTTGAATGGTCAGTATAAGTAAACGTTGTATGTACAGGGCTTTAGAGTCAAATATATTTAACACAAATATCATTGGTGAAACATTTTTATTGACTTAAGAAGGTGTATCAGCGTGATTTATGCTATCTGAACTCGTGAAAATCAAAGTAAGGCCTCAAAATGGTCCTAATGTTTATTGAAGTTGTTTTTAGATGTACGATTACGGCCTATTTTAATGCCAAGGATAAACCACAGAAGCAAAATTTTAGGCTTTTTCCAATTAGATTCAATGCCATAATGCCGGCTGCGGTGAATTTAATCACGTGGATGCAAGAGCTCTATAGTTACAACTGGTGTCTTGTCAAATTGGTCAACTTATCAAGGTGGGTTTTCTTCACTTGATTTTGATAAGGTTGATATGATTAATTTGGCTAAGCTAGGCACAGTTCTAAGCTAAGTTTAGGAATGGGGCTAAAGTGAGGTTAGCAACAATGATTTCAAAATAAAATTTGCAGGTAGCCAGTGCTAACATTAAACAAGGACATGACCATTTTGACAAGATGGACCAGCTCAATACAACACCGGCCCTTTAATGACAGTCATGATGAATATGAAGTTAACATCCTTCTCTATTCTACAGTATATATCATCCTTCTGGCTGGCTAAACGGCATACTGAAAAGGCATACATCAAAAAGCACTTTCTTCTTGTGCTGAGTTTGAATTAACTTTTAAAGTGACATTTGTTCAGCTTTCTTGTGGTGGAATATCACCTGAATGACACAATCAAAATAAGGCTGTCAAAACTGTTAGCAACATTCAGCAACAACACATTTTATTCTGTCAAAATATAGCTAAAATAACAACATTTTCATGGAAACAAGGGGAATGTCAATTTCTTGCACATGGAAGTTTACATCTTTTAGAACAACAAAAACCTTAACATGCTTTTATTTAGATAGATATTTGTTTGCTTAAACGTTATACAGTTACACAGTTTACAATCTTGTTTTGCAGCCCCAGTCTTTTACTTCGAGGAGGTGGAGTACCGTGTGGATGAGAGCGCTGGACATGTGGAGGTGAAAGTGTGGAGGACTGGGACAGACCTGTCTAAACCTGGGACAGTGACGGTCCGGTCCCGTAAATCTGAGCCTGTCTCTGCTGAAGGTAAATAAACTGTTCATCGAAACTCGAAGCTAAAATCAAATAATAAAAACTAAACAAGTTAATACTGCTGGACCGGATCATTCAAAGCTTTCTTTCTAATCCAAGTTACTGGTTAATTTCATCTTTCCTGTATGGCATTTTATCTATCTAACAAATGTTCAGGTGTTTAATTGCTCCAGATTACCTTGCAAAACCTGTGTTACAGTGTTTTTGCCTCAGTTTCCTCATGATTCGACCTCTAACTTTGGTGTCACTTGCTTCTTTCCAATCCTAGTAAGATGTTATTAGTTGTATCCTATAATTAAGTACTAATATACTATGTATATTTTGTCGCGCATTGCCACATCTATTTCATGTTATTATATTTCTTGTATGTTCTTAAGCAAGTTAAATAAAGTCTCATAGCAAAACCTTATAACTGAATGCAAATAACTGCAAAATGTAATACATAAAGTTGGGATACCTAATTTTCAGACCAAATTATCATAAATGGGTGTTAAAATCTGTCCAGTTCCTAGCTCTTACTAACCCTTCGGCACATGAGTTTTATTATTACTATGAAGTTTTGGCTTCAGCCATGACTTTAGGAAATCTTTTTACCAACATCAAAGTGAAACTGAGACGAACCACTCAAGCAAAGCCAATTAGAAAGCTGCTTTATTAAATTCATACTGTACACAGCTGTCTAGTTTTTGCAACATTTGCAGTATGCTTTTTGGTGGAAAAATACAATGTAATTCTTTATGCACCAAAGCCTACTCAAACTTTTATGTAATGTAACTTAAGGCCTTTTCAATGTGTTTGAATCTACAGCTGGAGTGGACTATGTGGGCATCAGTCGTAACCTGGACTTTGCGCCCGGTGTGAGCATGCAGACATTCAGAGTGATCATCCTGGACGACCTGGGCCGTCCCGTGCTGGAGGGACCCGAGAGCTTTGACCTGGTGCTGCGGATGCCTGTGAACGGTGTGCTGGGGGAACCAGCCAAAACCACTGTGCTCATCAATGACTCTGTGTCCGACTGTGAGTCACTTTGAAAACTTTCTACAGGTCAATGTTGTTGAAAGTGTGAAGTGCCTTTTTGAACATAGATACAGTAGTTAGGCTTTTTTTTGTTTTAATGTCCACCTAACATTTATTAAACAGAAAGTTTTTTTCTGCTGGTCCCAAGTATGGACAATTTTATAAGGATCAGAGCGATAAGATATAAGATGTATAGTTACTATGACTCCATGAACAAGGGTCAGGATTAGGATTCTGTTATTGTTTCAAAAGAAAAAATATGATAAGAAATAACTTGAAAATAGAACAAAAAACATTTTTTTGTCTGAATTTCTACTCCATGACTTCAGGGAGGTGGGGTCGAAGTGACATGTCATACAGTATGACTTTGGATTAAGTGAGACTGTTACAATGAAATGTCAGATTGTAAGGTTCCAACATGAGGAACTTTAGCACAGCTTTTCAGAGCAGCCTAGTGTTTGACTGCCTAGTGATTGCACTCAAAACTGTTGCATCTGTGAGATTATTAAAATGTTTTCTATGTCTGTGGTCTACACTTTTTTGCCATTTTGACATTTTTGAAGACTTAAAATCCTCTATTGTGCAGCTAGCTTAAATCAAGACTACACCTGGAACTAAATGCATACGAGATCAGGATTGAGCAAGGACTAGAAAGAACAAAAATTCACATCTGAACTAAAAAGGAAAGAGATTTAGGACCAAATATTTAGCTTAAATGCACCAAAAAAAATCACAAATGTGTTCCCTCTTTGTAAACAAATAATGACTTGGTGCAAACTTTACAACTTTAGTTATTTTTGGTATATTCTACTACTAATATTAGTGAATTCACAAGTTGGGTAAAATCAATACAAAATATATAATATTCTTCTCAGTGCCAAAGGTGCAGTTCCGTGAGGCGCTGTACTCTGGAGAAGAGAGCGACGGTCAGATTTCGGCGATGGTTTACCGCAGCGGAGACATCGGACACAAATCGACAGTTCGCTGTTACACCAGACAAGGCTCGGCTCAGGTCGCCTCTGACTTCGATGAACTTCCCAACACTGACGCCTCCATTATCACCTTCCAGCCAGGTATTCACACCCAAGCATGCCGCCAGAGCTCAGCCGCCATCTTGAGACTTGACACTGGTTTAATTAGAGAAACAGCTCTTCTGAGAATTGTCACCTTTTTTCTGCCGCATCCACAGTTTGACAAAGTAGCAAATTACCTGCTGTGTTGTCATCCTGTCTGTACGCAAACTGCTCCCGAATCTCTAAAGGGGCTGATTAAATGGAGAACACGTATATAAATAAACTCAAATTATATCAAAGTTTTTGAAGAGTTGCGTTATAGTTATATCTTGCCGTTTTTAAAGTAAATTGTTATTAGTTGTATTTAGCTTCTCCATCTGCAAATATCTTGTACTTTTTATTTATATTTTCTAACAATAGAATATAAATAACAGTAGGAGTATTCCATATAAGGAGTTTATCCACACCCAAAAACTAATATTACTAATATCTTTTAAATTTTGTACACTCACTTTTCAGAGTAATAAAGCATGCATAAAGCTTTAATAATTCACAAACAAATGTCAAATTAATGAATGAAAATGTATTTACTTTATTATAAGGTCAAGGATGTGGAGTAATTAAATAGTTTGTAAGCTTTAATGAACTTTTTCATGTATTGAGTTTAGTCTTTATTAAGGTTTTATTAAGGTGTACCTAAAATTAAGATTATAAGGATTAAACAGC
The DNA here is from genome assembly GCA_038363315.1 of Mugilogobius chulae. NCBI lineage: Eukaryota > Metazoa > Chordata > Actinopteri > Gobiiformes > Gobiidae > Mugilogobius > Mugilogobius chulae. Next base: position 29,732,810 of record CM076399.1, on the reverse strand, counting down.
AACATATTCATTCATATTCATCAACTATTTTAGTATTTGAACAATCGTCTCTGAACAAGCCCCAAAACACAACCTCATCTAAGAAGAGAGGTTTTATGACTCAGACTTTGGAAATGCGTAAACTTGGAGATTTTTCTCATTTTCAGTAAATATAAACATTAGGGTTATAATCTTATAGTTATTTAGTCAATTAATTGATTGATGTTGATTCAATTATTTATTTGTTTCACAAGCATGAAATAGAAAATATATAATTACATTTTGTCTTTTGCCTTTTTCTTCTCTGTTTATATCTTTTAGTTATTGTTTTCTTTCCAAGACTTAATTGCAGCAGTAGTGGTCTGAGTTCAGATTAGGTCACATGCAGACATAATTGATCGACAAAACTTGTTTTTAGTTGACCAAAGAATTATACACCTCCAGGATGTTGTCAAGGGTCAAATTTGATCATTTGACTTATTGATTAGCAAAAACACAACCATTAGTCGCAGTCCTATAACTATGTAATTTGTCTTGCAAATTTACTCAATTGCAAAAAAAAAAAAAAATTAAGATAAGTACCACAGACAAATTACCGGCAGGCCTATGTTTTATCATAAAATCTGAAAGCAGTTTTTGTTTGGAGTGTAACTGTATTTCTTTTAAGACTCTATTTTTTGTATTTTTTTTTAGCATTCTTTATAAACCCCAGAGAAGGTTGAGTGTGGAAATCCCTGCAGTTCAGACTCCATTTTTGAAGCACTCGCCATGCAATGTTTAAAGTCACTTAAATCCTTTTCTTCTTTTTGATGCACGATTTGGACTTGTGAAAGCTGTCCTCACCACTTCTATAGGCTTTAAGGCATTGGCATGAGGATTAGCTGTTTGTGTTCAACATTAACTCAGTAATTAAATATGAATACTAAATGTAATCAATGCATTTATGTTTCTTTGAAGAGCTTTTATGCACGCACCAATATTAACAAGATTTTAGACTTATTTGGATGAAGCAAATCAAGTTATTAGCCTTTCTTATGAATCATAATTGGACTTACATTAGCAGTAATCTGGATGTTCAATTATTTAAACACGCACAAGCTCACATTTCACTTTAAATATTTACACATTTTTAAACAACATCATTCATACACAATATGTAAAAGTAATCTCTCATGGTTAACTTTTGTCTTGACAGGAGAGACAGAGAAGCCGTGTGTGCTGTCTTTAGTGGATGACTCCGTTTACGAGGAGGGCGAGGAGCTGCGCCTGGTGCTGGGCAGTCCCAAGAGCGACTCTCAGTTTGGGGCGTCATTGGGAGACCTGAATGAGACTGTGGTCAAGATCAAGGACACTGCAGACAGTATGTGCAACCATCACTGGCTTGTTTTAGAGTCGAATATTGCTAGCACCACAGTATAACTGCATCAAGAATTTTGGTTAAAGAAACGTAATCAAGATACAGGCAGCAAGTGTTTTCAAATATCTAATGAAATTAACATATCGCTACCACATGATTTCTTGCGATTGATTTTCTAGAGAAAAAATCTAGAGAATCTATCTGTATGACATAAGGTAGGGTAAAGACTCCGCGGTCAGACGGACCAATCACAGCACAACATCGAACCAAAACAAACAGAAAAATTTTACTGAAAACGTGACTTCCTGATTACCTTTGGCTTCATCAACTAGATTTAAGTATTGCCATGAAGTTTCTGATTTAATTAAATATCTTAGTATGGTCACAATGACACCAACACTTTGTGCTGGGTCTGGTATGTGGCCAACAGTTTCATAGTAGTTTTCAACATAAATTTTTTGCTTTTTGCTGAATAAGCCACAGCCAATCAACAATATATTCTTCTAGAGGTGCTTTCAAAATTCATTATATTAATAGAAAGAAGCAAAGATACTGGAGACAAAAAAAAACTTACTGTATAATAAAAAACTGATCTAAATGTAAGGAAGATATTCTTAATTTATTCCAAAATACCAAATTCTCTGTGCTGTTAATACGCTTTGATCCATGTATGTATTGATTGTTTTTTTCATTATTTATTTTTTTTTTAATTTTTTTTTTTTACAGAATTTGTCTTACTTTTCTATACTGTCAAAAAATTCTTTTCACGTCTCTCCAACCATTTTCTCTTCAAACATATTTCCTTTTCAATGTTCTTTGCCCTTTAGAGCCCATTATCCGCTTCTCTGAGACCAAGTTCAGTGTGAGTGAACCCAAGGAGGCGGGGTCTGTTGCCACGGTGCAGGTCCCTGTGGTGCGCCTCGGAGACACGTCCAAAGTGTCCGTGGTCCGGGTCCACACCAAAGACGGGTCTGCGGTCTCTGGAGAGGACTATCACCCAGTTTCTCAAGGTGATGCCCTTTATTTTACACATGACGTGACTTATTCTGTTCTCCTCTTCACCTTTGGATAAAACCGACTGTAGGATGTACACCAACAATCATTACAAAAGAACTTGCATTTCTAGATTTTAAAAATAAACTAACAAAATTAACTAATTATCAGCAGTAATAAGGTAGACATTGTTTGGCAACTAAAGAATTTTCAGGGGAGATTTTTATTTTTGTAAATGTAAAATATTCCATGATATTTGTATTTTTGTGTATATTGCCAATCATCTTTTTTGTCTAGAAAATGAGGACTTAAAAGTAGGTTTTTGTCATTTGGATGTTTTTGATGTTTTAAATACATAAATTAATGTTCAGTGTCTTTCCTTTAGCGTACTTACATGGCCACAAAAGAACTATTTTGCATCTTTATTGTTCACGTTTTATCACTATTATCACACAGATTATCACTATTAACAATGTTAATCAATGCAATTTAATTCATTTTTGTAGAGCAAAAATCACTAAAACAGTCACCTCTGAGGACTTCATAAGACTGTTGATTTAGCAAACTGAACTGTTACAAAGTTGTTCAATACCAAACAGTAACATTAGAAAATAATTTTACCAAAAATGTCAAACCAGATTATTTAACAATAAACAAACTAATGGATTATTGCCCCAAAGCATCCTCTGTCCTTATGAAAAACTACAAAAGAGAAACTTCAAGGAGAACCACATTGAGGGAGAGGTCCACAGCCAGGTCCACACAGGCACATCCATTTACAGATAGAGTTTAAGTTCGTAGAGCCAGAGTCCAGTGACAGAGGGAAATCACTCATCTGGCTGGACGAGGACAGGATAATCATAGGAAGAGAAGTGAAGAGGGTGTGTATTGTCCAGGAAGTGGGGAGGTCCAGGTCCTGTTACAAAGTATGATTTAAACCTTCTATTTCTACTGATTTCTAGTTGACTTTTCACCTTCAGAAAGCACCTTTCATCAGACAAAAATATGACAGGAACCTTTTAATTCATCACCACATTGTTGTGATGAGAAGGACATCCACTCAATCTTTTTGTTATGAATGTCTAGCATCTCTTTTTTAATCCAATTATGTCTCCACACTTTACTGAAGACTGTCCTTGGTGTTTGGCCGATTGTTGCTATAACAACAAGGTTACGTCTACAGGTGATGATAGTGTTTCCATTTTTACTTGCACAAAAAACATAATCACTGTATTATGGAATGCCATTATGGGCTTAAAATTTGCCATAGATATATTTAGAATCCGTTTACCCTCATATCAAGTCTAACTAAAAGTTAAATTAATCCAGTCAATATTTGGCTCAAATGTGTATTTAAGAAAATTTAAGATTTTATGTGACTAACAATAGCCCAGCATATTGCGGTGTAAAGTACCACTGAATATTACATAACATTTTATAATGCCCCACATTATACTTTCACTTCAGTTTAAACTTTTGAAGAATCTCTTTTAATAAAGATCTTCATACCAAGTCACACTTGTCAAATCCCCAATGAGCCTAAACCAGCCCAAGTAGATCTCATCTAAGGCCTGATTAGGAAGTTCATGATGTATTTCACACTGTTAACATTTTTATTACTTTTAATCCATAGTTCACTTTATTGATGATGTCCTTTAATTGCTTTTAGATTAAAATTACTATATATATATTTTAAATACCAGGGATGGGAAGTTTCTGTTTTGTCTTGATGCCTGGGTCACAATTCTACCATGTTTTTGATTTTGTTAAAGCCTCACAAGAACAAACTGCTTTTTCTGTGACGTTGTTAATTTAAACTTAAAGATGCACTGTGTAACTTTCTGGAGGTGAAAATTCATCCGCACAATTCAATAGAAATAGAAAGGCGATAAATACGTTTTATGTGAAAAAACACAACTAAATTAACAGCAAATTAACTAGCAGCCCTTCTCCAGCCCAAATAGTATTCGATTTTATGGTCATGCAAGCCTTTCATAGTAAAATTTTAGATCTTTACTATTTATTTTGTGCAACAAAGAAAACTAAATGACAAAAACATGTTTTTATTCAAGTCTATTTTTAGTCAAAATGTTAAGTCAAGAGTTTATTAAAATAATCTCTAAAAAAGTTCATTTTTCAGTTATTCCTGGGTCAATTTTTGTGAAACATGAACTTAAAATGAAATTAAATCAATTCTTTCCTAACCACACAAGAGTTACAAGCTGGAAGGACAGCATCAGTAATGTAATGCTATTTTCGATATTGTTCCATCCCTATTATATGCTATAAATATAATTTAGTTTACTTGCTTCTTCCCCATTTTAAGCCATGCATTTTATCTTTACGTCCAGTTTATTTACATGAGTTATGAAATAAGAATGCATGAATGCAGGAAAAATACCTTAGCTGTTTCTATTTCTTCTGTTCTTCTAAACAACCAGAAAACAACTGTTTGGACAAGCCTTTTTTGAACACTATAGTTTATTGCTCAGGGCGAACTCACAGTCGGTATCTTATAATAAATGCAACATAAAAAGCATGTGAATAACACGAGTTTAGACTTGTAAAGAGGATCACCTGCAGTCTGAAGCTCAGCAGGATCATTGTTTATTGTACAAAGAAATCTCTCCTGCAGCTTTGGCAGGTCCACTTCTTCGTATAGTTTTATATGAATGAAATGCTTAAAGTTAATGACGAGAGAAGGAACATATTTGGGAACAAGACATTGATTGCCAATTTCATCCCAAATGGGTAAAAGGTAATTTTCTCAATATAGTCCATCAGAGACTCATGCCGTTTTTAATTGAATTTCAACTTTCCCTGGCGCTTGTCAGCATGGTAAAAGTTAAAACCCCGTCTGACTTTAAGCACCTTTCTTGGCTTAATCATGGCTTGAAATATTCATAAGAATATATTCAGAAGTTATGTGCCTATCCACTCTTCAAACAGTGCAAATTTTAAATCACAGAGCGTTGAAATTCTCATTTAGTGTGATATTTTCTCAGCCCAATGCGTATTTGTAATGCAAAGGAATATAATGGAGATAGAGCACCTTTGGCAGTTTGTAAAGAGAAACCCATGAAACCTTTTAGCAAACTGTATATTCATCTGGAACAATAAAAGATAAACTTTGGATAACTGCTGCAGCTTTACATTTTTATCAAAGTCTCCGTTCATTTGGAAAAAGATGACTCCAAAACTCATCGGACTTATCACAAATTCAAATGAGACTTGCGAGGCGGCCTTGTGTTGGCTGGATTTACATTTAAAGCAGTTTGGGTCGTGTGTGTTTTCAGACGTGGAGTTCAAACAGGGCGAGAAGGAGCACGTGGTGGAGGTGGAGGTGCTTTTCGACGGAGTGAGAGAGATGAGGGAGGCCTTCACGCTGCACCTCAAGCCAGACGACAACATGGTGGCCGAAATTCAGGTCAGATACATTAAAAGTCTTATGAATCGGACCTATCTTAAAAAAAAATACTTTGATTCATGCATCTTTGGGTAATCTTGTATTGTCCTGCAGCTGATGTTGGAGTGCTCAGAAAATCTCAGTTTTCACCTGCCACCTATCCCCGCGCACTTGTTTATTATATACTTTTTCAGATTCAGAGTAAAACAAACAGGTTTCAATACTGTCAAACAAAACATGTCTAAATCTAGTTCTGAACATGAAGGAAATGGAGGTGTTTATATTTCTAAACCAGTTTTTGTGTTTGTGTTTTACAGTGGACAAAATATAAACTACTGATCTACATATTTCATAATTCACTGCATTACCAAATACATGGAGAATGCTGTTTTTTTTTCTTCAAACAGTGCATTTATTACCCGATGCTAGGCAAATTTCCATTAGTTGTGCGTTTTGTTTCAGATTCTGATAGCACACGGATACTACATGTCATGCAAATTATTGCCCTGACCCAATGTATAATTCAAAAGGTATTCTTTAGCATATTGATAGTTTAGTTCAGAATGCATATAGAGATCGGGAAAGAAGATGAAAAAAAATTATGTTGCCATGGAAATCTGGACATTGTTCATAGAGATACAGTCCTAGCCCTTTGCAAGATTTCAAATACCTAAACGTTGTATACAGAAATACTAAATCTAATCTAGAACATGATTTTGTTCTCCTTACTCTGCCCATAGTCTTTGAGTTTGAATTAAGTGCTGTAAATGATCAAGTACTTGTGTCCAGATGTCAGCACCTGGTCCCTCTAGACCCTTAACATTTGCCTTCACTGCCCAAAGTACTTGCCAGTTTTGCAGAGACACATTTGCAAAACAAGGTTAAAAATGAAGGAAACAAGAGTAACTTGATAAGCTGTTGGGTCACAATGCATCTATCACTCTATAGTGCTAGAATTCAACTTTAGCTTTAATCATTAAAACTCTCATTTGGTTTACTATTGTGCTAACTGAAAATTCTACTGATGTGTCATGTCACAATCCCAAACTTTATTAATTAAATTTACAGGTCAGTGTTGGAGGAAGTGAGAGCCAATCCCAAAGTTTTTATAAAAAGATAATTGTCGTGTGTACAGTGACAAAAACATCCTGAATGACACACTAGCATGAGCAAGTTACAGTAGTACATTATTTATTTATTGGACCATTTCTCTGTGTATTTTAATAAAGCAGCAGGACCGCACTTCGAAAAGCAGGAGGAGACAGGTAATGGTAATGACTTAGTGTAATCCTACCTGTTCACACCGACTTTGGTCCTTAAAAAAGCACAGATTAAGGCTGTTGATGTAAGTCAAAGAAAGGAGACTTTCTCCAAGTCACAAACCTCTCCCCTGAGCGTTACCATGGAGATCACCCCAGTAAGATTTAATAATTAGAAGAGCTAAAGGTGAGATGACAATAAGCCCAGACTTGTATTTATTTGTTGCCACTATATTTTATTTAAAAAAAAAAATTATAGCAATTTAGATAAGTAGCGAACATGTTTTAATTTTTTTTTTAAATTTTGCATTGTAATACAAATAATATTACCACTAAATCATGAATCTACTACTTTTGTCCAAACTTTAATTTAACGTTGCTCATTTGTAAAACTGATATATTTTCATTCCCAGTAAACACCTTGTTAAAGTGTCTAGCATGGTGGTGTGTGGGGCATAACAGTATCACAAATTAACAATTTACAACACTTCTCCAACTGGCAAACAACCCCAAAAGTTTGAGCCTGTTTTCCAGTGAGAATTCCCTCGTAATTGAAAAGTACACCTGCCGAGCAGCGACACCACTGTAAAGTAATAGGAAAAGTTTTGTATGGTTTTATCGACCCATATTTATCGAGGGCAGCTCCACTGAGAGCGAGGATCTGGTTTACAACAGTGTCCTAGACCAGACAACAGCAGCACTTTACCGCAGCCAAAAGAGGGATGAAAACATTCACCATAAATAATAGATTATCCAAGGAAAACTGTGAGACCAAGAACAAACACAAAGAATAAATGTGAAGAATGTGCAGCAGCTCTGAGCCGACGTGATGGTTTTATTTCTTCAGAGCGGGAACCTTGGTAAATGGTACTGAAATACGTCAAAATGACTGACAAAAGGATGAGAGTATTTTCTTTATATATATAAATACATTTACTTTCGATAATGATTTCATGAACATGAGCTGTGCAGACGTCTAACACAGAAAAATGTCTTATTCCAAAGTCTGACTTCAACTCTAAACCACATGTTTTTGCTGACAGTGGCTTGTCTATGAAACTCTCAATTCAAAAACACAAACAAACTATTGAAGATTTCACATGTCTCCTTTTCGATTCCAATCTTTTGATTCATTGCCTTGCCCGAAAGTTGAAAATGAGTACAACTTTACAATAACTATACCTTCATTTACCTTAAATAAAGCCTCAATTATTCAGAAACAAATTGTGAATCAATTAATGAAAATGTTTAGTAATGCTTAATAATTACTTAATTAAAATTCTACTGTTAGGATTTGGTTTGGGGACAAGAGTAAGTAATTACAAAACCTTAGTAAAGTTTTTCATCCATTAATGTATTCTTTGTTCATGATGAATTGAATATTTGTTACAGTCTTAGTAAAGATTGATTAAGCCTAATTAATGTGTAGTTTTTATAACGTGTTACCTAAGAAAATCTGAGCAGATCCAATAAATCCAAGACAAGTCTGATTCCATGCATTGTAATGTGTTTTTAAAATAACATAGCATTGTATATACAGAAAGCATTTAAAACTTTTTTTTTCGTGCATCAATACTCCTTCCGTAAGCAGTGTTTCTTTTTTTCTTCTTCATTAAAACCATATATATAGTTTTTACTCCAAATTTAAAATATTTGGTTTTCAGTAGCTAAAACCAAGTGCATTTTTATATCAGCGCTTTTCCTACAACATCTATACTTTATTTACAAAGATGACTCTCCCTCCTCCAGGTGACCAAAGCGATCGTGTACATCGAGGAGACAAACAGCATGGCGGACGTCACGTTTCCGTCTATGCCTCACGTCGTGTCACTGCTTCACTATGACGACGCCGAGATGTCTCAGGACAAGCTCCGCCCACCAGCGGGATACCCAGTCATCTGTGTCACTGTGAGTCCTCCTACAAACTACAAACAACTGCAACTAGAATGACTAATGCTAATACCGTTTTACTGAGACTTGCACAATGATGTCAAGATTTAAACACTCAAAACAACTTACTCCTCTCCACATTAAAGTTTGAGATAAGATTGAAATAATAATTTAATGTTATGAAAGAAAAAACGTAGGATTAGATAATATATTTATTTTTTATTTACATAGATCTAAAATTGTTAAATATATTAAAAATCAGATACTAAAATACAAACTAGAAGATTATTTGAAAATGTATATGTAATAAAAATTTAGAAGGTAATTAAGCTTTATCGCCTTTAGTAGTAAACAACAGGGTTTCACAAAGACTTATTTTGTGTTGGTAAAGTAATTTAATTGTCTGAATCTGTGATCTTAACATATAAAGCAGGCGTGTCCAAACTACAACCAGGGGGCTGAATGTGACCCTTGGACCAATTTGAGCTTTCTTCAATCATAATAAAAAATAAATAAATAAAAATGTTATGCCTTTGAAACCTAAAATAAATGTTAAATAGCTTATTAAAATAGTTGTTAAAAGTGTGGTTCATTAAAATTAGGTCATATGCAAAATTTTAAGTGACTTATATGGCCCACCGCTCCAAAAAAGTTTCAAAATGTGGCCCGCTGTGAAAAAACACGCTAAAAGCTTTTAAATTATGGATAATATGAAAAATCAAGTACTGTATATTCTTTAGTTTTGAAATCGAAGTTAAAATTGACAACACTACAGAGGACTCTCTAATTTGTATATAATTGCAGATAATTTGCGATGACTAAATACATTTCAGTAAACTATGTTATGCAGCCGTAATGTGCATTGTATTATGTAACTTTTGTGGTGGAGGGTCTGTCACTTTTATACTCATATAGTGCAGATGTATCATGCGTCAAACTATCGCGAAAGTACTCTATTCAGATCCTATTTGCATCTGGTAAACTTTCCGTTCTCTCGTGGCTGTCATGCCTGCCGTTTTATTGCCTGGTCGGTGGTCTGTCTGCTGCCACCGCCGCCGCCGCTGCTGCTTTAGTTTTGGCAGTCCACCAACTGTGTCCAGACTCTAAAAAAAAAAGTCACACAAAGTCTAGTGCCGCAGTGCCACAGATTATAAGGGACAGAGGCATAACTTTTGTCACAGAAAATCATAAAGTTGACATTTGGAGTAGTGCAGTGTCACCTTTTGACAACTAATCTTGTGTTACCGACTGTGATATCATTCTGTCGTAATCTGGGGACATTTGAAACTGCAAACCCAGGAAGTTTACCTCTTACTTTACTTTCTGGAAACTCCAACATTTTACACAAGTGCACACAGTCACCGCACCGAAGAAAAGTGGAGAAGCATTATTATTAGCCGCGACAACACACTCACGCTGTTTGTAACACGTTGCATTTTTTCTGACTTTTGTTGTCACATCTTTAATTATCACAAGATCTTGTTGTTTGGATGTTTTTCTGTGAATAAGCAACAATGGTATCTTTTTTTTTTACTGCAAATTGTTCAGCTATAGTGAGACAAAAGTTATTTTCCCCCCAAGACATGACAACTGGATGTCTTGGAAAGAGTATCAGACATACATAAAATACTGTAAACTTAATTAATGTGACTTTAAAATTAAAATGAATCCACATATAAATAATGATAAGAGATCTATAAAACATTGCATGAAAAAGTGCATGAGAACAAAATCCAAACTTTATGGATGTAAATAAAAGTTCAGACTTAAGTTATGAAGGCCTTCATACTCACAGGATCACGTCACACCATCCTCACGCCTCCTTTTCTCCGTAAAAAGAAATGTTAAGTGTCTCGTGAATAGCACGGCTTCTATATGACAACAAAATACTATCTTCATTCTTCTCAAGGTTGTGATTAGATTAAAGTTATTATATTTGTTGGAAAGCAAGTAATTTTAGGAGTAAGTTATTTCAAAAATGCATCAAATGTTGTTTTTTCAAAGAATAGACTCGAATAAATAACATCGATAAAAAAGCATATGTGAAGGAGCAGTACAAGACCAGTACAAGAAGCACAGAATTTCAAACTGTCAACACAATTTTTCTTGCAAGTGTACTTAAAGTAAGAATACTGCTACTTCAACAAAAATGACCCAAGTAGTGACTGAAAGTAAGATGCTAAAAAGCTAATCTTTTTTTTTCTTTTTTTTTTCTAAAAGGTTACTCAAGTAAATGTAGCTAAATAAAAGTTGTACCCACTTATGTTAATAACTCACCAGATATAATTCCCACTATATTCCCACCTTTCATTCCTTAGATTCAATCCAGTGGGATATTGTAACAGACGGAGAACTTGTCCTTCAGGCAGCCTCAGTGCTTTGTCCTTAAAGACACGTAACACTCTTTATTAGACTACGGTTGTCATGCGCTGACACCCAGGAGAGCGGCTAAAGGCTAGGTTCAATACTTAAATGGGTTTCCATGCTGCGTTAAGCCCTCCCGCTCTCAGGTGACAGCTGTGGGCACCAGTGCCTTCTGCAGAGTGTGTGCCTGTGTTTTGGTCAGCTGCGTAGGAGGCTCCCTGTGGAGACAAAATGAAGTAGTCTTGTTAAAACCCAGAGTGGAGAGGGTGCACTTGAAAGCACCTGGCCAACAGGTTCATAATAAAGAACACTTGTCACATTGGAGATGTTAAACCCACAAGCTATTAAACTAAGAAGCTTGACAAATCTTTAGAGTCCAAATGTAAAACACTGATTCAGACTGTGCTAACATGTAGAATAAAGTCAGGTCACTTACATTTGATGGCCCTAACCAATATTTTTGGTGTGGTTCCTATTATAAAAGATTTTTATAATACCATTTATAATAATAATGCATTGGACTTATATTGTACTTTTTGTCACACTCAAAGACATGATTTTTGTGTTTGTTTATATTAATTAATTCTATGTTTATTGGTGGTAAGCTACTGTTGTAGCCATAGCTGCTCTGGGACAGACTGAGGGAAGCAAGGCTGCCAATTTTCGCCATCAGCCCCTCTGACCACCAACATCCATCCACACACATCAGATTCATACATGGCAATGTGAATGAAGTGTCTTACTTAAGACACAATGACTTGATTTCTCTTTAAGTCATCCAACTGGGGTTCCAGAGTTTTCCCTTCCATGCACTGTCCAGCCCCAACCTGCTTAGCTTCGGAGATTTGATAAGATCAGGCATTGATAAGCGGCATGAAATGACCAATGACATAAAATTGAAAAAAATAAATAAATAAATTTATAAATTGGGACAGACAGTGGTAACATGACTCAGGATATTTTATTTGGATATTTATTTATTAGCACTTACATTTTATTTTAAAAAATAACCAATACTAATATGTAAAGTTAGGTTTGGAAGTCCTCCAAGAACATGTGAATATTTTTTTGTCATTTTCTATATTCTAGTTCATTATATGAATTCAATTAAACAAATGCTACAGACATGCTGTGTGCATAAAAAGATTTATAGTATCATTGTATCATCATACATAGTTATTGGATCAAATTGTATTGCAACTTTTTAAATAAACTTGTTTTTATTCAGAATTCACAAACTCCTCTCTTCTCTCTTTTTGTCCCCCATTTAGGCCTGTGACACCAAATACCCAGACTACGACAAGACCGGATCCATCTGCGTCAGCGAACACATCAACAACACGCTGACCCGTTACCGCTGGCTCGTGAGCGCCCCGACGGGATCAGACGGCGTCACGAGTCCCATGAGAGAGGTGGACTTCGACACCTTCTTCACCTCCTCCAAAATGATCACCCTGGACTCCGTCTACTTCCAGGCCGGCTCCCGGGTGCAGTGTGCGGCCCGGGCAGTCAACTCCAACGGGAACGAGGGCCTTGAGCTCAGCAGTCCCATTGTCTCGATAAGCCACGACGAAGGTGAACACACTCTCATTAACTTCACACTCAGATGACCTAAGTAACTCCTCAGAATATTTACTATTTTTTTGAGAAAATATCCTAAATGACAAACATTTACATTAAAGGGGCACTGTGTAAGAAAAAAAATAATAAAGTGATCCACTTTTGAACACCAGGGGGAGCATTTCCAATGCATTTTGCCTATCTACCATGGTGACATCTAGCATCAATATTCACATTCCGGCCTGTAATAAAACATTTCAAATAAGTATAAATGTATCACAATTGATGTGGATTGGGTTAACAGTGCTCTCTTAAGTATTCATGTTGTAAAGAATAATATGATTTAAATGTTTGTGGACTATAAGTGATAATTAAAATTCCTCTCAATCTTACACAGTGCCCTTTTAAACATTATTTGATGGAGATTGACTTCACAAGCTTTCATTTCTAATCTGGTTCCAAAATGTTTCTCTTTAATTTATTCTCACATTCAAAGTACCCCCAAACTCTTCTATTCTAGACAAATTAATATGTTTGCCATGACAATAAACGCAGTAATTACACTTATATTTTCTTGTTTTATGGATAAAGATGTCCTAAGTACTCTAAAATATACTCGAATTTACTACCCTTTTTCCCTGTCCAGTTAGCTGATCTCTATTTGAAACTTGTAATTATTTCAAGTAGCGTGATGACGCCGCGTTGCCTGGGAACAGTGACTTAAAGCCTTAAAAACAATCATCAAAATAGGTGTTCTACAATGTCATGTGAACACAACATACAGTATTAGAGTTATTTGAATAAAACCTGGACAGCAATCTGTAGGGATGTCCCGATCCGATCACGTGATCGGAAATCGGCCCCGATCTCGTGGTTTCAGACTCGATCGGAATCGGACGTTATCTCCCGATCAGGACTCGGAAATATTTATTCTCATTACTTACTTTAAAATCATATCTAGTTACGCGGTGGCACGATGACCCCCAAAGCTGTTGCAGCGCGTAACTGCAGCAGCACCTCATATACGGCCGTCATACGCGCTGGAGTCACTCATAATGGAATCAAGTCTGATTTGGTTCTAACAATTTACAGCAGCGGCGTGAGACGCTCGTCTGACGGCCGTCAATACGCTACACGTCCCTCAATAGATCAGACTTCTATTATTATCAGCGTCAACGGCGCGTCTCCCGGACTTTTTAGCAGGAAAAACACAAGAAAAAGCCGCGCAGAGACAAGATCCGATGCTCTTTCAAAATACGTCAACTACAAAGATTACAACCACTAAAACAACATGTACCGTGCCCAGAGGCTCCGTGAACGACCGTAAACATCGCAAACTTTCCGACTTCAAACACCAAGTTTAAATCACGTCCTTACGAGACTCTTTTCTCCACGAATACCAGTCAGACTGTTATAAACCACACACCGTTTTACAGCTTAACTTGTAACGAACGTGTTTGTGAAAACAGCGCTGTTCCTCCTGTTCACAATCGCTTTATATGAGCCGTTTAGTCCTACCTGGGTCTATTTTCTTTATCCGGCTTCTCTCCTGCGGCTGCTCTCGATGCTGCGCGTGCATGTTTGGGTGCTAAGGCGCGTGCACGTGTATGAGAGAGAGCGAGAGATTGCCTGAATCCTACACTATTAATTGCGGGACGGGGTGAAAAGTAGAAGAAAAATTAAAATTCTTAGTACAACGTGAAGTAGGCAAAGAGATGTTGGTTTTCATTAAGAAAAACATGAACTTTCTGTAAAATGAAAGCTGGAGATTACAGTGCAGTTCCTAAAAGCACATCACTTGCCTTACTTGAAAACACTGTGGCACTTTTGTTTTCTTATGCCTGCTGGATATTTTAAGTTGATGCTGTTTTTTCATGTTAGACCTTTTTAATTTAATATTTACTGTTGCTCTAAGGTCCAAAGTGAAGAATTTATGTATTATTTGACTGTTCAAGCTACGTCACAGAAGTGAAATGTTAGTGCTAAATGTTAAAAAGGTAAACAAAATAAAAAGTAAAAGTCATCTGGGTTTGTTTACTTTGATATTTAATGTTTTATAAAAGTATCGGATCGGGACTCGGTATCGGCAGATCATCAAAATCAAATGACTCGGACTCGGACTCGGGGCAAAAAAACCTGATCGGGACATCCCTAGCAATCTGACTTTGTACCAAATATTTCATACAAAATATGGTTCTACTTTCACTAAATGCAATGTTTTCAAATTGTGTTGTATTTATGCGTGTTCATTACCTTAGAAATCGGTGAAGACACTTGGTTAATTACTCAAAGATGTCAACTTCTTAAAATTATATATTCATATTTAAGTAGTATTAATTGTTAAATTGTAACGACTGTTTCATTTAAGCCTTCTGCACACTACAGGAGTTTTGGCCAAATTTTAAGCCAGATTGTTTCCTTTATGACTTGAGGGAAGCGTGGCCAGAGTAAGGATTTTTGTAACTGATTTTTTGTCTTTTCTCCCTGTCACATGGAACCAATAATTATTACAAATGTTCTTATGTCTGTGGCCTGATATATATATTTTTTGACATATCTAAAAATCACAAAAGATCTTAAACTCCTAGTGTGTAGCCGGCTTCATGTGGATTTTTGCTCCTTTTAAAACATGCCACAATTGTGGCATTACCTTTGGATATTTTATATTTGAGAAAAGACAATTATAAACCTCATTAGAAAACAAGCAAAATGTGTACTTAAATCACATTCACTGTTTTAATGAAAAATTTAGTTCAACCTGTCATACGCACTCTATGGATTTTCATAGGCGAATAGCCATTGAGTACAAGGTGAAACTATATTATATAAATGTCAAAATATTTCGACTGTAAGAACATTTTTATTATGACTAAAACTGCTTTTGTTGAATTTCTTACAACTGAAAATGGAATACCCACATTTTGAGTTATTACCAAATCAGTGGCCACTACCCAAGTTCAACAAGCTGGGACCAGCCCTTTCTGAACTGTTGCTTCTGTCAAATGTGTAAAAAAGATAAAGTGCAAAAATAAGTTCTTCAGGTACAAAAAGGACAAAAAAAAATCATTATTATTATGATTCTACTCAAGGCAACCAAATCTCAGTCTTTTGAAAAACTGAGGGTGTACAGCTAAAAGCAATTTTGGGCTCCAATTCTTCTCCAGAAATGGGCTGCTATTGCTGTGAACTTTCCATTCTGTGAAATTTAATAACACCATGTGCATTACCAAGAAAGGAAGAAAAAGAAAAAATCTAAACTTACAGTACAAAAGACTTTCTAAATGTGCAAGCTCCAATGTGCAAAATGCTAAAGATTTTTAGTTCATAAAGCACAAAGGTACTTTTCAGAAGAGTAAAGAAAGCTTAGAAAATTACACTAAAGTACCACTCAAGGATAAATAATGAGTTCTGTGGTCCCAGTGTCGCTCAAGTTGTTTCTGGAATAGACATGATTATTAGGCTAATTTGTATCTGTGATTCATGAGATCACATTATAATAAGAACAAAAAGTGACACTTATTTAAAAGCAGAACTATAATGTTTTTGAGTTCAATGTACAAGTGACAGTTTTAACAGAAAACTTAATAACTAAATGTTAATATGACCTATTATGACTTATCTGTTCTGTAATTTTCAAAGTTGTTTTCGATCAAGTTAGTCTTTTTCAGTGAACATCATCATGTGTTTTTTTCACAGCTGATACTAATGACTGTTAATCACACTGCTGACAACAGCAACAGACAAACTTTGAGTTTGGTGAACAAACGAGACATTCTTAGATGGAGACAGGACTAATTTCCACTTGAATAGATACATTTACCAGAGATCTGTGCAAGGGGGAAATTGTTTTGTTATTTTTAGTTTATTGTTAAAAAAAAAAAAAAAAAAAAAAAAAAGTGCCTTTATTTATTCATGAACTGTTGATGAAAAAAATTATGAAAAATTGAATTTATTAAGGCTTGGTAACAGGTTTATTAACGAGTTAGCTTTAGGATTTAGGGTCAGGGTGTTAGTTAAGTAGTTACTAAGCCATAATAAGGTTTTTCATCCATTAATTCTCCATTTGTTCATGATGAATTTGATGTTATTCTTGCTTTATTAAAATTGTTTAAGAAGTATTTATTAGGTGTTATAATAATAATGTATTACTTTTGAACATTTTCAATGCAAAAATAAGTCTTTATTTTTATTTATAGTAAAAAAAAATACATCTAGATATAAGGTACTTTTTCTGTTGTTTTTGTCTAATTAACTTTATTTTGTCATTTAGAAAACTGTAGGAAAAGTATTATTTTAGACTGTAAATGATAGCTGAGGATTTCACTGTTATTTCTCTAACTGATCCTAAATATTAGTTACTTTTTAAGTTTATTTTTCTTGGAATAAATGCATTAGTAGTTAGACTATGATGCTGTGAAATGCATTATATGAAAAGAAAAAATGATGTCCAAAAGTATTCTGCGTTCTTGACCCTTCCTGAGCTTTTGCACTTTAGATGGTGGACAGTTTTTGATGGTCCTTTTATCCAGTGCTGGGTACATGATGTCCCTCTGCTTGTCTCTTCTGTCATTCAAAGGCATGTGTCAGCCCAGGAAAATGGGGACTGTGGGGGCAGAACCGTTTTCGGCCAAACTCCGCTACACAGGCGCAGATGACCCCAAGCACCCCAACCTCATCAAAGTCACTGTCACCATGCCGCACATCGACGGTGAGTGTGATGTTGTGTACACCGCTACCCATGATGCAACAGTCATGAGTTCTGGCTCCAATCACATTTTAGATCAGGTGTCATTTTTTATTTTCGTGCTTTAAAGTGACTTAATAATAACGGTTGCACTAAGTCAGAGATAAGTGGAAAGTACTAATCCCAAAGAATAGCTTTTTTGTCAATAAAGTCTCCAGTGCATTTGTATTGTAAACAAAACATCAACAAACAACAACAGAACAGCAACAGCCAAATAGTATATTATTGTTCTGATAAATGGTCTATGTACTTCGCACTTTTCCACCTTTCAAGGCACTCAAAGCCCTTTACAATCAGGGACAATCCTACTTTTGTCGTCCCATTGTGACAACTGGTGTTCCAGCTGTCTCCCATCCAAGTACTAACCAGGTCTTAACCTGCATAGTATCTGAGTGAGATCTGATGGGATTAGGCTTTGTTTATCAAGTAAACATTTTTACTTGATAAGAAAAAATCAAGTACAAATGTTTACATATACAACTATAGGAGAAAAAAAACACTGAATGTCAGGTGAGGGGTAGTTCATATGCCATAAAAATAAACTTTTTTTGGAGCTAGATCAGAGTTTTTTTCCCCCTTACTCAAGATGTCACATGTACATGTACTTAACATGTATTGTTTTGTGTTTTGGTAAGTTTACAGACAAAGACAAAAGTAAGTAAGTAAGTAATCTTTATTTGTATAGCGCATTTCACAGACACAGAGTCACAAAGCGCTTCACAGTGAGATGAACCCCTCCCTCCCCACTCAGTGACAGTAAGCTGCCCTGGGGCAACTCAGCAGAGGCGATTACAAAAAGTTCAAAGTTAGTTCTGTCTAAATGCCATTCATTACCACAACAGAAAATGTTCTTTTTTTTAGTAATAATAATATTATTCATTCATTTTCCACTGCTTGACAGGAAGCCTATCTCGGTGACTTTGGGCCTTAGGCCCTGGACAGTGGCCAACTTATTTCAGGGTTAACACATAGAGACAGACACAGACAGACAATCATTCACTCTTTAATTCATTCACTTGGGGATTTTGCAGTGTTGCCCATTGACCTAAACATTGCATGGTTTTGGAGGTTGGAGGAAGCCGGAGCACAGAGAAAACCCATGGTAACACGGGGAGAACATGCAAACTCCACCCTCAGAGATCATGAGATGTTATTTTGGCTCAACCCAGGAGTTAAACCTGTGAGCTCTAATCACTGTGCACCCCGTAATGATATTGTGTGTTTAGTTTTTGGAAACTTAAAGTGTATTTTAATTAAATAAAATAACTGCTTTTTCAGGCTATTCACACTTTAGTGGCATTGTTTCAATCCATCTCTAACTCGCTCATAGACGGAAGATGAAAATAATTTTAGAATCATCTTTGTCTGCAACATAAAACTGCAATAAATGAAAAAAAAACAAAAAAAAAATCTCACCAAAATAGATTAGATAAAGTGTCACAGGACTGAGATCACAATTCAATTTTTATTGTAATTTCACTTAGCTCAAAAATCAAGTTTGATATAAAGAATAAACCATGAAATTCAAAAAGTATTAGTTCAAAATAATATTAGTGAAAAATACACAATGAAATTAAGCACTAGAATTGCCTCATCCACGTACCAGAGTGAACAAGTCCACAGCACCTCTGGTAGTGTGTGTAATATTCAGTTTTGAGGGACGGCGAGCAGAATGTAGATACAGGTACAGTGTGGTATGGAAACCTGCTGTAAAGCCTCCAGCACACATCTACTTAGCATTCACTTCTTGATTTTTAATGTCTGCTGCTTCGTCTCCTCCAGGCCGCACTATCACATGAGTTTTACTTTTTGTTAAAGTAGACTAAACATTATCAGTGTTGCTATTGATAATCACTGCCAGCATAAAACTTCCTTTGTCCAATGGCAAACTAATGAATGGAACTTATATCAATAAAACTGACCAATAGAAAAATGTTTGCCCCATTGTTTCTTTGCAAAGTTTCTATAAATGTATTTAATTTTGGGATTGTGTTGTTTGATGCTACTTTGAGATAAACGTGAGTTCTTTATCAAGCTAAAATTAAAAGTACTGGTACAACAAATTACTCACATAGAAGTAAACAAGTGAAAGACAGCTTTTTTAGTGTAACTAATGGTCCTTGTAAAACGGACTGCAGTTCATTTGTAAAAAGACCAAACATTCAGCACAGACTTGCTGAGGACAAAAATATAATTGAAACTATTACTTTACTATTACTAAAACTATTACATTCCACTTTCTATGCTACCACAATACAAGTACAACAATATTATTCATATATATATTATTCAATATTATTATACTGAGAGTGGTGGTGCAAGCAATCCCAAACCCTATATATGTATATTTATCAATTATTGCCTTAGTGAATAAAAGCAGTTTGTTTACATGTCCAAGGAAATCAAACTAGGCTTAAAAACAGACTATGTTTAGTTTTTTCTTCAAACCGGTTGGATCAGTTTTTCTGTAGTTACATGCAAGAGAGTAAAATGATTACCTGGAGAAACATGTTGCATCAGATTCACTGCTCCGTGATTCAGACTACATTATGTTTGTTTGCCTAAACATTGTTTAGTATTAAAGTATAGGAAACACATTTTTTCAGGTAGGAATTAGTAACCTTGTGTTTTCCACCTAAAAGCCTATGATAAATGCAGCACTTTGTAAAAAAATTAGACATCTGTGTCCTGTCTGAATTGAATAATAAAGAATTGTAGTTCTCATCAGGAGCCAGATGCTGCGCTTTGATTGGCCGTTTTTGGGTGGTCATCTCCAGTTCAAATTTGCTGTTTGTAACAAGTTTTTTTTAAAACATTAAGACTATTGTTAAACATACTTTATGACTGTGTTAAACATGTAGTTCAACATGTGGCTGTGTGTGTCACTTTGTTGTAAAACGTTAACTTTATTGTTGGAATGTGGAAAAGGTAAGAGTTGTGAGGATGCTTGATTGTCTGTTTACAAGCTTCTGAAATCGATCTACAACCAGTCGGGACCATGTGTGCCTAGTGGTTAGAGACCTGCACGGGACTAGATTTTCATGACCGCTCCCGCCCGATCCCGAAGCATCCGTGACCATTCCCGCCCGATCCCGACGCCCCCGTGTGCCTGCCCGCCCGAGAAGCTCCCGCGGGTCCCGTTGGGTCCCGACTTTTTTTTTTCTTTGGTGACACGGAGGTTGCGTGGCGGCCCCAGGGCATAACAACACGAACACAAATGACTAAACTCTGCATAACTCTCTGCATCTAGTTTAAAAATGATAGGCACCAGCCTAAATAATCTGCAACAAGGCGATTATGTTCGTTTGACACATTCAATCATAAAGCCATGATGTCTGTGTATTTCTTACCTCAAATACAAAGCTCCTCGCACCTCCAGTTTCAGCTAAACAAACACTTTATTTGCCCAAACTCCGTGTGTATTATCTCCATCTCCCCGTGCGTAAAAGCCAGTCCTTCATTCACTCCTCTGGGAAAGCTTGCGTCCGTGCTGCGGCTGCTGCTGGCGCGAGGACGCACAGATGATGCTCCGATACGCACGCTAGACTAGGAAATACAGCAGTGAGTTTACGTGTCTGCACCTTGCAGGTGTCCGTGTTGTGTCTCTCTGTTGACCAGCAGCGCGCACAAAGCCGTATTTCTTTCTTGCTACGTAATATTTTCAAGACAGCGGAGAGAGCGCGGGTCCGTTCGGGACCCGAGGCGTTTGGCCTGACCGCCCGTTCCCGCCCGAGGCAACGTTAAAACCGCCCGATCCCGAGGGTTTGCTCACGGGTCCCGTGGGTCCCGCGGGAATTCCCGCCCGATGCAGGTCTCTACTAGTGGTTTTCCGAAAACCGGTTTACAGCTCCTCAATCGATCTGCCCGAGTTGACATTCGCTTTGGAGAACTAGTTTAAATCAGACTAGGCTAGTTATTTGGTTTTCCTGACCTTCATGTAAATGCCCTGATTGATTATAGCTTAAGTATAATTACTCATGCGATCACAATGCTATGATTTTGATCAAGTATCATTTGTTTAACCCTCGGTTAGTGAGTTTGTTTTCAAACTATAGGGGCAAACATTAGACTATGGGGGGCATAGTCTCCTCTGTAAATGGGAAGGACAGAGGAACATAAACAAAGATGTTTCGAGCGTACATATCATAATATTATATCTTGTTCTGACTTAGACGTTTTAGCTTTTTGGCTTTATGTGAACAGGCTCATTAATTCTACAACACCATAAAACAGAGGCGTCCGGAGGCTCATAGGCAGAACTTTTTACTGCAAATTTAAGTATTGCTTTACCTGCCATTTGCATATTAATGCACTGTGATGCAGAACCAAAATTAATGTTCTAAAGAGTTTTAACGGCTCTGTCAAAGATGTGTTAGACCAATATTCTTCTGAATGACTCACTCGTTTGTGGATCCCAACTTTGTGTTGATAGAAGTTTAGTAACACCTGCCACAAAATCATTTTTCCACTTTTTGTTTTCTAGTAACAAAAGTGCAGTGCCAGAATTAAGTATTTCAAGAGTAATGAAGAATAATGGTTACTTTTTATCACAATATAATCACTAAATATAAAACTAAAGATTTGATATTGTCAAGTTTAGACATATCTTTGACTTTTTAGTTCATTTTGAAACAAGGGAAGTAAAGGGCAAAGTATGGGTCTAAATTTTTTAAAGCATTGACAGGAAAAATGGGAGATTTTGCTGTGAATACTTTTTTTTTTTTTTTTTTTTACAATAGTAAAAAGTAAATTTGTGATTTTGTGAGACACTTTTAGAAGTAAAATTATGTATTTAAAAATATGCTAGAGTGGATCTAAATCAAATAAATTAATACAATTTATTACATTTGATTTTTTTTTTCATTCAGAAAGCTTAATCTCTGAAATTTGGTCATAACTTGAGAAAAAAAAATACATGTTAGATAATAAGAAAGTTTTTAGTGAAGAAAATCCCAATTGTAAATTATAGCTAACTCATGATATTTTGTCTTGCCGTAATTATAACACTAAAATTTGATATTGTAACATCCCTAATCAGAATATGTTTTAATGAACATTCAGTATATAACATTTTAAAACCTCCAATAGTTTAACAGTAGATCAGCTGAATATCATACTGATGTATGAACACATCTAGAAAACACTATTTGTGTTTCTCTGCAGGAATGCTTCCGGTCATCTCCACTCGGCCCCTCATGAACTTCGAGCTGACCCTCTCTCCAGATGGGACGCGTGTAGGAAACCACCGCTGCTCCAACCTGCTGGACTACAATGAAGTCACCACAGGCCACGGCTTCATCAGCAGCCTCACCCGCAGCGCCGAGAGCATGGGAGACGCTGCCCCCTACCAGTACAGCCGCCCACTGCGCGGAAACAGCACACTGCGCTTCTACAAGAACCTGAACCTGGAGGCCTGTCTGTGGGAGTTCAGCAGCTACTACCACATGTCTGAGCTGCTCACGGACTGCGGAGGGACGATAGGCACGGACGGACAGGTCAGTGAGCTTGTTTAAGGGTCGCTGTTTACTGCACTGATGTTCGTTTGTGATTGACAGAAGAGAATAACACATCTCTCCTCGTGTTGTTACGGAGTATTATATAAAAGCAGAGATGTTATGATACACATCCCACTACAATATCTATTGCTGGAAGTGTAAAAAATGCCTCTTGCCAAAATGACTGACATATTTCAAAGATTTGTGTTATGAAGGTGTTAAATAGCTGTAATATTATATTATTTTTTCATGCTATTTGGGTCTACACTCTTTATGTGAATAGAGATGCTGATCAGGCTTCATTAGGGTTTTTATACATGGAAGTACCAAGAATCAGTCTGAACGTTCCTTTTGTCAGAAGAACTACCCATTCCTCATGTCCACAGTTTTTGAAAGTGGGTCTAACTAGCTTTAGCATTAGCATCTTTAAAGTCTGGAACTTTTTAATAAGTAATGAAGTGGTGGCAGGAAAACAAAAGATGTCTTTTTGATTTCACATAAAACTGATGTACAAAACCTAAAACATCATTGAAATTCACAATAAAACAGAATTACTGGTATTCGCTGAAAATCCCAGTAATAGTAATATAATATTTACAAAGTAAATACATACAGTATATTTTGAGAGTTACTTTTTCTTAAGAAAATTTATTTAAATGTGGGAACATAATAAACATGTTTCCAAACAAAGTTAGCATTGTAAATGTGCTTGTGTCACCAAAAGGTTTCTGGTCTGACTGGAAAGTACCTGCTCCATAGCAGGAGCTGAAAAAGTCTCTAAAGTGTGACCCTAGTTCCTACTCTGTGTGTGCTCTCATGTGCCTGAAATGGGAACTCAAATTAAAGTACTAGGAACTGAAGAAAGTTTTTACAGTTTTTTCAAAAGCATCTAGCACTATTTAGTGTTAACTGTCTAATCTTATCATTTTTATTAATTTTAGTCTGATGTAATGAAAACCCAATGGAAAAATACCTGAAAAATAAGTACTCAAATTAGCCATGCCAGCTTACCACAGATTTCTCTAAACTATAGCAGTGTATGTCAGTTATTCTTACATCCTATCAGGCAGCAAATTAATGTGTGTTTTGGTTCCAAATATAATGTGATAAAATGACACAAATGCGCCCTACAGAACATTTAGACAAGCTGATACAGGTAACCCAAAGGTTGTCAAAAGGGGGATCTGGAGGCATGGGACGGAGGCCACAGAATGATCTCAAAATTAGTTTGTGGAATTGTGAAACTGTGTTTTATCTGCTTTTAAACTGAAAACTGAGTTAAACAATTCTGTAAACTATTCAAACATACAATTCCAATCTTGATTTTAGACATTTTTACCAACATCAATTTAATTTTGCTCTATTTTGCTCTGGAGGTTCACAATCAGTTGTAAAGCCTTATTATTTTTTAGAATTCCTGCTTTATTATTTTAGGAACAGTTGAGCTAGACTACTGGACCAAGACCTTTCTGTACTATATACGATTAGTATGCAGCTCTGAAACTGTTGTTGGTGTGAAGTTGTTAGTGCAAAACAATACAGACTTCTCCCTGCTCGAGTAATGTTACGGTTAATGTCTTATAAATGTGTCAGTATTTGACAGATGCTCAGCCATATGTTATGACCAGCTATAATATGCAGATGCCAAAATGTCTGCTACCTTTCAGAGCTGTTTATCTGTGTCCCTGTGTGTACCTGTCTGTGATAGGTGTGTACACATTCAGTTTGTTTGCAGTGATTTGATTGAAAGGACAGACAGAACGACTCCGCATCTGTTTGCCTCCATTTCAGTCTCATTCACTGCATGTGTATGTTTAGCTTCCTTTGTCTTCAAAGTGGTTTAGGCTTCATTCAACCTTATCCTTGTTTGATTCTGGTTTTGTCCTGCCTCAGACAACCATCTTTTGTTAGTTTGGTTTTACAATGCATATACAATGACATATAAGGGATTATTATGTGTAACTTCTCTATTTTTCTGACTCTCTAGACTGAATCGGTTCTTTCACTGCAATATGCAGGGTGGCAACTAACTATATTGGCAGTCCTATTTGTGTTAAGTCAAACTATTATTTTTGTTCGGCCTTGGTAATTTTTGTGGAGATAAAATTTCATTCATATAACTTTAATCCAAAGTAAAACGCCATATAGAGAGTATTATAGATTCAGAATATGATATGTGTTGAAATCTGTTTGTATTATGATTAAATATGATTAGACAGAACAATATTATTTAGTAGGCAATAGGGCTGCACAATATATCGAAAAAAATATCGATATCGCAATATTGACACGTGCAATATCCATATCGCAAGAATGTGCAATAATTTATTAAATTTTTATGCATTATTCATCCGTTTTACACCGAGCGGTTTGACTCCGTTCTCGTCTTCTCTTCTTAAGAACAACTCTTGTGATTTGTGTGGTTTAAAACAAGATTGAAAAAGCACAAAAACTAGTTGTGATGAAGCTGTGACCTGTCAGGCATAACGTGTAAGGGTACGACTGCGGTTGCCAGATTTCAGAACAACCAGCAACTAAGCCGTGGAAAAAATCGTCCTAAAACATGACCGCCTCAATAAAAATAAGTTAATAAAATTATTAGGCAATTACTAAGACGCAGAACGTGTGCGGTTTATACGCACATCGTTTAATAGTGTAATAACGACTTTAAATAATGTACAGAGAAATTCTTAATTGAAAAATAAATATCGAATATCGCAATCTCAGAGCCCATATCGCATATCGCAGAATTTCAATATCGTGCAGCCTAGTAGGCAACCACATTCACAATTATTTGATACATCATAGTCAGTGTTCCTACCAGGGGTAGTGGACCCAGGGGTATACTTTTCAGAGGGGCATTGAAATGATTGCAAAGTCAAAAAGACAGGTAGAATTAAATGTATTTTAAGGCTACATTTTTATTTGTAGCACAATTTACATGTTAATAACCAATTTGTGACCCCTTGTGCCAGGTGAAGCCCTTTTTCACACTTCTGTTTCCACACAGCCTTGCTCACAGAGACCTCCTCCCTTCCTCCAGGGCAGCAGCCACACACTCACTCACCATGTGCCCCAATACCACTACTTGTCTCCTATAATCATCATCACATAAGCAAGTACATAATGACAATAAAGTTATAAACACTAGTATATGACACGTGGGATACATTGTGTGTGAGATCATGCTTATAAGATGAAATAAGTTGGAATTTACTGCCCTAATCTTTTGCTGGTGCTTTCTCCATTTAGTTCTACGAATATTGTTTAAATTTTGCCAAACTACTAACCCTATGATCCAACTGACAATAGCGATTGTGGCCTATATTATGACCTATTGTTGCTCTGAAAACATCATTAGTTGACAGTAAGTTTTTAATGTTTACTTTTTTCTGATACTGTATTCCAGCTAAATGTTTGTATTTTCCCTTTATGTGTTTACTACAGTATAATTGGCTTATGTACCAATAGTAGCTGTTTTGTCAGATTGTACCACCACCCTAATGATTACGCTTCATAACAACGTGCCATTAGTGTCACTGGCTTGACGCTGGTTGTCAATTAGGTCCTCACTCCCCGGCAGCAGCTGTATCTGTCGTTGCATCACTGTGGAGGCTGGTGCAATTGTATTTGTTAGCAGTGTTTTTTTTTTTCATGGCGGAGCCGCAGACCTACTCCCCAGCTCATGTCCTGCTGCTCTTTTGTGCACACGGCCTTTGATCAGAGCTGCTCATTGCTGGAAACACTGCTGAATTATGTGTGTGCATGTTGTTATGTGTGCATGAGACCTCACAAGCAGGCAATGAGACAGAGAAATAGAGTTATGTGGTCTTAGTCATAACAGGAAACTGTTGCACTCATACTTACACTTGTCCTCCTCTCAGAAACTTGGTCCATGTTATTAAACAGATGGACTATTTGTTTGTGGAGTATAGTAAGTAGTGCACAAAACCCTTGCAGTGCTCTTTGGATTCAAGCTTTCCTTGTCCCTGAGTAGACTGCTCAACTTAAGTGTTTGTTTTCAGCTGAAGATGTAACAATCTATTTTACCTGCAGCATCTCTCTACTACTACTATTTTGCTTTTAAAAACACATGATAAAGCTTTAAAAATAATTGTGTTTTTGGTTATAGTTATTAAGTAATAGTCATATAGGTTATGCTGGTGATGTCATAGCTTTGAGTGGCAAAATGCTTGAGAGTCAATAGAGGAAAAAAAAAGCTATCCCTGAAATGTGAAAAAGCAGATACAGAGTGACAACAATAATGATCAACCACAACTCTGGAAAATTCTTGATGATGCTTAATCTTAATTAGAAGGAGGGTAAATTATGTAAACAGTAACATAAAACCAGATTGTCACCAGGAACACTCAGGCACACACAGTTCAGCCTTTCTCAAACAAATAAGATGTTTAAGTCAGTTTGTTAAAGAAAAAAAAAGCTAAGAAAAGATTTTATTAGCATTGTTCAAATACAATTATTTCAATCTTTGTAACAATATTTTTTTTTGTCAGAAATGCATGTTTGTTTTGTTTTAAAAGAACCAACTGTGGCTTTGGGAAACATCTGATCCCAGTCATGAGTGAGCAGAGACATCTAGTGGATGTGTATTAGAAGTACACATAGTTCTAAAAATGCATCACTTTACATTGACTATAGTTACATTTTAATTATTCTCATAAAATCATAATAATATGCTGGTAATGCTAATTTCACAATATTGTATGTATTTTATATGAATGACATGAGTAAAAAGTTGAAACCAAGATTTGGAGCAAAGTAACTCATGCTCTTTGATGAGTCTGAGTGGGAGGCTGTGCACCTTGTGGAGGCACTGCATTGATCTGCTCTGCCTGTTATATCAATCAGCCTACATCACTGCAAACTTTAAAAACAATGCCTATAATCCCAGTTTTACTATTGGCTTAAACATCCTCATTGTGGTAATTCTTTTGTTTTTGGTTCATTGTCAGGTGTGAATTTGGTGCAGTCCTACGTGACCCTGCGTGTCCCTCTCTACGTCTCTTATGTGTTCCACTCGCCTGTGGGCACCGGCGGCTGGCAGCACTTCGACCTCCAATCTGAGCTGCGCCTCACTTTTGTGTACGACACGGCCATTCTGTGGCGGGACGGCATCGGCAGCCCCCCTCAGGCCGAGCTGCAGGGTGAGACCACATGGACAAACCTAAACTTTAGAACTGATCTCCATAAGAGCCCAAGTCAGCTGGGCACGTAAAACAGTTTCAGAAACACTGTGTTAAAATGTTTTAATACATATTAGATCAGGTGTAAGTATCATGTGAAAATACAGTAAAAAATATTATCAACTTGTATATTTATTTGAAGGTTCACATACAGTACAACATTTGATTTTTATTCTGCTTTTATGCAGCATTTTTAACTATAAATGAAACACTCGCTATTCAAAGTTTGCGTATCTTAGAAGCAACCTTCACACTATTTCTTTATATTGCCTGCTTCTACTCTCAGCCTCATAACTCACATTTAGATTGTAACTTCTTTATTTTATTACAGTTTGATTCTCTCAAAATCTAGTTACACAAATATTACATTTTGTCCTGAATAATATGTGTTCTGCCTGAAGCAAAGGAACATGTCGAATCTAAAGTAGCTTTTATTACATGAGTCACAAAACGTGACTAAGAAATGACATTAAACCTATTCTTTAGTACGCACATCAAATAATTGCTATTGCTTTCAAGACTTTGTGCCCAACTGAACAGAACTACACTGACTCCTACTTCAGTTACTAACAACTTGACTCACTCAGATACAGACTCATCCCATAAGTGTTTTTGTGTGTTCCAGGTGCTCTGTACCCCAGCAGCATGCGGATCAACGAGCAGGGACGCCTGGTGGTGAACTTCAGGACTAAGGCTCGCTTCAGGGGGCTGTTTGTGGAGTCTCACTCTGCTGGAAAACTAAAAGAGCAGGTCAGATAGAAAAAGAGTTTTTTTAAAGTGTGTTTGACAAGTTTTTATGATCTTTTCTTTATTATTAGCAAAAGTACACATAAATGCTAGTTTCATTTGAATCACAGTATTTATTTTCTCAACATAAACTTAACAAAACAAGAATGTTATGAAGTATTTTAATACAAAAACAAAACAACACAATACAGTTTTTAGGCAAATAATAGATATACTGTACAATAATGTTTGTCTATGCAGCTTCCTAGTGTTCATAAAAATTGTTTTGTTTTTGGGGTGTTTTTTTTTGTAATTGCAATAAAAAAAAATAAAAAATAAGTGCCTAATATAACAAACCGATGACTTCAGTGATTATGTAATTTAATAATATCACAATTGTAAGCCTTGATTATTTATATGCAAATATGTGTGAGCAACTGAAAAGCTTTATTTGTTTGAAACTACTTTTGAAATCATCTCAAGTTAAATGTTCAATGTCCTTCTGTCAGTCAAGTCCTGTCTTCTTGTCTCATACCTTGTCCTCAAGTTCCATAACTTGACCCGATGTTGCAAAAAAACCCATATCCCTAGTGAAAGAGGCCGCCCCCTTTCACACTTCCAAAATATGCTAAGTAAGTCACCAAGATAAACACAGCAGGGATTTGACATATACGCTTTTAAACAATGAATGAAGAATGAATCACACTCTCAATCAGAAACAACTTTATGATCTAAGGAGTAACTTGTCAGACTCGTGACTACAATGCAACAGTCCATTTTGCAATAACAGAGGCATTCTGGTTCATATGAATAATTTTGTGTTTCCAAGGTACATTGTTTTGCAATAAAAATAACAATAGTTGGATAAATGCATGGTAAATGCCCTCTCGGAGAATATTGCCAGAAATAGCTACACTTACAGAATATAAAATGTACATGAAAACATTTTTGTTCATGAGTTTATTCTTCATTTTCAGCTCCGAAAGTGTCGTCGATGGTGATGAGTGTGGACCACCCTGGACTCACCTTTAACCTGACTCTGGTGAGGAGCGAACCCACCTACAACCAGCCGGTGCAGCAGTGGACTTTCACATCTGACTTTGCTGTAAGTGAAACAGTAAATATCCACCACATGTTTTGTAGAAAGTCTAACAGTTTTATCTGCTCAGGTGCGAGATTACTCTGGGGCATACACTGTGAGGCTCATCCCCTGCACCACTGCCCAAAACATGGAGTACACTGTCCCGCCTGTTTGCAGCCCAAGAGAACCAGTGACCTTTGACCTTGATATTCGCTTCCAACAAGTAAGGTTTAATATAACAGCTATAAAGTTACATATAAGCTTTTAGTTTTGTAGTGCACCACTGTTAAGCATTTGCAATAAAATCATACTAAAGATAATTTTAAAGTTGGTAGTTTAATTTACATGCCTAAGAGAACTATTATTTACAAAAAGAAAAATGAAAAAGGTGTCATTTTATAACACCTCAACCTAATTAACCATAATAAAGCATGAACAAAGCACGGATAGAGACTTAATTTTTCATGAAGAAGTGATCTGTTATTGGATGATTAAGTTTATAAATGCTTATTTACTACTAATTTAAGAAGCTATGGTTAGGATTTAGAGTTGAGGAGTAATTAAATAGTTACTAATCCTTAATACAATTTTCCATACTCTGTTTTGTTATTTGTTCTTAAAGAATCAAACCTGTATTAGCGGTTAATGTAGCTAATTCAGGTGTATTTATTATAAAATGTTACCCAAAGTGTTCTTCTGGAGATCATATTTATCATAAATATGAACTTAGTGAAGATTTTGCATTTTCTTTTAACTTCTAACTTAACAAACAAAAACGCCTGTTATTTTATGCATAATTCTTTCTCTATAGGTGAGCGATCCAGTTGCCGTGGAGTTCAGCCTAAACACTCAGATGTTCCTGCTGTCAAAGAAAAACTTGTGGTTGTCAGATGGATCCATGGGTTTCGGTGAAGAGAGCGATGCAGCGTTTTCAGAAGGTAGGTAATGAGGACAAATAATATTTCAAAATTAGCTTTTTATCTCCTGAACAACTGCTGTGAGGTGTTGCATTTGATATCACAGGTGACACTATCTATGGCCGTGTGATGGTGGACCCAGTGCAGAATTTGGGCGACTCTTTCTTCTGCAGCATTGAAAAGGTCTTCCTCTGCACTGGTTCAGATGGATATGTGCCAAAATACAATCCCACTAAGTTTGAGTTTGGCTGCCTCGCTGACTCTCCATCACTGCTGCACAGGTTTAAGATTTTGGTAAGTCCATAGAAGATTCTAAAATTAATTCATTATAGGTGGACAATAACATTTAAAACATAAACACCTCTCTGTCTGTAGGATAAGGCTCAGCCGGAGACTCAGGCAACAGTTTTTGGGGATGTTCCTTTTAACGCTGTCCTAGCAGTGGACGACTCCTCGGCTCTGCCTCTGGTCAGACAGGCAGGATCAGATGGGTTCAGACTAGACTCTACTGCCATGTTCCAGGTAAGGAAGTGATCATGTATTTTAAATATCCATTATTTGTGTAGTGTTTTAGATTTAGCTGAGCATTTGTTCATTAATATTGAGGGCACAACCTGCAAAAAACAGTCTCAATTAATTAATCTTCACGTTTTAACAGAGGTCTGAAAAGAGATAAGGTTAAAATTTACTGACTAATGGCAAAGGTAGGCTGATTAACAAAACAAAGTTTGTTGGGTCCCTTATTCAAGCTGCAGGTACAGCAGGTTCCAATATTTCTAGAATTGATTTTCATTTGTGTGCATTGCTCAAAAATAGACCTAGAAAAAACAGTTTTATTACAGTGGACACGCCTCTCCACAGGTGTGACTTTTATCTTGGATTGGTAGTGCCAATTGCTGGAATGTTTCAATGAGTTAATAGGTTTCTTTGGGGTTTATAAGTGTCCACATGAGTGATTGTCCATCATAGAGCCGGAGATCAGTACTTTGATTACCACGGGTTTGATGGGCCAGCTACAACTTACTGACAATATTAACTAGAAATTTGCTAAAACTGTTTTACAATGTTTTTCAGGTGGCTGCAGGTCGCGAGTGGTACCTCCACACCATCTACACTGTGCGCTCAAAGGAGAATGCCAACAGAGGCATCGGAAAGCGCAGCATTGAGTACCACTCTTTGGCTTCCGCTGGTACAGACCTGGTCTTATCATCACAAGCCCTTAACCCTCGCCCCAAACGATCTGTAAGCAATGAGATCCAGACGTGGCTGAAGACATAGGTTCTGAAAACAATCGCGGCACTAATATTATGCACATCGCACTGGACCGCACCAAAAGGCGAGCCGTGGGGTCCAAAACGCTGCTTGAGGAGGGACAAAAGACGAGTGAACTGAACGCACATGAAGAAGAAGACGGCATAGTGACTGTTGTGGGAGTTTTAGTTGGCATGTTGCTAACCATCTTAATAATTGTTGTAGTTATACTTGTGCTGAGATCGAGACAAAAGGATGGGAAAGAGGGCTGGAGAGAGGGCGTCCAAGAGGTGGTGAAAGGATCAGTCAGCACTGAGCCGATGCTGGTGGTGAGGATGCAGGACTGCCATAACAGCTCTGAGGTCTGAGAGAGGCTCAAACGGACAAATGGACTCAAAATACAGAATCAGCATGTGGGGGTTTTATAACAAATGTATTTCTTCTTTTTTTTTTACTACTTTCATAACACCAAAAATGTGCTCATACTGTATGTGTTAATGGGTGTGTGTATGTCTGTTATATGGAGATTGCCAAAATTTAACGTCCCTTGCAGTATTCAAAATTACAGCTGAGAAAAGCACCTTGGTCACAGTGTTTAAATAGGAATAAAGTAATTCTATGTTTTCTGGTAATAATAGACTAGATTCAAAACAAAAAAGGAATTTGCACATCACAAATCAAAATGTCATTTTTACAAACACAGTTAAAATTTTTGAACAGATTTTTTTTTTTTTCTCACACTATTTATATCTAACAATTGACTTTCCTCCTAACTGTGTTTTACCACAGAAGCCCAACCTGCAGCAACACTCTTATCAATTCTCACTGGTTTAATGTTATTGACCTGCTTTTATGTCTTTTCAGTTATGCAGTTGTTTTCTGTTTTTCTAATTTTTTATGACCTTGAATTTGTTCTTAATTCCACTTTTGTGTGGGTCAATAATGCAAAAGTATATTTTATTTTTGTAAACCTCATTTAAGGTACATATTTGTTTACATAATTACACTGGGTTTCTGCACATGCATTCTATTTTTCTTTACAAAATGTGAAATACAGCACAAATATTTTTATTTACATTCTACATTGTTGTAGTACATAATATAATATAATTATGTTCATCTCAGGAGTTTATTACAAATTTTGTGGCAAATAATGCAACCCTCTTTATTTATGCTGGATTGGGACATGCACCAAGAATACAATGGATGTTACGATGTTTGTATTCAAGACTACTTTCTCTACACACTAGTCATTACCACTGTTTACATGTCTTTACAATTGTGGATAACATTACAGTGTTTCTCTATGTCTTTTAATGGTGGTGTTTGTCATTGTTGCATAATTTGTTTCCAATATTTTTCAAGGCTGGGCTTACTACTGTAATGCCGTGACTGCACAAGTGAGGGGTCTTATGCAAAATTGCCTGTTTTGTTGGAGCGATTGCCCTGCCCTGTAAAATGTGGAAATAGCACCATACGACATTGAATGCACTTTCCCAGTCACACACCTCACATGCCAATTCAAGCTATGCAATGTAATGTATACGTCACATGCCAATTCTGTATACAACAATTTTAGCACAATCAAACTTGATATTCACTTTGTGTCTTTTATGAATGGGTTTTTATGTAAATGTATTTAAAATAAATATTGATGCTGACTGTATAGAAGTTGTTTCGACTTGTTGATTTACATTATGCAGTTCTTACATTGATCTATCGTTAAAATGCAAACAAATTATTGACCATATGTAAAGTTGTATATTTATTAATAATATAATTGAAAATAACACAGTAAAGGACACAGGGGAAATAATAATAGTACTGTATATGTATAAAAAAATCTTTTCTGGTATCATAATGCTGCAGAAATGCTGAAAACCAATCCGTGAAGTGTTTTTCTGAGTGTCAAAGAGGAAAGACTAATAGACTATCGGAACTCCAGCTGTGTTTTAATGAGGTCCCAATGTTGACAAAAGTTAAAGAAGACCTGTTGTGTTTTTTACAACTATTTAGTAAGTAACTAGAACATATGCAGATCAGTAATTAACCTTTTGTTGTTGATCTAAAATGGCTTGAAAATAGAAACAGCTCTACTCACTTCCAGTTCAAAACTGCAGAACTGATAAGCCCCGCCTCCTCATTTTGAAATTTTAACTGTAAGAAGCAACAGATTTTAAATAACTATTTTTTATTGTTGGAAAGTGGCTTTGGAACACTTTTGAACCATATATGCTTCATTTTGAGCATTGTTCTTTTGAATTATGACAAGTAAATACAAACAGTGGGAGGGGATAGGTGGTAGGTGAGAACAGGAATTTCTGAGCACTTGAGCTCCAGCTGAAGAACAATGCAAGGTTACTCAGTCATGCATGAACTAATAGACCCGTTCAGAGCCTACGTCATTTTGGGGGCGGAGCCACACGGGTGCCCTCCGCAGAGTTTCTCCATAAGTTTCTATACAAAACAAGTAAGCTGTACTAACGATATTAAACGGTTAGAAAACTTAACAATGATTTCAAATGAAGCTCTGACCTCTCCTAATGTGTTCCTTGGGTTTGCACCAGTTGACACATTTTATATCTCGTAATTTTTCGGGCTAACTAGCTAGCCGCTAAAATCTATAGGGATGTTCGCCGAGCCGACAGATGACGTCAAATTGGTTGGCAAAACCAGCTAGCTTCCGGCTAGTTCTTATTGCTTTTCCCATTAAAGAAATTAAAAGCTTTCTTTTTGGTGTAGGCTTTTTCTGAACACGGTAGGAGCTCTATGGATTGCTCTTATCAAACCTGTTAGCACACCGAGTCACACAGCAAGACACAAACACAGCCTTTTTTCGTGTTTGTTCAGCTTGCCGCCAATACGTTTTAACTACTTCTGCCAACCAACGCGTCACGTGATCGCCATTTTGACGTCACCGCGAACATCCCTATAGAAAAAATGAGGGATCACTATCAAAACAAATACATCGCCTCAGAGTCATGTAAGTATATCTTTGGAGTCTTTTATACAATACATTTCTGTAGAAATCAGCACAAAATAAAGCCACACAGGTGCAGTTTACTGTGAGTCTAATTCGCCACTGATAATTGATAAATAATGAACACAACTTGCACAAAAATCTTAAGCAATGTCACGTTAACTCACCTCCTGAGCTTTTCCGCAATTTACGTCGTCAAACTCATCAAGGGATTTGTGTGCTTAAAGCTTTTCTCTTCTGCACATGAGTTTTCCCATCAAATATAAGTAAATATCAGGTCGCTGAATGTCGGGACACTTACTAACGTCATGCTAACATTAAGGAGATAACTGTAGATGGACCTGGAGTCGCTTGCTGTTCGTTAAATTGAGTTTTTAAAGAGAGTTTTGCGATTTTTTAATGAAAATGCACCTGCGTAGCTTGGAAAGCCTGAGACTGGGCACCACTCAGGGCACCGGTTCGCGCGCGCAGCCATCTTTGTTTACTAACAGTAAATGGGTCTATTCAAATATAACTTTGAGTAAACTAATGATGAAGGAAGGCTGTTCTTTGAATACTACATTTTACCCTTAAAAAAAAAAAAAGAAAACAAATTTGCATTATATGATATCTCTGGCAAATATTCACGTGAAGCCAAATATTATATCGCAGAGTTTGTGCTAAACTAGAAATTGTTAAGATTAGACTTCAATGATTGGCTGAGCGCGTCGCAAACGTGCCCCTCGCCGGTACGCGCGCGCAGGGGCGCGGGCTTCACTTCCTGCCTTCTCTCTGCGCTGTGTTGTTGAGGTGTAAACATGGCGACTGCAGCGGCTGGAGACGAGCTGAGGAAAGAACTCACATGTGCAATCTGTCTGGATTTATTTAAAGACCCTGTCATCCTCAAATGTGGGCACAATTTCTGCCGCTATTGCATTTGTATGCACTGGGATGAAAATGGCGACGATTACGGCTATCAGTGTCCAGAGTGCCGAACGGTGAGTTTCAGCACACAGACATCGTAACTGTTTTTTCTTTCAACAGTGCTTTATTTTCATATCATTGTGTTTTACTTTGTTTATTTTCCACTCTAAACAAACTGCTTTAAGCGCATTGTGTGTGCGTCCTACGCGTGTTACAGTGCGTGACAAGTTCTGGCTAGCCTACTTTCTAGCCATCTTCCATAAAGACTTGACTACCGTTATGTTTTTCAGAAACCCACAGCTCTGTCTTCCTTTGTTGTGTGTGTATATGAGCAAGAGACTGACATCTTCTGAAATGCAGCGTTAATATTCTCATAATTATCTCCAGGTCTTTAACAAGAGGTCCTTCACCAAAAACTACCCTGTCCAGAATCTTGTGGACAGACTGGCTGACATGGAGTGTCTGGGCTCGGCTCCCAAATCTCCCAAACCCCCCAAAGTGGACGGGAAGTGTGGTCAGCACGGAGAAGACCTCAAACTGTACTGCCAGACTGATAAAAGACCCATATGTGTGGTCTGCAGGGAGTCCAGAACACACAGGTTTGTCAAATTGCCTCTTCTTTTCTACACAAATCCATGCATAAGGAATTTGATGATGTGTGTGTGTCGCATTTGAGACACAACTTATCTTTGTTTTTTAACCTTGACAACATATGATATCAGGTGCTTCATGTTATAGTTTTGACTTGCATGCCAGACAATAAGGCGTTAGAATGATAAGGATTTTGTTAGAGCACAGAAATGTCAGATAATCAGATTGAGGGGGAAGATGGGAACAGGACAGTTAGCTGGCCTGAATCATTTGTTCTTAATAGTGTGTTCTGTCATCGAGTGATGATGTGCGCTTGTTGTAGGCACCATGAGGTTGCACCACTGCCAGAAGTTGCGAAAGAGATGAAGGTAAATAGATGAATAGACAAACAAATAGTTCCCCTTTGCACTGGTTCCATATTTCAATTGTATTTATTTATTTTTTTTCAGATGGAGTTAAAATTGAGACTGATGGAGCTGAACTGGCATAAGAGTCAGTACATGAAAGTGATAAGTGCAGACAAACGCACCAAAGATGAAATCAAAGTATGTACTAGCCCGCTACCACAACTTATTTCAAATATATTTTACTGCTGCTTTCAATATGTTTTTTTTTACTTTTTGCTCAGAGGAGGAAGGACCGTTTGAAGGATAAGATAGAAGCTGATGTTGGTGCTTTGGTTCAGTTTTTGTTGGATGAGAGAGACTCGATGCTGGACAGTCTGGAAGCAGAGGAAGTGGCCACGATGGTGGTTATTGATGAAAACCTGAAATCCGCAGAAGAGGAACACACAGCTGTGAGCAAAGCCATCACAGATATTCAAACACATCTGGGAGGAAAGACCAGCTTTGAGGTGAGTCTTTGTTTTATGCTAATATTTGTTAGAGATTTTTACAGTAATAGTATGCTACTATTTAATGTTGTTTGAGTAGTCTTACTTTTTACTTACTTCTTAGCCATATTAAACTCAGTTCAGTGCATGTTAAGTACAGCTAACCCTTATCTATGTTTTAAACACTATGTACCCTTTTTCCACAGAGCCTGTCTGAATCTTACAATGAGTAAGTATTGTTTGCATTTTCTGTCTTAAATGCAAACACTATTCAATCCAATATAACTTTATTTTAATTTTTTTACAGAGCTATTTCTGGTAAGCCATTTGAATCCTTTGAACCAGTGGATTGTCAGACGGACTTCTCCGAATTCTCAGGGCCATCCCAACTGATAATGTGGAAAAAGATGATGCATGTTCTACATACCAGTAAGCGTTCCTTCAACTTTATTTACCTTAAACACAATGAAGTAGAAAAAAACACTAATGTAGAAAACACTTCACAGTGACTAAAATAGAAAATGTTTTTATTGAATTCCAAGTAAAACCCAGACAATATTTTACCTTCGTTCCTCAGTGCCTCAGAACCTCACCTTGGACCCTGACACGGCTCATGCAAACCTGCTCATCTCGGACTTTGACACCAAAGTGGAGGAGAGCAGGATCCGTATCCAGGAGCCCGACTTGCCGGCTCGGTTCACACGCTTCTGTGGCGTCCTGGCCACCGCCATGTACAGCAGCGGGCAACATTACTGGGAGGTGGACGTGCGTGACAAAGGGGTGTGGTACTTGGGCGTCACAACTGAGTGCAGCAACAGGAAGGGCTTTGTCAATCTGACGCCCTCTGCTGGTTACTGGAGTCTGTGTCTCCAGGATCGTCTCTATGCCAACGGCGAGGACGGGCGCATCCTGGTGGCTGACTACTGGAACTCCCTCGCGTTGGGGTCTACCTCGACTACGATAATGGGCGCCTGAGTTTCTACGATGCGGTGACAATGAAGAGACTTTTTATGTTTAACACATGCTTTGATGAGCCGGTTTATCCTTTCTTCAGCCCCGGGAAGAATGACCCGAGCAGCAGGCTGCAGATATGTCATTATTACTGAGAGTCAAAGAGAGCTTCTTATTGATGTAAAGCATTATGTTACACAAGAGACTGTCTAGATTAGGTAGTACAGGCCTAATAGTGAAGCTTAATGTAGGAGCCATTCTGCCAATTGTATGCCTCTACTCTTTGTAAGGTTTTAGCAACTTTTGAATATGGACAAGGTTCTTTTTAAGCTTTTTGCCACTACAAATTATCTGCCTTCTAGCTGGAGTGATTTGCACATTGCATTTATAAGAGATGCCCTTCCTTTTGATAATTGTATTCTGGATGGAGTCCAGCACAAAAAGTACTCTGGGTTGTGACTTTTTGTGGCTGAATTTTATCACAGACTCAGACTCTGTGAAATTATCCACATTCACCATTTGAATGTATATGAAGTGGTTTTATTCAGGCTGTTTGTGCTGTGCTTTGCCAGTCACAACACAAAATGTAGTTATCACATTGATATGTCACATTATCCCCTCGACAATGGCCCATTTGTTCTTAATCTTGTTCTGATTATTGGACTTCATTTCTCTGCTTTGATTGTGCTGATTTTTGGTTACATGTTTTGGCCTCTGTGAATCTGCAGCTTCTTTCAGTGGGTGGTGATATTAACGTCAGAGTCATGCCAATGCGCTTTGTTGGATATTTTAATGTCTTTATTAATAGTGCGCTGTGTAAGTGTGAAAGTGAGTGCAATCAAGATGGAACTGAGACAGTTTTGTCCTATGAAATCCACTGTCATTCCATGGTCATGCTTTTAGTTCTTTTGGATGTGAAAGATTATTTTCTTAAATGTGATTTATTATCTCTTACTGATGTGATCGTCTATATTAATCATAGATAAATATTTCATATAGTCTTTTCAAATATCTTCCTTTATTTGTGTGTCAAGATTGTCTTATCACTGACACTACATGTCCTTTATAATTTTATTGTACATTATCACTTTTATTTTGAATTGTTTTTATTTTATCTTACTTTTATCCTACTGATGCTGCAGGTCATGTTGCCACCAGTAAGCCACTGGTTGTTTCGTGAAAGTTCTGCCATTTGAGGGGAATGATTCATGCCCTTTTTTCAGTGTAGTTATACATGTGCTGTTATTAATAAAACCTTATTTCAGCAGTTGGAGTTGCTTATCTTCTTATGTTAGGCTGAATATTTGAGGGTTATTTTTCATTTTTGGTTTGTTTATTAAATTCTTTATCATTCACATTGACAGAAACTTCCACAGTCCCAAGGAACACACTGTGACTGAACTGTTTAGCCTTTTACTGCAGTGTATCTTCATGCATCCACACAAGGGCATCACAATTCCAAGTTAAAGATGGTATATACAGTAGTGCAAAGTTCTAGGGTGCTTTTGGCCATATTTAAGTGTTGTTTACTCACCAAAAACATGCTTAGAGTTTTGTTTTTCGTGTCAAAATCCTACTTTTTAGCTTGTCTGTTTCCACTGTTCCATATTGTGATGTCATTAAGTATAAAGCAATTTTTTTCTGCTTCAACTTAGCTATTTTGCTCTACAACACACAACAGCATGACTTATATTGACGTCTTTTGCGATTTTTTTTTTCTTTTGTTTAAGTTTAAATAAGGCTAAAATAAACGCCGTGCCTTCAAAGTCAGACTAATTAAAAGCTAGCCGTTCAAGTAAAAGTAAAGGTGCATTTTATAAACACTACTTTCTGTATTAGCCTTAGTTACATCACAGTAAATTAGGACAGCCTAAAAAGGAAGGAACTGTGTGTTGAACTATAGTAGAATATATTGTCAATTTTTGTATTTACTTCATTAGTTTTTTTTTATTTTGTTTTATTGAATTTCATGCCCAAAAATCTTCCCAAATCCTTCAAATTCATTTAAACTACACTTTTTTATTTTCCAATTCTAATTAATATTGATTTACACCACTGAAGTCTGAAGCCATTCCTCGTACCCATGGTTGGAAAACACTGTTAAACTCGTTCTAAAACTAAAAACAAAAACAACTTCTGCTCCTCCAATGTTGAAAAACAGACCACACAGCTGATCATCTGTGTCATTCTTTATTTACAATCATACCGTTGCCGTGGTTACATAGGTGTACTGATAGTATTTGTATGACTGGCCTTTTGGATTACACACAGTAGGCTTAACAGCTGATTTCGTGGCTGGTATCTTTTACATGTGCTTTGTCTGAGAATAAAGGCATGAAAAGACGGTTGAAGTAGACGAATACAACACAATTTGAGCCGTAAACATGACATATGACGTATTGAAAAGGCATTAAAACAGATGAGTTAACTGTGATAAATATGTGAAAATACCCTGTCCCTAAAGCTGGTGTTACGAGCCACCAATACAAATACTAAAAACCATGTAAAAGGTCTCATCGCTACAACAATATGATGACTGTAGATTAGAATACACACGTCATGACAAATGATAACTTTACATTGGCATATATTACTCTTTGCAAACTATATAGTTCTTATAGTATTTTGTGCAATGTTAACAACAACTTACAACAATACAATTTGGCAAGAGAAACTACTGATAGTGGCCTCAATGACAAATAATGCTACAAGAAGAATGATGTGTTTACGGACAATGTTTTGGCAAAGAGGAAGTAGCTCAAACACAGCAATTAGAAAAATAATTTGTAGAACAAATAGAAAAGGAAATCATAAATAAATAATTCTTAAAAATAAAATACAACAAATAATGTACACAACATTGTTCTACCGACTCATTTGGCTACGTGGCATGAGCTTTTGCACACACTCCTCTAAATGCTGAAATAGGTAGGTTTTACAATAGAGTAACTCGACATTAATTCATTATATACAGACGATATGTACAATATGACAAACGAATATGCAAAGTGCAAGAGTAAGATAAAAAAAAAGGTTAGCAGAAGAACAAAAATATCAAAATTAAGCTTGATGTAAATGGATGTAACTTTTGAGAATATTATAATAGTGTTAATAACTGTTTGGCTATAACCAAAACA
Source organism: Mugilogobius chulae (assembly GCA_038363315.1). Classification (NCBI taxonomy): domain Eukaryota; kingdom Metazoa; phylum Chordata; class Actinopteri; order Gobiiformes; family Gobiidae; genus Mugilogobius; species Mugilogobius chulae. The sequence goes on along the minus strand of CM076399.1, from coordinate 29,691,190 downwards.
AACAACATGCATAAATATATTTCATCACAGTTTGAAACTCAAAGCATATGTGCAATGACAAGGTGCAAAAGATAATAAAATAAAGTTAAAATTTTGTACTACACACGTCCGTTCGCGTGTGTCGTCTCGTAAGGCAGTGACATTGGGCAAATACTTCGAGCTCGCTGACATGCAACTCTTGCTTATCTCAGTGCGGCCATTTTGTTAAACATATGCCTATTTGGGTTAACTTTGTTGTAAATATAAAGCCATTTTTTACATATACAGTTTTCTTGTCAAGTTACAAGATAGGTTTTAGGTAAGAGCATGAGTTGTTGTAATAAATATGTAACCATGTTTTGAACCACGGATTGCAGTTTGGCACAGCTCTGGAAAACAGGAGAAAACGGCACAATAACAGGATTTTTGCTTGCTATTAATTTAGTAAAGTTTGGCTTAGAAACCATCAAGTTATTCAATCTTTTGTATATTTGAATTTCTTTGGTAAAACAAAAATAAATTAAGACATAATAAAAAGGCTATTTACATTACTAATTTCAAGATTTAATCAAGAGAATTATAATTACAAGAAAGAAACTAATTTAAGGTGGTTTTGCAGTGGTCTCTCATTTTCCCAGAGCTGTTTTTTTGTTTTTACACCTGTCCAGTGTTATGAAAGCAGTCTGTAAGTCTCTACTGCAGGTATCGGTAAACTTTGAAGCAGTGGTTTCCGGAGTCGGCCACAGCCACGTGTCCGTCCGACGTGAGAGCCAGCCCCTGTGGTCCGTACAGAGGGTCCGCCGAAGTGTTGATGTAGGACAGGAACGAGCCAGTACTGTCAAACACCTGTGTGCACAAACATAAGCTATATGGAGTTAAGGATGTTTAATGTTGGTAGTACTATTGGTGCATATTCAATACAATGAATAAAGTGTAGTTAATGTGGAAACTGTCCCACCACAAGTCATCAGTTACAAATAGTAGTTGCAATAATACTTGGTTAGTGTTGGGAAGAATACTTTTAAAATGTATTTAGTTAAATACCGTAGACAAATACCAAACCTTCTTTAAAATATATTGTGTAAAGTATGCAGTTCAATCATAGTACAGTAGCATATTTTGATTACCTGTAAATACAATACATCTCCAAAATGTTATTATATTTAATCAGTATCAGTTTTTTCTTAATTAACAGTAATTAGGAAAGGAGACATTTTTATAGTTACAATTTAGTTTTTTTTGTTTTAGTTTTTTTTTTGGCAGAAAATAATGTATTTATAACTTAAACTTCTCACATTGCGTAAAGATAAAAGCCAGTGTAGTTATAGCAGTTGTAGGAGGTCAATTGAAAAAAAAATGGCAATGCATATTTTATTTTATTATGTATGAGAAATAATACATTATATTTAAAGTTTGTCGTTGGCTCAAAATGGCAGACTGGCATACCTGTATTCTGCTATTGCCCCAGTCGGCTACAATGATATTCCCGTTGGCATCGACAGCGACTCCAGTGGGAGCGTTGAACTGCCCATTACCTTCACCGTGCGAACCGAATTTAAACAGAAACTCGCCATCGGCATTGTACACCTGCAACACAGATATGTAATGTAATATAATGTACTATACTATTCTAATCTGATTATTCTTACCTTCACAGAATGGTTGTGGAAATCTGTCACAACAATCTCATTTTTGTTGTTCACAGCAACAAAGTGTGGACCTGGAAATCAAAGAAAATATTTTAGTAAACACATTTTTATCGTTTAACATCGTGAAGAGTAAACATAAAATGGTTAGTATGTACTTTGAACACTCACTAATCTAATTATTGTTTCTGATGGAGTAGCTGAGGGTAGATTGTGATTTTCTTGAAAGTGCATTAGGCAATTTTTCTGGAGGAAAATCAGACATATTATGCTTCATTGCTCAATTTTTACATGCTTATTACATGCTTATTTCTATTTGAACTGTATCTTTAGATTCCCATGTGTGTCCACGTCTAAATAAATAATGGATATTGTTTCATAAAGGCATTTTACCACGCTCCATTTAACTTTAATTTCTTGTGATTGCTAAAAGTAGAAGCTAATTGATAGTTTGTTTTGCAAAAGTTACTCTTGTAAGAAAAAGGTTGGAGACTCCTGCTCTATCAACACAGTCTGACAAGAAAGCGTATATATACCTTGTGACTGACGGCACCCCTGCCACTGCTTAAGGCTTTAACCCACCTGACCTGGACATCAAGAACAAACCTAAACGTATACTATACGCTACGTTGTGTATATTGCACGATATAAAAAATATTTCATAGAGTGAAATAAACACAAGCTTTGGTTGAAAAATAACACGTCTTTACAGCCACCAAAGAAATTATCTGGGTCTGCAATGCCTGACATATTTATGCAAAAAAAGGCTCAAAATTGTGCTAATCATACGCTATTGACATGTCCTGGTATGTTTTGATATATATTATTTACGCTTTCTTGTGAGATCGGGTTGGCTCGATGGAGATACTATTGTTTTCCCCGAAATGTTTCAGAGTATAGCTTTACACTTAATAAATCTGCATGGACACAAGCAAGAGAAGCAATCAGCCAAAGTCTGACACTGCATTATTGACAAACATGAATACAGTAACTAATAATTTTCAACAACTTTGCTTGTTTTCCTTTTCTAAACAGCTAAATAAATAAAAAAAATTATAATAAAAAGGGCTTGTGATCTGAGAAACTAACATAATGTATTGTTAATGCTGCATTCACAATACAAACTGAACCGGACTCTGCTCGATTGGGAATCAATGTTTCAATATTGTATCTTTCTCTAAACTGTCCCGGTTCGCGTTAGCCAATCGAACCAGACTATCTAGGCCAACAAATCCTGATCCGAATCTGAAGTGTATTGTGAATGCACCTTAAGTCGTATACTTCACATTTGTTAATTAGATGGGACTGGAAATTGGGGAAATCATTCATGGTAATTTATTCACAAAACACATTTAACTTGTAATATTGACTACTTATTACAATGGTCTTATGTACATTCAGTTTCATTCTACTGAATCTGTCTATGAGGGTCAGACAGATACGGAGGGTTAGACAAGGGCACTGCACCGGAGTCAGCAAGGCCACACCAAGTACTTACTGAAATTTGAGCCCGTTTTATTAATGTTTGGAGCAAGTTTTTCTGAATTGTGGGAAAAAAAGAAGAGGACGAACAGAACAGAACAGAACAGAAACAACAACAGAAATTAAGCAGCGAGACATAAACAAATATAACCAAAGCAAAAGAGAAAATATAAGCTAAAACATCACATAAGATAAGCTTAAAGTATGAAGAAGAGAAGCTGTGATTTGGGCAAAATGAATGCATCTAAAAATATGACCAGATATAAAACAATGCACAAACAAAAGCAAGTTAAACATGATATGACAGACTTAGGAGTTTATACAATGGCCCTATAATCTTCATGTTCTATTTCCATTTTTTCATTATTATTTTTTTATAGCATTTAAGCAGTGTTTTATTATTGTTTTATTTATTTTGTTGTTTTTTCATATTTTTGGTGATCATTTGATTTTATGTATTTCACTAAAATACCTTTGACATTCAGAAAGTACCTTCACTTGAGTGAGTGACAGATAGATTTAACCAATCATGTGAATGTTGCTTCTCTATTGACAAATGACTGTTTCATTTTGTTCAATTTTTTTACTTTTTGTTGGTAAAATCAAAAATCTTATTAAGTCTCCTGAGGTGATTGTTGTGATTTTGAGCTAAACAAATACAAAATAACTGCACTGAAATGAATTTTCTGAAGGAATACAGTGAACTTTCTAAGGAAACACAATATTTTGATTACGGTACCTTTTACAATGTGTATGATTATGATGAAGATTTCACTAAACATTTAGCTTGTTTATCGTCTTTTGTCCAGTAAATATGACACGTGGAGGGGAATCTACAAATGTTACTTCGCAACCACATTGTAAATCTGGGCCAAAATCAACATAAATAAGTGACAATGTGACAAATTATTATAACTTGTAACACTTTATTTGTTTTACATGATTATTTTAACTCCCAGCAAACTATGTCAGTTGTGTGCAAATTGTCTTTGCATTTGGGTGCTTTTTGACAACCACGTGGAGGGATTCTGTTTTAGAACTTAAGTTACTTTCTGTAGTTTTCTACTTTTTGTTGTCAATTTCTTTATCATTTGGAACTTAACTGTCTGCTGTAAGACTATGATAAATATTTACCACAAAGACTATCACACGAAACTAAGTCAAAATATTAAACTGTTATAATCTGTCATATGGGCTTTAAGGAGATCTATTAAAAAGATTATGTAGACAAATGATAAAATTAATGTTGTGATTTGACTCCAAGAATATTGTCCACCACTACTTTTCGGCTGTAAGTGTTTCTTGGCTTTGAGCTAATGATGGTCAGGGAGGGCATCTGATTGAGTGTCTCCTAGGTTAAGACAACCAAGGCAAGGCTGTTGTCTAATGGTAAGTTCACAACTGACTATGACAACATGAAGAAGAATACAGGATGTTGAAAAGTGAATTAGTTCAGAGGTTAATTTTAGGGAAGCACATTTTAACAGTGCAAACATATATAGGCAGTTCTCTTTGTTGTAATACATGTTTTGGTCTATAATACATTAAACAGGGAAAATATATGTATACTTTTTCTTACCTGCAAACTGCCTGTCAGACGTCCCTCTGCCTCCAAACTTAGTGACAAGTTTCCCATTGGACTGAAAAATGAAGACACAGCACGCCTTGTTGTCCACAGTGATGATGTGTCCATTCTTGTCCACAGCCACACCCTTTGGTCCCATTAGTCTACCTGCTCCAATTTTATTCTGTAGAAAGATACAATAATCCTAACAATCAGAAAAAGAAATCTCATATTTTGAGACCAATAGTTAGAAGTGGGTTTACCTTAAATTTCCCATCCGAGGAGAAGATGCTAACCCATCGATTGTCATAGTCTGCAACCACAATGTCCCCATTCGAATCCACTGTTACGCCTGTCGGTCTCTGCAGTTGGCCCGGAGATCGACCTCTCACCCCAAAGCGCATCTTAAACTGGCCGTCATTGGAAAATATCTGAAATAACCACAGTTGAAGCCGTTGTGCAAAAATATATGAATGTGTTATGCAATGTTGCAGCAATTTTGTCTCACCTGAATGCATTGGTTGTTGCTATCGGCGACCACCACTCGTCCGTTACTGGAGGCAGAAATTCCTTGCAAATTGGTGAACTCGCCTTTTTCTCTGCCTCTGGAACCTGGAAAGTAATTATTATAAATTCACTTATTTTAACTCAAATTGTAAGTTTAAAAAAAGCAAGTACTACTTTAAAAGTACTTGTAAAAAAGGCAAAAATGTCTAATGCTGACGTATTTATTGTCATCAAAAGCGAATATGAACCCTGAATACAATGTGATGGTAAAGTTTGGCTTGCAGAGTTAGTTATGATCTTTGACGATACAAACAAAGACACAACTGTTCACAAATGTCAACAAAGTGAGCTGAAGGTGTCTTTGGAAGAGCAACAACTTGTAAAAAATCTCCAAAGTTTTGTATTTGTTTTAGGGTCACACATTTGCCAAATCAAACATATGCTAAGTTTGCTAGATACAATATTAAATTGTACAGATAATGCATTCAGTTAGTGTTTAAATGGAATCAATTTGAGTTCATTTTACAATAAAAAGAACAAGATCTGAGTTTAAATTTGGTTAGAATAAACAAGGTAATCCAGTAGTTACAAAACATATTTTTCTCCTTCGTTTTTGTTATTTTAACACTAAAAGCACATGATTTGTTCAGTCATTGGAGCTTTAAAAGAAGTCTTAAGTTATACTATAGCTATACCAAGAGAGAGGTTTGAGCTGGAGAAATTGAGAAACCAAAATTTTCAATATTGTTGTCGATGTTTTATGCGGTACTTTACCACCAAAGCAAGTTCCTAGTTTGTGAATTTTACTAATCAGGAATTGGAAAAAAAAAACTAACTCTAATAAAATGTGTTCATGTGAAATTCATGAAATCTAGAATTCCTAGTTCAAAATTGAGATGGATGCTTAAATGTTTGATTTTTTGAGCTGATTTATGGTTTATTTCTCTGTAATTTTAGACCTATGCACATGAAACAAAAATGATACAATGCTCCATGTCTTGTATATCAGAACTATTTATAATTTTCTTTCAGAATGGTCCTCAAAAGTAGTGCCATTATTCAACCCAAGAGATGTTATTGGTGAAAGAACATCTTACCATTATTAAGAATATAAGTTTGTGAAGCCATTCTCTGACAAAAAATTGCTAAGAGTCAACATTTATCAAATTTTAATACCTAACCTAGACCTATAAAAATCTGGCAATTATCCATTGAGTTTTAGTCCACTGTTCACTATTCAAAAGTATGACATTATTTTCTAGAATGCAAACACATCTTATGACCCCAAACTCACCCACTCTGTAGATAAGCTCGTCCTCTATGGGGTTCTCCTTCTTCTTGGTGGTGCTGTACATACTGGATGGTCTCCTCACTGCCTTCTGTCGTATGTGTCCGCCCGTCCCGCTCGGAGACTTCACCCTCCTCTTCACATCGTCCGGAGATTGTGGCACGTCTGAGGGTTTGATGGCCCGCAGCCTGAAGGGACTGCCCCGAATGGGCTGTCCGTACAACGACAGAGAGAACAAGTATTCGCCCTCGTGTTTCAACGTGTAGCCCACCTCGTATGTGCCGTTTTTATTGTCTGTGATTTCAGCTTCTGACGCTCGGGTCCCGTCTGCCGAGGAGATTTCGGCTTTTAAAACGGCGTTTCCTGTCCGCACCAACTCTCCGTCCTGTAGAGAGAATTACATTAGTCACAACTAATATTATGACTGCACAAAGATACATAGAATATACAAGAAATAGTAAAGCATTATAATTTATCATAGCAAAATAATTGAATTTAGGCAACAAAACTATATTGTTTCCTCTCCTGATATGAATGAATGAATGAATGAATGAATGATTAATTTATACAACACATTTTCACAGACAGATGTCTTCTGTGTAAATGCGCAATCTCAAATCTCAATTAAAATTCACCAGAAATAAGAGACAACACACTATGAAAAACTTGCCCAGTTGCAGACAGAAAAAGCATACAGAACTAACTATAATAACCTTCTGCATATTCACCTTCACCTGACTTGAATACAGAACTATGACAAGATGAAATTGCAGCAGTCGCTTTGAATAAATAATAATATGTTGATTACTGGCTGTAAAAAGTGAAAGTTAGTGCTTGTGAATTATTTAAAGTCTGTGTAGTACCTTGTCTTTGGTGGTGACAGTGATGGTTTGATGTTGTCCCGTCGCTGCGTGTCGAAGTCCTTCTCCTGTGGCCACAGACGTGTGCGCTACAGCCGCTGTGGTGATCAGCACGCCCAGGTTCTGGATGGACCTCCTCAAACCTCAGTCTCCACCTGAATATACCATATATTGTACCATGTTTAAGTATGGTGAAGTTTACATGTGGCACATGTGAGCAGTAAAATGGGTCAAACCTGGCAGTCCAGATGTGCGTTTTGATGTGGTCTCTCGGGAAAGTCATGTCGCGCTAAAGCCACGACTCGCTCACTCATCTGCTTCTGGACTAATAACACCTACAAACAGCCAAACAATCTTTTATAAAAATATGGGGCAATATTAGACTAAATACACTTTTGTTTTTGTTCATGTTACTTCTTTGTTTTTAAAATGTTACTTCTTTACCGGGAAGGTTCCATAGTATTGCTCAATATGTCTGTCTCATATGTTCATTCATCTACATATGTTTTAAAAGTCAAAATAGGTATCTTTCCTCCTCTGGTTATACATACATTAAACATCCCCTAATTTCATCTGACCTGTAACTTGTGACCTGCATGCCTTCATAAAAATAGCAAACACTATGCAGTCAAGCATTCTCGGCTAAACTGACCCTCTGCCAGAAAAGGTACATAGTGCATCTTTTCACATAATATAATTCAAATATATGCTCTGTGTCGTCCACAGACTGACCTCAGTGGCGCTGCCGTGGCTGAGAGCCTGCTCAGTGAAACTGCAGCTGCTCTGGATGTGCTCCTTTCCCTGCAACAGAGCTGACAGCTGGGCCTGCAGAACCTGTTGGAAACAGATAGATGTTTTGTATGACAGAAGAACAGCAGCATAAAATAAATACATCAGTGTGTGTATATTCAGCATGCAATTACGTTTCGTGGCGCCACAGGGTACTTAAAAACATATACAGTATGATGCAAAAACTCCTTTAACCCTGTTTTTATACTGTATATATGAGCCTTACTTTTTGGTTACCGCAAGAAAAGATCGAATATTGCTAATTAAATAAATACAATCAAATTAATACATAAATACACACAAACACTGTAACTCTTTAGGCGACAAAGTAGCAATTCATTTCAGGCTCTACTTCTCTAAACTCCAGATTCTCAGTTTATGAGCTTCAGTATGTTGAAAATTTTAATGAGCTGTGGTTGTGTAAAATAAGACTGAGAAGCATCAGTTTGGATTCTCCAGGATTAAGTTTATAGCCTCTACATTTGCTGCATAAGATTTCAAATTAACAACCCTGGTGCCTAAAGGGTAAATAAAATATCTAAATTATGTAAAGACTTGAACAAAGCACAAAACATATGATTTGTATATGTAGCCTAAAGTGGTAGATTAAGAGCATTAAAACTAAGCTTGTACCTTCTGCTTGGCGCTGCAGATGTTGTCCAGGTCTGTTATGAGAGCGCTCTTGCGTTGATGCAGAGCTCTCTCCAGCTCCTCAAACGTGTTGGAAATCTCTGTAACAGCCTCGCTCTTTCTCTCATTGAGCTGCCGCGAAATCTCAGACACCAGGTCAATGGCTGCGGTCAGCTGTGGAAGTCTGTCACAAAATCAATGCAGATACACTCAGTGGAAGTAATATAACAAGAAAAGATATGTAATTAACTGCATAGCTCTTTAGTTAACTTGTTTTAATGTGCTGAATAAACATATCAGATTAACTCATCACAGAAAATAACCAATATGTGAACAAAGTATAAAAGGTATTGCTTAGTAAGGATGTAGAAATATTGATAATATTGTGATATCGCGATACCAAAATTGTCACAATATATTGTGGCCATCACCTGATAATAAACAGCACGATAGTTTGAGTCCAGACCATTAATCATGAATTTGCACCAAGAAAAAAAAAAATTATTAGAATCTTGACAAAAATGCAGCTTTTAAATTTCCAATTGTCTTTTTCTTGCAATTTAACGTCTCCTGATTCAGAAAATGTACAACATTCTTGAATCAAAATGAATCCAACATCATAAAATCAAACCAAAGACAAGACACATTTGTCATCGGTCTCACATTGACATAACATTGTGACAACCAACCCCATGAGGTTTGACAACCAACCCAGACTTGGGGTTGGTTGTCACGGGTGAACAATTTACATTAAAGGATCAACAACTTTTGATCAGAATAAGATAGAGAGCAGCAGGTGGATTCATTAGTTACCCAAGACTTTGAACTTTTCTCTATTGTTAAAATGGTTAATATGAGATTAGCTGTTTTTGAGAAATTCAAATCAAAGTAAAAAATGCGACAGCAACCAACCCCGCTCTCCCCGATATATGAAAAATACAAATGTATTTAGGACTGATTTGTTTATAGTAGGTCAATAAGAAGCTATAATTTAGCTTGTCAACGCTTGTGGAAAAAGTAGCGCCTGCAAATAAGGTTATGGCAATAATGATCAACTTTGAATAAACTACCTGTATGATTTAGCAACTAGTGTAATGTTTGTTGTTTGCTTTGTAAAATAGAAAGCTGTGTACTGCTGATCCAGTTTTTTGATGTGATGTCAGCGGGATAAACTCCAAAAGTGGGCCAAATCCTAAATCCCTAAACCTAACATCAGATAAGTGTGGCACCTGCTGTGTATGGCATCCAGTTGTGTCTTTAGAGCTGCTTTGTGCTGCTCCACGACGTCTCTCAGTGGGACAGTCACATGTTCCCTGTGCTCGCCCTCTGTACAGTCCAGACACATGGCCGTGTCACAGGACTCGCAGTAAAACTCCATCACCTGCAGAGGGCGACACAGGACACAGAGAAGGAGAGCACTTAGACAAGCCTCAAACCTCAAAGCATCTGTTCTATTCCACTGTGGACAGTTTTGGGAAGTAACTGAAAATATGTGACTAAAATACAAACTTAGAGTAACTTTATTTAGTTACAGTTCATTTGGAACTAATTGGAATGCAGTTACTAACTTTTTATCTAAGGAACACATTTTGGTATTTCAACACATTTTATGATTTAAACTTTTTGTCAATAGTAAGAAAACAAACAAACAAAAAATAAACAGCTGTGCAATATTTCCTTGTATAATCACTGAAAAGCTTGCCTATAAAAATGAGTAAACAACTGTAAATAAAAAAATAGAAGCTGTTTGAATCATGTTTTTAACACTATAAATATAATGTTATTCAGTGTGAAAGTATTCCAAGTAGCCAGAATAAGGACTCTGTCTGAACTAAGTTACGGAATACATTGCAAAATACAATTTAATACAGGTATTCAGTATTTTGTAACATATACACTTTCAAAGTATTCTTCCCAACACTGAATATAGATAGAATATAAATAAAGTGGGATGGGATGAGATTGGGTCCACAAAAACAAAACAAGAAGATTCTGACACAATGAATCATAATTGTTTAGTTTAAAGGGCCTATGTATTGTGGTAAATTTACCTCATTAAAAACATGTCTGGAGTTGCGTTTTACTTCATTTACAAAAGCTTAACACAAATCTTGCACATTATATTTTGTCAATTTCAAAACAGGCTGTTCCACTTTGTGATGTCACTAAGTGGTAACACAATAAGTGCTCCGCCATGTTTTTAAACTCCACACACCATCATTAGAATCATTTAAATCCTTCCAGTCTTGCATGGCCTAGTTTTGAAGCCACAGCTAATGTTTAGCCTTGTTGTTGCAACAGAAAATAAGGAAGAATTTTTGCAATAATATCAACTGAACAAAAAAGTAAGTTTTCAAAACAAAAAGACAAAAACTCAGTCTTATTCTAGGTTGCTGTGTGACAAATCAGTTAAACGAGGCTGAAACGGCTGGTATTGTAAACTACCACAGACATAATGACAATACAATGCAGGCAGTTTTGCAGGCAGCAAGATTACTCAAATATTTGTCATCTAACATGGTCAAAAGCTCACTGTAGTCAATTGTGCATAGTAAGGGACCTTTAAAGAGCTACACAGTTTAACACCTGTAGCCTCAAAAATTGGCTGTAATTTTTTAGCACTGCGGCTTCACAAAAAGTGCAATTCACCAGCTTTTGGCTCTTTGTGTGTGTTCAAGCAAAAGACAGATCTGTATATAATCCTGTGGCAAATGTCTCCTGCAAAAACCACAAAATCTTGTCCCTTCCTAATATAATAATAAAAAAAAACTCTTTCACAACCTAAAGTAAGTAAGCTTATCCTTCAGCATTTAATAAACATTTAAACTGTGTTGTGTATGTATGTATGTATTTGTATTAACTGTCTGAATAGAACTCATATGCTTTTCTTTTTGGTCATGTACTCTTCACATATAACAAAAATCTTTACTTGAACGATTCGAGTTGGTCATAATTTAACATATAATATTACAAGGTTTTTATTATTTTTAGTAATGTGCTACTGCATCCAAGTAATGTCCCTCGTCGGATTATGTAACTGAATATCTAGTTTTGATGCTAAGTTAATGATGTGTCACTGAACCTGGGCATATTTCCGTACCTTTCCGTCATGGTTGGGGCAGCAGAGAGGTTTTCCGGCCACAGCGGCACTGACAGACTCCAACACGCTGCAGGCTTCTGGTCTGGAGCACTCGGGCTCTCGCTGTAAAACCTGCACCAACACATCACACTGACATCAGCTCTGGATATAAACATGAACGCTATCTTTGGCAGAGGTTTGAAAGTTTAGATGGTGTGTGTCATCCTATTTGCTTTTGGGTTTTCTAATCTGCCCGAAGACAAACACAACATTAAAACAAATTAGCAAACATGACACTAAGCAATAAAGAGCCAGTGTATGTCCTCACCAACTACCTGGTTCACTGAAGCAAGTTTTGGTGCCCATCAGACCTTCTGCTAAACTGGCCCAAATTACAAAAAGTATTGCATTGTACTACGGTCAAATTTGCTGCAGTGGTGGCTCATTTTGTCAGAATTAAATGAAATGAGGATTCACTTAATTTTCATCTATTATGTGGCCCTCTGCTCCATATATGTTTCAAAAAGTGGCCCTCAATCTGCTGTATCTTTTCTATTTCTTGAACCAAACTAAGGTCACTTAGGTCAGACACAAACCTCCATGAGATTAGTGATGAAGAAGTTGTTCTGCAGAGCTCCGACTCCTTTCTCGGGCAGAATCGACGTACGTCTGACGGCAAACTGGACAGGAAAGTGTTAGTGATTCTGGGGAATGTAGTTCTGGAGGCAACTGGAGAGAAACAAGACAAACAAAACCACAAGATAAGAAATGTATTTGTAAAAGCGCTGATCTGTGACGACATGCCACCACAGGAAGTAATAGAAGTCTGGAAATGTTTGATTATATGAAATTACATTCACATTTTTAACATTTCTCTAGTTGTTCCCAATCACAGGTACAATTATTATAAAAGTCTGCTCCTTAATTGTAGCTGCTTAAATAATGACACTTAAAGGAAGAGTCTCTTTAGAGTCAGTTTAGTTTGAATTTGCTGCTACAATGACAAACACAAAAATATTTATATATAATGGAGAGTTGCAGATTTTATAATGTGCAACAAAAACAGGGAACTTCCTAACTATAAAACATGTTTATGTATATTGCTCATTTGTAGTCTCAAACTTCACAGTAAGTGAGTAATTTGGGAAAACACAGAGCAAGTCAAAGCACAAGTGAAGTGGAAAAGGCAAAATTTAAAGACTTGTCATTGTTATTTATTTATACAAAGACTAAAAAGCATGTATTTGTGAACTGACGGCTCTTAGGAGAACTGTTCATTTAGTACAGTCAAATAAATTGGCTCTTTACATCCTCAATAATATAGCTGTATAGCTTAAAATTTGTTATCATAACCTTAACCCTAATTTAGACCTTACTGTATTTTGCAATGGGGACTTAAGCTGTAAAATCCACTTTTTGAGTTTATAACCATATCAGTGTTCCCTCATTATTAGTTTAGTAATTGTATAATTAGCAAGTCATGTAGTAGTACTTAAGACCAGTCTCAAGACCACTTTTTCTCTTGGTCATGGTCTCTTCTTGGACTCAGGGTCCGAGACCACATTTCATTAGCATCCTGCTCTGCTAAACTTGCGGCATGAGTTCATGGTCCCAATGAATGCAGTGACCTGTCCCAGGTACAGATTGCAATAAGCCCCGTACAATAAGATCAATGTAGACACTACAATTGTATAAAATTACAAAGATGGTCTTGATTTGGTCTCAATGGACTGCAGTCTCTGTCACGGCCCTCAGTGTCTTGGTCTTGATTAGTGCGATCTCAACTACTACACTATGCTCAAGTACTCAGACAATACCCCAGTTTCACCTACCACCTATCCTCATCCACACCTTGTGAATACCCCAAAAATTCAGGTTCAGAACATGAACATGTAGACCTCAAAGTTGTCATGTAGCTACTTTAAAACTGTAAAAAAAAAAAACATCAAAACATTTAGGTGTGGCTGCAGTTTTAAACAGGAAGTCAATAGATAAGCTGTTTTAAATAAATTTTGTGTTGTATAATAAATAAATAGTACTACTGGTCTATACATTTTACAGTTATAAACACATTAAGACTACTATTATTTAAAATTACACGCTCAATCCAAAAGTTTATCCAAATAAGGCTGACCATCCTTCACACTGCATTAACAGATTTATTGCTGATTGCTAAAACGTCGCAGCTCTTCATCAGACACCTTTGCGTGGTAGATCCTAAGCCCAGCGTCAGCACTAGCTCCTCCGCTGCTGCAGTATATGTAGATCACTCTGCTTCTGGCCCGCAGCCCGGAGTCTGCCACCTTACATAAAGTTTGATCTGAAACTCTAGGTCTCTGTCCACGAAACGGTGAGGAGGTCAAAGTGAAGGATAGTTGGGTCTGTCTGTCCCTGTGGCTGTCTGCTGCCGACGCAAGCTGAATACAAATGTGTGATGTATAATGAGGTTACATGGCCTTGTATTGAGCAAACTGGGCACTTCCAATAGAGATGTCAGAACTATTTTATGAGCCCTATTATTCGGGGGACAAAACAGTTGCAATAGCAGACTTTTGCTTCAATTCAATGGATTTCTTATCGAAAATGTTACATTTAGTGGTAGAATGGTAATCTATGAGACTTGCACATCAGAATTTAACTATATTTAGATTTCTTAGTAAAAAGAAATGAATAGTAATGAAATAAAACAAATTAATGAAAATGAATAGTATGTACCTCTTTACAATATCTAAACCTTATTTAGCCATAGCAACGCATGAGTAAAGAGTTAACAATTCATGAACAAATCATCAATTAAAGTTTATTTAGGCTTGTAACTGCTCAATTAAGAAGCTATGGTTAGAATTTAGGGTTGAGGGGGAAGGGCTAGTAGTAATAAAGTTTTTACTAAATCTTTATACCCTTTTTGTTATTAACTTCTTTATTGTTCTTTTTTATTTATGCTTTATTAAGAGTCTATTAAGGCTAATCAAGATGTGGTTATTATAAAGTGTTACCGAATAGTAAACAAGAAAAGCAACATAATAACTACACCTTAATGGGTCATAGAATACATTAATAAAGACTTAATTCAAAGAAATTACAAATTAATGAATAATCGTTTACTAATACTAAGGGTTAGTAACAACTCACTATAATTTCTGGACTATAAGCCACTAGTTTTACACAAGTCTACCTTTAAAAAAAAAAAATCTAGTTGATGCGGCTGTTATTCAGGTGTGCTCAATAATGCGGTAACTTTACCCTCTTGATAAAGTAGTTGCAAAGTCTTACCACCTTTTTGGTTTAAAATACAATCCAGTAAATATAAAGACTTGAAACTTTAGCCTGCAGAATCCAAACTGATATCTGTCTGTATCAAGTAATACAACCGCTGGTACGAAGTTGAGTTTACATTGTCCATGCAACAGAAACTCATCAGCAACAAACAACTTGGAATTGGAGACAGAAAACTTGGAATGACTGGGGGGAAATTGCTTTTTTGGCACATTAAGCAGAAAGCTTTTTATCCAATAAGTCACAATTTGTTCATGAAGAATTAAGTCTTTGATGATGGTTTTTTTAGAGTAAATAAGACGCAGTTATTATTTAATGGTACCAAAGCATTTGATTTCTTTTTAATCATGGCTGGGCTGGTCATTCAAGTCAGAGGTTGCAGATTGACTGTCATTGAAATAGTTGTAAAGATCCAGAAATGAGACAATAATCCAGTGTGTGTTCAAACAAAACAGCTGTCATGAATGTTCATGAATGTGATGTTTCATGAATGTGATGTTTAATGACATATGTGATCTTATAATAATTCTTCTCGCACTAAAACATTTACAGTGTAAAACATTGCTTACACTTTTTTCCACATGGAAACACAGTTGAGCTGATACAATGACCTATTCAGACTCTTAATGCGTGATTTTTACACACATTTATTTATTTATTCTAATCTAATGTATCCTCATTGTGAAGCACTTTGGTCAACCATGGTTGTTTTAAAAATGTGTGTTCATAAAAAAGGTGATTAATTCATTGATTGTTTGATTGATAAAATAAACATTGTAGCATCGCAAATATTTCTACATGTTTTTTCTCTCAATGCAAATTGTTAACTTGTTTTTGTGATGAATCGGCTGCACCGCATGTTTGTCTGCATTTGTATTTTATGCAAATGAAATGTCATCTAATGCATTTTAAATTGTTTGTTCAGACTGAAAAACAATCAGTGAACACAGCTGGGTATGTTTGTGTAATAGTTTTACCTTTGTC
This sequence comes from Mugilogobius chulae, assembly GCA_038363315.1. Classification (NCBI taxonomy): domain Eukaryota; kingdom Metazoa; phylum Chordata; class Actinopteri; order Gobiiformes; family Gobiidae; genus Mugilogobius; species Mugilogobius chulae. The sequence goes on along the minus strand of CM076399.1, from coordinate 29,675,106 downwards.
AAAACTTTTCTGTTAAATTGCTGAAGTTCAAATAAGATATTAAATGTCACATAAAAACTTCACTTGTAAATGGTTGTTTGGTTTTATGGGAAACATGTAGACTTTTAGAATAAGTCTTGAAGTAAAATGTCACATCCTTACAAATGACAGCATGCACATACAAGTTCATTACAGCAGAACACAGTGGATTAGCATCAATGCCAACAGCAGCAGCACTACCTGAGGCCCTGTTCTTCTCTTTATGAACTGAATAAATACGTGATTATGAGTATTTAAACATGTCAGACCATCTTATCTTACATCAGTGTTGTCACGATGCTAAGAAATGCACTCAATATTCAGTACCAATTATGCTACAATAAATAAAAAAAAGACTACAGTAATTTTTGTTTTAGGCATTAAAAATTGGCTAAAATTGTGTTTTATATTCAGATATTGTAATGTACTTTTATCACAATATGTTCAGTTTAATAAATTTACTTCTGCAATTAAAGCAATTCTTACTAAACCGACAAAGCATAAATTTGGACGTTTTCCCTAAAGTATTTTCTTGCATTAAATTTCTGTGAAACATAATGCAGTTTTTAAGTCTGTCATGTTCAGAAAAAGACACATTTTCTCTGGTAGTATCTAGATTCAATTATAGTTTTAGTATTGAGTTGTATCTGAATTTCAATACCTGTGACAATCCTACCTGAGACCATGCTCCACTCTTTATACGTGCGATTATAAGATTTAAAACATGTCTGACCACCTCACAAGGGACAAAATGGGGCTAAACCTTCACAGATAGAGCCTTCAGCTAAAGCCCTGCCTCAGGGGGGTCTCTAAACCAATGCTTACACGTTTGTCCCAAATATTACTTTCCTAAACCGGGCTCTCCTCAGCACAGCTACACGACACGGCCAGAACAACTGGGATTAAACTAAAGCCCTCTGAGACCACAGCACATTGAAAAACAAGAAAATAATGGTCTGCATCTTTTCCTCAAAACAATTTATATTCTTTTTTTTATTGTGGCATTTTTATAACTGACTGACTGCTAACCCTAATATATTCTAACCTAAGAAAATAAATCAAAAGCAGATGGAACTTAGTGAAAGTTTTTGCTTCTCATGTAAAGCTAGTAGACATGAATGTGTGTCTTAGTGGTCACAATATAGATTGTTTTTCAGTAAATTCTAAAACATCCAAGCCTTAATGTTGCCTTTAAACTCTGACCATAGTTATTCTTCTGTTGTCCCTTCACAGCCTGAATGCCCGAGGGATTGTGATGTTTCTGAAGGACACACAGTGAACTATTGTAACTGTGTTTGTTAACAATGATGTTTCTCAGAGCCTGGACGGTGACGTGATGCCGAGGATGCACTGATCCCTTTAGGAGCCGCAGAGAAAAGGAGCTTTCCTGTTTTTTGTGAGAAGGGATTTGACTTTTCTATTAGAGACATGTAAATATGACAGGAATGCCGGTAATAGACTGGGAGGAGTGCTAATAAGCAGCTTTTGAAAAAACAATATTCAACAACTGTAAGAAAACTTTGAGATGAGGTTCACACGCACAGTCATTTTGAGTCATTTTAACTGATTTCTACAGGACTAAACGGCACTGTATAAAATGTTTATTTTTCAAATGTGTTAAAGAAAAGAGATTATTCCTGAAACCTTCTAATGCTTTGTTTGACAAATTGACAGAGACCTGTATTTGAATGTGAACCTTTTGTTTGAGAGATGAATGCTCCGGAAACTATAGTTATTCTAAAAGTACAAATAAAACAAATGAAATGTTTTTTGTCTCCCACTGTTGTCAAGCGAAGTTTCAAATGAGTCTGTGATAATTACAGATTGAAACTTCTGGTGCAGAACATGTTACCTACTTCTCCACTGAGATGCAGTTACTTGTCTTACTGCTGAATAAAGTACTTTTATCTGACAAAGACATTAGGGACAAAACGTTCTCAAAAAATAAATAAATAAATTTACATCTGCAACTTGTGAGCGCAATGTTTTATTTGAATTTTTAATGCATCTGCTCTTACCTTTGCACCTCAACAAGGATTTTCGAAGTGCGTTTATTCTGTTTCGTATGAAGAAGGTTTTATCAACCTTATTCCTCCCAGCCCTCATCTCCTGTCAGCACACTTTCTGTTTAGATCTGTTAAGGTTGTTAACATGTTAGCTTGTCTTGTGAGGTGATCTCAAACGGTTATCACAGTTAAAATTAGGGCTGTACTCGATGTATCAGGATATACTGACAAACTTGTATCGATACAAGGTGTATCGGATACTTAAACTCATAATAAATTTCACACTTATAACCTGGACTGCAGCTTTAAGGTTGAAACCATTGGTCTGTAAAAAAAAATGTGTAAAAAAAAATCTACATAATCAAAGTTACATTCTTAACATTGATTTTATGTAGTTCTGCATTCAAAAACATGTTGAAAATATTTTTACCGGTAGTATACAAAACTTTTCGATATTTTTTTTTCTTACATTTTCTCATTTTGGTCTGTAAAATATATATTGATATCATCATACTGAGGGAACTGTATCTGGGATAAACATGTATCGGGATATTTATTGATCGGAAAACTCATAGCAGTACTCAGCCCTAGTTAAAATAAACCGACTGAACTAACTGAGGCTAAACCAGAAGTGCACTGTCAAGAAAAGTGGAATAAGGTGAAAAAGCAGAAAATTTTTCTAACCCACCCTAACCCTCTTTGCAAACTGTTCAACAAAAAAAATACTCATTTACTCTCCCAAATAAGTAACCATCCAAGGTCAAAAAGTCACACAAGTTTATTCCTTACACTTGGAAATATTTATAAGCAATTCAAACCAGAAAATCAATCCACTTTCCAGACTCTTAAAACAGAACTCACTCATACATTCAGCGATTACACTCTACCAGTCGTAGTAACCCTGGAAGCTAAATGCATAAATAGGCAGATGGTGCGGAGCGATGCATAAAATCTGTGTCAGGTTGTTTTAACTAAGAGAAACTACTGGAAGCCTGTTAGGACGGTGGCTTGGACTGAATACAAATGCTTCTGTTACCTCTCGCAGAAGGTGTGCAGGCAGGGCAGGACTTTGGGGTTCCTGTAGTGGTCCAGACAGATGCTGCAGACCAAAAACTGTTTGTCGATCTGTCGCACTACTGGACTGGTGCTCCCCGCCTCCCTCTTGGCCATGGTCGTGGACATTCAAATCCCCGCAACACCACAGCTGAAAGCCTGCATAGGACAAAACATCAATTAGTAAAAAATATCCGTCGAGTGGGACAGATAAAGTTGTAAGAATAGGTATAAGCAGGGGAAAGCCCAGAGGAGGTGCAAGGAACTCGAGTTGAAAAATCTGCCTAATTCCTTCAGTGCAGGGACAAAACCGAGCCTATTGTTGAGATGGTTTCTAGGTTAATACCAGAACAAAACAAGGAGAAAGAGAGAAGTGTGTGAATAAAAGTGGAGAACTTGAGTATTTGAGAATGAGGCATTTTTGGTAGAGAAAAAGTAAGATTGAAACTAGATACTAATTTCAGCAATCATCAATACTAAAAACATCCTAAAACAAGTTAAAACTTGAACTTTCCCTTTTCAAATGATCTTGTTTGTTTAGTATGTTTAGCGCAAAAAACTTTTGTAGTACAATGTAAACTACTACGTCTAAAACCTTGACCCAAAAAGAGTATTTTGTTTCTCACTGTCGTATATAAAAGGGCTTTGAGAATCGAATACATTCACTAGTGAGTACTTTTTTTTGGGAGCATTTTTAGTATTAGAACACACTTTTTAAACAATTATTCAAATCACCTTAACACTGGAATATAAATACATTTTCTTATAGAGCTGGTTCATGTCACAAATGTATCGCAATTTCATACTGAATGAGTAAATCTTTTAGATGTACCTGAAATTGGTTTCTATTCCTACACTTTTACTGACTGAAAACCCCTCAATAAAAGATATCCAAGCAGAAAACTAATGATTAGAATCAAATTGACTCTTAGCTTGAATAATCTTAGCTAAATAAAATTTGATTAATTGTACATGCATAAAGATCATCAGAAGTGTAACAAAAATCTCAGTTAATTAAGATAGTATTACATAACTAACATCCAAATAAAACAGCCTTTTTGTCTGTCTTTCAAAGACGTTGAGTGAGGTATGAAAGTTTTAAAGTCACACTGTAATGGTTATATGTCAAGCTTCTAAATGTCTTCCATTCGGTTGGAGAGACAGGAGATTGTCTAACGCTGCATCAGTGTATTGTATTACCCAACTTTGCGTAATCATACAATCTGATATATCTCTCCACAGTGTCCAGAAAAAGGCCCCAATGCTTACATAACCTTATCTCTTATGAAAATCCAGCTGTAACACACACACACACACGTTTTCTGCCTAGCAACAAGAAGCTGTGTCTCACTGTGGCCCACTTTTACACTCATCAAAGCCTTTACATTTTAATTACACCACTGGAATATAAGGGTTGTTCTTTAATGTAGCGGGTAATTACAGCAGTTAGAATAATGTGTAGGGGAAAAGTTAACATTAGGCAAGAAATCTGTAAGGCAAAGACTGAAAGACTTTCTATGACGACATTTAGACTGGTGTATGAATCATTGTATGAAAAATTAAGATAATATACAATTTGAGGACATTTTACAAAATTCTACTAATAAATTAAAAAACTGCATCAATAAGCTAAATCAAGGACTCTCGTTTAAAGATTAAGGATGTAACTTTTTAAGGTGGGGTTCACTGTCTGTTAGTTTCCATGGAGATGTTATTGGTTTTGCGTGGAATGTTTTATAGCAACACATCAATCTTCTTAAACTCACAATGGTGTATTCATTTCTAAAAAACTAATACATCCCAATGATATACCAGTATGATTTTGTACTGCAAGTATAACGCTGTGGTATGGAACATAGTCACTTCTTGAAAAAATCAAGTAAATATTTTGGAGTCTCCTGAGCAAACTTTTATCCATCAAGAAATCAAATATAAGTGAATATTAAGTGATGGTGTCATGAGTTCAGATGGTGGGCAAACAGTTTTTCCTGTTAAAAATAATGCACTTTGTAAAAAAAAAAAAAAAAAAAAAAAAATATATAATATATATATATACATTTAAAAAAAGGTAGCTTCACAAATTTCATATGATGATTCACATAAGTGATTAAAAGAACCATTATCAAAAAATTGCATTTAAACAATACTTAGTTAAGCTGCCTTCCGCCTGTATTAAATAATACCGGCTTGTAAAATGCTGTGATGGCACATGATGGCAATTTTACTGACATTATTTGCCATATTTTATCGTATTTGGTGGTGTGCTGCAGAATAATTTCAATCAAACAAGTGTACTCAAAATAATAATAATACTTGCGTTACGTCATGTGCAGTTTCTATCCTATTTTTATCTTGTGTTACTAACCGACTCAAGCCATTTACTGGATTTTCTCAGTAGGTCAACATCCATAATTCATACGGCAGACACAGACATGCTTAAACACAGCAGCATGTGCCACCTCCCTGTTCAAGGCACAAATCTATCACAACACGGTTACTAATACTAAAGTCTGTGACACTTTATAAAGACGTGAGGCCCCTCCCTTTCTTCACACGACACATCTGTCACATCTGGAGCCAGCGCAGCGTACAATCCTGTCTCTGTCCACAGTGCGTTGTTCCTTTTGAGGCTAAAGCTAAAGTCAGAGGATCTCAGCTGATGCAGACTAAACTCCAGCAGAGTAAAGGTCACTTCTTAAGCCGACAAGCATCTGACAGACAGATCACATTCACACTAAAGAGATGGATGAGAGCGTACAACAGGGCATCAGGAGTTTAAGCGTTACATCTGGAGTCAGTGTTTGATGTCTGTCTATCACCAGTCAAATACAGGACACAGTTGCAAGATTATTGCAATTGTAAGTTTGAATGATCGCAATTAGAAAATCACAAAAAATGCATTATATTCACTTCAATTCAATTTATTTTTGTATTTACCATAGAGGAAAAGGCTTTAGATGTGATCAGGACTGACGCATATTCAGTGCAATAGGAATTTTATTTCAGAAGAGTCAGAGTCATAAGTAAACAATTTAACACAATTTATAATACTACATATATTGAGATTCTTGTTCTGATATGGCTGAGTAATATTCAAAAGGACTGGAATATGTAATCAATTAAATTCAAGTCCGGAGTCCCTGAGCCAATTTGGGTCCTTTAAGGGGTCAAACTTAGCCTGCAAAGGAGAGCTAAGATTTAGGACAATATTTTGTGCTGAGACACATACAGACATAGAATATCAAATCTATACTCCTAAAAACATATTCATTAACACAATTTACATTATGTATCCTCTTTTTGCAAATACACTTTTAACCAAACATTAACTTTGGCCCCAGCACACAAATATCTTTTATTTCTGACTAGTTTAAAATGAACATTCCTGAGTTAAAATCTCTTAAAACAAAAGCCTAACATTGAAAAGGGAAAAATAACAATTTTAATATATTATAGCAGTTTCAGGACCTTGTGCGACAGCCATTTTTCCCGTTTAAATGTCAGTTTTCTGTTAAAATGTAAACTTAGCGGTGTTGGGAAGGGTCGGTTATTTGGAAATGACGCTGATTGGTTGCCTGTCATTTAGACCAAAAACTAACTTCACATTGTTTGTCACCATGTATTAACTGTGGCAAATAATAATTGTAAATCTTAACAAAAGTATTAATCTATCAGAATCAAAATTGCAAAACTCATATGTGTAAAACTAATTATTGACACTGCAGCAACAATGTCATTACAACTTCTATTCATGCAACTGTCAGAATCAAATTGCTTTTACATCCAAAGAACAAAGTATTGAAATTATATTACCAAGATTAAAAGGGCACATTACGGCACGTACAGTACGCCTTCTTCGGTCTAAAGTTGCTGAGCTTCTAATCCTAACAAGAGGAAATTGAAGTGGATTAAACTAGTGTTATGAAACAGAAATATGGATTGATTCTTTTGTACTGAGCTCCTGAAGACAACCCATTAGAAGACAATTGAAAAGAATTGTTTCTAAGAGTAATTAAACCAGATTAGCCACAGGATGTTTTATGGTTCAATAAAATTCCGGCTCATTCATCTGCGCAGAGTCTGAACAGTTATACAACAGTCATTTGATCAAGTCCACTTTTAGAATAAAGTGTTTCATAGTGTAGGCAATGGGCTAAAATAAGAGCAGAGGTCTAAGCACTGATTTTATGTGTTTACTTCTGTTCATATTTTTAAATCTTACTCGAGCACTGTATAAAAATGGAACAGGCGCTGATACAGAGTGGAAACTTTTATCATAACTAAATGCTGTTTATCATTAGAGCTTTGTCATTGGAGATATGCAATTTGGAGTCAAGAATAACAACATACAACCATACATACCATTGCTTACATTGTCCTAAAAATAGCCTAATATTGGCCATTAGTCATAGAAATTAAATTAGAGTTCACTGTTTAGAAAACTGTTTATTATTTGGCTCACAGGGTGCACCAGGGTCTCAAACTCAAAAGGAGCTGGGGCCGAAATAATCAAAGTCAGAGTAGGTTGAGGGACACATTTTAAAATGCAGGACTCACTGCGTTATATTCTATTTTTACATTTTACATCATACACACACAAGTGATAAAGTACTGTATATAAATGTGGGTAACCAGGGTCCAACTGTTCTGTCCTGGAAAATGTGGACAAATTGTAAATAATTTGCATTTTTGAAGTTTTATAGTCGCATCTCAAAGAAATATTTTATTGGTGGGCCACTATAAATAATATTGGCCACATGAAACCATCTAGAGGGCCGCATTTGTCCCCCAGGCCGCAAGTTTGAGAACCCGAATATGATCAGTATTAGAGCACGAGCTTTTTGTTTATCAACTTCAATCCAGTAAATATTTTAAATAATATCTACTTTTAATCCACACTCTTGACCAAACTATGGCCTGGGGTTCAAATGCAGCTCTCAAACTATTTTTTTTGGCTATATGACTTCCTAAAGAATTGCCCCAAACAGCAATAAGTAATGTAGTTTACAAAAAAGTTCTTTATTCTTTTTCAGCATCAGAATACAGAGGCCTTGTGACTCAATTCAACTCAATAACCTACGACTATAGTCACGGCTGTCTAGAGGCAGACTGGTGGAAGCAAGACTGTTGTTTTGGCACAATAAGCAACTCCAACCACCACCAACCATTCACTCACACTCACATCAGATTGATACTGGATAATATGGGAGAAGTGTCTTATACTTAAAACAATGACAGTTACTTCTCTAGCCGTCCCACTGTGACACCTGAGGTTCCTGAGGTCTCACATCTAAAAACTGCCCAGACTCAACCTGCTTAGCTTCTGAGATCTAACAGATCAGCACTGACAAACCTTGGATAAAAAGTCTTCACACTCCTGTTCTAAACTCTTAATCCATAATGCTAAATAGGAAAGACAATTAACATGAATTAGCTGATAGCAGATTTGTATATGAACTAAAAAGTTGTATCTCTAGCTTTAATTAGTTTGAGAAAACTAACTTAAAATAGAAAAGTCATATGTAAAAACCTTAGCAACATGGCAACCAGAGTAAACACAAGTACACTTCTCTTCTTGGTCAGTTAAGTGGGAAATGCTTAGCACAGAGTTGACAAAACACCAGCTGTCTGTCAACTACTTTGGGCACGAGGCGGTCACGCTTTTTGTGGTCATATGGATAAAACATTAGTGCTGCTTAAACACTAACGTTCACTTTTGGCAGTAAGTGAGTGTGACACGTTAATAGTAAGGCTTGAGAAAACACATGGGAGCCTGGGAGATTTGTATTTGACAGTTAAAAAGACCAAATCAAGTCCAGGCACGTCGGGCTAAAACGATGTATGGGAGAAAGTCGTCCTAATACCATTAAAGCAAAAGTGTTATAAATCCTTGTACTATCTGCACAGTAACAACAGAAGAGCTTGAGAGAGGCCTGACTGACTAAAGCTGCGGATTATAGACTTTAAATGTGGTGTAAACTCAATATGTTTTCAAAGGCGTTTTGTTTGTTGTTGTGGATTTGGACACAAAAACGTATTCAACACTAAAATCAATTTAATAAGATACTGTAAGTGGTTTGGTTTAAGGAAGAATTTATGACATGACTGTGGCTGGAAGATGTTGTTGGGGCTCAAACATGTTTCAGACCACAAACAGTCCACAGTATGACATTTAAGTCTCTTTTCCTACAAAGACAAGCAAATGATGTCACAGGCTAAAATACAGGTCAGATCTGTGGAGAGGCTTTTGTATTTTCTCTGTTTTTCTTTTTCCAGACGTGTTTTTAGAGTTTTTCTTGCAGAGAAGAAGAGTCAAAGGAGAAGGGATGCTCTAGGACAGGGGTGTCCAAACTTTTGCATTTTACCTAAGTTTGCTAAACCACCACACTTGTACTGTGAACTTTTTTGTCCAGGTATGTTTTTGTCATTTGTGTGTCTTTGTTGCAATAAATAAATAAATAATAAAAAACAATGTTTTTTCACTTTAAGTGGGCTTGCATTGTCACAAAATGGACTGTTATTTGACCTGTAGGAGGGCCTCTTGTTATATATTTTCATTGAAAAGCTGTTCCTTAGCTGTATTTTTTCATATTAAGGCACAAAACATATCCCGAATTAGGAATGTTCCAAAGTATTCTATTCCTATTGAGTTGTGCAACATTCATTTTAAGTTTCAAAGGTATCAAAATGTTTGTTATTTCGACTATGACACAAGAATTGCTCAAATTTTGTAATTTGGGCAATCCAGGAAGTCTGAGGCCCAAAAAATTGACCCTCGGGCTGCAGTTTGGACATGTCTGCTCTAGGACAATTATCCATTAGTCTGTTTACTGCTAAATTTTTGACAATGTTTCTGATGTTCTATTGTTTCTGTGTGGTGTTGACCAATGACTGTTTCATTGTTTGATTTCTGTTTGCTAAATCAGTCCTCAGACACGACTTGTTGTGATTTTAGGTTCTACAAAATAAACAGAGTTGAACTAAAATGAGATGCGTTTTCAAGGTTTTGTCTTTATCACATAAAACGCGAAATCGAATCTGAGAATAATAAGTGGTTTAATGCCATACTGTGGGTCATGCTAGAAAAACAGCAGTATCTCCATGGAAACTAGCAGGTGGCAGACCTTGCACTAAAGTTACAAAACACCTGTTAAAGCAGAGGTGAATGTGTGTGGCAGACGCTCTCAAATTCAGCATTGTGTTGTTATAATACAAACATAATAATGAAGAAAGGCTGGCTGTCTATTATAAGTCGGCATGCAGACTTTCCAGTATTGATTAATTAGTGGTGTAGTCTGAAGTTAGACTTAAATTGACCTCCTTGGTGTCATTAGTTTAGTTTAGGTTTTAGATTCCTTTTTTATGTGCACATTTTGATGACTTTTGATGATTTAAACTTGTCAGATGACAGACCAATTAGCTGCTATTTTATTGCTGTGTTGGGAATGTTCCAAAATGAACCTTATCAACTGTATCTACATGAAGGTCAGGTCAGATCTATGTAGGCTACATCACTCACAGTAAGTATTTTGATAAAAAAAAAAAAAAATCATCGTTGAACAATATACCTTTTTAAATTTATTAAAAGTAAATACATCTTACATTGGGTAGTTGCAAATTGCTATGCAACAGTCCTAATTTAACTATGTTAGGTGGTACTTTGTGTGAAAAGTTTGTGCATGACTGACCACTACTGCGCCAGTTCTTTTCAAAGGGCAACTCCTACTATGCTGTCTTTTCCATTTTCATGTATTAAAACCTTTGGGATTGTAGCTGCAATCAGTTTCCCAAATTGACCTGTTTACTATCCAAAAACCTGCAGCTTGGACAAACTTAAGTGAGTTGTCAGTTAGCCTTTCCGTTCACAGTACTGAACCAATGCACAGTGACAGCTCGGACAAACAACCAAATAAAGCAATGCACTCTATTCAACTAGACCAATCTCTGCCAGTATCACAAAATGTCACACTTACTGTCAGCTGAAGTGTAGAATACTCCATACCAAAGCCAAGCCAAAGTGAGTGAACGCCCTGGTCCACACGTGAACGCCTCTCTGTCTGCCTCACTGACCACTCTTCCTCTTCTGTGGCGTGTTTCCCTTGTCCAACATGCAGCACAAAAACTTAGGGAGAACAGAAATGACAAAAGTAAAGGGTGGAAATGGGAGCCCGGAGTCCCTCCCACTGTCTGCACTGTTTACAAGCATGAGCTAGCCGAAGTCCCGCCCACTGCTGCGAGCTGATTGGCCCGTGATGAGTAAGGATTCCGTCAGAGGCTAACAATTCAGGATGGCCAGAGGGAGTTGAGAGCCTGAGAGGGCAATAAGACACGAGAGGAAGCAGTGTGAAATAAAGAGACACTTCACTTTACAGTAGAGTCACCATAGAAGCAAAAGTCATTATAGACGGTGTATGGACCTGTCGTTGGAGCAAAATGCTGGTTTGAATTATGGATCATATTTTATATTGATTACCAAAACAATGCATTTACTATTGCACTTCTTTGAAAGTACTTTTACACAAGGAGGATCAGTCCTAATCCTGAATACCCGAAGATAATACAATACTGAGACATAGGATCCACATGACAAACTATAAGCGTGGGAACACTCAATGACAATTTTAAGAGTATGAAAGTCTTAATTAAGCAATGCATATTATAATGTATAACAACTAGGGCTGGGAGATACTGACAAAAAAGAATATCTTGATAATTTTTTGGCATATCCCAAAACAATATTCAGACAATATTATTCCAAAGCAACTGGAAAATGTTCAAACATATTTAAATGTATTAGTTGAAGCTTAATGATCAGAAAAATTAGGCTGTAGACATTTTTGGTCGACTTAAGACATGTGCTATTAATTCATTAGTTGATAAAAAAAATCCCAGCTCTCCTAAAACTAGTGTCTCAATGTTCTGACCAAATATTTGACCCAAATAGGCCTCACAAAACCACAAACTCAGAGGTTTTTATGTAAAAAGTTCTGAAAAATGTGCAATGTGCAAGACACCAACGGATGATTAATTGACTAAAATATCATCTTCTACACTTATTTGATAATTTACTTTCTTCATTTGTATCTTTAAACAACTATTTTTGAAGCATTTTTGCTATAAGTGATATACTAATATTCTATTTTTGCATATCTTCAAAGCAACTTTCATGATATTATCTAAAGTTTGATATATTGCACACCTCTATACTCTACTACTACTACTCTGTTGCAGTAAATATAAGAAAGGAGGACAAACCTGCACACTATCTCCAACTGAAAATTTAAATTTTAAAATGTCTTCCTTTATTACACCTCTATTAACAACTATGTAATGAAATGAATAAACTATTATTTTTTAATAAAGGGTAATAATGTTTTCTATTTGCACTTTTCTACCAATGCACACAAAGCATTTTCCTTACCCATTCAAACATGCAAACCTCAGTCTAGCGGCTGAGCTTTTGAGACACTGTCAAGCACATATGGCTCATTCATTGATTATTTTTCTTTTTCTATAAATGATCAGAGTGTGATAGGCTTGTGAATGTGTAATTCTGTGTGACAAGGACATTTTAATTTAGTTCAGTCTAGGTGTTTAATTAAAAACACATTTGCTGTGTCATTTTGACATAATCACTGCTAAAAAAAATCTCTTCTCTCAACACATGGCGTGTTTTATAGTCTGACTGATTACTATCTAATAGCTGATATTGTTATGACGGAGATTAATTAAAGCATGAACTAGTCCCAACAAGTTAACTGTACATCTCTGTTTGTTAAAAATACTGGGAAGCACCTCATACACAGGCCTGGACAATATTATTGACAAAAATAATATTTCTACAAATTTTATGTCAGTCCCATAGAAAAAGGTTCAAACATGTCTTTACACATATTAGTTTAATTATCAAATATAAATGTATTGGATCAGTTAGTCGACTGAAAGGACAAGACTCCTTTTCAAAACGTTCAGTGGCTCAATGATTTGATTAAATTTCATGATAATTAATTATCCTTATCCATGTAAAATAATGCACATTTTGGTCAACAAAAACACTGCTGAGTTATTGTCTAAATGACTCAAGACAAAATAGCTTTCTATTTGACAGCTCTTGTTGAAGCATTTGCTTTTAACTAAACAATATACTCGATATTAAACTTTAACATATCTTCAAAACAACCTTCAAGAAAATATCTAAAATTCGATATATTACTCATACATGACATGCAGTAAATTCTTGCTTGTCACCTGTCTTATATATTTACAATAAAGCAAACAAATGTATATTCTAGATGCACTTATTACAGTAACATTTCCTAAAACATTACCACCTCTTTTTTGCACTGACTAAATCCACTCTCACCCAAGACCTTTCAGTTTTAACCTCTTTTGATGTAATGCATATTTAATAAAAAGCCTCATACATAATTTATAGATTGTGACTACGTTCATTTAAATGCTTGTCCTAATAAATTGAGCTTAATCCGGAGCTAGAGGTGACGATACTATGACCATAACATCCCCGTGGGTCTAATCTGAGAGGATTGAGTGCACATGTTGTTTCCGGCTCTGCTCCCACCCACACGACCACCTTTAACCAAAAATCCCATCACAGACCAGACTAGTGCATCAGGCATAACAGAAAAGGTTACATAAGAGGATGAAATAACACCACAGCAAAGAATTTATGACTTGGGTTGAGCTGGTTGCATTTTTATGAAAAGATTTTTAATGCGAATCGAGTAAATAAGCGACAGCAACAATTTATAACTTAGCTTTAGTACACATTTTTTGCGTGTTCTGCAATCTTCTAGCAACTGAGTTATTGATATTCTGACTACAACATCTGCTGAAACAACAATTTAATCAAACTTGGCTATTAGACAAGCTATAAATGAACAAACCAGGGCGCAGTGACTCAGCCTCGCACAGAGAACATCATGTAGGCAGGAAATCGTCCGGAAATTAAGCACAACATAAATACTCATGTTCTAAGAGAAAGCTTATAGCAATAATCAATGACATGTAATGACTGAAACCCACTGCATGTATGGATGTTGTATGGATGCATTGCAAAGACAAAAGACAGAGGAAACAAAGGAGAGGATGTAAGGAGGAAGCAGGAATCCATGTGGGTCAATGCCAAAGTCTAAAGTTAGGAAGGTGTGTAACATATGGGGAATTTCAAAAGACTAAAAAAAGTCATTATTGAAATATAAAGTGGCATCATTTGGGAGATATTGCGCAAAAACAAATAACACAATTTTGAAGAAATGCAGATTTAGAATAATATTCTATAAAAAATTACCTTAAAATTTAATCAAAACTTTAGTGCAAATTCACAAACTAAGTGATATTTCTGCTCTTTTATTTTTATGGTTAATTCATATTTTGTCCAATATGCAAATCTAAACTAAGACATTTTAGCAAATTCTTGATGTACATTTAAATATTATCTGAATTACTAGATAATGTAAGAAAAATCATCTCTAACCCAACACCAAGACATTACGACTAACAACCTAACAGTTGATGCTTTAATATTGTTAAAAAGACAATGTTGTGAAGTCTGTACCTGATTACAAATACCACAAATGTGCTTGGCGCATATTTGGACAGAGAGTGAGAGAGGTTATGCTGATTTCTCAAAGCAAAGCTCCACAGGTGTAAATACTGAACATAGCTTAAACTGCTTCTGCCTTTAGACACTTAATGATTTAATGACTGGGACACTCCCCTGAAGGAAATCCAACCAGAAAATCCACATGTGATCAGCTCAAGGGAAGAGTTTCAAGACATTTTACAGAGACTATTACAGAACTGCCGGTGAAAGGTTTAATTGGTTCCGAAAATGTTCTGTTGAGTGAAAAACTAATGGTGTAATAATGGTCTCTGCACTTGATGCTCCTGTTACATTTCAGCTCCAACTTGTTTTCTTCTTTTTCTTCACAAAGTACAACTCGAGTGCCCTTTTCATGTGTGCAATGATATTTTCCAGCGACACAAAGGTTCACTATTTCTATGAGGTGAGGGGACTGTCACCGGCTTGTATTATGGTTAGTGCATACAATTACAGTGTGGCATAAAACATGGTATGCTATGGAGACAAGAGTTCCACCTGGTCAAGTTACAAATCAGCTACTGTAAATCAGCTTACAGTAAAAACACAATTTTTGAGCAATTAAGTTAGTAAATGCAATTCAAAACAAACGCATCTCCTGGGAAACATTTAAAGCACAGAACCACCATCAGAAATGTTACATAGTGCAACTTTAAAGATGGACAGTATAGCAACTCTATTTACTTTAGGAGCATAAGGTCAAATATAATGCTAACTTTTAGTTGTTCAATTAATCTTAATCAACCAAAATTTACAAACTTATATGAGACAAAAGCAAAAAATGCAGGACATCTCCCAAATTAAAGGGACTGCACCTGATTTTTGTGTCTTAAAATGTACAAACAAAATTAAGTCATTTTTAAAATTCTTACTTCAGTCTACATGATTTGCTCACTTAGCTAATGCATTCTGAGCTTCAAATTTGTTCAACATGATGTGTTTAAATGTTTTTTCAGAGTTGTTAGCGGTGAGGTGAGTCTGTATGCTAACAATAGTTAGCCACAATGCTAAAAACAACAACAGACAGTTGGACACAAACACGACATAATAATAGATAATAGACAGGACTTTGCGGACTAATTTTCTCCTGAATAGATACAGTGTCAGTGCTAGGAAGAAATTGTTTTTAGGATGTTTTGTTGTAAAAAAAAAAAAAAAAATCGAGTATGGTCCCTTTAAGTTTTGACATTAAATTATTTATTACATACATTTTTTTGTCTGTATAATTTTATGCATGAATCATTTTTAGCTTAACCTTTTGTGTTGTATGTTTGTAAGACATATTAGGTCCAAAACATGATCAGGTCAAACTGATCATTTATAGACAAATCAATTTCCGACCAAACATTTTTGGACAACAACCCTATTAAATTCCAAATTTTATACTAGCAATGCAATGTAGTAGTAGTTGTAATATGTCTTTTGCCAGAGCCAGTGTCAAAACCATTTATCAGGGTTTGGGAGTAACACAGAATAAATCCTATAACAATAACAACAATCTTGTCGTCAATGACCACAATAACCACCATACAAAGGATCATAAAAGACATTCATTTAACTTTTCCGAATAACAAACTTAACCAACACACCCCATTCCTTTTGTCGCTCTATCCACATGTATGATGCTGTCGACATTGGACACCTCCCCCACCTCTCCTCTCTCCCCCAAAGCATATAAATCAGCCGTGCAAGCCTGAGTCAGACATCCTCCCTCCTCCTATACACGCTCATCATATACATTTACATGTTACTAAACATTATATTCTTCAAAGTCACAATCATACATGCACAACACTCAAAACACAAATACTAGTGATTCTTGCGTTTTGTTTTTTTGTTGGGCCTCTGTTCTGTGAGTGTCCAGTCTTAAGCCCCACATATATATACACACTTCTATATATAGCCCTATCAGCTCTGGTTGGCCTCGCACCAGAGACAGGCACGTGCATTAGGCTGTGCTGAGAAAGAGCAACCACACTCGGGTGACCAACAGGGACCTGGAGGACCATTTAAGCTCTGCAAAAGTGTAATTAAGTCTTGTTCAGGACAGCTTATTAGACTGCAAGCAGAGGTGGCATAGTTCACTTAATTATGCAGCAAGACTTCATTTAGTTTGATATAGACTGAAGGTATGTATTGATAGACATAAATGGATTTCTTGTGCTTTGACAAATGACATATTGTCAAGTTAAAGGTGCTGCGTTCAATTTTTACAGTCTTAAAAACATAAATAAACAGACTTAGTATTCAACTTTTTGCAGGAGTTCACATGTTTTACCTAATGATGTGTTTTTCAGATTTATATGCAAATTATTATGCAATATGGCAGTAGTGGGACAAAGTCATTGTTTCACAAGGCCTAAGTAAGTCTCAAGTCTTTGGCTTCAAGTCTGAGTTAAATCTCAAGTCAAAGGCAAACAAGTCCCAAGTCAGTGTCCCATAAGTCCAAGTCGAGTCCAAACTCTTTGCATTTCGTTTTTTCAAGTCTAATATTGAATATTCTTTCAATTTAATTTATTTTCATACATTAAAATAAAGTTTTGGTTTCAGTTTGTAAATGTAAAACTACAACTCAAGTCCCAAGTCACTGACCTTAAAGTCCAAGTTGGGTTCAAGTCTTGGTCCAATTTACTAAGTCAAGTCCTAGTTCATCAAAACCACTAAATCTATACAGGACAAATCCAGGTTTGACTACAATAATATTAACCATGGAATATTAATATAAAAAGTGGATGAAACTAACAACAAATAACTAACAAATATTCAAATTGTATGTACTTCAAGAAGCATCAGAAATATCTTGCTTGCTATCAGTGATACGCACACTACACTTTGAAAAACCTATTGCACTGCAAGCCTCATCACAAAGAAACTTTTTAAAGCCGAGCAAGTAGTGACAACCTGGAAAATCTAAAAACAGCTGGCCATGATAACAAAAACAACCTAAACCAATATACTCTATTAGTAGATGTAGACAGGACACGGCAAACTAATTTTCACTCTACCAGATGCTTTGACAATATATCTGTTCACGCTTTTATTAAAAATAGTACAGGGCTTTTAAAGTGCTTAGCTACATAAAGATGATATTGCTTTGCCAACAATGTTCCTCAAAGTGATTTTGTTTTAGTTTTCATGTTTGCATACAAGTAATAACAGCCTTTATTGCTTCATCAGCTTGATTTGTAGTGCATTTCTCACTAAAACATCCAATTAAAGAATTTCAATATTTACCTTTCCTGCAAAGCCAATATTGCCGTGTTTGATTTGCGATGCATTGATCAGCTGCAGTTGCGTGTGTGTACGTGTTTTGGGCTGAGTGTTGTCAGGTGAATCCAAACAGAGCTCAGACTGAAATGAGGCCTTGATGGATGATGTCGTCTCTCGGCTCTGACACCAGCTCCTCTCGGCAGCTGTCGTCACTCAGCCGCCGGCAACACAGGTGTGAGAGCCAACTCACAATACACTTTACAGCTTTTACTACCACTAGTCGCACTTTTCTATGATGTTCAATTATTTAAAAAAAGGTTTGACTTACAAATGTAGTGTTAGTTTGGCATAAAAGGAATCAAAGCTTCTATTCATTGCCACAGATTACATTTGCTGTAATTACCATAAAGAGCTGCAGATTGGTGTAAACATTGCTTTAAAAGCACAACATCGACCAATGAATGAAATAACTACATGTTAGAAGAGAGAACACACTGCTACACTTCTACTACTACAGTTAAAATTACAAGAGAAAGAAAAAAAGTATTCAAATAGAAATTACACGTTACAACAAAACATCGCTGCTTTTCTCAGGTCAATATCTACTTGTAGCTTTGTTTATCATGTTTATTTGTTTATTAATATTTTAACTGATTGATTTTTTCAGTCACATGCAATTATACAAAATTGCAATATCATTTCGCCCTAATTTTATGCTGCAACTAAAAATGTTTTTTGCAATGATAGAGTAATTAAACTGTATTTTGTTAACATGTTTTAGCAGAATGAAACTGTTTTGATGTAGTTTGACAATCTTTTCAACTTAAAATGCAATCAGACAGAGATTGTTAACAAATCTCAGCATCTCTTCGCAGGCCAAATTAACCCCTTTAGAGGGCCGACTGAAAAAGTAAAACATACTAATGATGCCAAGCTATATTTACAACACATAAGTTGACCTAAACCCAGAGGGTCACTAAAAGGGCACACTGCTTCATTCCAGAGCTGCATAACTATCATGTTTCATAGATTTATACTTTCTTTTAAAGAATACAGTTGTATTTGATGCTTGTATTCTCTTATTCACTGTGTTCCAGATAACAACACTTTGAGCACTAACACATGTTTACACTAAAAAACATTCAGAATCATCATATTAAATAAAACATTTGTAAATGGGTAATCTCTGATACTGTCTTTAGTTTATAAGTAGGGTTCATGGTATTTCTGCTCATTTAAAACAACAACTTCTACTACTACTCATCTACTGAGAGGGTCTACAGTACAGTTAAATACATCAAGATAACACTATCCTGCAGCATTAATAGCTAAGACAATGAATGAATTCCCTAAGCTGTGTAATGTTTTGATCAAATGACAAGAATAGACTTAAATAAATATGTTTTTGAATTCTCTGCTGCTCTAAATTACTACACACAACTTCTTATTATATATTTTTTTTTTTTTTGCATTTGCTTTTAAGAATAGTGATAATGTAGTGTTTATGCAAAGCTTTGTAAACATCCTAGCTTTGAAGTCTTTGACAAAACCACAGTAATAAAACCCTGCTCTAATATTTCCAGCTCTTCTCTCCAGCTGATTTATTACACGTCTCAAATAAAGCACATATCGCTTCAGTGTAAGACGATTATTCTCTGCGCTGTGTTTGAGCTGAGCAGCAGAACGGCAGCAGCTCAGATCCAGTCAACCTGAAGAAATGGATCCAAATACAGACACACACTATACAGAGAGTGTTGAGGCACTGCATGTTTTACCACAATGTTAACCACAACAAAGGAAAACATTCATCAAAACTATTCCAGCAGATATTGTGGGTTTGATTAGATTTATCATTGTACTTTTTTAAATAAAATGCGAAGTTACAATGAATACAAAGGTTTTCTAGTGTTTTCTAGTGATGACTTTGTTTGGAGGAATAAAACTTGTATCACATACATTCGTCAATTTGTAGTTGATAACAGAAAAATTACAATATATGTTTAAAATTTCAAGAATTAGAGCTCTGAGTTCTAAAGATTTGCACTGCACAATCTTGAACATCTGTGACAAAAGATTTCTCAAGATGTGGCTCAAAATTGTTGGTTGAAGAGTGAGATTGGGACAAGGACTAGGCTTATAACTGTCGAAGGATCAAACATGAGCAATGATCAATTATCTAATTAGAATTTCTGTTGAGCAGATTGAGCCATCTTGTTACTGCATCTACAATGATCTTTGTCAAAGAAGTTTTTCTTTTATTTACTAACATTTAGTCAGAACGGCCTCATGCTTTGTAATGGTTTTAAAAGAATTATCCAGAATTGAAGAAAAATAAGCCGTACATCTTCACAAAAATGTAAGCAAATAAATCTGCAGATGTATTAGTTTATCAACTGTTTGAGCTCATTACTCAGCCAATATATGGCGTGAAAATAAGACTGGTTAATCGCTTATAAGTGATAGAATATCATGCTAAGCAATAACAATTTTTCTCTTGGTACCAAAAACAAATTATTAGACATTGTTGCCATTTGTCAAAGAATAACATTTGTGTCATGTATTGATTGGGGTCAGTGTTTACAATATGTAACAGTGGAATTACCATAGGTCCTATGATACAGTATAAGGCTGGTTCCCAAACTTTTCAGACTGGGACCCACAAAATAACCATGTACCCAACCCGCGATCCCAACAGCAAAATAAAACAGATGTCTTTAGAAATTTCAAGTTGAAAAAACATATAAATTTGGTTAAAATGCATATATGTTAGTGGGTTGGTTTTTTTGGACCAAAATTCAGTCAAACATGATGTTACAGGTTAAAAAAACAGTCATAATTGGAAAATTGCAACTTGAAATCATCTGTCAACCCCCAGATTTTGCTTCGCGACCCCTACTTTGAGAACCATTGATTGAAGGTATGGTATTTACTGTCTTCGGGAATTATATATCATATTTACAGTTATCAAAATTGCTAAACTATGGGAAAAACTGACAAAATCTTAAACAATCATGTTCACAATTAACTGAAAAGTGTAGTGAACCTAGATACACTTTTCTTTGCATTTTGAGTTGCTTTGTGTATGAATTTTGCTCCACAAATATATTTGCCTTGCCTTGCCACTTTAAGCATATTCAGGGGCATAAACATTGAGTGAAAATTAAAAGAAGATAACTAACTAATACATAAAATCCATCCAGAGCAGAGCATGTTTGTAGAGCAAAAACATCAGAAAGTTAGAGGGTTCATATGTAATAAAACCCGCAGCAGAGGGATAAATTGCTGGTCGCAGTCGTGTGCGGTTTTCTAATTGTGATAAATTAAATTGCAATTTGTGGCCTTGAGGATTCTTAAATGAATACAGCAATTAAGAAACACATCTTATAATGCAAACCACAAAAATATACATTAGCAAGGTTTCATCTGAGACCAAGACTCAGCAAACTCAGTTGAACTTGAAACAGGCACTTCATAGAATAATAAATGATGATTAAAGTATTTTGTTTATTTATTTGTGGCAAGTTTCAAAGTAAATAAAAAGGAGACAATTAAAAGCTATTAGCCAAATCAAACTACATAACCCCTGTAGGACACAAAGGATTTAAAGTGAATGTTTTGGGGTATTTTTTCATTAGTATTGACTTAATTATAATTGCAAACATAGAATAAATATGAGATTAAATGCAGTGAAGCAGAATCTGTTTGACACACGTGGTTTTTGTCCCAGTGGAGTCAGTGACTTCAGTGAGAGAGCAGCATGTGCCACAGGAGAGCTGATTCTGAAATAATGTGCTTCTTTAAATAACTGTGGGAAAAGATGCCCCAGGCTCAATATAGAATATTAGCATAAGCTGATAATTCCTTTACAATGTATGCAGGCTTCAAAAACAGGTTTACCGCTCTGGAGATCAACTAGAGGACTTGACCAGGTGATTTTCTATTCAACATTCAGAGAGAAAAAAGAAAGAATGTTCTGCAGCAATTGCCCAACCAGAACTAACATATGATGACAGTAAAACAACCATAAGTATTCATTTGTTTCTTGGCAACTACTGCTGTGCACTCAAAATCATCATGTACCTATTTATTTTGACTTGAAAAAAAAAAATCAGCCTGAAGTGTCCCACTATTTATTAGCCACACTGGATTAAACCTGTCTGTGGTATAATTTGACAATATGAATACTTGGTTTTTTCTTGGTTAAAAAAAAAAAAAGTACTGTAAAAGTCTATAAATTAGGCTAACCTGGCACTACACTGCAAATATAAACTGTACATACTGCAACCTTGCTTAAAATTTGTAGATATATTTATTATTTATTTAGCACTTAAAAATAGGTATAAAACATTACACATTTCATTACAGCAGTGGGACAATTCATGAAACACAATGTTCCAATTGGAAGATGTGCATGGGAGTGGTAGAAGTCAAAAAGGCTTTTGAAGACACCGCTCCCAAAAATTAAACATCTTATCAATTTTTACTAGTTTATACATTGATATTTAAAAAACATAATCAGGAGAATATGAGCTCCATTTGAAGTTGCTTTAACATTGATAAGGAGATGAACTTCAAAGTGTTCATAATTGATTCCATGATTGGATAGAAACTGCTCACAACTTCCTTATACGTATAAAGGTATAAAGCAAAAATACAAATTTACAGTTGTTGAGTCGTTTTAACTGATATATTTAATTGCTTGTGTGTTAGACTATTTTACTGGTTTCAAGGCTATCTTTATGGATATAAAAAAAAGTGTTAAAAAAAAAAACAGTTTAAAGTGTTAAAATGTAAAAAAAAAAATATCTTTTGTTGCAGTGTAGACATGAACACTTTATGCATGCCTCAAACTCAGATAAACTGTAATGGGAAAAGACAAGAGCCACTTAATACTCACACAAAAAATGTTTTTAGCAAAAATGTATAAAACTTAAATTCAATCATAAATAGTCATAACTGAATGCAGTACTTTGCTTTAAAATAGAAGAGTTTTGGACTATCTGCCTTTGCGTAAGCAGTAATACTGTCATACTGAAAGTAAGAAATGTATTTCTTACATAATACATTGCCCTGGGTTTTGTTTTCCCCATGCATCCTGGGTTTAGAAGGTCACTTGACGGCCTTAGTGTGGGAGCCAGCATGTTTGTGTACTCATGCTGCTCTTTTATCTGCCGGCGTGGACAACCCTGTTAGGAAATCACACATGTGAGATCCAGATTGTTACAGCCACAAAATCCATTTACTCACAGGGATTAGATATTCCACTGTTTGTTCGTTGTGAGCAAAGGTCAAGGGATTTATCTTTGATTTATGCAGCTGTCAGTCTTTGATTATTATTAGTCAAGAATGTGACCACAAACCACCTTGAGAATGAATGAAGAGCTGGCTTACTGTGTTCTGTTGTGTCATGATGAGCTAATCAAACATGTCAACGTCCAATTAAAACGCTCTAATGTAAGAGCAATTTAAGGATTATGAAATGAATGAGAAATTTGGTGTCTTACAATGACCTCTCTCTAAGTACTATTGGTCTTGCACTGAGAAAAAGAAAACAGTGCTTTTGTACAAAATGATACAAACAAGCATAACTGTAACACACATTCTGTAAAATGGAATTGTTCTTCATCATGCCATAACACTGTTCCCTCATCAAAATCAAAACACAGTCACACTGAAATGCGTGTCTATACTACAATATAGTGCATATCATAAGCATGTTTCTCCTTTTTTGCATGTCTGTTAAATGGTGCCTCTATTTCACGCTGTTTGATGCTGTGAAAAACACATGTTTTGGTTGAAACCATGTGGGGATGTTTTCTTAGGCCAAGCTTAGCTCTGAAGTTATAAAATGAAATAAGTTTAGGTCTGTGACTTAGAGTTGATTAAGACTAAGATAAGGATTGAGATTGTATTAATATTCATAAATAAGTACAGTAACACATTTACCTCCACAATATAAATGAACTGAGGCAGTAAGAATTAAATGGTATGCAAATGCATTTAAATTTGCGTAGTACAGGCTATGTAACAGACCTGGGCAAACTGCGGCCCTTAGCATGAGTGCTACTATTTCTTTTACTTGATGGATTTAGCTATGAAGCATGCATCTTAGCTTGATGTCCTAATATTTATCATAATAAATGGTCAAAATAGTAGATAAAAGCCTGTTTCACAAAAATTGTGCTTAAAATATTGATAATTTGTCACAAAAATGGCCACGGTATGACTCTCTAACACTTGTCCAGGTTCGCATATCACCCTCAGGGAAAAATAATTCCCCATTTCAGAGAGATCAGGTTACCCAAACGTAGCACTAATTAAGCTAAGTTAGCGTCACAGTTCTTTAATAATACTACTGATAAATTCATTCAATAGGTTCTTTTTAGAAATATATATATTTAATAAAATATACTTATATATATATATATAGTTAGGTCACTAATAATATATTTGTCCTTTTGGGGAAAATCTGCATGATTATTACAAGTTATCCATAATTTATTTTCATAATATAGTAAGTTTAGTTGAAACGTAGAACTTTATCTATGTGAACGTAGATAAAGCTTGAGCTTAGATTGAGGGGTACTTGGAAATCTAAATACTATCTTTGAGAAGCACTGACAGACAGTAACAAAGTCTCTAGTACAATAATTGTTAACAGTCAAGTCCTTTATAATTGGAGGTTTTAATCCTTAAGATATTTCCCTGGGGTATACCTAAAGGCTAATATTAAAATTAAAGCAACCTCAACTTCATCTAAGCTCGGCTGAGTCTCTAAATATGTATAACACACACTCACCATATTAAGTCCCTCAGGCGAAATGAAGTCATAACAAAATGTCAAGTCAGGGTCCCTCCTCGTCCCGTCCACTGTGACGCTTTCTGACACCACAGAGGCTAAAATTAGTCTCTGGACCAAACTGTGTGTGAAGTGAGCCAAGCTGAGCCGCACCGTGAAGCAGAAAACCTCTGTGACAACAAATTAGGACAAACAACTCTCAATCAGGCACAAAGGAACAGTCCAGGCACAGGTGCAACTGTGTCAGACTGTGCAACCTAATGGAAGTAACACAAACATTACATCCAGAATTGATGGGGGTAAACGGGCAATATGTTATCAATATAGGTTGTCAGCAATAGAAATCAGGCATCTTCAAAATCATTTTACCAAAAAGAATGAAAAGAAGAAAAAACAAATGCTGGCATAAAACAGACTAGATTTTTTTTCAACAGCTCAGTGGTTCTCAAACTTCGGCAAAATAAACTCGTCACTTAGTTTGTAAACTTGGTTTACCAAAACCACATTCAGGTCTATAACAAGACAATCCAAAGAATGTCTAATCAACACAACTTAAGCAGTTACTGAAGTAAACAAGAACTGAGGCAAACATTAATGAAACTGACTCTAAAGAACTAGGACCCTGAAGAGCATTCACAGGAGGATTTCTTTGATTTAATGGTGCCCAGAATCAAGACTAAACATGGGTTAAAATGTGACACAAGCTTCCGCTAACAATGTTCAAATCCAGGTAAGGAGGTGCCAGTTCAATTTCATTTCACTCCAACTACAGGCCAGGTATCACGGGATTGTAGATGACTCCCAAAACCAAGAATCATCAAAAGTAGCAAACATAGATGAAGAGGTGTGTATCTCTGTTTACCAGGTGTCAAATATTAACTTAGTTACTTTTTAACTTAACTTTGCATCTGTAACTTGTAAGTTTATAGCACAGAAACGACAACACAAAAACAGAAACTGAGGAGCGAACAAACACAAACCAGCTGATGCAACAGGTCAGCGAAACCTTCAACTAAGACAACAAATGTAACGCTTTTGTGGCTATCATATACAGTATTTCACTTTGTCTGACAGTCTTCCCTACACTAGAGTCTAGTCACTATAGAAATCAACCGAAGTGGCTTTTGCCCACCAAAACAGAAAAGTGTTAAGCTCAGTTTTCTGTTGGTTTGAGTTAAAATTGTTGTCAGAAAGTGCCAAAAAGATCAGTTCTGTCATTATGCCTATTATTGCCTCAATTCTACTAGAAGTATTAATGAACTCCTCCAACATCAGCATAATTAAGCTTCATATTTGTGATTGCTCAGCTAATACAGTAAAGTCACTATCACTAAGTCTAATATCAGCAAACAATAAACAAACTGCTAAAAGTGCACCTTTGAAAGCAAAACACAGAAGCAAAGCAATATTGAAAGTTTTATTGTGCTGCTTTATTGGCTTTATAAGCTGCTGGTGTCATTCAAAACTCACAGGAAATGCACAATATGGTGTGACTTATTACTGAGCCCCTAAAGGGATCCGTCTAAATATATCCACCATGACAGAGCAGCATCTCCCAGTAGTTTTAAACCCAAACTCAGTCTCCCATAGGAATACAAAGCACTACATAAAGAGAGGACACGTCATGGAATCACCCAGAAGAACCTATGTGGCAGAGTTTTGGGTAAACAAGGCAAATAGTATAAAGGAAGTTGGCTAAATTCTTCATGTTTCAATTGTTTCCTCAGCAGCATAACCTACATTAAGAGCTAGACCTGGTTAAACATTGCTGAAATACTTCTATGACTGTTACCCATGGCAACACAATCATCTGATCAAGTCTGCACAACGTGGGACGAAGGAAGAGACATTTTACTTCACAGTCACAATGATGTATTTAAACTAGCACTTTTATTCAAGCTGGGTTTCCGACTACTTCTGACTATTCAAGCAAGGTTTGAGCATAGGAAAAGTTGCTTTCCAAAAAATGTTATCGGTTTGTGACACAGACTAACACCAGAGGTACAAGTTGGTATTTTATATTGACAAAGCAGAGTTAGGTAAAACATTTAATTACAGTTGCAGCAATTAGCAAAAACTGCCCAAATTAGCTTAGCATATTTTTCTTGTATTTATCCTGAATGTTATGAAAAAATATCTAACCATGTAGTTTAGATCTCTACAAACTTTAGTCGCAAACTCCTGCAAAACCCTACATAAATCAAACCATAATTGCAATGATTATCAGAAAATTGGCTTGGTGGGAGAAAATTTCCAAAGCTGGCAAGAATGTAGGACCAACATTACCTTTGTGTCACTGTTCGATTTAAAGTTTATTTACAAAAGGATGACGACTATATTGTTTTACATTAACATGCTTTACAGCATGTTAATATTGACAACCTTTAATTGTATGCTAATAAAGGGGCTCCCAAACTTTTCAGACTGGGATTCTCAGAACAACCATGCCAGCAACTCGCGACCCCCAAGGCAAAATTGATTTTATTGTATTTATTTTACAAATTTTTTGTGTGTTATGATCCAAATTCAATCAAATATACATTTTTGTAAAAAAAATAAATACAAAAATTAGCCTAAATAATGAATTTTAGTTGTAAAATTGCATTTTGAAAGCAGTCCGCGATCCCCAGATTTTGCTTTGCAACCCCCCAGGGAGTCTCGACACCAACTTTGGGAACCACTGCTAATAGATTCTAAAAAACAAACTGCAGCACCCCTTCACAGTCCAAATTAGTCCCTTATTTTGGGTACTACTAAATCAGTTATTTTGCTAAATTATTTAGAAATACAACAAACAAAAGCAGAAACTACTAATCATCTAAGTTAATTTATATCTTATGTTGGATACAAAACAGAAAATTTCCACTTTGAATAAGACTCTATTGCAATAATAGCCAAGCTTTGATGTTATCACTTACTCAACTGGGGTTGGACAATATGGAGATGTGATCCAATACTTATGACGATCTGCTTTTTTGTGAGGATGGAATATCATTAACAAACTTTTCTTCACATTCTTTCTATAAGCCAACCTCTGCCCAACTTATCAATATGTGTGTATTACAACAATAAGGCAAAATTAATATATTAAGAGCCCAACAATTGTGATGATATAGCATCAAGAAACTGTTGATTAACCCTAACCCAATCACGGACAAGAGAAGAGTCAACTTGTTAAAGCAATGAGACTTTATACCTACAAGAACAAAGTGACAGCTTAAGCAGAATTCCCATAGCAACTGTTCACTTTATCATTGGAGCAGTGTATTTTAAATGTGGTCTCACGGCTGTGTTTACATAGGTACTGTCCTGACTGCCCCTGGCCCATTCTTGCCATACCAGAGGGACATTCCTGCCTCTCTCCCCCTCCGGAGATCAGAGCTGTCCCGGGATCACAAGTCCAACCCTCACACGTCTGTCAAGAGCTCAATTACTACGTTACTATCAGCTTTACTTGTGACTACGCTTGTTCTGAAGCAGTGAACCACAAAGATACAAAGATAAAGTTAATTGTGTGGAGACAATGTAATTTGATTTTGAAATGTCACACACCAGCAGTCGTAAAATCAAACTATGAATTAAGCTCATGAAGTTGTGTTTTAATGTCAAAATTATAATACAACCCAGAGTTAAGTATTATAAGAATTCAGATCGCAGTAAGATGTTTGACTAAGACATGAAAGACAATACAAAATGCATTTGATTTTATTGAAAGTATTCAGTATTCTGTAACTACATTTATTTCAAAACTGTCTTCACTTTTCTCATGTCCAGTAATTACACATAATTTGTGCTTCTGGCTAAATAAACTTAATAACTAAGTGTGCAAGAAGTGACATTTAAAGACACATTTCTGTCGAACTGACATAACACGGTCTGATCTTTGTTATTCAAAATACTCTAAAAAACATTGTATATATGAATTATTTATCAATCTCACCCAGCCCATATATTGATCTCCACAAAAACAAACAAGAACACTATGTTTAAATGTGTCAGGTGTACTCTTGAGCTTGGATTTCCCATCTGAGCAAAGCAAGCATTTTGGCGTACATGCTCTTTCACACTGCAAACCTATCATCCAATCCCATCCAAACACCCCAAATACAGCTCTCCCCAGCCGAGATAACAGCAGTGCCCCATCTCTCCACTCATCTATAATCAAACACAGGCAAGTCTGAGTGACATTAGCAGGTGCATCACATACGCAGCCACCGACAGGATTCCAGGTAACACTCACCAAAATCAAATCAAACACATATATGTCCACAAACAGGAAGCCAGGTTGCCTTGACGTTTAGTATAAAATGAAATACATATAGTGTCATTCAGGAGATTTACTTACAATGAATTCTCACCAGGAGTCACAACAGAGTAGTTTCAGCGCACTCTGCTTCCAAAACAGTAAAATCCATTGGTAAAACGTGTTATTTAAAAAAAAAGTCAAATGACAAGTAGAGAGCTGAAGGGTTTTTAGGGTCTGCGTGTACGTGTGTGTTCATAGGAGGTAAAACGAGGGACTGGAGGAGAGGAGAGAGAGGCAAGAGAAGGAGAGAGTACGCGCTCAGTGGCTGCAGTAAAAATGGGAGGGGGCTGCGTTGACCAATGGAGACAGAGATGAGCAGAGATGGCAACAAAGAGACAGTTTTTTGTGTGTAATTCCTGCCTTGACTCAGTTAGTTGTTTTCTCATGTCTTGTTCTATGGCAACACCTGTATTACAACTGAGAAAAGAGCTACTATCTAAAGAGTTATATGTTACTTGAGTCTAGGCCACTAAAGACTTGCTCTGTGCATCGATTTGACAGCAAACTGCACTCACAAGACACAATAATATAAGTAGGTCTACAAGTAAATACTGCCTTCACTTAAAAGGCTAGATTCACTCAGTTCACTCCAGTTACCTTAATGCAGGTCTTCCTTTCTACTGCTAAAATGCATAAATGTCTATGTTTTATTAATAACAAAGTCGACTAACAAAAAAGTGAATTGCAGCGACAAACAGACATTACAAGTCTCACTCACACAAATGTCTACATAAATCACATTTGAGTGGCACAGAAGCCTTGCAGAGATATTCAATGAATCGGGTGACTTCTACATAAAATGCTACTTAAATGATACATGATGCAGACTTAACAGACAAACAGATATAGTGCATAAGCTCGTCATGCTCCAAACTGAAATGAGGCCGTCTGGAGACAGGCAGCTGGTGATGCAGGGACAGAAAGGGCATTTAGGGAGAGAGCCACACACACAGAGCTCCTCTCGTTCAGAGCCCTGTCCTCCCTGTGCGTGAGCGTCAGTGTGCGTACGATGGGGGTGGGGACCAAACTCTTTGCAGGATTTTGCTGCGGGAGCACCATGTTGCCATGGAGACTGCATCCAGTGCAGCAGAGCACGCAGATGGCAGCTCCCGCTCTGTCTGTGAGAAACAGTCCAGCTCACGCTCAGCCCTGACCTGACGTTATTAAACTGGCCTCTGTGCAGATGTGTTTATGTGGACCAGAACCATACTCAGCACTGTCATGTGTTTGGGAAGTCTAGCACATAAACTCAGAGACAATGCACCACCAAACTCAGCTATAGATCCATATGGTCAAGACCTTCCACTGTTACTTTGTGCACTGAAGTCAGGCGTCCCTTTAATAAAGACAGGCCTGAGGGAGCTGTCTATTATGATCTTGTTTATTCAGAAGCATCTTAACTAACTTGCTTCAAGCTAGTTACTGCATAACTATGATCTTCTCATTGACAACTATTTGAATAATTGATGTTCAATGAATGATACAAGCTTGTGTATGCATGTTTAGACAAGATAACTTCTTTGTAATTATCTCCAGCAGGAAGAAGGCATTAGAACAATTTCCACTATCAGTGATTTTTGCTTTCCAATGCACAAAATCCTTTTTTGCCAAACTTACCCCTCCATTGTGCTCAGTATGTCTGCCTCGCACTGGTCACGTTTGGCCTGCTGGAAACTTTCAAACCTTCACACCGCTGGTCCTGTGAACCAAAACACAAACACGTGTCAATCAAACTTTCAAGCCTTGAACAATGTGAGCAAAGACGACTAAACTGTGCATCTGTGTACTTTTGAGCAGTTGAAAATATCAAAAGTGAAGATTACTCAGAAGAACAAGAGAGAAAATTAATTTGAGTCACTCACCGACCTCCACGTGGCCTGTGTGGCTGTGTTGTTGCGCCTCCTAGTGCTTGTTATAAAAAGTACGTGCGCTAGTTTTTGTATTTTTCACATAGATGTCTTGTGTATTGATAAAGCATACATTTATACACAATGCACTTTCATTTCCTACTTAATCGCATAGGCGAAAGGTTTATTTTTTTTATCTCCTCAATGACATATTTTGAGTATTTTAGTTCCTTTGAAAGAACATGGACCTCGTGGCGCAACGGTAGCGCGTCTGACTCCAGATCAGAAGGTTGCGTGTTCAAATCACGTCGGGGTCAAGTCTTTAGTTTAATTACAGGAGATTTTGAAGACATAATCGAATGTCACTTTCTCCTAGTAAGAACGACTGGGAATCTTGCACAAATTTATTTGATGATCAAAACCTTTCAAAGGCTTTTCATGATTGACAAAGCATAATATTGTCCTGAACTGATAGGAGACAGTATCAACATAAGGGCTATATGAAAGCTTAATACAATCATAAATATACTGTCAGTTCCAAAGTTCTTCTAAATTATGTTTCCTTTTTCCAAATCAACAAACTGGAGCTCATTCAGACATGTTTTTCATTTCTTAATTTTTCTTTCTTGTAAAGGCAATAAACTAAAAATGTTTGCAATGTCTACCAAAAACATCAAAAGAGAACGTTTATTTGTCCAACAATGGATGACTTCAATTTTTGCAATGCATCATTTAAGATTAGTGAGAGAATGAAAACATCCAATTAAATTTGAATAGTGCTAAGATATAATGGTGCAAGCAATCGAACACAGCACTGTGCAAAAAAAAAAAAAGATACACAACAATTAAGTATTAAGTGAGAAGCTATTATCATAGTTCTTACCTCAGGCTCAGTTCCTTGTGAAGTTTGTCTCCTTGAGTACAATCTACAGTCCTGAGGTATTCACTTTCTCTCTCCTCTCAAAGACCCTTTGTGCCTAAAAGCTTTGGCACAATGCGACTTGTAAGAGCTCCCTTCCTCTGACACGGGTCCAAGTTTCCCCGGCTAACCTCGTTCCTGTGCTGTATTCAGAGAGGTGAAGCTCATCTTTCACTCACACACAAACACACACATTTTGGCCTGGCGTGCTGGTGAGAGTGACTGAGCGCAGGTCAGTGGGAGCCTTGAGGAGGCGACTCACATGAGAATCTCTGAACATAACATTACAATGGACCAATTGTGCTTCAGAACAGCTATTTACCATTAAACAAGACAGTCTGGCAGAGGTAGCCTATGTTCTGAACAAAGCTCTTCTCATATACTGAAATTATATACTTACATACTTTGTATAAAAGGTCACAATGTATAAAAAAAAAAAGCAGTAGTTTTACATCAGAGCAAACAGGCCATGCCAACAGATTTCTTTTTGCACTGAGGGTAGATGTGCAAAAACACTGCAAACAAACCCTGTTGCCCAAGTAACTCAAACTGAATGTCCCTGTTTCTGTCCAAAGAATCCAAATCAGTGAATCATTAGATACAGCCAGCTCTTGACTCACATAAAGCAGGAATGTCATGTGCAGACAAACATACAAAAGGTAAAAGACATTATGCATTATCTGCATTATTCTTGTCTTTTAAACATCCAGATTAAAAGTTCTCAAGTAGAAGAACTTAAAAAAAAAAGAAACAATGCACACAATCATGTATTTCCCGTGTCAGGAATGGAGCTAGATCCCCATCTACAGGCTGCAAAGGAAATTACATAATAGAAATATCACATCTGTCGAAAAGCTCGAAATGAGTCTGGATGATTTATGAATTGAACAGTGCAGAAGATCTGAGTGACCGACCAATAACATCACAGATCATGTCTGAACAGTGTTTTCTGAGGCTCAGGGACAAAAGAACAGCACCTCACAGACACACCACCAGGTAAAGGTAACTACATTTCGGCGATCATCTCTTCATCACATCTAGATACTACCAAAAGTAGTAGCTGCAATGTCGTTACGCCAGTCAGTATTTTATTTTCCAACTTATTATGTATCTCTGATCATTGCTGAATTTTGAGGAAATGCATAAAGTCGGAGGCATAAAGTTGTAAATTATGTAGAGCAAAAGCAAACTGTAGCGGCATTTCAAACACAAGGAATATTATCAGTTTGAATTTCTTTAAAAACGAAAATATAAAGGATGTCTCTCTGCTCAAATCTTTACCAAAATTGTCAAACCTGGCCAAATGTTTTGTAAATTTTTATTATAATAATGGCCTATACACTTTTAACAGTAAAACAATATTCTAACGATAACAAAATCTTTGATATTCTTGGTTTTAGTGGTGGGTATGTTTTACACTAGCTGACAGACAGAGCAGATAAATAATAGATGAAGTGAAAGGTAAGACGAGGAATTTGAGTAGGGCTGACAAAGACATGTACCAGCTAAAACAAGACACAGTTTAAAGAAATATATCAATATATATGTGTACAAGATGTATAAAAATGTCATAAATAGTTTAATTCATGCACAAAGACAAAAACATAATTACAAAATTGACATCTTCATTGACAAAGGCAAGTCCCCAGTTGCCTTTTCTCTAAAGAAGGCCAATTTTTGCATTAAAAAATTATAAATCTTATCATTCTGATTAAAAAACATTCATCAAAAGCAAGACTTCACAATAGCTGGTTCATCGGTTTCTCCAGGCTTATTTCTATTTCCTATTCGCTTGAAGAAAGATTTAATTGCCCCATTCTCAAAGGGATTCACTGCTTTACTAACGCGGACACTATCGTCTCTTAATGCATCTCTTCTTGATCCAGACGAGTAGGATCTTTGTGAAAAACTTTTCTGGAAAAAGTCTCCGAACCAAAACGCAGAATTTTGAGATCTTCTGGGCTCATCCATAGACACAGATCGATGAAGCGGCCCTTGCGATATAGATTTTAAATTCACAGGCGTACACGTTATGGAGGTGGTCAGGCTTTCTTCAAGGTGGAATCGTGGACATAGCTGACTTCTACGCTCTCCCAAATCCCATCGTCTGGGTCGTCTGCGATAGAAGAACGTTTCTTCTGGTGTGGGCATTTTACTGGGCTCAGGATGGTCCAAGGAGAGCCCACACTGCCGCTGCTACAGATGTAGTCTCTGTTTCGATGTATTCTGGGGGTGGAGGGGTGTTTGTTTGACCGCTCTGAACGCCGTGGAGTATCTGACCCTCTGTCTCCGTCCAGACTTCTCCTGCTGTTCTGGTGATGGAGGACTTTTCGTTTGATCTCAAGTAACTTCTCCTCGTTTTTCTTACTCTCCGTTTCACTGTTCATCTTTGCTTGTTTCTTGTCCGGTCTGTCGTGTGAAGTTTGGGGACTGGCCTCCACTTTGACAGACTGGGAGCAGGGAGAAGACCCGGGCTGCTGGTTCCTCCTGGTCTGGACACAGCTCCCGGGACAGAGGCCAAAAAGTTGTGCAGAGCAGACTCCAGGCCTGAGGGGTCCTGCTCCTGGTTCAGGTTGGTTTGGGGGCAGGTGATCGTGGGGCAGCGTTTGACAGACTGACGCATGCTCTCCTTACGTTTGCGACGCTCCTCAGCTGCTTCTCGCTCACGGTTTTCCTGGAAAACAAAAGAAGCTTTCCATGATCAAAGAACTTCAGACATTCATTCAATGAGTCAGTTGAGAAAGTTATAAGATTACAATTGTAAGGTGCATGGTAATGCTATAATGTTAAACTTTGAATCAGAATTAAAAGTTTTAGAAATGCTTGGATATATTGATAATTTATGAGGTTATGGTTAAAAGAATAAAAGAAAACATTGTAATAAGGATTATTGCATACACATAACAAATAAATACATAACTAAGGAAACATTTTATACAAAATTAAATTAAATAGTAAAAACAGAGATTTTTTTTTTAAATTGTCAATTTATTATTCCTTTGGTTATTCTCTTATATCAACAGATATCACTAAAATGGATGAAAATTATGCTGAGTAGATTTGATCTTTTTTTAGATTACCTTAAAATGCATGTGTCTTTTGAAAACATTGCAATGCAAAGAGTAAACTGAGGAGCATTGCCAAACAAAAACAAAGTATCCAGTTCGTTTTTTACAAATAATATATTGTGATAAAATGACCTGGTAGGTTTTGTCTGAGACAAATGAAGTAATTTATTTCTTGTCAACCTGGAAGTAAAAGCTGAAACAAAGTCATAATTGGCTTTGCTTGGCTGTTCACCAGTATTTTAATTCATCATTTGAAAGTGAGGCCAGAAAATGAATGTCTGTGCATTAACAATATCTCTTGTGAGTGATATGGACAAGTTAGACAGTTCTAAATATCTATCTCTGGTTTTGCATTAAAGAAATAAAGTACCCAAATTTTAGATGTTGATTTAAAAGAAAAAAAGTACCTGCACAGCTGTGTCAAAGCGAGTACAAAATGAGTGAAAGATGGAGCAGCACTCCTGGAGTTTGAACGTGTCCGGATCCTCGCAGAAGAACTCAGCCACAGCAGCGCTAACAGAGTTCAACACCTTCAAACTGCGCTCTATATCAGCACACTTGGCATCAGCTCTCTGTCAAACATTAAATTAAGATAAATTATTCAATACTACATTTTAGTTTAAAGTCAAATCTAAATGAATACAAACTTACAATGAGGAATGTCTCCATTTGCTGAAATAGGTCTGACTGTCTGCTGGCGTAAAGCTTCACTTCTTTGATTTTCTTGACTTCTCGTTCAAACTCTGCGACCACCTCGTCTTTGCACATTCTGTTTCACAAGAACATATTACAATTTTTGACCAAACATTACAATTCTGTAACAAGCTGATCAATGTTGTGGTACCTTGAAGCCATTTTGAGGTGTTCAAGTTGAACAGGGAATGTGAGCAGTTCTCGGTCTATGTCCTCTGCCTGCTGTGAAAAACAAAAGTGGTGCATTTTTAAGTACAACTCATGTCAGAGAAATATTGTCTCAATGTGATTTATCAGACAAGTAAAATCAGAGTTCACATATTTAACACAGAATAGGTTGTGTTTACATTCTGAACCTGTGAATGTCATAAAAACTCTGTGGTGGAGAAAAAAAATATGCCCTGCTACCTGTGATTTCTATAAGTGACTAGGGCCATCCCTTTTTGTATTACAAAATAAAATGTATTTAATATTCATTTTAGCAGACTCTCTCCATCTGTTTTGAATTGTAATAGTTTAGTAACAAGATGACTTTACATGACCTCAACCTATTGGCAGAAAAGACTGAAATAGGCTTATGAACTGAAAATAGTAATCCCATTCCATTCCATTTTCTTTTCCACTTTAGCGGGTCAGGTCGGGGAGGCAGCAGTCTGTGCAGGGAGGTTCAGCATTCCCTGTCCACGCACACACCTCCTCCAGCTCTTTTGAGGTAATCCCAAAGTGTTCCCAGGCCACGAGACATCCTTCCAGAGTGTCTTCCACAAGGTCTCCTTCGATGGGACATTTCCTAACCACCTCACATGGCTTCTCTTCATGTGGAGGAGCAGTGGCTCTACTCAGAGTTCCTCTCATGTGACTGAGCTCCTCATCTTCTCTCTCAGGGAGGGCCAACCTGTGTAGGAAACTAAATTCGACCGCTTGCATTCGCAATCTTGTTCTTTCTGTCATTACCCAAAAAGCTCATGACGTGAGGGTTGGAACATAGATTAACCAGTACATCGAGAGCTTGCCTTTCAACTCAGCTCCTCCTCTACCACAACAGTCTGATACAGTGACCTTGTCACTATTGATCCACCTGTCGATTTCACGCTCCATCATTCCCTCATTCATGACCAAGACTTCGAGAATGAACTCCTTCACCTGGGGCAAAGACTTTCCATCCACCTGCACAGGTTAAGGCACCTTTTTCTGGTAATGAACCATGGCCTCAGATTTGAAAGAGCTGATTTAGGAGGCTAAAATAATGATCATTCATTCATGTTACACTGATTCAATTTTAAACAGAAAAGGGAATTAAATGATGATACTACAAAAAATGCAGTCCTTGTCATTTACATCCACAAATTTGGTTTGATTACGATTGATCTTACAGGTCTATCATGTCACATACTTTTTCATCTCTCACCGTTACTTGCAGAAGTTCTTACCTTGGCCACATAGTGCATTAGGTTCATGCCTGGTTTGTTCGCTTTAGTGTCAGCCAGATTCAATAAAGAAGTCATCCTGAAGCCAATGGCATTTGCACTGTATCCTCCCTGCATATTCAGTATTGTTTCAGGACCAGAGAGAAAAAGATTTATTGCCAGTTCCAGTAGTGATTTATAAAGCCAGTCATGTTCAATAGAAAAAGGAAAGACACCCACCGCGTTCATGTAATTTCCTGCCTTTAGAACCAGTCGGATCACTGAGTGTAGGTCATCACAGTCCAGAAGCTCTGAAAAGAAACACATCTGAAGCCAAACTATCTCTTCCAGATCATTAAACTGTTTGGGGAGAATGTGCATTTACCATTGGCTGCGTTGGCGAGCACAGTGATCGAGTTCTTCACCTCCTCCATCAAAGGAAAAAACTCCTCTCTCAGCACCATCGACTTAAGACGCTCCACATACCTGCAAATCATTCAAAGTCACTTAGAGAGGTGACTGGAGCCTATCAGAGGGACGTTGGGCCATAGGTGGGAGAACAGTCTGGACAGTGACCAACTTACAGCAGGGCTTACACGGACCGACGCAGATAGACAATCGTTCAGTCTTCTAAACACAGTATTCATTAGGGCTATAATCAATGTATCAATGTTGATTATATGACAAACTTGTTGGCAATACGCATATCTAAATTTTACATTTCTAGACCTACAGTGCTGCTTTAAGGCTGAAACTGTTGAGCAGAAAGTCACTTATCCATAAGACACTTGTATCAAACATAAAAAACAATGTGCAAATACAATTTTTCTGCATTTTGTCATTCTACTTTTTATTCTTAACATTGATTTTAACGAGTCCTGCATTCAAAAACATGTAGAAAACATTTTTACAGGTGATATACAATACTTTTCTAGAGTTTTTCTACGCTTTTGGTCAGAAAAACATATCTTTATGTTTCGTAATGAGGGAATTGTTTCGAGATATACATGTATCGGTATCTCCTGTATCGGGAAACATACAGTAATGTATTGGAAGGCTCTTGGCAACACCAAGCCCTAGTATTCACTAAGGAATTTTACAGTGTGCATGTTTTTGCAGGTGAGAGGAAGCTAGAGAAAAACACTGTAGCATAGGGAGAACATGCAAACTCTACCCAGAGAGATCATGAGATGTTGATTTGGTCTGAAAAGAAACCCAGCATATGTTCATGCTACATTATTTGAGTTTACAAACCAAATAATATCTAGTACAGATGAAAGGCAGCTAAAATGAATTCTGCTTAAACTTTTTTTTTTTTTGGCAATACAAAAAGTGAATAGGCGTAGCCACTGGAGTGAAAATATTGCTCTTTCTCGCCATCTGATCTTATGGCGTCAAAATATTTTAGAACATGAACACATCTTATTATATGAAATTTGCTTTACACCAGATTGCAATAAAATAGTAAAACTAAAAGCATTTTACAAAAGACTTACCCAGGCACTTTGACCAGCTTCACCATGAACTGGTCGACCTCTGGCAACTGTGCGACGTTTCCAGTGAAAGACTTGAGCTGTTTCACCTGGTAAATGTTTCAAAGTTAATACTCATAAGTATATTAAGGATAAATAACTAAATAAATTGTGTATTACCTCGGTTTCTTCTGGAAGCAGTTTACAAAGCTCTTTCAGTTTTCCTGACCAAACCTGAGCCAGTTTCCCTGATAAATGTCCTGGACAATCTCTGACACTGGCCTATGATTTGAACAAATAAAATGTACCTTATTTTAGCCAAGCATTTTAAAAAAGCAACTCAACTAAAACAACATAATAAGACTTAAAGCACAAGTGATTATCCAGCCATATTAGTCAAACGTCTGCTCATTTGCTAGTCAAATATCGTTGAGTGGATGGAGGTACAGTATAATAAAGAGTATAATAAAGTGAAACATAGATGTTGGCAAAGAAACAAGACAAAAACTAATTTATCTTCACATTCGATTTCTTTACTCACCTTTTGAAATGTCTCAGGAAAATACCGATATTCATACTTCTTTTGGAATCGAGAATACTGACCTGAAAACACACAGCACAAGTTTAACTATTGGCATTCAGAGTTTGTACAAAGTACTGCAAAATAGTATTACTCCAGCAAAATATAAAGTAAAGGGTAAAACTTTCCGTAACTACTAAGTAAAAAGGTAGTTTGGAAAAACTAGAACTACAAAACTCACCTTGTGAGTGTGTAAATGTTTAGATGTCTGATACGTTTTACAATTTGATGTTATACAAAAAAAAACTTGAAACTATGCAATCTTGTCAACTACAAAAAATGACAAAGGCCTACTCGGGGCTATATCTTAGAAAGTGAAGAAGAAACATTACAATTTTAATTACGAATATTGCTGTAACTAGTTTACAAAAAATTATATTCGAATAACTGTTTATTTACCGTAACTTATAAGTCTATTTATAAGCGCTCATTTATTTCCTTCTTTTGGGAATTAGGTGGTTTCTTTACAGTTGTAGGATACATTTACAAGACTTTATTTCTGTAAGACCTGTCACATATTTCATTTGATCTCTTTACACTCTACATTCAAGGGATACTAACGCTCTGCAGTCTCTTTAAGTGAATAATCGTTTGAATAAACATGATATAATGTATGATTCTAATGATTGTGATTATTATTTTCATCATAATCGAGCAGCCCTATGTCTTGTTGTCAACATAAATCTACTTTGTAACTTTGCGCACACTGAGAAGACTAACCAGACTTTTACTCAAGTAATGTATGTAGACATTTAAAAAATGTTACTGAAGTAAATTTAACTGAGTACTATCCATTAGGACCGAAGTTGACTAAAAAAATCTTGGCCAATTGATTAGTCGACTAAATGGGGTGTGACATAAGCTCAAACTAAATGTAACTCTTTGATTCTGTCTTTGATGTGAATTCTGCTGTCCTGAAAAGGGAAAGTATGCATTGTGCCATGCAAAAACTATTATTTTTAGTGAAGTAACAGGGAACAGCTATGTAACTCTATATGTTCTTCTTTATGATGTTGTCCGATAAATCCTTATTATATTAATAACTGTCAGCTAACACAAATTTTGTTCAAGTGAAACATCCGATCAACTATAGACCTGCAGCTCTACTATCCACTTCTGTTGGCATTACATAAGAAACTATACGTAACTAATTTATAAAATATGAATGGGAACCAAACACTTCCTCATCTCATTTAAGTCTATTTGAATCAACTTCTGCATGTGCGCACTTCCCCAGTCATTAACTTTACCTGTGGCTCCTTCACAACATCAACATCATCATAAATCTTCTGTCCTGAAGTTCTGCGTATCGAGGTGCGCTTGTCCACCTGACTGAACAGCTCCTCCATGCTCTCTATGTCCAGTCTCAGCTCCCTTTCCGTCTTTTTGGAAGTCCACACATTCTTCTTCCCCAGGACGTGCTGACTTGGAATTGTGTCCCAGTTAAGCTTTTTCATAGACTTGCGAATGCTACGGGAGCCGAAAGGTGTAGATAGAGACACGGGAGGAGGAGGAGGTGGTGGAGGGGGCGGCAGTGGAGGGGGAGCAGGAGGTGGAGGTGCCAGAGCAGAGGTGACAGTGACAAGCATAGGTCCCGGGTCACAGAGGGGCTGTTTAGGGTCATCTTTAGGGTCATCTTTGGGGTCTAGCAGGACAGAAGCTCGAGGAGATGAGGACAGGAGTGGCGGGACATCTTGTAATATCTCCTGTGTCTCCATGGCTCCTGGGAAGGGACAGACAGCAGTAGGGAGTCCCCAAAAAGGACACCCGCGCCTGAGAGACAAAAAAAAGACTGTTACAGAGATACACTGGGTTCCTAGACAACTACAATATGTCGAGATCTACTTTGTTCATTGTAAATTGCAATATTGATCTGATAATGACTTGGGGTCTCATTTATGTTGTTGGTACAAATTGTCACATGCATCACTTTCCATGTCAAGCTAATAATTTATTAAAAAGATAACTCGACATTTTAATAAATATTTCAATCTAAAAATTCTCAGTTTTGTGCTTTAGAGGTTTCAAATATGACGCAGAATGATATCTGTGCTGAAAAAGTTCAGAAATGATTAAGTTTGTACGTACACTTTTGGTGGACGTACGAACATTCCACACAAATTTTTATAAACGAGACCCCAGGTCCATTCATGTTCTGTTCAAAACTGATGCACAAGAAATATTAAACTTTCAATTAGAGGTTTATATTTTTAAGAAAACCATCTTTGTGAAAATCTTGAACACTACATGATTTAGGTAATCAAAAAAATGACCATTCACAAACGAGTGGCATATTTGTTTTGACAGTTCACAAAATTAATGGATTAATAGTACAGGTGGGCAATTGTTAAAATTTTAGATGGTTTGGGGAATGCTGTTTAGAAGACATGCAAACCCAGTATGTTCTATGTGCTTTTCAAAATACAACCATAAACATTGTCAAAATGGCTAAACTGAGAAAAAAAAAAAAAGCTAAAATCTCAATATTTAGCATGTTTGCAGTCTAACCACGCCTGTAACTAGAATTACACTGAAATCTTCTGGTGGCCACTGGAGGCACATTTTCAGCCACATCACTTCTCAGAAAGCTAATATTGAGGTTTCTTAAAATTAATTTAAACGTCTGATTAGAAAAAGGTTGAAGACATAATCAAAGAAGAGAAGTTTGTAAGTAAGTCGTTTTATTTTTCTGAAGTATTACTCACCGTGTAAATCCAGCTCTCGATTACTTCAAAGTCACGCCGCTGATCAACTCTGTGTGCGTCTGTGTCACCGACAATCAGCTACAGGTGCGACGCTCCTCATCCACCAATCACAATCCAGAGCTCTGACAAGTCCCGCCTCCCGCATCAACTCACGTAAAAGTGAAGAGTTATGTTATTGTTTTCTTTTTTTGATAATTTGTAGAAAGTGTTTATCTTTTTATTGCCTATAATAGATTCACCACCTACTATTTAAAATTAAGTAAAAAAAAAAAATAATAATAATAATAAGACAATTTTAGTTAGCAATTGCTTATCACTATGGCAACAGTGATAGTAGTTTTCAAAAAATATGGCATTCCTCATAATAATGTAGTTTACACTTGAATTATTTGCAAAAACAGATCAATGGCATGCTTTTCACTTTTTCTATAACTTTATTATTATTTTTTAAAGGAAACGTATTTTACAGTCATCAAAATGTCAATGCAACTCTAACTAATCATTCATTATTTTCATGTTTTTCCAGTTGAACTTTTACACTAATCTGCTGCTGATCTGAACAAAACACACACAACTCAATCATTTGCAAATGTGTCTTTTTAATCTTCCCTCTGAACGGAGAATCTTGGATTGGAGTGAGGAATGGCAGATAATCACATAACTCTATGACATTTTCATTCACGTTAAAACAGCGTACATACAACCAAGTGCAATCATTCAGTTTGACACATAAATCCAGCCTACAAAAAGCGATTGTACACAAATAAAATATCTTC
Source organism: Mugilogobius chulae (assembly GCA_038363315.1). Lineage (NCBI taxonomy): Eukaryota > Metazoa > Chordata > Actinopteri > Gobiiformes > Gobiidae > Mugilogobius > Mugilogobius chulae. Next base: position 29,632,628 of record CM076399.1, on the reverse strand, counting down.
GTTCTCTCTCAGCAACACCACATTAGCTTGCAAGAGGAGAGTCATTTAATAAACATTATATTAGCTTAATTATTAGTTAGACCGGAGTGGTCCTATTGCCACACGCTTAGTTGTTAGATCTTTGAAAGAGGATTTCACACCAATATAGCTCTAAAATTAGATTTGAGTGTTAAAAATACACAGTTTAACTTTAAACTAAACTGAAGACAATTTGACAAGCACTATTAAGCACAATTAAAATATTAGTTATTTGTCTAGGAGTCAAAACCAATAAAGAATTTGAAAATTTCATATCGACATAGGCCTGTCCAGAGAAGCTCAAAATAGAGAGTTTATAGTCCACACCTTGCATTTGCAGCCTGCCATGCAAATACACAGGTGATAAGAAGCTACAGGACTGGCCTCATACAATGATATGATTAATGCCACAGTTAAACCTAATTTATTGTTCAGCAACTACATTTAGATGGCCTTTCATTTTATATTCACTTTCCATTATTATTCATTGTTTGCAGCAAATTGTGAATTTTGCGTTATACGTTGCTTCATGCCAATCAACATGTAGCATTAATAATGACTAGAGAGAGCGAGGGGCCTGTTGTCATGGCAGTTGTGGCGACCATATTGTGAGGAGAGGGACAGGAAACTCTACTTGAAAATAATGTAAAAACAAGGTCACATAATTCATAGATTAAAGAGGGTAATTGAACATATAATATATTGATGGTCCAAATAATACAGAGAACTGCTTTCTATTTGTGTCAAGTAATTGTTTCCTATTAATTGTGAATATAAATAGCCTAAAACGCTGCACTGAGCTGGATTTGATGCAGAAATAAACTATATTACATTATATAAGCACAAACATTCATGATTATTGTGTTTACGTCACTGCTGTTACAATAAAGGAAGATTTTAATAGTTAAAATTAAAAGTATGTTTTTTCCAGATGATTTCACATTAATGTACAAAACCAAAAAGTTTCAGTTATCAAAGTAAGTGAAAAAGTAATTTTAAATGTACAGTTCAACTCTCCCCACACAAGATGGCTGCTGGAACTGGACTTGTTGCTATAGGTTACCATGGCTACTGACTCTCTAGTCATTACTAGTCGGGTCCGGAGGGACAGTGATTCAGTTTAAGAGAACAGGTAAGTTTAGGAAATGTGTTAGGGTAATAGATAATGGGTAAGGTTAGGAAAAGGTTTGGGTAAAGATTAAGATTAAAAAAATTAAACAGTTTAGACCCATTTAGCAACAGAAATAAACTCATTACCATGGCAACCAGTTCACTTCTGTCCCTCCGGATCAGACTATCTAGCACTAAAACTCATTGGTCTGTGCATGGAGCGTCAGTTGAGCTGTTGATTTTTAAATTGCCAAGCCTTAGCGATATGCATGAAAACACAAACATGTCCCTTTGGTGACGTATTTTCCTGCTTTGTAAAGTTTTAACAAGTTTTCACAGACATTCACCACAACTCATTGTTCACTGCCCGATTTTAAAGCATTTATTCATTTTAGGCCAGCGTAGTGAAAACCCCATAGCCTATAAATCAATTAAACATGAAGTACCCAGGAGGGACAAAGTTAATAACTGTAACAATTCAACTGACGTCTGTGCACAGAGGCAATAGTTATACAACATAGTATTTCAGACAAACAAACTGACAGTAGCAAAAATGAAATTTCAAGCTTAACTAAAACATGACACTTGTTTCTCATAAACTCATCTAAGTCATCACAAAATGTAGTTTTATCCATGTAGTGTCTCTTTGGGAAAGTAAGTGAAATAACAGTAATCGACTTAACAATGGCAGTGTCTGGTGATGACTGAAAACTTCATTTGAGAAAAGACACAGAAACAGTCTGTGCAAGAGAAAGAAAATAAATGTCTTTTCGACTGTCTTATGACAAATCAGCCCTGATCCAGGCTAACAAAATTAATAGTAGGATTCCAGGAAAATACATAACCGCCTGTTTCATGTGACATTTATATTTACTGTAACACATTAAAACAATGTGACTGAACAACTTAAATTAGAGTGCACGTGTGTTAATTAAATTCATACTATTGCCAGTGCTAAGAGGCACAAAATAATGAAACTAGGGCACGATTGAAGCTTATAAAGATATTACATACATTATTCGTCCATTTCAGTTATTCACCTGCTCTCATCTAAACACTCTGGCTTCTCTCTCATACAGGAATTACATGAATAATATAGTCATAATTTTGACTATCTACATACAAACAGCCAGGGTAAAGAAGACACATAAAAGTTTGGGATAAAGCTCATGTGAGGGTTATCGTTAAGAGTGAAAGAGAGGAGATATAGAGGCACTAATGCCCCCAAACTGTCCACGACACTGGCCACTTGGTAATCAACTGCGCCTTCCTTTCATCGGAAATACCCTGCATCTACTTGTCCAAGTCATTTGCTCATCTCTGTTCTGTCTCAGTTCTTCCTCTTGTGTTTCCATTGTAGTGGTCCTCTGTTAACTGGGGGTCCAACGTGTGTTTAACTGGCGGATAGCTAAAGGTGGGTCACTGCTCTTCTAACCAGGAGGGTTTGTCTGCCCCCGGTGGTCTCAGCTTGATGTTGAACTGTCTCAGCGTCTGCTCCAACTGCTGCTGGTTCCCCGCGAAATACGCCGAGATGGCATTGTGGAAGAGGAGCAGCTGCTTGTGCATCACTTTCACCTGGAGGAGGAAAGAGATGGTCAGGGTGTCAATGTAAATATAAATATACATGTCTCCCATTAATACAGCTGAAGAGTAATTTCTAATACAAATGATACTTTTGGGTAGTGGTATTGTTATTATGTGATTTAATTTTTCTTTTGATACAATACTGGGATGTTACAATGTGCACCAAATCTCTAACCAAAAGAACAGTATGTAAATGTCAACCTTACCATTACATTTTTTAATGCAAAATTATACTGAAGCTGCGCAAAATGAACAAAAATAAGCATAAAACATATTGTCAGATGTTTTTTATTTATTATTAAGTTATTCTTGTAAAATGTTGCCTGGGATCCAGAGCCCACGCTTCAGCAAACTGCAAAAAGTGGGTCTGGTTACGTTTCTCCCCACCTAAGTTTCAAATCACCTCCACAACGCACCGAGCAGTCAGACTAGTTTATTTGCGTGACGCACAAGAAACTAAGGAGCTGATTAGTCTCACCTCACGTTAAAATAGTTTTTTGCTTTGCTCATCGATTTTGCAGAAACTCGCGATGTTTTTCAATTCTTGTCGATATTTTTCAAGCAGCCATGTTGGTTTTCATATGGGAGATAATGCATGTCTCTGATTGGCTAATTAAACTGTTAATCACGCTCACTGAAATTCAAAAGAGGGACTTTTTGGCCAGACAATATATTTTTCATTAACATTTTTTGTCTAGATTTTCCAGGCAAGTAAAAATGTTAACCAAAATTTATTCATCTAATGGTATTTGTTGCATGTAGTTAGTCTTATTGCTTTGTGTTATGTTCATGTTCAAAAAAAGAAGCATTTGTGGCACCACATTGTCCATGCAATCCATTTACTGCAGTAAATGTTTCGTTTACATGCTGTATGTTCAATCAAAAAAGGGCTCAGAACTTATTTGTCGGTGCAATAAAATACCTTAAAAATAGGCCTCACCGTGAAACCATCTGTAGGAATATATCACACGCTATTGTGACAGGCCTGTTCCCACCAATAGCTAAACCTTCAGTTGAGTAGAATTAAACTGCACTACCAATTTGACAATGTTTATGTTCTGATTTGTGTATATATTTTGTAATTAGGCCTAGTTTGTTCTTACATATATATTTGCATACCCTCTTTTTATCAAAGATTCTAATTTAGTATTTTTGTTTTTATCATAGTGTTCTATGTTGTACCTTATCACAGGAGCAAGTTCCTTTTTCTGATTTTTGATAAACACTTTCCTCTTCAAACTTGAACCTTGTACAGCATGTAGCTTGGCATTTGCTTCTACTCTATATGTCAATATTAAATTATTTTTACTTCCTTAGCTTAATATAATATCAAAAGGCACCATAAAATCAGTGTGATCCTGTTATTCACAACACAAATGTATTTCAGCGTAATGAACAGACTTCGCTCACCTTATTTTCCTCCAGGAACTTGAGTTTGATGGTGACGTCAGATCGGAGTCGTTCATATTTGTCTTTTTGAACCTGATATTGTTGCTGCGCTGATTCGATTCGTGCGATGGTCACTGCGTCTCTGGGGCCTGCACTCAGCTCCTCCAGGTCTGTCCGGTACGCATCAAACTCCAGTCTGAGGAAAAACATAGCTTCAGATTCACAACATTGATCACATTTATGGATTAAGAAAGAGTCATTGTCCGAATATATAACACGGTCCAGTATGCAAGACCTTTCAAACTGAGCATTTACTATAATCAGCATACTTGGGACGAACCTCTTTTTTGAGATTTGTTCAATGAAATTTGCCATATATTTGCACAAAGTCAGATAAAATTGAATTGAGTTAACAAATGGTGCAAAGCTGAGTGAAGTCTTTAATCATTGTGAAGTAAAAAAATATTTTTGTTTCTCTTTCTAACAATAAACTGTGAAATAGTCCTTTGATAACTACATTTAAATTGACGAAAGGGCAGACGGAAGAACATGCAAATGGTAATGGTAGAAATATGAAATGTTTGAAGTATTTACCTGGCATTTTCGTACATCTTTATTGTCATCAAAGTGTCCTCCATTGTTTTGTTAACCAGTGTGTTGATGCTGGAAACAAAGAAGTTAATTGCACCAAGCAACGTTTCTCCATTCTTACAAAGGAGCTTTTGTGTCTCTGCGTTGTATCCAAACTCATCCTGGGGAGGAAAAAAAGCACATTTAAATTACCTGAACATTCTATATTTACGATTAAAATATACAGCTTATTCATAACTTTACCCTGAGCTCTGGAGATTTTTGACTGAGGTCGGCAAACGTGTCCCCGAGAGCGTGCTGCGTCTGGACCATGTTGTAGAAGTGATTGGTCAGCGCTCGGGCCAGTCGCAGGACGTTTTCATATTTCCTCTTTGTGTCCCTCAAGACCTCGATCTGAGCCTCAAGTTCAAGGTCCACAGTCCGGGACCCTCGACCGAACCGCTCCGAGATCATCTGCTTTGTACACTGACAACACATAAACATAAACATAAACATCAAAGTAGTGATCTGGTGCTCTTGTCATTTGTAACTTGTGTCCTGCAGACCCTTTTTAGATGAATAATTGGAATTGAAATTAAATAAAAATTATTATGGGGTGCACTATTATTGGATGTCTCTTTGGGGGCTTGGGGCCTTCAGACATTTTGCATGATGGCAATGTGAAATAGTGTAATTTTCCTTCCACCACAATTTTCTAGTGGTCCATTTCAATTAATTGGTGAGTTGCAGAAACAGTGCTGAGAGTGTATCAGAAGAACTGTAGCCAAAAAATGTCAGGTAAACCTGTGCTCTTTCAAGACAATGGGCAAAATACTAGGAAGACTGGCATATCCAATATGTCAGTCAAACTTTCTTTTAATTGGTTAGTTGATTTTGCGAAAAGCCCTTCTTTTTTAACACAATTTGAATCAAATAAAGCTAAAGTAAACCCGTTGATGTTGTAAAACTGAATATTTTTGATAATAAAAACGCATAAAATCCATATTTCCTGTGTAATGTTGGTTTAATTCTGGCTTTATCTTTGTTATAAACCTCTTCTCTTCAACACATTTTGAATTCTGCTTTTAGTACAAAAAACATTTATTCGACTTCTAAACTAGTAACTAGGATAACAATAAGTTAGCTACAAGTTATAAATTGTCTTGTTGCACCATTACAGGAACTTATTAATCGACTTTGTACTAGCAATGAACCTCACATTGGCAGTTTATTTAGTTACAAGTGTAAAAATCTAAATAATAACTAAATAATCATGATGCAATTGATAACAAAGCAAAAAATAAAAACAGTTGTTGCCAAAATTAATAATCTTTATGTAGCTGATGTAAAATTCTACTTTGAACACAAGAGGGAGCACTCAGAACATACTTGCAAGTTTAGTCAATGATTCTAACAAATTTAATGAAAGGTTTACATAGCAAAGAGCACATAAAAACACAATTTTTGGTAATTTGGTCTTCTAAAACAAAAATGCTGTTGTTGTTAACTTGTTAAGATAGTAGTCGAATATTAGATTTTTTTTTACCCCCACCATCCACAGACACAGTACCTTGTAAGTGTTGAGCCCCCACTTTTTCACTTGTTCAATTTTCTCCACGGCTACTCCTTTGGTGGACTCCTCAGCAGTCATAGAGGAGCTGCTGCTGCTGTGGTTCATGTTGGAGCCTGTAGAAAAATTAAAAATGATATAATAAGAGCAAAAATGTTAAACAGTAACGGCTTCATTAAAACTTTTACAATCACCAAAAGAAAGAAAGAAAGGCCATTCCACCACCATCAAATCATCAATTAAGAACAACAGTATACAGCAGAATTACATTAGTGTCCATTAAAACTACTACTACTACCAATATTAGGTACAAAAAACATTATGATGTAACATTTAAGGCTGTTTCCTTCTGCAATACCTTGATATTGATGCGACTGACTTAAGATGACAGGGGGAACACTATTTCTTCTTGCCTTCATGCGCAGATCTGAGATGAGTGGCCAATTGGTACAAGGAGCGTTTTAGAAGTTGGGTTTGGAATTAGGGTAAAATGGGTTTAATTTGAGGATATTTTTACAATGTTTGGGTATTGTGGGTATGTTGGAAAATGAAAGGGATTGGGTTGAATTGAAAAAAGTGGTGGAAACACATGCAAAGAATGTAAAATGAATTGGACAAAGCAGCAGATGAGGGTTGAGGATGGGTAGGAGGGAGTGACGCAGAAGAAGAGGATAAGACGAGAAGAGAGATGAAAAGACAAAGTTTAGTGTATGAAAGTCAACAATGGAGGCAAATGAATCACAGTGAATGTGCAGGATGCTTGTAGATGCTATGCCTGCAGTTAAAATGGGTACAAAATATAACATAGGTAAATAACTTTTAACAAAAATTAACCAAAAGGAACTGTAGGATTGATCAGATACAATGCTTTTTTAATGCGATTTTTGTTTAGAAATTACTATTGTTTTTTGTGGTTATTCAATAATTAGCTGGCTGCTGTGGGTCCAAATCAAAATGTGTAAATGTTGGATAAAATTTGGGATAAAAAATACATTTTAAGGCATGATGTTAGCTTACTGCTTTGACTGCTCTGATGCTCGCAGGACACAGAGAAGAGCACACAAATTGACTGAGACAGAGCCGAAAACATATTGGTGCTTATTATCAGCTATTTTTCAATATCCGAATAATACTGATATTGACAAATTAAACATCACAATCCCTACAAATAACAGAGACATGCTCCCAGACAAAACAAGGTGCCCCAAACTAAAGAAAGCCCGAGCAGCTTCCCAAACATTACCCAAAAAGTTAAATTCAGAATTAAGACTACAAAGTGGATAGGCGCTGTCTTTAGTAAATACATATTAAAGTACTGTGAGCCACCTATTCCTGCCACTTCAATCCTTTTATAAAACTGTTCATTGTAGCGTATGCCAGGGCCTGGGAAAGAGAGTGAGAGCATTCAGGTAAAGACAGACTAATGCCATCAAAGATCAGATTAGTACTTGATTTCTGTATAAAACACACATGATGTTACTTTACAAAACACGGAGAGTTGGTAATAACTTGCAAAGACAGCTACCTTTGATGGAGCTGGTGGGGATGATGCCTTCAGCTGTGCCTCCGTATCCACCTGATACTATACTGGTCTCGTTCAGATTGGGGCCTGAAACCATCACCTGCTGCAAATCCTAAAGACATTATTGAAGGTAAATGGATTAGTAGTGATTATAGTAGTAGTACCAAAAATAAAAAGCTACTGCATGAGGAGGACACTATGAAGTTAGCATGGTTAGTCACTACAAAGGCATGGCATAAAAACAGGTCCCAAATTAAGGTCATTTTAATGCCCTGTTTACACGGCAACTGTCGTCAGGTGTGAAACTTGCAGTACACACAATTGTCCACCAACTGGCGCTGTGCTCTACTGATGAACTGCACAACAGCAGCAGAAGAAAGTAGTAGTCTCAATAGAGAGATTTTATGACCATGTGCTTTTCTGGGCCATTGCTAGTGTTGCACTACTCAAAATATGACATGAGAAGAAATCCTTTTGTCCATTTATTTTAGTGCAAGTGCAAAAGATTACACATACAATGAAGAGCCCTGGTAGAAAACAAACAAACAATATATAACTGTAGCGTAAGTATTATAAGTTTAAGATATTTGGATTAATGAAACTTACAGCGTTAACGAGATCGTCCCTCTTAATACAGCACAGACGCAAGTCTGTCTTGCTGCAACAGGTTTGTCACACACACTAGAGGGCTAGGCTAGGTGCTTAAATACCGGAGCTGGTAGTCACATGACTATTAATATCCGGGTCAGCGTATATTATAGCATTTAAAACAGTGAATTGGAATTAACAATGAAAAGTAATAAATATTGTTATATACAGTGATACCAAACCAACAATAATAAAAGTGCTATACAAAAATTAAAATATGTGCTGGCAACACCCTCCCCCACTAAAAAAAAAAAATGTTAAGCTAAACATTTTCCCTTTAACATTACCAGAAACTCTTTACCCAGTAACAGTAGCAACAGTAGATGTAAACAAACAGATGGTAGTAAAATACTATTTTAGCATCTGACCAAAGAGAATAAAGTCCTTTAAAACATGGTAATAACACAAGACTAGCTCAAGTCCAACTGTGTTGTAGGGCAGGTCAGTCCATAGAGAATTGTGGTACCCCCAATCTGCAAGATCTGACTCAAGGAAAATACCAACAACCAAAGTTGTAATAACAATAACCATGTAAAATAAGACTAAAATACTAAAGTGTACTAGTTAAAAAGCATAAAAGTACACAAGGACTATTGCACATGAGCTCTTAACTTTAAGGTGCGAATGATAAAGTGCTTAACTGTTACTCTATAAAGTGCTTGTTACTGCATTAAGACTGGTAATAAAAAGGATATAAAGTAGAGGGTGAGGTGAAGTAGCCGTCTCGACCCCTCGCTGATCTGCTCACACCGACTGGACAGCTCTTCAACTCTTTGACTGTGGGTTCACCGAGCCTGTCGTAGGTGAAGATGCGCCTGGGCTGTCTGGATCTGACTGGTCTGGATCGGATTGGCTCAGGATCAGAGGTGTCAGATGATGAGGTTGAAGAGGTCTCAGACTGCGGCACATCAGCTTCATGCACTTGCTCCTCATCCCGATCGACTCCTCGGATGTCAACTTCAGCTTCAGGTGCATTTCTTGGTCCTGGGCGTTCCGCTGTGTGTACTCTGGGTTGGAACTCACGGGCTGTGGGTTCAGTTGAGGTTGAGCAGGCCTTGGTGGGATGTACAGGTGGACATCTTCCTCACTGGAGCTTTCAGTGACTACAGGCTGTACATTGGACCTGGCACACCGCTTCCTCTTCTCTGGTGAACCTCGTTTCTTGTTCTCCTTTTTGGACTGACGACAACAGGAGTGGGCTCAACCAGGTAAGGACAGGGCAAGAGAAGGTTACGATGCAGCACACGTCTCCTTCCATTGGCGTTCAGAGGCTCCACCACGTAGACCGGACTTTCTGGACCTTTGGCCTCTCTCACCACATGAACGACGTCCTCCCCAGTGACTGCGAAGCTTCCCTGGACCACCACGGGAGTTAGATTCCTCACCAGCACATGATCACCTGGCTTCAAAGTGGAGCTCCAGGCTCGCTGATTGTAGTGATCCTGGCCTCTCTTTGCAGACTTGCGCATGTTCTTTTGGGCAATGGCGTAGGCCTCTTGCATTGCCTCTCTCCACTTCTCAGCATAGCCAGTGGGGGTTTGCTTCTCTGTGTTGTTGCTGGATTTTTGTGGAAACAGCAGGTCGACTGGAAGGGTTGGTTCACGCCCAAACAGGAGGAAAAAGGGAGAATAGCCTGTTGCCTCGTGGACTGTGGAATTGTAAGCGTGGACAACTTTGTTCAGGTGTTCTTTCCACCTCGTCTTCTCCGTCTCCTCTAGAGTCCTCAGCATACTCAGGAGAGTCCTGTTAAAGCGCTCTGCAGGGTTACCTTGAGGGTGGTACGGTGAGGTGCGAGAATGATGGATGCCACTGTACTTCTGAAGTTTCTCAAACAGCTGGTTCTCGACTCTCGACCTTGATCATGGTGTATCTTGGACGGAAAGCCAAAGCGTGGAATGTAGTCATCAAACAGCTTCTTTGCAGCCGTCTTTCCCGCTTTGTCTTTGTGGCATATGCCTGCGCATACTTTGTAAAGTGGTCCACCACAACCAGGATGTACTCCTCACCACCTGTACACCTCTCCAGATGGACAAAGTCGATGGAGATCATTTCAAAGGGTGCAGACGTCTCAATACTTTGAAGTGGCGTTCTGGTGACTCTGTTGGGTTTCTTCCGTTTCATACAACTGCAGACCTGGGTGACGTAATGCTCCATCTCCTGTCTCATCCTTGGCCAAAAGAAGCGTTCTCTGGCAAGCGTAACCATGCGTTCAGCTCCCAGGTGGCCCATATCCTCATGGAGATTCTTGTACAGAAGAGGCTTCAACGACTCTGGCACCACCAGTTGGGTTCTTTGGTCTGTCTTCTCCACAGGAGACCATCTCCGTCCAGCTGCAGTCTCGACCACTCCCTCAGCAACGTCTGGACCTGTTCACCTTCTGCTGCCTTTTCTTTGTACTTCAGGTAAGTGTAATTTCTTTTCAGGCTAGCGACTCTCTGGATAACTGGATCTGCATCTTGTTTGGCCTTCAGGTCGGCGATGGAGAGGGGCTGGATAGATGGGATGATGCTGCCATCCTGTGGAAGAGCCTCAACATTACAGGTTATTGCAGAAATCCAGTTACTCTCACCTCTTTGGCTGTTCTTCAGTGCCTTTCCGATGCTCTGCACGACCTCCGGCTCACACTCCTCTGTGCATTCTTGTATGATGTGCTCGATGGGCTTTGTTGGGCGGGAGAGGAAGTCAGCATCTCTGTTTGCTGTCCCAGGTCTGTACTTCAATGTGAAATGATAGTCCGCCAGCTCTGCAACCCAGCGGTGTCCGATGGCATTGAGTTTTGCAGACTTGGTGACGTAGGTGAGAGGGTTATTGTCGCTGTAAACTGTGAAGTGGGGAGCGTGGAACAGGTAGTCACGGAAACGCTCTGTGATGGCCCATTTGAGTGCGAGAAACTCCAACTTTCCTGAGTGCAACTTGTAATTTTTCTCAGCCGGCGACAGCGTTCTGGACCCGTAGCCAATTACTCTGAGGACTCCACCCTGACGCTGATACAATACTGCACCGAGTCCATCTTCAGAGGCATCAACATGCAGAATGAATGGCCGTTGGAAATCTGGGTATGCCATCACAGGTGGGTTAGTAAGCTGGTTCACTAGCGCCTCCAGAGTGGCTCTGTGTCTCTCTGTCCACCGAACTGGATGGGAGGGTGGAAGCTGGGCACCAGCACGCTTTGACGCCTTCTTCGGGCTTGTTTTCAGCTCTCCCCTGGGCACAGCAAGCAGCTCGTACAGAGGTTTGGCAGTTAGTGAAAAATCTTGGATATAAGTTCTGTAATAGCTTAGAAACCAAGAAGTTTTCTCACCTCTCTGACCGTAGCTGGAGTCTGGTGTACGAGTGCCTTCACTGCCTCCACCTCCTTCGGATTCATCTTGTAGCCCTCAGCAGAGATGACACGTCCGACATAGTGACTTCTGGTTTAAATAGCTCACATTTGTCCGCTCTCAGCTTGATCCCACTCGCTCTTTGCCTCTGCAGGACTTGTCTTACATCATGGACATGTTTTTCGAAAGTGCGGCTGAAGACCAGAACATCATCCAGGTAGGGAACACAGACTTCATCCCTCAGATCGCCCAGACATCCCTCCATGTGTCGCTGGAAAGCAGCCGGGGCATTTGAAAGTCCAAATGGGATTCTCGTCCATTCGTACAGTCCCCACGTGTTATAAAGGCTGTATAAGGTCTGCTTTCTCACTCACGAAACCTTGGTGGTAAGCTTGCCTTGGTCCAGTACAGTAAACCAAGAGTTTCCTCGAGATTTTCCAGGATTTCTTGGATTCTGGGGATGGGATGGCGGTCTGGCAATGTCTTCTCATTCAGCAGCCTGTAATCAATGCATAAGCGGAGACTGCCATCCTTCTTCCTAACACAAAACAGGAGATGAATAGGAAGAATATGACTTCTGGATCCAGCCTCTGTTTAGCAAGTCCTGAATGTGAGCTTTAACCTCTTGGTATAAGTGTCGTGGTATTGAGTTGTACGTTCTCTGCACTGGAATGTTGTCTTTTAAATTAATGTCCATTTGTAAATCTTTAATGCAGCCCATGTCCCACTCATCCTTAGCAAATGAATCACACTCCTCCCTTAGCATGTGTCGCACTTTCTGCTGCTGCTCTATGGAGAGGTGGCTCAGGTCTACAGGCGGGTCCCATGGCTCCCCCTGGGCTAGACTAGGCTGCTCTGATGCAACACTGCCGTCTGGTGTCTTAGCGTCTAGTGGATACACTGCATCTACACTATGCAACCAACCAAGTGTTGTATGGCCAAATAGTGTAATGTCACTATCAGTGGTGTTCTCAACTGTCACTTCAATACGTGTGTTAGCTTCAGGAAGTTGAATGAGTTGTTCTCTCACCTTAATTCCTGTGGGCCAGGGGGTCTCTGGGTTTGGCTCCAGCATGACTTGAGGTCCACTGAACACACGCTGCTGTACAAAATTGCATTGAACTGGAATGATTTTATTTTTAGGGACAGTAATTGGCCTTTTCCCCAGACGTGCCAGGTGGGGCTGGTCTGCAGGTGACTGCTTCTTTAACACAGATAAAACAGCTCTGGCAGTCTTCTGTCCCACCTCCAGCGCTGAACAGAGTCTTTTCACCATGTGGCCAGCTGGAACATAGTCAGAGTTCTCATTCGTTAAAGCCAGCTCTTCAATTACATTAAAACCTATAATGGGACGTTCAAGTTCTGTTGTGGAGACAAGAATTGGGACAACAACTGGCTTTGCGCTCATCCCAGCAACAGCATTTTGTGACAGTGCGAACTCTACTTCGATCCAACCTTTGTATGGAATCTGTGTGCCGTTTGCTGCCGACAGGTCCAGTCCGCCTTCGTCCAGAAGCTCCTCCACAGACCTCACTGCCACAGCCGGTAAATGCCTCTGCTTCCACTCAGCTCCAATAATTGATACTTGTGAGCCGGTGTCCCACAGCACTCTGGTGTCTACATTGTTCAGGGTGGCTCGAACAAGACACCTCCTCCCCACTAGCTTAGCTGTTTGGTGTTGCTTACCAGTGAGGGGCGCTGTAGAGCAGAACCGGTCCTGTTGAGTCTTACCAAGATGTACCAGACTTTCAACTTTGTTGATGGAGGCTGTGGA